>CM069541.1:32585833-33210555 GCA_035773235.1 Eospalax fontanierii
ACAGACCTCTTGGGCTTATTCCTCATGCAGCATCCTTTGATCAACATGCCCCACATCCTAGCTACCCCAGACTCTGGTAAGTACCATTTGACTCACTGCTTCTATGAGAGAAATAGGTTTGGATTTCACCTGTGTGAGATAGTGTATTTATTTTCTGTCTCTTGAGCTTCCCATATTCTTTATGTCATTTCGCATTTTGGATTTTCTTCAGAGAAAGTGACTTCTCTAACTCTTCAGTTGTCTTCAAGCCTCAGATTAAATGGCTCTCTTCTGGGAAGGTTGGATTTTCTTCAGAGAAAGTGACTTCTCTAACTCTTCAGTTGTCTTCAAGCCTCAGATTAAATGGCTCTCTTCTGGGAAGGTTCCTTCAGGCCTCCAGCTCCTGGTACCTTGGGGTCTGGTGGTGTCTCAGTCCTTTGCACCTGTGATGTTTAAAGTTGGACTTTTCCACTAGGCCATAGAACAGGACCTGCGTGTGTCTTGATACCTCTCTGTATCCTCCCTGCCTCACATGGTTGCCTGATACATGATAGGCCATGTCTAAATACTCTTAGTAAATGCAGCTACCTTCATCCCGCTCCCTGCCCTGCTCTCTGCTCTTCTCCTTCTTGGGGTCACCACTGCCACAGCTGCTCTATGTGCTGTGGTGTGCTAAGAGGAACAGTCCAGAATGCTGGTTCATCTTTGGAGGTTTTTTTTTTCTATTAGCATACAATACAAAAACTTTATTTAGCAGTGGTGCGTCTCATGGGCCAAATGGTGGCTCTTCAGGACCCAGCAGTCATGTTTAGTGCAGACTCTGAGCCTCTCTTTCTGACTCCAACAGGGTGAGCACATCACCCTCCCGCACCCAAGCTTTCATGTTTCAGATGATGGAGCGGCTGGTGTTGTCCATGTTCTACTCGTTCCTGCATGCACTGTCCCCGCAAACTGGTCCTGTCCAGCTGTGTGGACCCTGATGCCAACCCCCTAGGTCATTATATTTTAGGCAATGATTTTCATCTGGGGTCCAAGATTTGAAAAAACTCCTGATTGCATTCAGGCTCATATGTGCAACACGGATGAGTTCTATAAGGTAATGTATGCAGAAGTGCACATGTAGATGTATAAGCAAAGGGCTCAGCTGTCACACTCAAATATGCATACATGCATACTCTCTGAGGCAACCTGATGTACACTCATTCCTTATATATGTACATACAGAGTAAACTGACATATGCTTCGCACTTATGCATATGTACAGAAGTAAGTTAATATGTTCGTTACATATGTATATACGCAGGCAAATGACATATGCTCAATACATATGTATACATACAGAGGCAAACTGACATACTTAAGCATATTCTGTGGTAAAATACATAGTTATTTAGCTGCATTTGACTCACTCTCATTCGTACATGTACTTAGCTTCTCTCTCTCTCTCTCTCTCTCTCTCTCTCTCTCTCTCTCTCTCTCCCTCTCTCCCTCTGTCTCTATCCATAAGGTCTTACACTATATCATGGGCTGACCTTGAATTCACCATGTAGCCCAGGCTGGCTTGGAATACTCTATGCCCCTGCTTTGGCCTCCCGAGCACTGGGATCACAGGCCTTCACCATCCTGCCCACCTTTTGTCTTTCTCTCTGGCCTACCTGGCTATTTGTCACGACTTCATTTCCCAACAGCTTGACTGCCTCTACTGGTCACCAGCTGCCCTCTGACATGTTTCTCTAGTAGGCAGCCAGCCCAGATGAGCTCTCTTGACTTTTAATTTTAACTCTTTGGTGTTGGATTCGGAGTATCACCTATGGAAGAAGACAGACCTGGTTCCAGCTTTACTATGTCCTTGGGCAAATTCTTTACCCATTCTACATCTACTTTCTTGTCTTTAGAATGAAGATAACACCTGTACCTTCCCTTGGGTTCTGGGCCCGACTGAACAGGATAATACATACAGAGCTCTTAGCTTAATATGTAAGTATGGTTAATGACAACTGCCACTAACAATTATCAGATAGTTACTATGCTTCAACTACTTCTAGCCAATTATGTATTGAATGCTTGTGGTGCACTAAGTATGACGCTAAGCATTTTACATGTATCAATCCATTTTATCCTTACCACAACCCTGTGAAGTAGACAGAAATGGAACTGACATACAGGACAGCTAAGCAACCTGCCCAGGGTCTTACAATTAGCAGAGCTAAGACGCAAACCCAGATGGTTTGGTTCCAGAGTTTATACTCTTAATTACCATGTTATACTTCCTACTTCTGCTTACGCATGATTGTCTTTTTTAGAGAAACGATTGCTCTTTTTTTTTTTTTTTTTTGGTACAATATTTTATGAGTTAAAACCCTTGGAGAAATATTTGAATTGCAATCGAAAAATTCTATTTGCTGAAAGATCAAGAAAAAAAATCTTAATTCTGTATTCAGAGCAATGCTAACAAATGAATGACAAGAAGAACTGCAGGAAAAACTCAGGGATGCCTCCTCCCTCTGCCCACTCACGGGGACTGTTTGGGTGAGGAGGCTTTCAGACTTGACAAGATTATAGCGGGGGGGGGGCGGAGGGGGGGCGGAGAGACTGTTCTCCAAGCAGAGCGAGGTTAGCTCTCTCGATTCCTGTAACGCTTTTTGTTCAAATGTCTACAAATGCCTCCTTGGTGTCTGCCCACCATCTACATAATTGAGAATCGTTAGAAGGTTTGATAATAGTATCTTCAACTGGAGTCTGTGTCAGTGTAGTCAGAAGAACTCCTGCATCATGCAATTAAAGAACTCCCTCCCCCCCAATCTCCTGACACACTTGCAGTGTGCCAAAAATGACTTGTTCACAATCTTTGGTAGCTGCAGTTTAAAATTTTCAAAGACATTTCTTCATTCTGGGGATCAAACTCAGAGCCTTGAGCAGGCTAGGCTTGTCTGTGCTACTGAGCTACACATCCAGTCCTTGGCTGGAGTCTTAAAAAAAATAAGTTAATATATATTAGTTGCAATTATCAGTGGTGTGGTGGTTCCCCCATAGGCTCAAGTATTTCAGTCCTTGGCTCAAGTTGGTGGTGCTGATTGCCAAGGGAGGTTTAAGAACTATGGCCTTGCTGGAGGAAGCGTGTCAGTGGGGCAGGTGTGGACTTCATGCCCACATCCCATTTCCATTTTCACTCTTCCTGCTTCCTGTGCCTGCTTGAAGATGTGAGCACTTAGCTTTCAGCTCTGGCCATCTCTGCTACCATACCTGCCTGCCATAATGGATTCTCACCCCCTGGAACTGTAATCTAAATAAACTCTTCCTTCTATAAGTTGCCTTGGTCATGGTGTTTATCACAGCAACAGAAAAGTAACTAATACCAAGTTCCATTTACTATCTTCACAGAGGCACACAGAATGTACTTGTCATATGTGACCACCCCCTTCCATCTTCCTCTGATTCTTGCTTGCTTCTCAGTTCTTAATAACCACTGTTCTTTCAGGTTCAAGTGTTTAAACATCCATAGATGAGACAGTACACAAGGTACTTCTTCTGAGTCTGGCTTATTTCACTTAACGTATTTTCCAGTTCCACATGATTTTTGCAAGTGACAGGATTTCGTTCTTCTTTACAGCCAAATAATATTCCACTGAGTATCTATATAACATCATCACCCACTTATGTGATGGGCACCTAGGCTGATTACCCATCTTAGTTATTAGTAGTCTGGCTGCTGTCCTGATAGTAACAAGACTGTACTCAGTCTTGTATCTGACGATGATACACTCCCCTCCTCCTACTTTGAGATGTGGTGGGTCTTTGGGGTTAGAATGAACCAGATGACTCTGACATCTTAGCTTTGTACCCTTAGGTATTTAATCTCTTTAGGTCTTTGTTTCCTCATCTATGAAATGAAAATAACACCCATTAACGAGGTGGAAGGAGGATTAGTGTGAAGGACACAATGCCTGGCATTTTCTAGGATGTAGCAGGTCTGAGTGAACTACAGTAATCACCACTCTTCCACTCAACAATTATTGGCTCCAGCTTTTGTTATCTGGTTTCCCCACTAGATTTACAAAAGGCAAGGACTTTGTTTTGTTCACTGTTGTTTCTCTGTACTGGGAGTAGTGCTTCAATCATAGTAGTTGCTCAGTTAACATTTGCTAAATCAATAAAGTTGCTCTCTCTGTCCTCTCAAGAGTGGCTGATATTCAGACCCTCTAACAGGCCCTTTGCTTGTATGGACCCCCCCGCCCCACCTCCTTTTTTTTTTTTTTCTTGAGATAGAACTCACTACATAGCACTGGTTGACCTGGAACTTGCTATATAGACCAGGCTGGTCTTAAACTCACAGAGATGGGCCTGTCTCTGCCACCAGAGTTCTAGGATCAAAGGTGTGCTCCACCACACCCACCTGGAACTCTCCTTCTTTATCTGGCTAACTTCCTCTTATCCTTCCAATCTTAGCATAAGGCTTAATCCTTTAGGGAAATCCTGTCTGATCCTATTCAAAGCATTTGCTAGTAATGTAATATAATGTAATTAATTAATGAATGAGGTCTTTTTTGAGATAGGGTTTCCCCATAAACCCAGCTGGCCTGGAACTCACTATGTAGACCAAGGCTGGCCTTGAACTCATGGAGATCCACATGACCCTGCTTCCTGAGTACTGGGATTAAAGGTGAGCACAACCACACCTGGCTTATTTTTTAATTGAATTTTACTATTTTTTTTTATGTGTATGAGTGTATTGCCTCCATGTATGTAAGTGCATCTGTGTCGTGCAATGCCTGTGGAGGACAGAAGAGGGTGTTGGATCCCCTGGAACTGGAGTTACTGACAGGGGTGGAGTGTGGGAGTTTAGCTGCCATGTGGGTGCTGGGAATTGAACCCGGGTGCTCTGCAAGACCAGCCAGTGCTCTTAACCATGGAGCCATCTCTCTAGTCCTATAATTTTATTTTTACAGTTTTGTGATTAACATTTATTTGATTCTAAAGGTCCTAAGGACAGGGACCACTGCATTTCCGGGAGGTAATACAACTTTGCTGAATGTTTTACTTTCCATTTTTTTTAAAATTTATTTTTATTTTATGTGTATGAGTGTTATGCCTGCTTGTGTGTACGGGCACCCACGTTGTGCAGTGCCCGTACATAGAATTGGGCATTGGATCTCCAGGAACTGGAGTTATGGATGATTGTTAGCTCCCTTGCGGATACTGGGGTTCAAACCCTGGTCTTCTGCTAAACAGCCAGTACTCTTAACTGCTGAGCCATGTCTCCAGCCCTACTTGTCATTTTCTTAAAGAACCACCCCCTTTCCCTAAGAAGTAGGTTCCAGTTTCTAAATTGGATTAGATGCTAATCCCAGGTTGTTGCAGTGCTCCACCATAAATCACCCCTCTCCCCGTTTCTGGCTCAAACATTGTGGCTCTCTCCTTCCAGGGCCAATTAGTCAGCCCCAAGGTGTCTCATTACTGTTTATCAGGACTTCATTATGCAGCTAGTAGACCAGCCAGCAGGAGGTCCGGCAAAGCCGAGATTTTGGCAGGGCTAGGAGTGGGAATGGGATTTGCCATTGACTCCATTCCCACCGTCACTCCATTTATGTTTAGTATTTATCACACTGTGTTGTAACTGTTAAATTCAGAGTCTCCCCGCCCCCACACAGTGAGGGCAGGATTATCTCTTGCCCCCAGAGTCTGCTGTAGTACCTACTATGCAGTGAATGCTCAGAAAGGTTTCTTAAGGGAATGACTGTTTTCCATGAATCAAGCTTTATTATTGAGGACAAAAACCAACTTAGAGGAGAAGGCACTGTCTCTGGTTTGTATGTTCTTTTTATCCTGACGCTCCTCCCACCCCACCCCCTGCAATCCTTTTTTGTTTAAATTGAGTTTTCTATTATTTGGAAATGAGAACATTCTGGTAGAGGATAACCAATGTTCAAATACAGGATCCCTTACAGGCTTTTGTTAAAAAATATTTTATCACTATTTTAAGAATAAATTTGTCTTTTGGGAGAGTATATGTCATGTATGTATGGTGTGTGTGTGTGTGATGTAGTGGTGATATATGTGCATGTGCTGTGTGCATGTAGTTATGTGTGTCTGTGTGTACACCTGCTCCTGACTCTATCATCCTCCGCCTTATTTCCTTAAGACAGGATCTCTCACTACTGAACTACTAAATGGGCAAGCTGGCTGGCTAGGGAGCTCTGGGGTCTGTCTGTCTCCATCCCTAGCCGGTGTTATAGGAACCCACCACCACTCCCAACAACTCAGGTCCTTATCAGACTTGCTCAGTTACCCACTGAGTCACCTCACCAAGCCTCCCACCTTAGGTTTGAGACAGGGTATCGCACTGAACCTAGAGTTTGCCCTGTAGGATGGACTAGCTGGCCAGTGAGCCCTAGAGATCCTCCTGTCTCCAGTTATCCCCAGCCTTCGGTTACAGAGACACACTAGACACTCAGTTTTTATGTGTGGGTGGATGATCAGAACTCAGGTCCTCAGGCTTATACAATAGACACTTTACCCACTGAGTCATCTCCCAGCCCAGATGTTCTAGTTTGAGTTCTGTTGCTGTGATAGAACATTGACCAAAACCAACTTTTGGAGGAAAGAATTTATTGTATCTTATACTTCCAGATAACAGTCCATCAGTGAGGGAAGTCAAAACCAGGAACTCAATCCAGGCAGGAACTATGGAGCAACAGTGCTTTCTGGCTTGCTTCCCCTGGCTTGTTCAGCTTCCTTTTTAAATTTGTGCCTAGGGGGTGGGCACCTCCTGTAGTGGGCTGGGTTCTTCTACATCAATCAGCAACCAAGAAAATGTCCCACAGAAACGTCCATAGGCCAATCTGATGGAGAAAATTCCTCAACTGAGGGTCCTTCTTCCTAGATGTCTAGGCTTCCGTCAAGTTAGACAAGAACTATGACACCAGACTTCTACCTGTTTTCAGGTTCACACATGGGACTGGCTTTAGCTAGTGGGATGCTGGCAAAAGGATCTGCTTGTGAATGGGCCTTGACCCACTGCTCTGCCAGCCTGAGAATTCCTGCTGGGAGCCACTGTTCCTTTAGCCAAGGTCCCAGAATTAATACCAGTGGAGTGGCCCAGAGCTCACCTGTACACAGAAACAAGCCCAGAAGTATCTACAGTTTGAAGCAGAGCCATCCAACCAGGTCTGGCCTACATCAGCCAATCCCAGCCCAAATGCCTATGAGACCTATGAGAAATAGTTATTCTTTCACACTGCTGAAATTTTATGACTTTATTTTGGAGCAATAGCTGATTGATCAAGGTTAGGTCCGAGGTTCTAACCTTGGCAGAGCATCTGAGTTAGATAATTTTAGAAGAAATAAGGTAAGATGGGGGTTTTATTAGATAATTTCTAAGATTCTTTTTCCTCTCTGTATGATAAAAAAAGAAATCCTTTCTCTCTGTTGTCAACTCTTTTTCCAGAGTCCTTTTCAATGTGAAAACTTTGAGTAGTCTGTGCTGAATATTTCTAACTCATCTGAAGAAACAGATGCGAATAGTGATTTATGACCTCGGGGTTGTTTACATTCAATTAATTTTTAAAATTTAATTAATTATCATTTAAACAATGTTAATTAATTAAAATAAATAATTGAAATTAAATAACAATAATTAAAATTAATTAATTTATTATTTTATGTGTATGAGTATATTGTCTGCATGCTTCTAAGTGTACCCGTGTCATGCAATGTCCAAGGAGGTTAGAAGAGGGCATCAGGTTCCCTGGAACTGGAGCTACAGATGACTGCTAGTAGCCATGTGGGTACTAGGATTTGAACCTGGGTCCTCTGCAAGAGCAGTCAGTACTGTCAGCTGCCGAGCCATCTCTCCAGCTCTCTGTTTGCTTTCAATTTAAACTAAGGTTGGGTTCTCTTAGTATTTCTGCCTGGCCTATGGTTCCGCAGACAAATGGAAATTTAAGACAGACTACTGAAGCTGGGAGAGTGAAGAGACAGTTCACTGAAGAAGAATCCAATCCACAAAGTCAAATTTAGCAGAGAAACTGCGGAAGGAGCCCTCTACTGGGGCTGAGCAGGAAGGGACTGGAATCACTCTGAATTCAGGATGGTCAGAAGTGCCAGGCTAATAGTTAGAGGCTTGGGGTAAATATTAATGGAATGTTACAGATACAAATTTATTTAGATAAAAAAATGGCAGAATAATTTAAGAGGAAAAATATATACACATATGTATAGTTTTTTTTTTTGTTTTGTTTTTTTTAAGACAGGGTCTCCCTATAGCCTGAGTTGGCCTGTAACTTGCTGTGGAGACCAGGGTGGCCTCTATCTCACAGAGATCTACCTGCCTCTGCCTCCCGATTGCTGGGATTAAAAACATGGGCCACCATGTCCAGTTCTAAGAAGAAAACTTTCTAAATTATGACATCAAAAAGAAAATTTTCACTGAAAAATTCAACAGAAAAATATAAAGGACAAGTACCTATTATTCCTAATTCATTTCCCCAGAAATAGTTACTGAGATTTAATGCTGTATAGTAGTCTTGATTGTTTCCTCTGGATACATAAACAAGACTCTCTCCTTTTTAAAAGATTTATTTTTAATTTAAGTGTGTCTATATAAGTTCATGTGCATTATATGGGTAGCCAGTGCCTCAAAGGGCAGATAGCCTCTGATCCCTGCCTGGAACTGGAGTTACAGGTCGTTGTGAGCTGCCTTGATGTGGGTGCTGGGAACTAAACCATAAGTCCTCTGCAAAATTAGTAGATACTCTTAAGAGCCGGGTCCTCTCTCCAACATCCAGGGATCCCCCTTTCAATACCAGTAAACATTAGCCTGGTTATTATTAAAGCTGCAAAGATCTCCAAAGATGTATTCTTTAGTCCCCACTGATGAATACTAAGGCTACATTTTACCATTCCAAAAAGGGTACAACGAACATCCTCATTTATTCGTTGTTGTGTGCCCGTTCAACCATTTCAAAGGCTAAATTTCAATATAGTGAAGCTGTCCCTCCAAAATGTATTAATGAATACTGCTAAGTGTTGCCAATCCTTGTAACTCTTGTTAATTATCCAAAGGGGAAAGTTTTTGTGGTTTTTAAGCTTTCCTTTCATTGCTAGTGGCTTTACACCATTTTCATGTATTTATTGTCCACACTTTTTGTGAACATCAGCTTTCTTTTGACGTTTATAATCTTTATATTCAATATGTCTTATATTTAGACGGTGGCTTTTTGCACGTATTAATTTTACAATGAGATTATAAAATTCCTTCCGAGGAAGGCAGCATAATAGATCGAAAAACAGGACTTTCCAAGAATTCAGTCAGTGATCTTATTGCCTGCATCTGAGTAGTTATCAACTTAGGAAGGCAAATCAGGAAGAGTGCTAGGCTGGGTGGCAGATCACTTTTAAGACTAAGTCTCAATTTCCACATGAGGGGAAGATCAGAATAAAAACTCCTTTGTAGGGCTGTAGAAAAGAACTGGAGAGAATATAGGCTAAGAGCTTCCTCCAGGCCTTGGATATAGCAAATCCGCTCTAAATCTTTGCTATTATGAACGGGAAAGGGTAACAGACTTTTAAGAGTCAGCCGATGGATGCAGTGATCTGGGAACCGGGTGGGGTTTACGCCATCCCTTCCAAAAGAAGCGCACAGCTGCAGTGAGAACTTGGTTCTAATCCTAATCCTGCCCATTTCTTGGGACGTGACCTTGGATAAGTCACCTTTACCTCTCCGTGGCTCCGTTTCTTCACCTGGAAATCACACGACCGCCCACCTGCGCTTCTCAAGGGTTAAACCGCGCCTGGGAAAGGCTCACAAAGAGTGGCGGCGACCGTGTCCCGGGAGCGCAGCCGGGCATCCCCGCCACTCGGCCCGCCCGAAGGCAGGCGGAGACCCCGGCCCGCCCAGGAACAATGGCTCCCCGGGAGGGGCGGAGCTCGGCGCCGGGGGTGTGCGCGGGGCGGGGTCCCCGCCTGCCTCCCGCCCGCGGCTCCGTCACGCGCCCCTCTCCGGGCGGGCCGGGGTCTTTGTGACGCGGTGGCGACGGCCGCGGACACAAAGGGAAGGCGAGCTGCGAGCGAGGGGCCGCGCCGGTCCCCGCCCCGCGCCCCGCGCCCCCGCCCGCCGCGCGCGCCCGCCCCGGCGCCCCACGCGGCGCGCTCCCTCCTCCGCGCGCGCCCTCCCCTGCGCGCCCGCGCCCCTCGCCCGCGCCAGGGTCCCCCAGCGAGGCCGTCCCGAGCGTGGCGGGCCGGAGCCGGGCGGGGATGCTGCGGCGGCGCGGCTGCTAGGAGGCGGCGAGGGCCGGTGCGCCCGGCCTCCGCTGCCCGCTTCCCGCCGTCCGGGCGCGCCAGCCATGGGCTCCGAGGCGCCGCTCCGGCTGCCGGCCGCGCCCCCGCTCGCCGTCTGCTGCTACACGTCGGTGCTTCTGCTCTTCGCCTTCTCCCTGCCCGGCGGCCGCGCGTCCAACCAGCCCCCGGGCGGCGGCGGGGACTGTCCCGGAGGCAGAGGCAGGAGCATCAACTGCTCAGGTAGGAGCGGCGGGCGCCCGCCCCGGGGCTCCTCCCTTCCGCCGCCCTGCGCCCGGGTCTCCCGCAGCTGGGCCCGGGGTACCCTCACGGTGGCCCCCCCTTCTTGGGTATGGGGGTCCCGGGAGTCGGGTGCCGGGCGGGACGCGAGCGCGCGGTGCTGGCTTGGGGACCCGCGTTGGGATGGGGAGTGGCCGAGCGTGCGTCCGCGGGTGTCGAGTCGCTGGGCGAGGGCTGCCCCGCGGCGTGGTGGGCAGGTGAGGCTGACACCCGCGAGGCGGCCCCGCGTGATCGTGGATGTGCTAGGAGAGCGCGTGCTAGGGTTGTGAAGGCTTAAGGAAGGGAGGTCGGCTGGCCAGGCAGAGAGGTGTGTGTGTGTGTGTGCGTGTGTGTGTGAGATGGCGAGGAGCTGGGGGACTGAGACTGAGGGCCAGAGAACTGACCAGGTACTGGGGACATTCTTCCTTAGGGTACCAGGTTCTCAGAGGGGAACACATAGGTAAAAGGAACGGGTGACTGGCTATTTAAGCATGTTCCCCTGTTTGTTCAGAGGTGCAATGGGGCCTTGAAGTGTGTGGTTCCTCACCCCCACCCCCTTCTGTGACTTTGGCCAGTGGTGAGAGCCAGGGTCCAGGAAGTGATCCTGTGTTTTTGTATGATGTGTACGGACAAAGCCCAGGGCCCAGGTAGCCACCCTGTGTAGTGTGCTTGGAGCGGGAAGATAGGACAGTCTAGCCAAGAACCCAGTTTGACAGAGGGAGGGAGCTAGGGAGTCATCTTGTGTAGGGTTTGGGTATAGAAGGTAATTAGGTTTCAGAGAGTGCCCCTGTGTAGCTGGTGTAACCCCGGGTTAATTAAAGTGGTGTGGAAACGGAGGGAATGAGACTGTGTGTTTTGCTGGAGGGCCTGGAGATTGGCAGCCAAGGGAGCTAGGGAGTGAGTGACCTCTCCCCTCACTCCAAGGCCGCCTGCCCTCACACAGCTGTTGGAAACAAAGAGCTTGCTGGGGCTTTAATGGATGACACTGGGGAGGAGCGACTGGGCAGTTAAGTTCCTTGTTCTTTCTGAAGGGGTCCCAGAGGAGCCCTGGGGCAAGGGGAGGCATCCAGGTCTCATTTGGGGGTGGGGTAGTCCTCCTGGAGCTGGCCTAGCAGATGCTAGTGGTCATAAGCCAGTCCTTGCTCACTGGTCCTTTTATCATGGCTCAGTCCTCCACTTGTCCTTTGAACTAGGGTTGAAGGGGTAGGAAGGATGAACCCAGAGCCACTGGAAGTCTCTAGCCTGTTTGCCAGACAACCTTTGTACCTTTGGGCTCTTGAAGGGGTATTGTTTCTGGGAGAGTGATGGGCAAGCAGCAAGAGTTTTAGTTTTAGCACAGAGCTTATGCTGCTGTCTGTGAGAAGCTTTTGGGCTGCTATTTGGGTTTGGAAAAAAATCCCCCACCTTTTAAATAATTTTCACATGATATGATTTACTAGGGGAGAAGGGATTTCAGAATAGTTAATAATTGCATATCCATTAAAAGCATTTCCACCCATGAAACCACTTCTGTTTTTCTAATAGTAATTGGGATGTGAGATTATGCTTTAATAAGCAATCACACTTTATTTAGAAATACAAGCTGTTTGTATATTGAAGTGCCTTTTGGGGTAACTCATATTGGTTATCAAACTTGTAACTGATCATGTCAAAATATTTTACCAGATGATGTGTTATTGTTCTTTGTTTTTTGCTAAGTTCATTTATTGTTAGCAAAACACAGTGTTTGTGGTTGGATGCATTTGTGTACTCGTTCTAGTTTCTTAGTGCATAGGACAACCTTTGAGAAAGGCATAGAGACTGGAGACCCATGTCGTATTAAAATTGGGGGGCTCATTTGGAAGCTGTGACCAGTGCTGCATAGCTGTGTGACTTGTGGCAAGTTATTTGTTTTTTTCTTAGTTTCTTCTATTAAAACAGACTTAGATATAATACCTGAACCTTCCTTTAGGAATATTTGTTACTGATATAAATGCAAATAAACTAGGCTGTTCAAAAGAAAATGTTTCCAAGGGATAAGGTATAATTAAATAACTCTAGGTCTAAAGCTAGAGGGATTTTTTTTGCTGTTTTGTTTTAGACAGGTGCTTATCATGTAACTATGGCTGATCTGGAACTCTACACGTAGACCAGGCTGGCCTCAAATTCACAGAGACCTGTCTGCCTCTGCCTCCTGAACACACTAGATTAGAGGTGTACACTCCCATGCCAATTAAAGCTAAAGTTTTAACTAATTGATAATTTCAGATTCTTTTAAAAAAATTTTAAAGTTTTGTGTATGAATGTCTTGCCTGCATGTATGTATGTGTACCAGGTGCATGCAGTGCCCACACAGGCTAGAAGAGGGCACCAGAACCCCAGGAACTGGAGGATGGACAGTTGTGAGCTTACATGTGGGTGCTGGGAAAGAAATCTAGGTTCTCTGCAAGAGCATCAAGTGCTCTTTAACGCTGAGCTATCTCTCCAGCCTGTGTTTGCAGATCCTTGTTATAACTTTGTAGAACAAAGAAAATATTCATAAGAAAAATGCAAATTTGAATCTCCGAGTTGGGGAACTACAGTAATTCAGTATGGACACATGGTACTCATTTATTAACGAAGCTTAAAATAACATGCAGGTCTTTTCAGTAGCTTTGCTTTGTTTTTGTTTTTGAGACAGGGTCCTGTCCTGGCTAGCCTGGAACTCACAGAACTCTACCTGCCTCTGACTCTTGAGTCCCAAGATTAAAGGCACAGATCACCACACTTTGGTAACTTTTCTCATCTAGGTATTTCCTGGGTAAACTGAAGTTACTTAAGGATGTATTTGAACTATAAAATCCAGATAATGACCTGGACTTCCTGTTGCCATTTTTGGTTTCAGATCATGAACCTTCTCTGACCTTTGTATGTTGTGTCACTCAGAACATTGTGGCACTGTTCATGTGAAGACAGGCCTGTGGGGGAGGGAGCTGTGGGGAGTGCAGCCATCCAAAGAAGGCTGAAACTGCAGCCCAACACTGGGAAGACTTCCATCCTCCAGTCTGCTCCACATCAACCAACCACCAGAGGAATGTGGAACTGTGTGGGGACCAAAGCTCCAGGCTCATGTGAGGGGCCCACAGCTCCAGCTCAGGGGAGGGATGCATGGTCCCTTTTTTGAAAATTGAGAGTGTGTTATGTAATTTCTGGCTCCTTGTCAACTTAGTGTCAGTATTTAACAGTTTTAAAGCCAGACTTGAAAGTTTTCTCAGTATTATGGAGGGAAATTTGTTTGGTTAGAAAACATTTTTGAGCTTAGCTCTGTACTCTGCAGCTGTCCTGTATCCGTGCTGCTAATGTTAGGTGTTTGCTGCCTTTTGTCGGAGTTCTAACCTCAGTTCGAAGATAATGCTCCTTGAAGATGAGCAAAGCTGAGTGGGCCTGTGATGTCCTTCATCTCTGTATGTTACAGCATCTCTCCTAAGCAGTGACCCTTTGTTTCTCTCTTTTAAACAAGCTTTTCTTGTTGGTCTCTTTCCAGAGTACTCATCCTAGATTTCACACTTTTGATTTTTTTGTCTTTGATTTTGTATCTTTTTATTTATATTTACTCTGTAAAAATCTTATTTATGAGAAAGTTTTCTGTTTATCCCCAAAGGGGGAAAAGTATAGCAATTTGTGAAGAAAGATTAACTTTGAGTTCAGGAGACTCGATAACCTTATTCCTTTCCCCACTTGTGATATGAATGAATATGGTCCTTTTTGGCTTTTGGAGTATTTGAAGACAAACCATGCTAAATATATGAGGCACTTCTGTCTTAGGGAGTATGATCAAAAAGGTAGAAAAATATGGAGCGACCAATAAGTGGCATTCTGTGAGAGATGGAAGAGGAGAATTTGCATTGGGTTTTAAAATGTCACAAAAGTTAGAAGTGGGTCCTCTAGATCGCATTGTGGTGGTAAGATGTTATAAATGGATAGTATAAATGTCAGAGTAACAGAAGGACTTTGCTAGTGGCAATTCAGAATCCTGGGGAATAAACAGGGAATTTTTCTGTTAGTGTGCAATCATTGTCAGGATGCCTTTTTAGGTCTCTGATGTGTAAAATGTGGATATGTATTAATGTACCTAGTGAACCTTGATTGGCTGCCTGCTTAGTGGGATCTAACAGACTAGATGTTAAGGGAAATTTATTGATAGGCCATCCTGCTCTCAGGGGCCTTGCAGTCCTAGCAGGGGCCATTATTCTCTTACAAACAAGCACTGGTAGAAATTCCTGCTTACCTCTAAATCTGGATATGTAGCCCTCCCCCATCAATAAGCATTTATTGAACAATAACACTAATTGGAATTAAAAAAAAACAGTATAGTGAAGTGATTTTTACTGTATTCACAAAATTGAGCATCACCACTTACGCTAGAACATTTTCTTCATCCTAAAAGGAAACCCTCTGCCTGTTAATCATCTGTCTCCTGAGCCACTGACTATTACTAATCTGCATTTTGTCACTAGGAAATTACTTATTCTTGACATATAGGAAAGTGAAATCCTACATTATAAGGTTTTGTGTGTCTAACTTTTTTAAAAAAATATTTTATCGATATGAGTCTTTTGCCTGCATGTATGTTTCTGCATCATGTATGTGCAGTGCCTGCAGAGACCAGAAGAGGGCATTGCATCCCCTGGAACTATAGTTATGTACCGTTAGCTGCTATGTGGGTACTGGGAACCAAACTTCGGTCCTCTGCAAGAGTAGCCACTGCTCTTAATTACTGAGCCATCTCTATCCTCCCTCCCATTTTTCTTTTGAGACAGGTTCTAACTGTGTAGCCCAGGCTGGCGGGCCTGATCCTCACTGTGCAACCAGGCTGGCCTCAAACTCATAGAGATCCGCCTGCCTCTACCTTCTGAGTGCTGGGATTAGAGACATGTGCCACCATGCCCAGCTATATCTAACTTCTTTTACTTAACATAGTGTTTTCAGAGGTCATCCATGTCATATCATGTATTAGAATTCCATCCGTTTTTAGGGCTAATATTCTCTTGTGTGGACATACCACTTCTCCATGTATCCATTCCTGTTGTTTTGTGTGGACATGTTTGTTTTCATTTCTCTTGAGTGTTCACTTAGTGGAATTCTGGGTCACATTGTAATGCCTATTTTAACATTCTGAGGAACTGCCAAACTATTTTCCAAAGTTTCTGTAACCTTTCCATTCTCACCAGCAGTGTACGAAAGTTCCAATTTCTCCACATGCTCTCTGGCATTTGCTGTGTCTGTCTTTTTGATTACAGCCATCCTAGTGGGTGTGAAATTGTGTATCAGTGTGGTTTTGATTTGCATTTTTCCAATGATTAATGATGTTAAACACCTTCCATGTGCTTATTGGTTATTGTAAATCTTACTTGGTGAAATGGAAATAACTATTTAAATTTTCTCCTGACCTTGATTTTGACATGCTGTGTTAGCCAATCCCTTATTAAACCACACTAAAGAAGGCTCACAGACATATTCAAATGCTCAGACTGGTTGTTAGCTGTAGTGCCTGCGTGCTGTTTACTTTCTTTGCTTACTAAGAGTCACTTCTGGTGGTTCTCAGATTTATTTATACCAATGCTGCTTGTGAGTGTAATTTAATAAATGTTGCTCAGATTCAGAAATGTGGACATAAAAAGTAATTTTGTGAAATGCTTAGAAAGGAGTTGATAAAGGAGAGAGACTGAAAGGATTGCCTTTGAATGAATGAATTAGATTTGGGATGAAGACGACCAGATCGGTGGGAGAATCCTGATAGTTTTGGATTTCCCAGAAAACAATGGTTTTGCAGACCCGGTTTTACTGAAAATCAAGGGAATGTGGACATTATATACAGCTGATTATATATCATCAGTGTGGTTTATTTAAGAAAATGGGGAACTGTTTTGTGTAGACTCATACAAAGAAAAGGTCTGGGTGCTACATTGGGGAAGGAATGTACATTCCATGTACTTACTTTAAAATGGTTAGCAAGTCTATCATTTGTAAGCGATTTTGCTGACATTTTAGGTGGAGTGCTGGACAGTCACTCACTCGGGTACATTCAGAAAGAGGATTTCCACTGCACAAAGTGCCTGGGTACAGATACAGAACTGAGGGATGTGTAATTCTGATTTGTGGGAATCTCAGTTTCCTTAAGTATTTGGTGATCTAGCCAGGCACTAAGCAGAAGACCAGCTTGAACCTCTAGGTGTGCCTTTGCTCCTGGCCTTTGTTGTTCCTTTTGGCTAGAACCTTCTGGTCCCAGTCCTGTGGCCGGGCCCTCGGCACCTTCAGGTGTTCACGGTAACTTCACCTTCCAGAGTTGCATCCTTCATCAGCCTCTAGAGTCTCTCCGTTTCCCCGCCCTGATGTGTGACCACGCTTTGTTCTCCTTTGTAATTTCCATGATGGAAAGGTATTTTTTTTGTCTGTTTTGTTCACTCAGCTCACACAGTGTCTAGAATGGTGTCTGGCACAGTTAATTGTCCATTACATATTTATTTATGGGATGGATTCATGACTGAATGATCACAGCATCTGAGGAGAGCTGTGGATTTTTTTTTCTTTTTGTGGAATGGATTTATGACTGAATGAACACAGCATCATTAGAAGAGACACAGAGGTGGGGAAGGGAAGGCAGGATTTCTGGAACACTGTCTGTGAGGATCAACACTGATTGCCCGATTTAGGAGACAAGCCTCCAGGCATGCTTGTGAGGATTATCTAGATTAGGTTAATTGAGCTGGGAAGAGCTACCCTCAAGGAGGGAGGCATCATTCCCTAGGCCTGGGTCCTGGACTGGATCGAAAGGAGGAAGGGAGCTGAGTGCTGGCAGGCGTCACTGGGCTTCCTGACTGTGGATACAGAGTGAACAACTGCCTCAAGCTCTTGCTTCCTGGACTTTTCCGCAATGATGGATTGCACCCCTGAACTATCAGCCAAGATAAGTTCCTCCTTCTTAAGTTGCTTTTGTCAGGTATTTTGTGGCAACGAGGCAGGTATGCTATCCTGCGTTGCATGGGGAGGCAGGAGTTGGGGTGCAAGTTGCCACCATGTCAGTTGCAAGACCTTTAAGGCCAACCTGAAAGGTTGTCATTCGCTTTGAAGACAAATGGAATCCTTTAAAAAGCCCAAGTGACAGTGTGGTTTTAGATAGCAACATCTGGAACTGACCAAGAACAGGCAGAGAGGGGAGGCTGACAACATGGTGAACGATGCAGAAGATGGAGAGTGAGACTTTGTTTGGCCTGCACAGTGCTGAAAAAGGTTGTGTTGCTTGCTGACCATTGAAAGGCTAGAGGCTTCACTTTAAAACTGGCATTTTGGCCTCTTCTAGACTTGGAGGTACCGACAACTTTGGGCCATTTCCACATAACTAGAATGAACTAGTGCTACACAGTAGGGTGTGGGCTCTTCACTGTGCCGCTCTTCCAGCTGCCAGCCTGCCTCCTCTGCCTTCTGCCTTAGCCTCTGGATCTCTTGCTCTAGAGGCCGGTGCATTGCGATGCACTTAACTGGGGATGGAGAGTCTGTTTGGAGGAGAGCGAGTTTGGCTTACCTTTCTTTCCACGGTCCCCAAGCTGGGTGCCCGTGTTTGGGCAGTGCCCAGCCTCCTGTCCATGGTGCTGGTACTTCTGTGCCCTCTCATCCTGCTTTCCTCTCCCCCAGGCTGGCATCCCGGCCTCCTCACTCTCCACAGGAAGAGACTGTTTTCCAGGATTTTGCTCAGGGTTTTTTTTTTTTTTTCCTTCTGCTTTTAATCCTTTTCTTGAATCCACCTCTTCTTTGTCTTTGAAACTTACTCTGCTGTCTGGTGATACCGTTTTCCTTAAAACTTTCTAATGATGTTTTTAAAAACAGTTGTTTTGTGTGTATGATTTGTTCTACCTGCATGAATGTAGGTATACCACGTGCATAGAATCATGTGCATAGAATACATGTGGAGGCCAAAAGAGGTCGTGGGATCCCCCTGGAACTGGAGTTACAATAGTTGTTAGCCCCTGTGTGGGTGCTGAGAACCTAACCTGGGTTCTCTGCAAGAGCAGCCAGTGTTCTAAACTGCTGAACCATCTCTCCAACCCCTTCTCTCTCTCTCTCTCTCTCTCTCTCTCTATATATATATATATATATATATTTTTTTTTTTTTTTTTTTTTTGAGAAAGATCTCCCTGTAGCCCCAGCTAGCCTGGAATTTGCGATCTATGCAAGAGTAGGCTGGCTTCAATCTCCTAGAGATCCACTTGCCTCTGCCTACTGAGAGCTGAGACTGAAGATTTCTTTTCTTTTCTTTTGTAAGTATGAATGTGGGTCTATATGTACGTGCACATGCATGCTAGTGATTTGGAGACCAGAAGAGGGCATCAGATCTCCTAGGGCTGCAATTCCAGGCAGTTGTGGGCCACTGGGAATGAACCTCTGGAATTTTGGGAGAGCAATAAGCACTGTCAACCTCTGAACCATCTCTCAAGCCCCTAATTTATTCTTTGTATCGGTTCTGTACATGTGAGTCAATCAATCAATCTCTCTCTCTCTCTCTCTCCTGCCAGGAGTCAGTTTTGAGAATCTTCTTCCATCACTTTCCATTTTACTTTTGAGACAGGGTGTCTCACTGAGCCCGGAGCTCGATGATTAGGCCAGACTGGCTGGCAGCCAGGAGCTCCAGCGATCCACCCATCTCTGCCTCTCTAGGCGTTGGAACTGCAGCTCAAGTCCTCATACTTCTGAACACTTTAACTACTGTTTTTAAATTTTTTATTAATTTTATTTTATGTGTATGAATGTATTATCTACATATGTGCAGGTGCACCTGTGTCCTGCAATGCCTGAGGAGGTCAGAAGGCAATGATCCCCTGGAACTGGAGTTATAGACGATTGTTAGCTGCTATGTGGGTGCTGGGAATTGAACCTAGGCCCTCTGCAAGAGCAGCCAGTGCTCTGGTTGTTGGTTTTTTTGGGGGGGATGGGGTCTTACTGTGTACTCCTGGCCAGCCTAGAACTCCCTATGCAGACCTGGTTGGCCTCGAACTCAGAGATCCATCTTCCTCTGTCTCCTGGGTGCTGGGATTTAAAGGCACTCTACCACACCTGGCTCTTATTTTGTTAGCTTTTTTTTTTTTTTTTGTCTTTTGGAGACAGGGTCTCCCTGCAACCCCAGCTGACGTAGAACTCACTGTGTAGACCAGGCTAGCCTTGAACTCAAAGAAATCCACCTGCCTCTGCCTCCCGAGTGCTGAGATTAAAGGTGTGCGCCACCATACCCAGCACTTTTTAATCTTTGAATACAACATTGAACCCTCCAAACATGGTATAGATTTTTCAGATTTTTAATGAGAATTTTTGTCGCTCTATTTAGGACATGCACATTAAACTTTGCCCCATAATTTGTTGTGTGCTTTTTACCTTCAGCTGTGCTGTCTACCTTGTGTAGGGAAGTTTAAACCATTTTCTGAAGTTATAATTGTGTCCAGCCATTTCTGGATTTATCTTTTCATTTCAAGCGCTGGGATTTCTTTCCTGACAGTGATTCACAGGCATTCGGGCCTTTTACATTAAGTGATGTACTTATGATATTTGTGCTGCTGTTTTCATTTGTGTTTTTGTGGTGCTGGGGATCAGAGCTAGGGCCTTAGATGCAAGTGCTGTAGGACTTATGGACAATTCCAGCTCTTGGCTTTATGAGACAGAGTCTCTCTGTGTAGCTCAGGCTGGCCTGCCCTTACTTCTACAGTACTGGAATCACAGTGGTTTACCACCATGCCCAGCTTTCATCTTTTAAAATATAATTGCATAATCCATTGATTTTTTTTTAATATAACCTCAGGGTTGCATGAACATGGCCACCATTTTTGTCTCCCCCAGTGAAACTTCATATTCTTTAGTGTTACTGGAACTTTAGGGCATAGGCTATGTGGGTGGGTCTCCATCTCCAGCACGGCTGTTGTGCTCCAGCCATCCCAGAGAATGGAGGATCGAACAAGGCCTCAGGTGGCTCAGAGTGTGATGGGAGAAGTTCCCGGGATACTACATGGATAGGTAGTTCAGTTATCAAAACCAAGGCAGAGGTTTTTATAGGGAGGCCTTTCTGACCCTTACAGAAGGTGGGAAAGTTAAAGGTGGGGTCTTTAGGTAAAGGTGGGAAGGTTGTAGGGCTGACGTGGAAATTAGGAACGAGGAAATGAAACCCAAAAACCTGGTTCTGGTCTGGGGTGATCTTTGTCGGGGAAAAGAAGATTCGTATCTACAGTGGCTTCCTGGGGCCAGGTTATTGCATCAGCCAGAGCAGGCCAGACTCCTACAGTCCCTTCAGGGTATCGATATCTATTACAATAGACCCATTCCCCACAAGGCTGCATCCCAGTATACAAGTTAAGGAGATGAACAGAGGGAATTGAATCAGTCTGGCTACATTTTGAAACAGGTAAAGGTTCAGTGATTCCAGGTGTGACTTTGAGGGGCTGACAGGAACTTTTCCATTTTATAGAAAGGGGGATCACAAAAGGTAAGGGTTGGGGATTTACCAGCGGTGACTCTAATTGCACATTGGGCATGTAGCTGGCAAGAGGAGGTTTTGCCGGACTGTTGTTTGGTTGGTCCTTACCACGGCCAGCCACTGTTACCACGCTCATGACACTCTGCTTCCCAGATGATTCATGATTGCTTTTGACCTCAGGGGCAGCTTGGTTCCCATCATGCCTCCCCTTGGGGGTGGCGATCTCATCACAGGATGACCAGTTCTGGTAGACTTGCTGTTGTTTAGGGGTAGTTTTTTATTGATTATTTCTGTTCCTTGTCAAAAGATGTTTACCAGAGTCCTGTTGTCCTGGCATCCGTGGTAACTACAGAAGAAAGTGACTCAGAAGGTAAAAACAATTCAAGAGGGAGAAACGGAATCAGACCCTTCTTCTTTAGCAGCCCCCAATGTCCCTTCCCCCAATACTGTTCCGAGCCCTAGGCAGACGCTAACTTATCTTTTGCTGAAGGTTTGTCTGTTCTGAACATTTCATATAGACTCAGAATAGATGGCCCTTTGTAATTGACTTCTATGATGTAGCACATTTTTATGGTTGAGCTATGTTGTGTATATCAGAATTCTATTCCCTTTGTGACCAAGTAAAATTCCTTTCTATGAATAATACTATTTTTACTATTTTACTTAGCCATTTATTTATTCAGTTGTCTTTTGGTAGACATCTGGGTTGTTCTCACTTCTTGGCTATTAGAAATAGTGTTGCTGTAGGCATTCACACATCTTTTTTCCTATGTGTTTCTCTTGAGTACATGTATACTTAGGGGTGGACATTCTGGGTCATGTGATAACTTTGTGTTTAACATTATGAATAATTCCCAAACTTTCCCAAAGTGGCTATACCATGTTAAATTCTTACCAGCAGTGTATGACTGGTCCATCTTCCACTACTTTACCAGTATTGAGTATTGTCCTTTAAAAATTATAACCAGCCAATGTCTTTTAAGTTCATATTTGTTATCTTTCTTTTCTTCTACATATATAGATTCTTTGGGGACTGGAGAGACAGCTCAGTGGTTAAGAGCACTGACTACTCTTGTAGAGGACTTGAGTTTGGTTCCCAACACTCACATGGTAGCTAACAACCATTTAAAACTCAGGTTCCAGGGGATCTGATGTCCTCTTCTTGTCTTTGAGAGTACTGCATGCATGTGATGCACTCATGGAGGCAAAACACTCATATACATAACATGTAAAAATAGAAATTTCAGTTTCTTTTTAAAGTTTGGTAAGGAGGTAATCAACCCATTTAAACCTGTTTTTAAAATGTACAGTTAAGAGACTATAGCGATGGCTCAACAGTTAAGAACCACTTGCTGTTCTCCAGAAGAGAACAATTCCCATCACCCACATGATGCCTAACAGCTGTTTATAATTCCAGTTCTGGGGGATCCCTCACTGGCCTCTGAGGATTTTGCTCAACATGGATGTACTAATACACATGTGGGCAAAACACTCATATACATAAAATAAAAGAAATAGAAATAAAATATTAAAATAAAAGTAAAAATATATGCAGGCAAAACACTCATATGCAAAATTTAAAAATTAATTTAAAAATATTTAAAAAATATTACAGTATGTGGAAGAAACATGTATTGATAAAGAAGACCAGGACTCATCATGAAGTAAAAAAAAGAAAAGCAGGTTATAAAACTATGGCTATGCACACAATTGTACTGTTTGCATTTTACAGCATACATTTATTGCCATACATTTT
Organism: Eospalax fontanierii; assembly: GCA_035773235.1. NCBI lineage: Eukaryota > Metazoa > Chordata > Mammalia > Rodentia > Spalacidae > Eospalax > Eospalax fontanierii. The sequence goes on from CM069541.1 coordinate 32,608,591, forward strand.
AGGATTTTGAAAGAACAAACTTCTTCCACCAAAAATTTTTCAAAAGATAACAATCTGAACACAAGAATAATGACTTCTGATTCTATTTCTAACTACTATTAAGTAGGTTAGAACCCAAAGAACCCATCCACAAAGACAAAAGTTTACTGAAAAAAAAAAAAGACAAAACAACAATAACAAAAACCAGCCTGCAGATTGGCACTAGAGGACTTGGTGTTAAGTATTTTAAAGTAGAAAAATTTAAAGCCAAATTCTGGTACATTAAAAAGTTCCACACTTGATGTGCCAATTATTTAAGTGACTCTCCGATCTCTGCCAAGCATCCTTCAAGCAAGAAAGCTGAGTAATCCCACTTCTGTGGAGTGAAAATGGGAACAGTAAACCCTTGTGGAATTGCCAGGATTAAATAAGATCCTTTCTTAAGAACGCTGGGAACAGTAAAAGATATTTCTCCTTTTTGTCTGAAACAATGAAAATAACCTTTGAAAAACACAACCACTACCTGAAACCCCAGGAAACTGTAAAAACAGTAAACAGGAAGAGGAGAGGAACAGGTGGGAAGAGAGAAAAGAAGCCAGTTTAAATAGTAAGCCAGGAAGCACTTTTTCTATAAATTTAGCATGGCTCACAAGCACCTGTAACTCTAGCTCTAGGGGATCCCATACCCTCTTCTGGCCTCAGTGGGTACTCACACACGTGACATACATTCATGCAGACACACACACACATACTTATAAATAAGATAATAAATATAAAATTTCAAACGACAAGAGAAGTCTTCCAAGTTCACAAACCCCTCATCTCTATGAGAAAACCTAATAACAGAATTAACGGTAATAATGAAAGTAGTTCTGTGGCATGCTTTAAATATACATTGAAAATTTTTTTTATTATTTTTATTTTATGTATATGAGTGTTTTGCCTGCATGGACATTTAGGTTGGTTTCTCCTTTGGTGTTGTAAAGAGATGAGCACATTTTGATGTACTGAAGTCCTGCTACTTAGAAGACTGGTGCTGGAGGGTCATTTGAGCCCTGGAGTTCTAGGACAACCCTGGTAATATGGCCAGACCAGTGTCAGAACAAACTCCAGAAAAAGATATGGACAGTCTTTCTCATATATTTTATGTTTCCATCATAATTTCCTACAAATGGAATTGTTGGGTAAAAGGTTAAAAACAAAATTGTAATATATACAGCAGTATATTCTCATAATTGGCTGGAGTGCTCATTTCTCCATGCCTTTCCTGCACAGATGCTGACAGACAGGAGTGTCTGACACTGACAGTGGCCCTGATGTGTCGCAGGCTGCTCTCAGAGCCCTCTGATATAGCCTCCACCAGCATTATGAGAGCGGTAAATTATTAAGCTCACACAGTTGGGAAAGACAGGAGACTGACTGCTGGAGATGGTCTGAACCAGGGTATATCTCTTAAATACCAAATTATATTACATAGTTATTTTATGTATATGAGTGTTGTCGTAAAGTTTCTCCAAATTTAAATAGCGTGATTATTTTATCTATTTTTTAAATTTTTTTTTCATGAAGAGGCTGTCATTTTACAGTCAGCACAGTTAGATGGTTTTTGTGCATTCACTCCGAGCAACCCTTATCATTACCTGCTGTCTGAGAACATTTCCATCATCTCACCATCAGTCTCCTTACATCCATCTGTCCCCTGGCAACCCTGGAGAGATGGTCTCCATGGCTTTACTTATTGTAGACATTTTATCAAAGTAGATTCATGGAATACAAGACCTTTTTGTGCCTGGCTTCTTTCCGTCAGCATATATTTACAAGGTTGTCACATATGTAGCACATAACTCCTTTTTTAGTACTTTTTTTTTTGTGTGGCACTGGGGATTTGAACCCAGGGCCTTGTGCTTGCTATTCCTCTACCACTGAGCTACACTTCCAGGCTGTCTGTTGTACATTACAAACAAAACCAAAACCCAAACCAAAAACTCACCTTTAAAAAAGCTAATGTGTCATGTCAGGAAATGTAGAGATTTGTCATCATTATTTTTAATAAGCACAATAATAGATTCACTTTATGAATCTGTGAGAGGAAAGCAGACAGGTTTGCCAAGCTACTGTCATTACCCCTGAGATCATAAACGGGGCGAAGTATTACTGTGCAGGAGGAGGATCCTTGGCCAGGACTGGGTGTTCTCACTACTGAGTTTGGGAACTAAGTCCGCCCTCTCCCATCTGATCCTGCAGTGTCCTCCCTGTCACCTTGCCTGGAGAATCCTGAAACAGCCATTTAGAATTGAAGTAGGCAGCAGAGAGACATGCAGTTGTGGGGGTGGAGGATTGACAGGATTGACGGGATCAAAGTGTTGTTTAACAAAGGTAGTTGGCAGTAGCATGCAGAATGGGTGAAAAATATCGGAGACAGATAATTGTGTAGCATATGTGAAATTTCTTTTTGTTAAATATAGCTTAGAGAAGTTTTAGTCATCTCTGCTCTTAATGCATTTTAATACCAATATAGAGTGCTTTTGCACCGTGAAATATTATGTTTATTTTCTGTCACCCCTTTTTGGTAGAAGATAAATACTGTAATATGGTTAATTTAACAAACAAATTGAAGAAAAATTTAATTTCTAATTCTTCTGATTTGCTGGAACTTGAAGTTAACCGTTAACTGTTTCTGTTGATTTTTAGCTGTTATCAGATGGATTGGTAGTTGGTCCTGTCTAGGGAGGGAAGGTGAATCTTCATTCTGTGCCTGCTTGTTCTAGGTCCCATTGCTTTGAACACATCTCATTGAATCATTGCAACATGAAAGTAGTATTCTAAAAAGGTCTAGCATGGTACCTTGCCCTTGTTATTGACCCTCAGATTCATACTTTTCCCATGATGTAGCAGACTGCCTCTGGTTTGATTTGAATTAAATAATAACCTTTCATTAAATAATAACCAACATAGAAACCTAAACAGTTGCTATTAATTATTTAAAATATTTCCAGACTATATTGTCCTGTATGTGTTTTTTAATATATAATGACACATATGTATATAGTTTTATGTTCTTTTTTTTTCATTTTAACATCCATATAGTCATTATGTGATACTTTCTTTCATACTATGCAATATGAATCTTTAAATTGCTAGGTAACATTCCATGGGTGTATCATTTCAGGTGGGGAATATTGTAAATGTTTGACTTCTAAATATTTTTAGTTTTGGGGCATAGAGGCCATGATATTGCTTAGGGGCAGTTGAGCACATATTCAGGAATAATATTTTGGGACTGAACCCACCCAACATGGGCCTGTCAGAGTGACTTGGCATGCTTTTTTGAAAAGCATGTCACTGAAAGCAGTCACTGGTCACTGAAATTTTTCTTTGACCATGTCTTGTGAGGAATCAATCAGGAATAGATAACTGAAAGAGACAACTGAAAGGTTTCTATGTTAATGAGGCCTCAGGGAGCCTTGTGTATAGGGTTCTCCTTAGCAGTGCTTCACAACTGGAGATAGGTGACAGCAAGTGAACTTGGCTTTAGTAAGGTTGGGAAAGCCATACAGAATTTGAAGTGTTATGATGAATGCTGCCAAGGAAAGATCGAGACACGAGGACCCCCGGTAGACCACCATAGACAGAACATTTTTGTATGTGGTTTGGAATCCTCAGTAGGATTCTGGTATTTTAATTTGTTGACTTAAGTGAGGAATCACAAAATGGATTCATCAATACATTTAGTATTTTAATCCAAAAATATTTATTAACTGATATTTTGAAAACAGGCGCAGAATTTTTCTTTGAAAACAGTTTCCTTGAATAAAGCCACATTCATAATGTATTGATACAGATTCTATTTTTCAGTCTTTTGAAAAGGAACTTAGAAAGTTGTGGATGCCGAATTGTAAATGTGAATGTATTTGTCTTTAAAATAGTTCACCTTTTTCAACTCTCTCTCTCAGTTTAGCTGTCATAGGAACACTTTATTTTCACTCCTGTGAAATGTCAAAGCCACATAATTGTGACAGCACATGCAGGGGGCATAACTAGGCTGGGTGACATTGAAGCATGAGAAAAGTGCCCCCTGGTGGCAGCTGAAGTGCTCCTGGCATTCATAATAGGCTTGAGGGTTCCTTGTGCTATATCCTTGGTCAGTGTACACTGTGATCAATTTGGACAGTTGGTTAAGGTGGAGACAAAGGAAGAATGCTGTGGTTGTGGAGTGGACAGTAGATGAAGGAAAGTGAGTGATCATTTGAGAATGGTCAGAGTTAGGAAGATAGTAAAGATTATTGGACTAGATGGAGTGGGGGCAGTTCAAGGGTGCCATCTGCTGTTGAAAGATCCAGAAAAAACTTGAAGGGCCAGCAAGATGGCTCAGCAGGTAAAGTCACTTGCTGCCAAGCCTGATGACCCAAGTTCCATCCCTGGAACCCACCTGGTGGATCCTGGTAGGTTGTCTGTTGGCTCCACTTGTGCACTGTGGTATACACCTTTACTCCCAACAAATAAATGTAAAAACCAAAGATGGAAGACTTAAGGAAAAAGCTCTCAGATCTTTAGAATAAGAGATTTTGTTGACCTTGAAGAAAATCCGGGTTCTTCGGAGGTCAAGGGAAGCCACCTTCCTTGGAAGTTAAGGCATCATTACATCTGGGGCCCCTTCTTTGAACCTTAGCTTCACATAGGTTGGAGGTTTGTAGGTCCCTTTGCTGAAATGGAAAAGCTGTAGCCGTGTGCTATAGCCTTTGAGACTGCTGCTGCTTTGAGTCATTTTCCTTTCAGTGATTGTATTGTAGGTGAGACCCACAGGCAGCATGCATCCTAGGACAGCTGTGTATGTGGCCCAGCATTTGTAGATGACATTGTGTTGCTGTGTCCAAAGGTTGGACACTCCTGCTCAAGAAGAATCAATGTCAAGCCATTGAGTTTATTTTTTCATTCGGAGTGATCTTGTCTCCCCCAGGACATTTGGTAAGGTCTGAAGGCATTTTGCTTGTCAGAGCTAGGGTGATCCTACTGGAACCTAGTGACTAGAGGCTGGGGATGCCATTCAGCTCTCACCACTGTTAGGACAGCCAGCCTAGCAACAATTACCTGTCCCAAATGTCTATAGCCCCGCCTGAGATGCCATGAATTCTGTGGTCATATCGTACAGAGTTTCCTCCCAATTGTTAGCCAAACAGAACTTCGGTTTGCTGGAAGGGTGGTAGAAAAGCCATATCACTCTGAAGGGCTGCTAGGTCCTATCTTGAACTGCAGCCTGAGCCTCCAGGAGTGGTGCCAAAACGTGGAGGTTTCTGGCAGGTCTTGTTCCTCTTAAGCAGGGTTCCTTTCTCTTATGTGCATTGTTTCCTAGATTTGAAATGTTAATGAGACTTGAGACAGGTTTTACATCCCGAGAATTAGATGATGGGCAGATTTGCAACCAGAGCAAAATATTTTTGTTTTGAGTCACTCTTCCGAGTGCTTCTTTGTGTACAGTATTTCTATTTGGAGAATTGATCTTTGAGGTCCTTAGTCATGGCATATCCATTTTGTGGAATTTCCATTTTGGGCCGAAGAAGGCAGGTGTGTAATGATCATCATCACTAACAGGTAGCAGTGTGCCCTCTTCACGCCTGGTACTGTGCAGAATGTTTGAAAAGAACGTTCAGAAAAGAATCTCAGTAGAACCCTTCTGGAGTGAATTTGAACTCAGGCAGAGCCCTAGGAAGTCACAGTGCTTTTGACAACGGGGAATTGTATAATGCAGCAAAAAGATGGAAGCTCTTTGGAAATGTCTGACTTAACTAAGTTTGTATGTGACTTTTGTATTGGGATTGTATTTAATGGCTTGTATTGCTGGCCTGGCCAATAGCGGCTAGTAGGACGAGGGCTTCAGTTTTTAAATGTATTCATTTATTTATTTCTTATAACAATAATCTGGAGGAGAGGATCCACAGTGGTGTGGTGATCCCATGATTTTTGGCTCCTATCTTTGTGCTCTGCTGTCTTGAGCCTGTGGCTTTCATCTTCATATGTTTATGGTGGCCACTCTAACTATAGACAGCAGGATTTTCTTTGAGTTTGAAGTTGTGTATTTGATAGTGTTTGGAACTAGACCTGATATAAATTCTCAGCGAAGAATCAATCAACCAACCAACCAACCTGTCAATCAATCAATAAATCAATCCTCATACCAAGGATTGAATCTCGAGCAAGCTAAGTGTATGGTTAGAGAGAAGGGGAAGGATTAGCAAACATTGGGAGAAAAAAATCAAAGAACCTAAGACTTTCACATCCCCAGCTGAAGGCATTTAAAACCCATCTTTGTAGGTAGAATAGTTTGCTGAACAGAACAGTGAAACAGCTATATTGGTTGTCTTTTAAGGGCAAATACTTGAACTTTAATCTAATTCTGTGAACTTGAGACCCATTTAAGAAAACAAAAAAGTAATTGTGTAAGCCATGGTTACATGGACTATTCTTAACCCTGCTGCTGAGCTTGGTGGTTCAGAGTGATGACTCACATAAGCACTGTTGACTGTCAGTTTCTTGATTGCTTGCTCCTAGTTGCAGCGTACCTGAGACACCCTTGCAAAGCAGTGAGAGCAACTGTGGCAGAGAGGCCACTTAGATGTCACTAGTGTAAATGTCACCAGACATTGAGTTTCCTTGACTGAGTCCAGGAGCTCTGCTTTAAAAACTAGGGATAGAAAATATCCAGGGACAATGGATTGCTGGGGAAGTGAGTCTTTTTGCCAGGATCTGCCTTTTCATGATGTAGATAAGAGTCCTTTGCTCCTTCCACAACTCCTCAGCTGCTGAACTGCAGGCAGCCTGAGGTTAACTTAGGCCTCTGTACATATGATTGTGACTATACTGAGATGCTTTTTAAAGACAGACATTTGTTTGCTGTTTGTGTAAGTGCATTTGTTGTGGCTCCTATTCCCGTTGGCAAGATAGGAGAATTACATTGCTGTGATTCTCACCTGGTTCCATAGCACTGGCTGACCTGACTTAGCACTGAACTTGAAGCAACTAATTTGGTTTCTGAGAAGTGTAATATGATTTATCTAGATCAGGACTGGCAATCTTAGAGCAGGAACCAGATCATTGATTGACTCTGCTTTCTGCGGTAGAGTAAAATCAAGTTAGCCATTTGAAAGTTTTAAGTGGAGAAAGATTTTGACTCTCTTTAATTTTGGGGTATATAAATTTCCGTATCTCCTTACTGTATGAAATTTAGGTTAATTTTATGATTCCTTATAACTAAAATTGTTTATCTGTCTAGAATGAATGTTGATTGTCTAAAATTTATCCTTAAAAGTTTTTTTCTAAAGAAGGAATCTAAAATATCAAGACAATAATAAGATTATCTTAATTGTTTGGCAAGTCAAAATAGAAAAATCCCATAGATTATCTTTGGAAGTTATGTTAAATCTTGGCATTTTGAGTTTCTTTTTGAGGTGAGTTCCTTTGAGGGATACCATATAAGATTCGCTTTGGGGTATATTGAACATTTTGGGATCTATAAGAACTCTTTTTTTTTCTTCTTGTTTTGAGACAGGGTCTCACTGTGTATCTCCAGCTGGCCTGGAACTCGCGATATAGACCATCTCAGGGCTGGCCTCAGTCTCACAGAGATCCACCTGCCTCTGCCTCCCGAGTGCCGGCAGTAAAGGTATGCATCATGACTCCTGGCCTCCAAACTTACTTTTTAAAAAAGATTCTTTATTTGTGTGGGTGTGAGAGCATGCACATGTGTGTCTGTGCCTTTGCACTCATGTAGAAGCCAGAATACGGTGTTGGGTATCCTTTATCACTCTCCACTGATTCCTTTAAAGATCTTTCCTGAACCCGGGAGGTGGGGGTCACATTTTTCTCAGACTGGAAGCCAGTAAGTCCCAGAGATCCTTCTGTCTTGCCCTACTTGTTGCTGGGGTTACAGATGTAATACGATGCCCAGCATATTACAAAGGTACTAGGATCTGAGCTCTGGTCCTCATGGTTGTGCAGTAGATATTCTTGAACCACTGAACCTTCTCTCCAGGACTTAGAACTTGCTTTTTTTGTATATCGTCCTAGTATTACTCTGGAGAATGGGATACCTTCAGTATTTCCTCCTTTATTTCTCTATATTCATTGTGTGTATACATACATAAAACAATGTTTTCCTCTCTTTCAGAATTAAACTTGAGAGAGTCTGATGTCAGAGTGTGTGATGAGTCGTCTTGTAAATATGGAGGCGTCTGCAAAGAAGATGGAGATGGTTTGAAATGCGCCTGCCAATTTCAGGTGAGAAAACCAAAGTATTTAAAATTTTTTTTCCCCAATTTTACAATCCTCCATTCTTCAAATTACGACATCTTGAACTCCTTAAGGAGGTTTAGTACACAGCGTCCTCGTTCTTTCTTGTCAGAGGAAGCCCTGTGATTTGTACTTTCCATGTTTCTTTCCAGAAATTAAAGAGGACAGACCGACTATAATAGACGTGAACATGCTTTGGGAAAATATTAAAGTAACATCAAAGTGATTGCAAAATCAGGGGAACAGGTCCAGGTTTCAATGGAGCCTCTTATTTAATAGCTTGGCATGTTTTCCCTGTCTTCTGTGAGCCTGACTTTTTTTTTCCTTCTATTCTTGAATACTGTCTCCTCAAGTCCTTAGAACTGGACTGACGTGGAACCTCAGGGAAAGTCAAGCTTGGAGATGGGCTTTGAAGAAACAAACTAAGAGGCTGAACCTTAACCTGATAGGATGGTTAGGTTCTGATAACCATCCTGATAGGTGTGCTGCTTTTCCTTCACAGTTTCAGTTGTGATTTTATTGTCTGAAAAACTGAAATATCTTTCTTCTGATTGTTCTTATGTGCTTGTGTTTTGTGGCTAGATTATGATCTGGCTTCAGAATGTTTCCCACAAGGTGGCCTCTGATTCAGAACGGGAGATGAGATAAAGCAGGAGCTAGACTTTTTCATTTATAGTCTTGTTCTGAATAAGCCTGCCATTTTGAATTCTGAGGAGAGGAATGGGTTCAGAAGCCAGGAATAAAGGCCAGTAGAGTTAATGTTTCCAGTAACCCAGTGTTCTCAGAAAATTATTTCTTCATTAATATTCCTTCTAAAGAAAGAAGGTACATTTCATACTCATAAAATGTAATGAGAATCAATGTAAGAAAGAGGACTTGTGCGTGAAACTTCTTTGTAAAGCATAAATCATCATGTTTATTTTCCTTAAGAGGAGTGGAAAGTCTGAGTAATGAGAACAGGGAGGTGGCTATAGATGATTGACCACCTAGTCAGGTTCTCCAGGGTCCAAGGAACTTCAGTTATTTGGAGTGTTGCTTTTCTTGGACATCTCCATGGACACCTGTTTGTTCCCAGCTTATTTGGTCTGCTTTTGACTGGCTTCACGTTCTTGCTGCCCATGCGCTGGAGACATCAATTTCTTCACTGTGTGCCTTTCCATGGGGCTCATTCATTTCCATGGAACCTGGCTTTATGCAGAATGGGATAAGCCATAGATAATTCACATTGTTTGCCCTGTATGTAACAGACTGTTTCTGCTTTTCAGTTTTTTTCCTTCCTTTGTTTCTTAGCAGCTTGACTATGAAGTGCTTCTGTATGGTTCTGTATACTTCTAAAATGTATGTTTATGCCATTCATTAACTTTGGGCAATATGTGATGATTTTTTCTTTGAAAAATATCTTATTTCATCATTTTCTCTTCTTTACCATTGAGTAGAACTCCATTGTGTAAATGTACCACATTTTCATTATCCATTCATCAGCTGAGGGACACTTAGATTGCTTCCGTCCCTTAATTGTTGTGAAAAGAGCAGCAACAAACTGGATGTATAAGTGTCTAGAAGTAGGATGAGTCCTTTGGATATATGCCAAGGCATGTTACAACTAGATCATATAGTAAGTTTGTTTTTAGTTTTTTGAGAGTTACTATTTTTATGTTGTGTGTATGAGAGTATTGCCTGCAGGTATGTAAGTACACCCATGTCATGCAGTGCCCTTGAAGGTCAGAAGAGGGTGTTAGGTCCCCTGAAACTGGGAATAGGGATGGTTGTTAGTCACCATGTGGGTGCTGGGAACTGAGCCATCTCTCTAGCTCAGCCCTCACTTTAAAATTTTACATTAGATTTATCTTTGTCTCTTTATGGTTCTGTTCTCCTTTATTCTTTGAAATTCTTTAAGATTATAAAGAAGTGACCTTCTTCAACATACTTGAACAGCTGAAAAAAATCTCCCCATGATCTGGCTTTGAATCCTTTGTACTCTTACCTGTGGCAAAGAAGGGAAGGGAAGTTAGGAACCAAGGTCGGTACATTCCACCTATCCACACTTGTGTGCTGTGTCAAGGGTCAGGCGCTGAAGATGCGAAGATGTGAAGATGGTCTCCTTGCCTTGTAGGAACAAACCACCTGAGGGCTTATAGTATGGCTTGATCTTTCCACTGAGGAGTCCTTTTGACCACTCTGCCTTCCTGAAGATTAAGATTTATTAAACCTGAGTTATTGTCAACTTAAAAACAACGACTTGATAAATACGCTGGACACATTTCTCTGCTATGTAAACATTAGTGGTGCCATTCAGCTCATTTAAAAGACTTTATAATTCAGCGTGCTTTCAGTGCTACTACAAGCTTCCTGGAACATGGTTTAACTTGATTTTAACAGGAAATAGCAGAATTGTATATCATATACAATGCCTACACATTTTGTTAGTCCATAATAAAAGCTATTTTATTGCCATGCATATAAACAAAGACACTCTTACTAATTTTATATAAAGAAAAATGATTAATATTGCATCTTTCCCTTAAAACTTAGTGTCCCTGACTTTTCCCTAGTTTTTTTTTTCTTTCTTCTATCTAGATTTCCCTCAGCTGTCTTTCTGTGTTTATCAGCATCTTGCTAGCTCCCGAGTCCTCTTAGGACCTTTGTATTAAGAGTTTTCCAGAAGCATAGAACAATAGGATACGCTCATACATATCTACCCACAAATGTGAGAGAGAGAGCTGGAAGAAGAGAATTACAAGGAATTGGCTTATTTGATTAGAGAGGCTGAGAAGTCCCACAATCTGTTATCTGCTTGTTAAAGACCAGGAAATCTAGTAGTGTGAGTCCCTGTCTGAAACTAAAAGTCTGAAGACCAGTGTCCCAGTTCAGTCAAGCAGAGAAGAATTTTCCTTCCTCTCTCTTTTTGTTCTATTCAGTTTCTTGACAAATTGAATAATACCTACCACCTTGGGAGGACAGCATGCTTTACTTGGTTCACCGACTCAAGTGCTAATCTCATTTGGAAATGCTCTCACAAATACATCCAGAAATAACTTTTAAACAGGGCACCCTGGAGCCTAGTCAAGTTGTCACATGAAATTAACCATCACTACTGTGTTAGTTGTGCTTCATTGCTGTGATAAAAGACCTGTGCCAAACAGCTACTGGAGGTTTGTTTTGGCTTATGTTTTCTGAAGTTTCAGTCCATCTTGGTGGCGAGGGTGTGGTGGAGCTGTTCTCACCATGGTATCTAAGAAGTAAAGAAGAAGAATTCGAATTCTATTGGACTTCCCCTGGTTCTTATCACCTAGGTCCCCAGCTGACTGGGTGATGCTATCAGTACTCAGGGGAGGTCTTTCCCCTGAGTTAATTTCCTCCCTAAATTGTTCTTAGAGACACCTCCAGAATCATGCTTTACTCAACTTCTAGGCTCCTCTTAATCCAGTCAAGATGAACTATCTCAGCAACTTATTTATTTTATTTATTGTATTCTAAACAATTCCTTGCACATAGTAGGTCGACAATAAATGCTTGAATGGATATAGCTTCAGAGTTGTGCACTGCTGTATCTTTCTAAAGAACTCTAAAGAGCTGGCAGTGTGGTCACATTCTTGTTAGAGGAGAGTACTTTTACAAAGACCCCAGCAAAGGTTGACAGTATAGAAGAAGCAGACTATAATTTGGAGATAGAGTCCTAGGGTCAATGGGTCAGTCTTCATGTTTTAAAATTGCCTGGGTTCCGTTCATTTATCCATAAGCATATTTTTCTAAATAAGAATACAAATGCAACATTTTCTTGTGCTGTTTTATATCATAGTATTTAAAAATTTTGCATTCAGTTTCTTGGATAGATAATATGTTTTTAAAAGGGCAGGCTGTACATGGTGGCGCATGCCTGTAATCCCAGCACAGGGGAGGGTTCCAAGCTAGCCTGGACTACACAGTGAGACCCTATTGTAAGGAGCCCTGCGAGCTAGCCTGGACTACACAGTGAGACCCTATTGTAAAGAGCCCTGCAAGCTAGCTTGGACTACACAGTGAGACCCTGTTGTAAGGACCCCTGCAAGCTAGCCTGGACTACACAGTGAGATCCTGTTGTAAGGAGCCCTGCGAGCTAGCCTGGACTACACAGTGAGACCCTGTTGTAAGGAGCCCTGCGAGCTAGCCTGGACTACACAGTGAGACTCTGTTGTAAGGAGCCCTGCAACCCTAGATTCTCATTTTCCATGTACAACACTGATTGTGAATGAAGGGTAATCACCTTTTTAATACTTTAAGTGGCTGCTTATACTTTTTTGTACATGCTTTGTCTTTGGCCTGTTTGTAAAAAAATATGTATTATCCCTTTTTATCTAATGATAATAGCTTGCATCATATTGTAACACTGTCTTTGGATTTTAAAAGTTCATTTATACTATTTCTTAAAAGTTATTTATTTTACTTTTAATTATGTGGATGCATGTCTGTTTGTGTGGGTTTGTGGATGTGAGTGCAGGAATGCAAGGAGGCCAGAAGAGGGCATCAGATCCCCTAGAACTGGAGTTACAGGCAGTTGTGAGCTGTCTGATATGTGTGCTGGGAACCAACCTCTGGTCATCTGCAAGAGCAGCGAGTGCTCTTAACCTACTGAGCTATATCTCCAACCGGTTTATGCTGTTTTTGACATGTAAAAGTTTTAAGTTTTTAGTGTGTTGATACAGTGTTATTTTTCAAACCTCATCACTGTTTTTATCTTCATCCCCCTCATTCCTGTTTGTCTCAGTGTTCAGTTCACACTCCACTTTCTCTGAGAGGTTTTTCTTGTATACTTAAGCTCATAGTACTAGATATTAGACATTATACATCCTTGCAATATATTTATATATTTTTCTATTTTAATAGGATTATAAAGTCTGAGAACAGAACTCATAATGTACTTCTTTGTATTTTCTCTAATATTTTCCCCAGGACTTTCTCACTGGAAGTACTGAATAGATGAATTTTGATAATTAAAATGACATCACCTAAGCTCTTCACAAACATTGTCAAGAATTTCCTCTTAATATTTCTATGAGTTTTCTTAGCACACGAATAAAGTAGCTTGCATAGTGATTTCCAGTCTCATTTTTAAGGATGATTGATTATTTTCATTATGAATTCTAGGAAAAGGTAGGAAGCAGGGACATAAGTCGTTATTTTTCAAACCACATTAAGGACAACCTATCCAAGCAGTAGAATGTCATAATACTACTGGATTGCATTTGTGAATGTGAAATACACAATTATTCTTAATGCCTATAATGCCTAGTTCTGAGAGTTTATTTTTATTTTATTTTACTTTATTTTTTGCAGTGCCATACAAATTATATTCCCGTCTGTGGATCTAATGGGGACACTTACCAAAATGAATGTTTTCTCAGAAGGGCTGCATGTAAGCATCAGAAGGAAGTAACCGTCGTGGCACGAGGACCTTGCTACTCCGGTATGTATGACTTTAGAAATGCACATCTGCTATTTCCTAAAGGAGACTTCTAGCCAGAAGTGTGTGGCCCACGTTGCTGCCTGGATTGATGGTGATTATATGAGGGCATTTTGCCCATATTTCATACAGTTGCTTTTTAGCTTCAGACGATTTTACACTGTCTGTGCATGCCTTTTCTGGTGTGGGGATGTCACATGTTCTTTTGCCCACATCCAGGCATAAAGGATTTGGGCTGGTGAACTGCTGTAGGATCCATCTCATTAGTGTGTTTTGGAAAGATGATTGTCCCTAGAAAACTTTCTGTGAGCATTTCAGGCTGTATTTCTTTCCAGATGCTCTTCTTTCTGCCACCCGTCACCCCAAGCTGTGCTTATGTACTCTCTTCCTTTTTTCTTCTTGAATTGGTAGTGTTTGATTTTTGAGAGACTTTAATGTGAGTTTCTTTGTATTTGAGAGTAGGTGTACAGGTGAGGTACTGTAACTAGAATTATTGTTTACAGGCTAGTGGTGAAGATGGACTCTAATACCATCTCCATTCCCTTCATTTACCTGTTATGCTAATGTTCAAAGTTCTGTCTTTTACTAAATGTGAAGATTTTAGGGCCAACTCTAAAGTTAGTGGGCATAGTCACCATCATATGTGGAGTGCTGCTGACTAGGAAGCTGGTATAGGGGCTTTATTACTTAAGCATGATTGGTTGTTTGATTGATCTTTGACTCTAGGTCCTTTAACACTGTGTGACCCAATGCTCCCATTCTCAGTCATGACAGAGATCCCTTCCTTCCTCCCTCTCTCCCTCCCTCCCCCCTCCTCCTTTTTTGTGTGTATATGCTTATGTGTGCATGTGTGAAGGCCAGAGTCCATGTTGGGGGGGTCTTCCTTTATTGTTTTCCACATTACATTTTTGAGGCAGGTTCTGTCACTGAACCCACTGTTCAGTGGGTTGCCCACTGTTGCCGCTAGACTGTCTGCCTGTCTTGGGCTCCTCAATACTGGAGTTAGAGGAATGTGCTGCCATGCCAGTCTTTTTACATGGATTCTAGGTTCCAGATTCAGATCCTCATGCTTTCACAGCAAGCTTTTTATCCACTGGGCCATTTCCCCAGCTTTACGTAACTGATTTTTCTAATACAGCTATTCCTTACACTTTCAAGGTTATGAGATATGAGATGTGGCTGGCCTCCTCCTCAGTTCTAATGTACTGTATGTTCTCTAACAGACAACTCCTGTCAGATATATTATCATTGCTTTTTAGAAGCCCACGCCAAAGACCAGATCTGTTTGGATAAGGAGACTTTTTTTTACCGAATACTAGATAATTAGATACTTAAAGAAAGTATTATGTTCTTAGGTTGTTAGGCTGTCACATGATAGTTTTTTTATATACTTCCTAAGTCCCTTGTGTTTCAAGGACTTGGTCTAGAAACTTTAAGCTCTTTCTAACCCCAGATTAATTACACATCATTTATGAGGACCAAGTGTTTGAGATACCAAGTGCTTTGATCGGCAGTAAATTAAGCAGAGGTAGGTGTAGAAGGCCTGGCTTTAAAGTTCTCTCAACTTTCATTTACCATGTAATGAAAGTGACCTTGGACTGGTCACTTAGACTCTCAGAACCCCATTTCTCTAAATTATTACTTGGTTACCAGCCTCCTAGGCTTGTAAGCTTGAAAGTACTAAGCCATGAGGTCTTGTGTTGATTTTGTTTTTGTTGACTGGGCCATTGTCTTCATGTCATTTTGTTCTCTTTCAGTTATAGGCACACTCCTTTTTTATGCATTAAGATTAGATTTAAGCTGAAGCGTTAAGTCTTCTTAACACTGTCTTCTATGGTATCTCTGGGACGTTTGTTCTGTCTGTGTGTTTCTCTCTATGTAGCATACTACACTGCACTTATCTGACACACTTTCCTCTAGCCACATGGCTTTCTCCACCACCTGGCAGTGTGTCCTGCCTAGGAAAACGTCCCATGATTTCAGGGTTGGGATGGACTCATGGGTTACAAAAGAATTATACTCATTATCAGTGTTCATAGTATTTAAGAATACTTAATTACCAAAGAAGTTGGGAGTTTTTCTTTTTAGTATTTATTAAAATTGGAGATGGGTTGACAAAAGGTTGGAGGTGAGTGTCTCATGTACCACAGGTGTATCTTATTTTTCATTATACTCACATTTGTCTTGGTGCCCTGTGGGTCATATATTTGTAGTCAATGTGTATGGAGAAGAGGAGCAAAGAGTGTTTTCCTGAGAAAAACTGGTCATAATTAAGAAAAAATTCAGTTCTGATTTTTCTTTTTTCTGACTCTTTCTTTTCCTCCTTCAGAACAGGAGATGTCCTTAAGTGGTTGATTAAATAAAAACAATGCAATTGAAAACTCCACAAAAGCCTGTGAAGATTATATACTTGGCACATCCTGTTTCTGCATGTCTGGGAATTTGATTATTGCCTGGAGCTTGGAGGGAAAGGAGACATTATTGTTCTGGGTGTTTTCCAGAGACGATTTGAAAAATGAAATTAGTTCTCTGGGGTCAAGATATCTTTTCCTTATATAGGACCAGCTAAAGGGTCAAAATCTGCACCTGCCATCTCTTATTTATTGACTTTAAAATTTTCACAACTCCATGTTCTGATAGCATTACCTTCTTTTTTTTAACACATTTTGTGCTATATATCGGTCTCTTTAGCACTGTGATGTGAAATGTCAGTGTTGGGGGTGGGGCTCAATGGTAGAGCAGTTGCTTGGAATGTATGAGGTGGAGATTCAATTTCACTACTGCAAAGAATTTTTATTTTTCCATTAATTATATTTAAGCCTGACTTCTTTCTGAGCTTCCTCCTGAATAGAGTTCCTAGAGGAGGCCAATTTCACCAATACCCTACCCTGCAAACCTCAACCCTGAGTGTGTCTCTTTGATGAACCTTAGGGATACATACTACCCCCTCCCGCTTTGGCCTCTGGTCTGTATCCACAGATTTGATTAAGAAGGCTTTTGGAGCGAGACTTAGTTTATCTGCCTTTTAAATAAAAGTATTTATTTAGTATTTTTCCTCAAACCTTAAAAATTAAAATTTCCTTTTACTTTTAAAATGAGTCGGCTAAACTTATTTCTGTTTAGCTGTTTATATTACTACGGTCTATGCTTTGTGCATGGTGTCTAAATATTGCCTGAATGGACTCTATGGAAATCTAAGAGACCCTGATGATTATGTATCTAAGTCACTTATCTTTTGAGAGGCACAAAGTAGGTATTGAATACAAAGTATTCACTATCAGAAATTTGAGAAAAGGATTATATGAGAGTGGGCATCCCAGTTTTAGTCTTGGTAAGAAATTTTGCTGTTTGAAAAGATAGAATTTCCAGGGAAAATGTTTATATTAATTGTTTTTCTTCTCAGATAATGGCTCTGGATCTGGAGAAGGAGGTAAGTTTTCAATATTTCTTTTGTTATTTTGAAACAGGATCTCTCTTTGGAGCTCAGGCTGGTCTGGAATTCACTGTGTAGCACAGGTTTGCCCTGAAACTTAACAGTCCTCCTGTTGAGGACTAGCCTCTCTAGTGCTAGGATTCTAGGCATGAGTGAGCCTCAATGCCTGACTCAAATTCTTCTTGCCAGGTGTTTGTTTCCCTTCTGTTCTTTTTAACAGCTCTGAGGTATAATTCACATGTCACAGCATTCTCACCTAAAGTAAACAACACAACTTTTAGTGTATGCTCAGAGTTATGTGCTAATCATCACAGACAACTTTCGAGGAAACCAGGAGCCTCTAGCCATGTGTGCTGACCCCCTTTACTCCAGGCATTCCCTGCTCCACACAGTTTTCACTAAAGGTTTGCTGTCAGACTGGAGGGAAATCATGTAAGTCCTGTTAAATCAATGTTACACAAAATGACTGTCCACACAAGTGATTTTTAGTTTTTTAGTTTGAGACAGAGTATTTACAATTCTCTATTCCTCTTTGCTTCCAGTTTTTTTTTTTTTTTTAAATCATAGGTAACAGGGTCAAAAAAAAGAAATCCAGAGTAAGTTGTACATCGATAAGGGAAAATTTGCAGAACAACTCTGGTAGAATTTAGAGTTCAATTTAAACCTTTTAAAAACTTAAAAAGCTTTAAAATTATTTTATTTCACAAATACATAAATTAATTCTTTTAAAAATATGTTATTTATTACTTTAACTTTATGTGTATGAGTGAATTGCCTGCTTGGATGTAAGTGAACTTGTGTTGTGCAGTGCCCGCAGAGGTCAGGCCAGCATAAATTATTTCTGATGTTTAAAAATATGCTATTTGAGCCAGGCATGGTGGTGCACGCCTTTAAGGCAGGCAGATTTGTGTGAATTCAAGGCCAGCCTGGTCTACTTAGCAAGTTCCAGGTCAGCTGTGGCTACAGGGAGACCCTGTCTCAAAAAGAACAAGAAAAAAAATACTATGTGGGAATAACATTTCAATTTTTTTGATTTATTTTTAATTTATGTGTATGAGTGTTTTATGTGTGTGTATTGTATGTAAACCTGTGTTGTGCAATGCCTGTGGAGCTAGAAGAGGAGTTGGATCCCCTGGTACTGGAGTTATGGATGGTTGTTAGCTGCGATGTGGGTGCTGGGAACTGAACCCAGGTCCTGTGTAAGAGCAGCCAGTGCTCTTAATTGTTGAGCCATCTCTCCAGCTCTGGTAATAGCATTTAATAGAGTTACACGATCAGAACGGAGAGTGCCTAATCTGCTTCATGTTTTAATGAAGCTGTAACTCTTACTATTTACTCTATGAAAAATGGTTATTTGAGGTACTCTGAGGATATGTTAAAAGAACACACTGGGAAAATCACTCCAGATGGAAACTTCAGTTATAATCCTTTCAATACCAAGTATCTGAAGCCTTCTTTCAGGCTAGTCCTTGTTCTGCATTTTATTAGAGTTATTTCTTAAATTACATGTATGTGTACATGTTTGTATGTTGCCTGTGCATGCGTGAATAGAGGTGCCCTCAGAAGGTTTCCCATCCCCTTGGGGCTGGAATTACAGGTGGTCGTGAGCTGCCTGATATGGGTGCTGGGAGCCAAACTCCAGTCGTTTGCAAGAACAATATGTCCTCTTAACTGCGAGCCATCTTCCCAGCCCCCTTACATTTTATAGACTTTTAAAGTTTCATAGTTAGAAGAGACTTTGAAGGACTTCTAGAGAATAGGACAATCACAAGGAAGTGCAAGGATGGCAGTTTCAGCCAGAAAGAAAATGATTAAAGCTACTGAACAATAGGATTTGATTTAAATGGACACGTTCAAGGAGGAGCTCCGTAATCATATGTGAAAGATAACTTCATGAATTTTAGATCTGAGACTAGAAAGAATTTTAAGAGATCATGTGACCTGATCCTTGTGGTCCTGTGTTCAGCTAGAAAACTCAATTGTTCTCAAGATTTGTTAATACAATACAATACTGGCTGTTTTGCCCTGGGAATGTAAGTTGTCTGTTCCCTCCCTCCCCCCACCAAGCAGGGGAACATGAGTTAGAAAGGTTAGGTGGTTTGCTCAGCCGTTTGGATCTCCTGATGGTTCTGAGGTTTCAGAATTACTAAGGATTCTGATGATCTTTGCCTTCTGTTTGGGAATGTTCATCTGCGTTTGATAGAGTACAGGCACTACCTGATTAGGTATTTGTGTGTTTTCCTTTAGTACCTTCTTTACTGACTGGCACCCCTAGGTAAATAGTATTCTATCACAAACCAAGTCCCTGGAGGAAACTGTGATCACAGCTGTCATTCCTGCCATTATTGACCTAAGACCTACTCTAGTTGAGGCCCACAGGCGGGATTCCCTTGACAGAGAGCTGTGAGTTCTGTTGGCAGGAATGATCTTTGCTTTAATAGGAGACCCATGGATTTCTGCATCTGAGTATTTTTGGGTGTGCTAAGAGGCCAAATGGAAAAGGGAAAAAGCCCTTTGTAGGAATACCCCTTTCCTTGTTAAAATTTGGAGACAATATTTCTTTTAACGCTGGAGTTAGTCTTTAGTATTTAGAAAGGCAGGTGTGGAACTGAAGTGAGGAAAAGGTGACCATTGTGGTCACTGTGTTCTGGATGTATGCCAACAGGCTTGTATAGGCTTACCTTAGGTAGAGGCTATCATGGCACTGAATTTATGGCTCATGATTTTTACTCTTGTACTCAGTGTTTCATGGTGATTCTTTTTAAAAGCAGTTTATCAAGCCTACAGTGTACACACAGGCTGAGGAGCTGTTTTGCTTACCACTTGCACCACAGAATATGTTGTGTGGTATTAGCAGCAATTTAGACTCCAGTCTGGAGAAGTTTTTATAAGTGATGATCTTCAGAAACTTGAGTGCATTTTCCTTCAGAAAAAGATAATGGCTCCTGAAAACATGAGGTGTATCTGGGTAGGATCCATCCCAACTCTTGGTTGAAAGTTTAATTCTTCTTTTTGAACAGAGGAGGATGGTTCAGGGTCAGAAGCTCACAGAAAGCATTCCAAGTGCGGACCTTGCAAGTACAAGGCCGAGTGTGATGAAGATGCCGAGAATGTTGGGTGAGTTGAGGGGAAAGGGTGAGCACTTAGGTTACTCTTGTCCTAGCTGCATGGTGAAAGGGCTCTTTGACCTGGTTCTGGATATTTTTGTGCATGCTTTTTTACATTAAAAATATAATAATATTTTAATTGATTCTTAAGTAGACGTAATACAAGGAATGTTTAAATAAGTTATGTATTCAAAATGAGAACCCATTTACAGTTTTTTTGAGTTTTATCTGTGACCTTTTAAAATAATTTTGTTTTATAGTAATACTATTTTATTCATCAAAACCATTAGTTTGAATTGATCCATCACATTGTGAGAATCTGTAATAAACAGCTCCTTTTTCTTGTCTTAAAGTTTTATACAGAACCTTGTCATATTTCAGTATATTAAGAAAAATCCAAGATTGTTGCAGAATTTTAGATGTATTAAGTATTTTCTGTAGTCAAAAATTACTCTTAAACATCCCAGTTATATAGCACATGTTGTTTTTCTTGTCTGTGTTTAGCCTTTGCCAAGATGAACTTTGTGCTAATAGACTTTTCCAGTGTCTGTCCACCCCCCCTACCCCCACCCCCGCTCCCCGTGAAAAGTAGTGTTCATTGGTGGACTAGTAACTGATGCAGACATTTATCAGCAGTCATGTTTGATTCTTCGTTTCATCAGTATCCTGTTTGCTTTTTCCAAGTCTCATCTTTTCATTTTCCTGTGGACCTTCATTCGTGCATATTTGATTTTAAAAGCTTTAATGCTGACTCCAGGACCTGACAGCTTAATGCATCTTCTTCATTTCCTCTCTTTCCTCTAGTGCCTATTTGAAAACACTCATTTTGTAGAGATTTGTACTTTCTTCCTTTTGTACATATTTATAATGTGCATTTTTCAATTCCATGTTTTATTCAGCCCTTAAATGCTTTTCATCCGAATAATAGTATTATGAGTATTATGATTTAAATTAACATTAATGCCCAAAGTGAGTTTACAAATCAAGACCATCCGTTTTCAGTATCTACAGAACATCAGCTGTTTGGGTGGTATTTGGTAAAATTAAATGCTTGGTGTCTTACCTGGTGTGTTTAAGGTAAACAAATTTAGTGAAAAATGACTTGAGCAGAAATCAGAACTTGTTTTTGCACTTTGTTTGAGGGCTGGCCTGTGTCTATTTACATCACAGTCGTTTGACTTGGGAGGCAGTGGCTCATAGGACAAGAGAACAGTGCTGAACACTTTGTACTTTGAGAATAGATACTAGAGACCGTGTTGTCACTTCTTGATGTTACTAATAATAAGGCATGAGGAATCCAGTGCGTGTGCGTGTGTTGTGTGTGTGTGTGTGTGTGTGTGTGTGTGTGTGTGTGTGTGTGAGGGAGTTTCTAGATCCGCTTAACTGAAGTCGGAAGACTTACTTCACATGTGGTAGCACTGTACTATGGGCTGGGGTCCTGGACTGAGTAAACAACAAAAAAAGCAAGCTTAGCTCCATCATTCACCCGCCCCCCACTTCCTGACTGTACACACTATGTCACCACTTGCCCCAAGCCACTGCCACCATGACTTCCCTGCAGTGATGCCTGTGTCTTTGAACTGTGAGTGAAAACAAACCCCCTTCCCTCAGCTGCAGCAGTGAGCCAAATAACCAACAGTGCCATGATCCCCTGAACTGACTTCATAGCCCCCTGTGGATGACTTGTAGTTTGAAAGATAATGCTCTCAAATATAACTACCACAGATAGATATTTCACATAGTTTTGGATATGAGTATCCATTAAGCTTTTACCTTTTCTCATTTCAAATACCTTTCCTGTCCTACATAATCTGTCTAGTTTCCAACGATTGGATAAAATCTTTCACTGATTTAAAGCCCTTTACTACTGTTAATGGTTAAATGCTTTAAATCCAGCATTTTTGAGGAAGGAATAGTGTTACCATAGAAGTTAGTTTTCAGTTATTAAGAGAAATAGCTATTTTTTTATAAAGCTGCTTAAATTAAAATTTATTTAATTATGCTGTGTAATTCTTTCTCACCCTTTCCCTCCATTTTCATTTTATCCTATTACTTTTAAAAGAATATTTTATTTATTATTTTTATTTTATGTTTATGAGTGTACTGCCTGCATTTGTGCAAGTGCACCTGTGTCATGCAGTGCCCGTGGAGGTTACAGGCCATTGTTAGCCACCATATGGGTTCTGGAACTCAAACCCAGGCCATCTGCAAGAGCAGCCAGTGCTGTTAACTGATGAACCATTTGTCCAGACCCTCCCTCCTTTTTAAAAAAATCTATTTTTGTTTATTTGTGTGTCTGTGTGTGTGTATGCACATACGTGAGTACAGGAGCCCACTAAAGCAGAAAGAGGATTTTGGATTCCCTGGAACTGGAGTTACAAGTGGTTGTGAGCTGCTTGTGTAGGTGCTGGGAATCAAATTTTGGTCCTCTGCAAGATCAGCAAGTGCTGTTAACCTCTGAGTCATTTTTCATTTAAAAAAAAACTTGTTTGTGTATCTGTGTGTGTGTGTGTGTGTGAGAGAGAGAGAGAGAGAGAGAGAGAGAGAGAGAGAGAGAGATGTGTCCATGTATGTGTGTTACTGTGTGTTCATGTGTGTGTCTCTATGTGTGTGTGTTAGGCATGTGTGGAAGTCAAAGAGAGGACAGCTTTGGGCATTACGGTTCTAACCTTGGGACATGATCTCCTCTGGGTTTTTTTTTTTTTGCCACATGTGCTGGGGTCATTGGCTTGAAGTCTTCTAGGATTCTCCCATTACAGATGGGTGCTACCTTGTCTAGTTTTCCATGGTTCTGGGGCTTGGAACTCAGGTCTTCACATTGTCATGGCAAACACTTTACCCTTGAGCCATCACTGAGCCGTCTTCCTCCCTTTGTAAGGCAAGGTCTTCCTTAACCCAGCAGAGCCTTGAACACCCAGTCCCCCTGCTTCAGCTTCCCAAGTGCTAGGACTGCAGACATGTACCATCATATCTCACTTTTCTTGCTTTCTTAAGCAGAACATACATTTTGATATATTCTTGAAGTTTCTTACAGTGTGTTAGTTTCTATGTAATTTTTTTTTTTTTTTACTCTGCCTTTGTGGCAGTTGTCAGAAAGACAAGGAAATATTATCCTGGTTTTACAGGGAAGGTGAGCCTAGGAGGGCTGGAGTGGCTATTTCTTAAGTAGCAGAGCACAAGTCTTATGAAAAAGAATTTATCCTTTGTGTTGTACATGTGTGGAGTACCAAGATGTTCTTAGAGGCTTCTGGTATGGTGGCTTTACTGATACACTTAAGGCTTCATTTTGCGTTGGGTTTTGGGTTCTTATATTTACTTTAAAAATAATTTGTCTGGGCTGGTGAGATAACTCAGTAAAGTGATGTGTAAGCCTGCAGACCTGAGTTTGATCCCTGCAGCCATATAAAAAAATCTGAGTGTAGTGGTATACACTTATAATCCCAATGTGGGGAAAGCAGAGACAGGCAGATCCCTGGCCCCACGCACTCAACCGTTCTAGACTACTCTTTGAGCTCCAGTTCCACAAAGGCAGATGACTTCTGAGGAACAATACCTCAGGCTGACCTGTGGGTTCCACACAGTCGTACATGTGTATGCACACACACGCCTGCACACATATGAACACACTGATATACAAATGATTTTTTCTGGGGCTGAGGGTGTAGTAGTAGTTGAGTTGGTCGAGTGCTTGCCTAGCGTGCATGAAGTCCAGCATTGGATAAACTGAATTTGGTGGTACCTGTCTGCAGTCCCAGCACTCAAGAAGTGGAGGCATGAGGATCACAAGTTCATGGTCATCCTCAGCTACATAGCAAATCTGAGGACAGCCTGGGCTACATGAAACCCTATCTCAAAAACAAACACTCCCCCCCCCAAAAAAAAAACCTAAACACACAAAACCAACAACAAAAATCCACCAAACCAAACAAAAACCTTTCTTCTCTCTTGTCGGCTGTCAGTCGCATTTTTGTTCTCTCTTGTTAGGCTGTCAGTTGTATTTGTGAATGCCATGACTGCCTTGTCAATGAGCCTGAGGTGACTTCAGCTTTTCATTTGCTTCTTTGCTTCCTAGACTAGGAAACTGTGCTTCTATGAATTACATCTGATGTGGGAATAACTTCTAAATATCAAATGATCTTATGTTGTTTCATCTGAGCAAAGTATATGTATATGCATGTATCTTCTGTCTCTTGTCTGCTTGGTGGCTATTTCCAGTCACTTAAACCTTAAATTATGGGGGCTGGAGAGATGGCTCAGCACTGTGCCTGTTCTTACAGAGGACCTCGATTCACTTCCTCACACACACACTGGGCAGCTCATAACTTCTCGTAACTCCAGATTCAGGTTATCAAACACCCTGTTCTGGCCTCTGAGGGCACCTGCACTCACATGCAAAAACTACATACACACACACACGATTATAAAATTAAATCTTAAATACAAAAATAAAAACATCTAATTTAAATTACTTCTGAGGTGCTTTCTTCTCTGACTTTGTGAAGCAGTCTGTGTTTTTCCTGTGACATGAGCTTTGCATGGGTCTGTGATGGTATACTCACTACTGCTCACCTTTCGAATTCATACCTAGGGTAGGTAGGTATGGTTCCCCAGACTGCAGCTCCCTGCTAGATGAGGCTTCATCAGTCCTCTGTGACTGTGGTCAGGTGAGGGACTTTCAAGACTTTCTCCCTAGTCTTGTTTAAAAAAGTCTTTTTAAAATAGGATCTCACTGTAACCCCAGCTGGCTTGGACTCACTATGGAGAGAGACCAGGCTGGCCTCCATCTCATAGAGCCCCGAGTGCTGGGACTGAATGCATGCACCACCATGCCTGGCTCTCCTTGGTTTTACAGCTTCAAAACAGCGTGTCCTTTATAGCAAATTCCATTTCTTAAACCGTCCGTTTCAGTATTTCTCTCCCTCCTCATCTCCCTGTTCTCAGTGGCCTTTGTATTTGTCCAGGGCTTCAGCTATGGTAAGACAACTACCAGCCTTTTGTCTGAACAGTGAGGCTACGTAATTATAGAATCCTTCCCTTCAGTACCTTGATGTACCTGACCCAAATTCCTGCCTAGGGATGGTTTGAGGAGTCTGTAGATGCTCCAGGCATAAAACCAATACAGATGAGCTATAAAAAGCCTCAGGTTATTCTCTTTGAACTGTGTGTGCTCTTTTTTATGTTAGTGGCCTCTGCTCTTGAGCCTGTTTGGAGACCTCCTCTTTGCTCCCCCCAGTGATATCAATGTAGAGAACTTTACAGGTGTGTGGTATGGCAGGCACTGGCACAGCTTAATCCACCTGCTGAACATCTTTGTCAGTGTGCTGCTTTTCTTCATGGCAGATTCTAGGGCAGTGTTACTACAGTCTGATGACTCCCTCCCTCCGAGGTGCAATGACATGTTTCCCCTTGTTAGAGCATTGCTATGCATTTCTTCCCTTTCTGAAGCTTATGTATTCCTTCAGAAAGAACCAAAAAAGTCCCTTCTCAGTCGTGTTCTACTTTTCTGCTCTGTTTCTATGCAAATGACAGTGATTTTTCATTTGGTGTCACTTTATTCTAGACATATAGCAGATTTAAAAATAATTTAGGATGCTTATGAAGCCCCATCCTCAGCTGAGGAGCTATTGGCATTTGGCTGTTGGGGGTGGGGAATGATGGTTTTTCAAGAGTGTAACCACTGGTAAGATGCCCATGCTCTAGTAAATAATCCCACATCCACGCTCATACAGACAACCCTAATTAAACCCAGTGGGTGATTAAAATAAAAACTTGAAAGTAGAAAGGAGACTTACTGGGAAGAAGCGGTCTGAATAGGAAAGGGGATAGCAGAGGCTAAATGAAGTGAATATGATCTGCTGACAATATAAGATTAGAAAATAAAAGCCCTTTGAAATATACACACTTGAAAGGTATTGTTACTGTTACTGAAACACAGTACCCTTTTCTTTTAACTCTACATAGAAAGTATTGTTTCTTCTCAATACATGTATTGTCAAAGAGTAAATGTAAAAATTAAAAAAAAATTAGTTTAATGAATTTCTATTGTCTCATAGATTGTAGTGGAAAAAAACATTTTGCATTCTTTCTCCTGATAACAGAAACTGAATATCATTAAGCACTATTTCATACTTATTCAAAGTAGAAACTGAATTCTGGCAAGGACAGGTTCTTCTGTCTAGATGCAGCTTCTGACAGTTGTTTGACAGTTGCTTGAGACATTTGTCTTTAAAATGCAGCCCTTCTATCCCCACAGCCTCTTGCAGTCTGCTGAGTGTATGTTATACTTGGAAACTCTCTTGCTCCACTTTGAGTCCATATTTCCTTTGCTTCAAGTCTCATAGCTATTTATCCATTTTAATTCACAGCAGATTTAATGAAGTTCAAGTATGTAGGATGTTACTACTTCTTAGAAGCTCTTACTATCTCCCACCGTCCCTATGAGATTGTCTTTGGTTTTGAAATTCAGCATCTGCATAGTACTTGATTACATCTCAGGATCATTGGCAGATTTTGAGATCCCTGCTGCTAAGCAGGTTGCCCTGCGAACTTCTGTGGTGGGTAAACTTACTGTAGGGTTGGGGAGCTCAGGATGATCTTTCATGGATGTTTGTTAAGTTAGTGGCACTCAACAGGTTGGATTTCTTACTCACTAGAGCTGTTTGTGGGGATTTAATATGTGCAGAAAAGACTAGTAATGAGCTTTTTTTTTTTTGCAGACTTTATTAGGTATCTGTTAAAAGTAAAGTCAACTGAATTAATTTGTCATTGTTTTCCTGCTATTTAGAACTATTGAGAAGAAATGCTTTCTATGTTAATAGAAAAGGGTACTGTGTTTCGGTAAGAGTGACAATACCTTTCAAGTGTGTATGCCGTTTGATATATTTCAAAGAGTTCTTTTTTTCTAATCTTATATGATTCTGTCAGCAGTGTTAGGAGGTATTGTCCCTATTTTTAAAAACTAGGACTTGTGATTTATGAAAATCATAATGCTAAATCATCGAAGTCATTTTATTTATTCATTTATTTATTTATGTATGCATGCATTCATGCCTTTGAAATTCACAGTGTTAAAAATTGAAAAGCTTTGAAAGGCTGTACAGGGGATGGTCTCTTTCACAGCCCTGTTCCCAGTCACTCAGTTGTCTTCAATCATTGTCATTGGTTTTGTGTTTAATCTCCCAGGGGCGTTTTATGCATGTGTAAGTGGTTCGGTACAAGCACTTTTTCTTTTTCTTTTGTAAAGTACTGGCCGTGCACTACAGCACAATTCTGTAGCTTACTTAAAATTTTTATTGCAATATCTATATTACATCCAGAAGTATTTAACGTACACATGCAATTTAGGGAATTCCAGGGTACCTGTTGGGTACAAATAGAACATTGCCAGGTTCCCAGTACCAAGCATTAACATCACATGGGATGAAAGGACAGAAGGGTCTCTGTTCTTGAAGCCTGTAGAACAGAAAACACAAATATCCCCTGGGTCAGGGCCTGGCTTTTGGCTTTGCAGAGTTTGTATGGTTCCCTGCTGGGGAAGTTGGCATTATTGATGACGCTCGCTTCCATTGTGATATATGACAAGATTCTAATATGTAGATGGATTACAGGAGTGGTCTGATACTGCTCTGTGTTTCCTCCTAACAAATGTGAAGCAGCATCTTATCCTTCCACCAAGGCTGGCCTCAAACTTGCACTCCTCAGCCTCAGTGTCCTGAGTGCTAGTGATCATAGGCATTGTATCCCAGCGGGCAGCCAGTGCTCACTACGTAGTGCCACCTTCTTGTTTATGATTATAGTCTTTTGTTCCTGAGCATTATTAGGGGGTAGTTTATATAAAGGTGAAATAGTTTTGTCTTTATAAGGACCCATGAATTCTTTCATTGGGTAAACCTTTTCTGAAAAGAGCTAGATGGTAAATTATTCAAACTTTTCAGACCATGTTGACTCTTAAAAATATAAAATATGAAAACCCCTCTTAGGGCTAATGCTTGCCGCTCTTGCAGAGGACCAGAGCTTGGCTCCCAGCACCCTAGTTGAGTGGCTTATAATTGCCTAGAACTCAGCACCAATTCTGGCCTCCTGAGGCATCTTCACAGACAGACAGACACACATGCACGCAGGTACGCACCGACACATGCACGCACGCACGTACACACACATGCATTCACACCCCTTTGAGCTTGTAGATATATGAAAATGGGCCGTAGTCTCCATTGACTCACTGCTGTAGTTTGGCAACCCTTATTTGAACTATCCATAAGAATCAATCTCTCTCTTCTCTCTTTCTCTCTTCCTCCATCCCTCCTTTCTGTGTACATATCTAGGTATAGATATAACTATTTTGAGACAGTTTCATATATCTCAGGCTGGTCTCTAAACTCGCTATGTAGCTAAGGGTGACCTTGAACTTTTGATCTCATGCCTCTACCACCTCATGCTGGGATTTACCAGCCTCTGCTGCCCTGCTCAGTTTATGTGGTATTATGGGTTGAACCCAGGACTTCGTGCCTCTTAGGCAAGCACTCTACCTACTGAGTTACGTCCCCAGCCCTATGAGAATATCCTTAATACACGATGAAGTGATAGCAGGTGGTGCCTTAGATTCTGCTTCAGCTGTGTTCTGCTTCAGCTGTGTTCTTTCCTCCCTTACTTAGTTTTCATTATTTCTCCATTCTTCTTGCCATCATCTGTTCACGTTCTCCATTGATCTATCCTCCAGGCAGAGTATTAGTCACTTTAATGTTGCCATCATCTGTTCACGTTCTCCATTGATCTATCCTCCAGGCAGAGTATTAGTCACTTTAATGTTGCAGTGAGAAAACAATGTGACCAAGGTAATTTATGGGAGAGAATTTCTTTTGACTTTCAGTTCTGGAGGGATGAAAGTCCATCATGGCAGAGAGACTTGGCAAACAAGAGCAGACATGGCTGCTGGACAGGAAGCAGAGAGGTCACATATCCAAGGCAAACAGGAAGCAGGGAGAGCGAAACTGAAGTGGGGCAGGACTGTGAACTTCCAGACCTGGATTCCAGTGACATACTTCCTCCAGCAAGGCTCCACCTCTTAAAGATGCCATGACCTCTCCAAACAGTGACAGCATCTGGGGACCACGTGTTCAGATACTTGCTCCTACACAGACGATTTCTCATTCAAACCACCATAGGGAGGGAATCTGATTTGCTTAGTGAAGCCTTTGCTTGATCCCTTCCCTCACTGATGCATTCCTGTCATTTATGAACTCATTCCTGGACGGCAGATGGAAAGGAGAGAAGAATTTTACCAGGAAGCGGCCCGTCAACTGTGTTAGATTGCCTTTTGAAATGAGTTTCATCTGTTCTTTTTTGGTTGGTTTGACCTCTCCTCTGCTCTTCTCCTTTTACATGTCAGTTTATGGCAGCCTGTCTGTAGAGGGCCATCAGAATAATCATTCTCAAATGTTAACCTTTCTTTGAAGAATAAACATGTTTATATTTGGTGCTCAGTATACAAGTTTGGAATTGGGGAAACATTTAAAACCTCGTGTTATTTTCATATATAAAATAACCATGCTTCCTATGGAACGAGTGTGGGTTGTGGTAGAACATAATGGTGTGTGCAGGTCAGGCTCAGCGTTTGGTCCGCAGCCTGGCATCTTATTTCTCCGGTATGGCCAGTGGTGAAATTTTATTAAGTTCCCATGCAGAGAAGCAGAGATACTGTTTCTTAGTAGCAAAAGTAGATTGAAATCTTAGGAAGGCCATTTCTAGGGTCACTATCTTGGGAGTTTTTATGTAGAGCTTGAATCATGTTGTAGGGCTCAAAAAAGTTTATACAAGAAAGTCATTATTAGGTGACCCCCCCTTCCCCATCTTTTTGCTGAGCTCGGAGGAGAAGACCTGGTAAGGCAGGAAAAAGGAGAAATGGGGCCTTTCCTTGATCAGTTGTAATCAGGAAGGCCTCACAATTAATTCAGCACCTCAGGTTTTGTTCAACTAGAGGGAAAGGTCTTCAGAAATCTGTTCAGTACAAGGAGTATAGTCATGGATAAGCCATGATCTTTGAGCCTAAGCGACCTTTTGGCACTGAATTTCTTCTAAGTCTTCTGTTTTATTAACTTTGTTTCTGAACACACACTGAGATTTCTACTCACAGCATAGATTTACCAAGAACAAACTGAGCTAAAGCTAACCTCAGTTTCTTTTTTTGGTCGTATAATAAGATTTTCTGTAGCAGGGCCCAGCCTTAATTGTAGTATCTGAAAATATTAGCAACAGATGAACACGTTTGAGGTGCACATGGTTCAGAGTCAGTCCTGATGACAGGTGTACTTCTAGACACCCCTCTCCCTCTTTTGAGACAAGGTTTTATGTAGCCCAGACTGGCCTTGAACTTCTGATCATTCTGCCTCTATCTCCCCTGTGCTGAGATTACAGGCATGTATCATCATGCCAGTGGGATGGAACCCACTGTTTTGTGATTGCTAGGTGAGCAGTCCACCTACTCAGCCACATCTCTGGCCCACAGTGTTTTTCTTAATAGATGTTCACCGGTAGATTAATTTTTCTATACATTTTAAAGATAGTTTTTTAATGATAGGATACATGATTCTATATCAGTGCTTTTATTGATGATTTGGTAAAAGGAATGGAGTATATTTGTCAGCCAATCCTGGATATATATCAAGTGGTGGAATTGTAGCCCAAAAGATTTCAGAATTCTGAGATAACCTAAAGTTGATAGAGATCCTTGAAGTCCTGGGTTTCAGAGGATAGCAGTTAAATGTGCCGAAGGCCAGACATCCAGAAATAGGTTTATTTAAGAACTTCATTATGGAGAGATGACTCAGTGGTTAAAAGAATGGGCTACTCCTGCAGAGGACTGGGATTTGGTTTTCAGCACCTACATGGTAGGTAATGATTCTCTGTAACTCTAGTTCCAGGGCACCTGATGCTTTCTTCTGGCCTCTATGGGCATTGCCTGCATAGGTGTACTTACATACATGTAGGCAAAACACTCATACACTTAAAAATAAATAAATCAAAAAAACCCTCATTTTGGTCCAAAGTTTGCTATTATCACCAGAAACATTACTACAATCTTTCCTATGCTTATTTCCAGTATCCAGTGTACTTTAGGAAATAGTGTATCTACATTGTAAACACATTTTGCTTGCAGCCACACATATTAGAAGACACTGAAGCTGGACGGGGATGAAGATGGAGGGATATTGAACACTACAGCAGTGAGGAATCATTTATTGAATAATCATGAAATGTAATTTTCAGAGATGAAAATGTATATATACTGTAATGGTCCATTCTGGATATATAAAGTCTTAGAAGGTATCTTGAGATTATTACATGTAGATCTAGAAACATGTTTATTACTTTTGTGTTGTTGTAACCAAAATATTAAAGAGAGCACTGTGAAGAGGAAAAGATTTCTATAGTTTATGACTTCTGAGGTTTCAGTCCATGGTGGCTTTTGTGCTTTGGTTAAAAATCATGGTGCCTGGAGCATGTGGAAGAGGATGGTATTCAGGAAGAAGGGGGGTGGGAAGAGACAGAGAGAAGGAGGAAGGGAGGCAGGGAGGGAGGAGGAGGAAGAGGAGGAAGAGGAGGAAGTAGAGAGAGAGTCAGAGACACAGAGAGACTGGGGCCCAGGTGTAACCTTCACAGGCAGGCCCCCAGTGTCCCCCTTCTCCCAGAGACCACACTTTCCAGTGTGAATACCTCCTGCCAAAATAGCATTGCCATCTGGGGATCAAACATTCTCCATGTGAGTCTTTGGGAGCATTTCATAATCAAACTGTAACAAGAGTCCAGAATCAGAGCCAATGGGTGGGATATACTGGGATGCAGGTTTGGAGCCCAGTCTATGGAAGAAATTAGTCAACCATGAAGTGTGCTTCTGGTTGAGAGACAAAGCTGACCATCACTGCAAATGTGGTATCAGGTTATGTGACAGTGTAGTCAGAGATACTGCCCAGGGGGACCACTAGCTTTGGTTTTCCTTCAGTGGAAAATAGATAGGATTGAATTTTAAAACTTTATTTTTATTTTAGGCGTATGAGTATTTTGCCTGCATGTGTGTAAGTGTACCTGTGTCATGCAGTGTCTGGGAAGGCGAGAAAAGGGAGTCAGATTCCCCTGGAACTGGAGATATTGATAGTTGTTAGCCATGTGGGTTCTGGGAGTTGAACCTGGGTCCTCTGGAAGAGCAGCCAGTACTTTAAGGGCTGAGCCATCTCTCCAGCCTTAGGATTGAATTTTATGCAAATGTTTTTGCTCCCATATAGTTGGTTGACCCTTCTCATCAGAACGCATCTTTTCTGATGAACTTTCCAGTATGCTCTATTTTTTTTTTTTTTAAAGACAGGGTCTCCCTATGGCCCTAGCTGGTCTGGAGCTTGCTATGTAGATCAGACTGGCCTGTCTGCTTCTGCCTCCTGCTTGCTGAGAGTCAGGATGTCTACCACCGTGCCTGTGTTGCTGTTCTTTCTGGTCTTCTCTCAACTCTTGTTTTCTAGAAATTAAATTCTGATACAAGATTTTTTTTTTAACTTGTTAGTAAATACTGTTCTTATGAATTATTTTTCCTCTGTTCTGAAAATAGTAGATACCAAAAGGTGTATGGACGCGTACATGTTTGGCTTAATACACAAAAATAAAGCTAGTTTTTGTGATTCTTCCTTCCCAAGTCAAAGAATAGAATTTTGTGGTGCTGCTTTCATTGCTGATAAAATTCCCAAGAAAATCAGCTTCAGAAAGATTTATTTTGCCTCATTGTTTCCAAGGTTTCAGTCCCTGGTCACTTGGCTCCATTGCTGGGGGAATGTGATAAATGAGAGTGTTAGGAGGGGACGGTTAGTGGAACGGAGCAGCTGATGGAGAGGCAGAGAGACAGAAAGGGCAAGCGTAGATCTTTCATGCTTCCTCTCTCCAGGCCCCCCACTTCTTGATCTCCACTTTCTCCTAGTAATGCTATCAAATGATGAGTCCATCAGTGGGTGAATCCAATGATGAAATTAGAGCTCTCCCGATCCAGTCACTCCCCCATCTCATACCAGTGTATTGGGAACCAGACCTTCCACACACGAACCTTTTGGAAGTCACTTGTATGCAAGTTATAATGCTTACTAATACTTCAGGGCCGCCCTTTGCTCTCTCCCACCCACCCGCTAAACTGTAGCTTGTATAAAACATTTCTTTGCTTTCTTTCTAGTTTACCCTGTATGGTAAATTCCTTAAAATATGTGTTATTTTGCAATTGATTTATTTGTTTAAATATCCATTTTATGCAATGGAATTATGCCCTGTGTTCTTCACCTTTTCTGCATAGACGTATGTTTTTGAGATTCATTTAGGGTGATGCATATATCTGTGGTCTATTCATTTTTACTGAGTGGATTTTGATTATCTGTACCACATTCTTTTATGGTCCCATTTGACTGTGCATAATCATTTGGATTGATTCGCCCCACGAGTCATAAATAACACTGTATACTGTGTCTCCTGTTACACATATGTAAGAGATTTTTACATTTTCCTGAATAGTGAAATTGTTAGGCAAGTCTTCTTGTGGTAATGCCTGTCTTTCCGAAGTGTTTTTTCTAATAGACTTTCCCACCAACATTTGTGCTCAATCTGTATTAATTACTTCTATGTTGTGATAAAACACCATGGCAAGGCAGCTGGCAGACGGAAGAGTGTATCTGGGCTTATGGTGCCAGAGGGATAAGAGTTCAGCATCACAGAGGTTCCCAGAGAAGAAAGCTGAGCACTCACATCTTCAAGCACACAAAGGAAGCAGAGAGAGCACCAGAAAGTGGGGCAAAGCTATGAACTTTCAAGGCCTGCCTCCAGTGACATCCTTCCTCCAGCTAGGCCATGCCTCCTATGGGTTCTTTGACCTTCCCAAAACAGTACCACTAACTGACCAAGTGTTAAATACTAGAGCCTGTGGGGCACACTTCTCATTCAAACCACCACAAATTCTTACCAGTAGTCAGTACTGCCTTTTGTTTTCAAGTTTTGCCAGTTTAGTAAATGTGGATGCCTATTTTTTATGGTCTTAGTTTTCGCATTCATGATTATTAATGAGATTGAACATCATTATAATATTGTGCTTATTTTTTTCATTTTTATTTCTTTTATTCTTTCTCTTTCCCCATTATATATCCTTTAAAAAGCTGATTTGTATGTATGTATTCTGGAAGCTAATTTTTTTGTTGGTTATCTGGGCTGTAATTATCCTTCTCTTTTGAACCTTGTCTTTTCTCTGTATATTTTTTATTTCAAAGTCAAATTTCTCAGTCTTTCTATGTTTGATCTTTAAAATCTTTTACCTTTTACAACTTGGTCGTTAGTATATCAGGAATTAAAGGAATCTTCAAACGCAGGAAAGAAAAAAAATTAAAGTTGACCCTTCTGCAAATACCTGTCACATTCATCTTCAAAAAGGCTGTTTCATCTTTTCTTTCTCCTTATTTTGGGGAAAATATTTAAAGCAAATCTCAGCATCAGATTGTGTATATGTGTGTGTGTGTGTGTGTGAGAGAGAGAGAGAGAGAGAGAGAGAGAACTAGATAGTTTTCAGTTTTATTGATATTTTATATGCTTGCTGTGTAAGTTACTGAGAAAGTATATCCCACTGCAGTTTTGTCAATATTTGTTTTGTAGATTTCGAGGCTACATTAAAAATGTTTAGAAAAAAATCCTGATAATAAAATGCTTTATGTTTATTAGGGACCTTCCTTATTATCATTGTTTTTGCCCTGAAGTCTTGTGTATCTGAAACTGAATATAACCATATGATGTATGGTGCACTCTTTGTTTTTCTTTTTCTTTTTCTTTAGTTTTTTTTTTTTGTGTCATTACAGCTTAACATGTTTACTTTCTAAAAAGATATTTATTTTATTTTATTTTTTTGAGACAGGGTCTTCCTATAGCCTGCTGTGTAGACCAGGCTGGCCTTGAACTCTGCCTGCCTCTGCCTCCCAAATGCTGGGATCAAAAGTGTGTGCCCACCATGCCTGTCTCTATTAAATATATTTTAAGTATTGATATATATTTGTTTTTTCTGTTTTCTTGTACTTTTTTTCTTCCTTTCCTTTGTTTCTCTCTCCCTCTGACCTGTTTTATAGCTTTTTATTTGCTGCTAGTTTCAGAGTGAGTTTGGAAGATGTTGTTGTTGTCTTACATACTGTGTCTCATTAGCTAGACACATGCTTACATCTTTTTTCTTCATTTGTGTTTGTATCTCAGACCTCCTTTTAGGATCCTTTTTCTACTGTGTTTAGAATTCCTTTAAATAGTCAGCAGGTGAACCACTCAAGGTTTTACTTTTGTAAATACTTTTATTTCTCCTTTACTCATTTAAGATATTTCTCATGGAACTGGGGAATATAGCTTAGTTGGTAGAAAAACACAAAGTCCTCCCTAGGTTTGGTCCTCAGTACTGCATAACTGGGCATAGCCTGTAATCTTAGATTTGGGAGGTGAGGCAGGAGGATCAATAGTTTAAGGCCATCCTTAGCTACATAGGGAGTTTGAGGCTAGCCTGGGCTAATGAAACTCTGTCTCAGAAATTAAAAAAAAATTATCTTTTATCTCAGCACATTGAAGGGATTTTTTTTCCCCCTTTTCTTCTTTGACTATAAATAATTTGGCTTCAGTATTGACTTTGAATTCAGTTGACTCTTTTATTCTTGCATTAAAATAGGTCCTCTTCTTTTCAAAAGAGTCTCTTTTCTTCATGGACACAATTCCACTATATAGTGTATAAAACTCTTTTGAAAATCTGTTTGGGATTTGTAGGTAACTTAGATAAGGCTCTTTCTTAGTTTTAGAAAGTCTGAAGCACAGTTGCTAGGAATCACGTCCTGCTTCATTCTCTCGACTCCTGAGTGATGCTGGGTTCTCTTCAGTCGTTTTGGCTGTTCTCCATATCTTTTAACCTGCTTTTCATGTACCATGTCTTTCTGCTGTGGTCTGAGCAGTTTCCCTGGCCTTTTACTTCACTAGCTCTCTCAGTTTCCATCATCTGTTAAATCTGACCTTTGCAATGTTTACTTCTCCTAATACATTATTCATGGAAATTGTGTTTTTCTTTTGAAAAATTGTGTGTGTGTGTGTGTGTGTGTGTGTGTGTTGGGAGTGCTTATTTTTCTCAGTATAGCATTGTGAAGCACCCCAGAGACTTAGGATGAAGTGTGGCTACTCCAGAGAAGATCCTGTGTGTTTCGGTTCCTTGCCCAGGGCCCCATCAAGTCTTTGATCTCTTAAATTCTGGACAGGAGGTTTATTAGAGCAACCAAGTTGCATTTTAAGTTGTAACCCATGTCAGAGCTGGCTTGTGGTTGTGGACTCTCAAGGGAACTGGTTTGCTTCTTTGTCCTCAGTGCTCAGGGCAACTGTTTAAAAAAGTAGTTCCTTTGGTATATGGACTCATTTCCAGTTTACCCTCGTGCCGAGGGCTGTTACCTTTTTGGAAGGCTCCAGATTTCATACCCTAGGTGGATCATTGTTATGTGTTTCCTGTTGCCAGAGGCCAATAAAAACCAAAAAGCTGACAATTAAATTTGCTCAGTTTGATAAATGCCTGTAAGGCCAAAAACCAGCTTTAGAGAGCTCCATTGACTTTTCTGTGTTCTAACTTTTGTTTCTAATAGTCCTGAGTTTCTTACCAACTTAAGAGTGTATTTAAAAGGATGCCTTAAAGTAGATTATTCAGTATTTTTTGTTGTTTTCAGTGAGAGGATTAGTGGGGTTTTTGATGCCAGCATGCTGCTGGAAACAGTATACCCGGAACACCCGAGCCCTGGTGCTCCTGGCTACTGTGCTGTGGTGTTTTGGATACGGTGGAGGCTTAGTTATCCAGGTAGATGTGGAACTAGGAAGCACTTTGAGGGCCATCCTTTACATATTTCATATCTGTTTCATTTTTAAGTCTTTCCAACTGTTTGGTAAGGTAGGCGTTTTATTATTATCTGTTTTGCAGATGGGTAAAGAAAGACTCTGAGGAAGAATCTGGGCACAAGTCATTACCTCTGATTTATATACTACAATTCTCTCCTCTTTCTACCACGCCAATCCTGTTTTTAAAATTAATGTTGTTGACATTGAGCAGCTCCTGATTATTTGATCTAAATATGAGCATCAGAGAGACTAGAGTAATGTAACAGCTGAAATCCATACCTGAAAGAAATATTTAGCTGAGCATTCAGCCGAAGATTTTATCAGTGACATAATGCAGCGAATTGACTTTTGTCACAGAAAGCAGTGAGAAAGAAAAAAAATTGCTCTTGTTTGTTGTTGCTATATTGTGAAGCATTTTTGTTGTAAAATAAAGGTAATTGTTGTCTTTCCCAACAGGTGTGTATGTAATATAGATTGCAGTGGATACAGTTTTAATCCTGTGTGTGCTTCTGATGGGAGTTCCTATAACAATCCCTGTTTTGTTCGAGAAGCATCTTGCATAAAGCAGGAACAGATTGACATAAGGCATCTTGGCCATTGCACAGGTAAAACCCATTCTGTTTTCCTAGAAACCTGTCTTGACTATGATATGTTGATAATCTTATTTAGTAGTGTTTCAGACTTGTAAAGTGAGAAGCCCTTGAGGTTGATCTTTTATTACTATATATTTCACAATTTCGTCTGTTACTGACTCAGCTACTTTTATCTTCTGAAGACATAGATTGTGCTTCTTGGTTGTTTAGTTACCAAGTTTCTCCTTACCTGTATTCTAACACGGGTGTATCTGAATCAGTTTTACATGCATTTATAGTTCTAAGGTGATTTCAAATTCAATTATAGCTTAAAGTTCAACTACTTATTTCAGTTATAATAAAGCTATACATTTACCATGTATTTCCTAACTTTTTTTCCCTAGAGCATAATAGTTTCCTTTGTTTTCACATGATCTCTTTGTAGCTTTTGTTTGTGTATGTTATAAGCTGTTAGCGTTTGTAGTGTGAAGTTATTGGCTATAAAGAAAAAATTATTCCTTCAGTCTAAAATTCCATTAACCTTTTTTTTCTTATAGTTTAGAAAACATGAACATTTAAGAGTGGTTTTCTCTCTCTCTCTCTCTCTCTCTTTTTTGAGATAGGGTCATCCTGTAGCTTCAGCAGGCTTGGAACTCACTATGTAGTCCAAGCTGGCCTTGATCTCAGACATCTGCCTGCCTCTGCCTCCTGATTGCTGGGATAAAAGTGTGTGCCACTGAGCTGAGCAAGAATGGGATTTTGTTTTCTACTTCTACTAGAAATATGGAGTCACTGAAGCTAATGACTTTGAGTTCCTTCCTTGGTAATACAATGACCTGGGCTAGCATAGTGGATCAGTTCTGCAGTAATACATGTGAACCAGGCACATTGCATGGACTAGTATTGTATACCTTTCCTGCTTACTAGTTCCTCTCCCTTTACCCATGCTCTTTTGGGAGCTTACTAAAGGGATATGCCTTTATTTGAGCCAAGACAGAAAAAGTTGTAAGAGCGGGTTTGGTACTTTATCTTGAAATGATTTGTTGGTGACACACTTCCCATCTGATCCCAAGAGCTCTGTCCTGATCTGCTAGTGGATGTAAGGAGCTTCTCAGAGGATCCAGGTAGGGTAGGCATGGATGTGGTAGAGGAAGCCATTGCCTGGCAGATGCTTTAGGTAGATGTTCCTCTGGAATTTGGTCTTAAAATAGAGTTTAGTTTATTTCATGGGGTGGCATTTATCCAGTTCACAGCAGTGGGCAAGTCGGAAGCTTCAATTAAAATTTAGGCTCTTTTAGACTGCTTTGGGGTAATTGAGCCTTAAGTTTTGTTTTATTCCCCTCCATAATTGTCCATCCATACCTAACTATACCCATTGCCTCCCTCAATGTGTAGTGGAGGCTGAAGCTTGTGCCTTTCAGGAGGAGTTTGTTGTTCCCTATTAGTCTTTTCCAGCCCAAAGCAGTACAGATGAGAAAGGTCTTCATGTTGTTTGATAATATAACAGAGGTTCCGTGCTAATCCTAACTAGCTATTTCCAGGCAAGCAATGGTACAACTAGAAACATTTTGAGCTCCTGGTTCCTTGGAGAGAGAGAGTTTCTCTTCAGTGTATGTTACTTCAGTTCACACAGAGATGACTTCTAAAGTCGGTGACATTTAAGCTGAAATCTATATGCAATCAGGCTGTCACATATAGAGCATATCTATATGGGATCGGTTGAGTCTCAAGACTGGAAAGGGACTAATGATGATGAGAATGGTGAAAACTTTTCGAGTGTTAACTATGTCAAAATACGGCTTTGTGTATAATAAATACAAACAACCTTATCTGTCAGTTAAAAGGAGAGAATTATGAAAAATGTGAGCAGGATGGTGGAGAGATCGAAGGCGTGGGAGGGGTGGGGGCAGGTAGGAGTCCCTCACTGTGACTTTGTTCACTTGCATTTGCTCACTTGACAACTTGTTTTTCTTACAGACACAGATGATACGAGTTTGTTGGGGAAGAAAGATGATGGACTGCAATATCGACCAGATGTGAAAGGTACTGAATCAGGGATTTCTCAGTTTTGACCAATTCTTGCAATGCGGCCATTAGCTGTCCCTCGTTCTGTTTCCGTTATGACAGCTCTTATAGTAATATCCGAGATACTCCTACTGAAACTGCCAAGATTCTGCTAGCTTACATAATACTCTCATATGTGCTTTTATTAAAATCATCCAGGTAATTGTAGAGTCACATGGAATTTTAAGGAAGATCTCTCTTGCATGTTTTTAAAAAACTACTCTTCTCTAGAATCTACTCTTAACATTTCCCTCCATGCCCAGGCCTTTGAACCTCATGCCAGTCTGCCTGGAAGTCTGACTTCTTTGTCTGACAAACTCCTGCTCATCTTTCCGTCTCAGCATGACAGCCATTTCCTTTGGGAAGTATTCCTTGACTCTTAAATCTGGATTAGGTGGCTTCACATCCTCCCCTGTTTGAGCACTTAGTCTATCTGTTATAATTATTATTATTTTTCAGCTCGTCTCTATCTCGCTGTAGGCTATGACTTCTGTGCAGGTGGAGACTCTCTGCCACCTTCACTTTGTGCACTAACCCTAGCAGAATATCTGACAAATAAGTAGCTACTCCATACTTGTCAAGAGGGTGAATGTAGGTCAAAGAAGCCCTAGGATTTATTTGCACAGAGTATCATGCTTAGTAAAGATCAAAGCAGAGACTACATTCCAGATCCCTTGACCTCAGGTTCTAATGTGCTTTCCTAGTTTTGTTCACATGCATTATTTTAGTTGACTTTTACAAGTCGTGGTAAGAAGAATACTAGACCAGTGGCAGGACTGAGACCCGGTGATGTTAATCTGGTTAGTCAAAGTGGGCCTAAATACTTGGACTCCTAGATCAGGATTTAATGTGTAATTGGCCCATCACAGGTGCATTTTCTACTAATTTATTTGGTTATACTAGTGGATACTTGAAAAAAATGTGTGATAGAACACAAAAGAAAAAAAAAGAGGAAGCCACCCCCCCCCCCAAGAATGAACAAAAATCAGGAAAAAAAAAGTGTGATATGCCAGATATGGTGGAGCATGCCCGTA
Source organism: Eospalax fontanierii (assembly GCA_035773235.1). Classification (NCBI taxonomy): domain Eukaryota; kingdom Metazoa; phylum Chordata; class Mammalia; order Rodentia; family Spalacidae; genus Eospalax; species Eospalax fontanierii. Next base: position 32,649,402 of record CM069541.1, read on the forward strand.
ATCAGAGCTTTTAGGAGACTGAGGCAGGAAGATCATGAGTTCAAGGCCAGCTTGGGGCTGTGTAGCAATTCAAGGCCAGCTTGAGTTATATAGTGAGACCTGGGGTTGGATCCATAGCACCACAGTAGGGGGAAAATAATGTGAGCTACCTTTCATGTAAAAAGAGTCCCTGTCTCATGGAATTTCATAAAAGTTAAATAACGCATCAAGAACTTATAACAGTATTTGATATGATTCTAAGTGCTCAATAAATGGTAACTTTTTTCATTGAGGAATTTATTCTTTCCTTTACTTGAATGCATTAAACCTGAATCTATTATAACCCATGAGGCTCTGAAATACCTTTCCTGTGCTGATACAAAGTACTGTATTTAAGTAGGAAATCACCTGCATTCCCATTGGAGACATAGTTAGACCAGCTCTAGTTTTATTCTCTCTACTTACAGTATATGACTATACCATGAAGACCAGTTTTCAGTAGTTAATAGCTCATATTTAAGGCAGTTTGGGGAATTATGTATATCTAAAACATTTCTGTGATATTCATAAAATCATATAACAATCTTGTCTGTGTTTCTTTGATGATATTGAAAATTCTGTATTTATGGGAATTGATATGTAACTTAAATGAAATTTTAATTAGTAGATATAATTTATTATAGATTTAATTTAGTCCTTTTAGAAGATACTATTTGTGGATAGAAAGGTAATCTAGTATATAGTATGTGCTAAGTTAATCATGCATATACCTAAGTTCTAACAAAGTACAAATTAAATATTGTCATGTATGTGGAATTGAAAAGTATAGTCGGCTTCAGAAAAGATGGAATTGCTCTTTGGTGGGGGAGAGTGGAGATGTGAAAAGAGTCATGGAGAAGGCAGAATATTGAGTCAGCGTTGACTTACAATAGGACTTGAACAGGACTTAGAAGGATGTAGAAGGATGTGAGCAGAGGGGTGGTCACAAGTCTAATGCCAGGTTGTATGGGGAATAATAAGGTGTTCTTTTTTGACTGGAGGATAGGGGCATGTAGAAATGAGAGAGGTACGTGAGAAAGAAAGCTTTGCGGGGCCTGATTTTCACCCCCTGGAGAATTGAGACTTTAATCTTGAACAGTGGGAAATCATTAGTAAAATATAATTGAAAAAGCAAGACTCCACAGTTAACCACTTGAATGAGTAATCCTGGCAGGAACACTGCTTGTTGTGTTCTCTGAGGCAAACAAAGGCAGACTCCAAAGGAACAGGTGTCTGCTTAGACTCAGAGACAGAGAGGGTTAAAATAGTGAGAATTAGGCTCAAATGATGTAGGTGATTGGTTCTTTTTATAGAACTAATATGCTGGGAGGGGAAAGGGAGGGTTTTTGGGGTCAGGTGAGGGAAGAGTTGGTGGAGGTGGTTAATTGCATTTTGGAGTCGGAAGTGCTGTGGAATTTATCCGGGCAATCGTTCAGCATAAATTCGGAGGTAGACCTTGGATGGTGGTGACTGGAGCTGTGAGGATGAGTGAAAGATTTTAGGGCTGTACTGTCTCATTCAGCAGCCACTGGATACATACAGTGGTCTAATTTTAATTAATTAAAATGAAATCTACTAGCCTTAATTCAGGTGTTTGGTAGCCACCAAGAGGCCAGTGGCTGTTGCAGTGTTCCGCACAGAGCTGTTTCTGGAGTTGCAGGAAGTTCTGCTGTACAGCATGGTTAAGCTATAAACTGCCTTATATTGAAGACAATGAGATCACTGTCAGTTTGGGTCAAAGGTTTCTATAGAATTTAGAAGGTGAGAAGGGGACTGTGAGAGTTAAGTATTCCAACAGTAAGGAAATGTATTAAAGGTAGCTCAACATGTTTTTGTTTTGCTTTCTGTTCTCACAGCGTTCATGGGAACCCTTCATAAATATTTGTGGGGCTGGAGAGATGGCTCAGCAGTTAAGAGCACTGACTGCTCTTGCAGAGGACCTGGGTTCTATTCTTAGCACCCACATAATGGCTAACAACCATGTGTTACTCCTTCTCCTGACTTCTGCAGGCATTGCACGACAGGGGTGCACTTACACACATGCAGGCAATATTCTCATACACATAAAATAAAATAATAAATAAAATATTAAAAAATAATAAATATTTGTGTCTATAGTATATAGCCAAGTCTGGATAGGTAGGAAGCACTTCATCCTACAGTGAATGCAGGAACATTATACCAGCACTAGAATTTAGAGAGGTTAGAAGGGAGGGCTCAGTAAGAAAGTCTTTTTCAGGGGTGGGACTTGGGTGGGTGACCATGAGTTAGGGTTGCTTACAGTAGCATGATTAGGAGGTTATTTATAGATGCATGAGTAGTAACTGCTAATTGCCTATCGATATTAAAGGAGTGATGGTGAGATTTGTGTGTGTGTGTGTGCTTACATTCTATTTATTTTGTCAGGAGCCGGTGGAGTACACATATCCCATAGTACATGTGGAGGTCAGAAGACAAACTGTGGGAGTCTGTTCTTTCTCCTTCTACCACATGGGTCCTAGGGCTCAAACTCAGGTCATCAGGCTTGGCAGCAGGTGCCTTCATCTGTCAAGCCCTCCCTCTGGCCCAGTGAGAAAGTATTTGAATGTGCTGGAAATGGGGCATTCAAATGTCCAAAAGAGTTGACAATTTAGACCTCTTCTTAGGCTGTTGGAAGCCTGTGGTAAGCAATGAAATCGGAGTTAGAGGATGTTAAAGTCATAAAAGATGTAAGGATTGAATGTGTGCAATGTGGAAGATGTTCAAAAACTTTCCTGCCACTGGGTGTGGTGGAGCCCACCTTTAGTCCCAGCACTGGGGAGGCATCTGCTGAGCCATCTCTCCAGCCCCTGAACCACAACATTTTAATTAGAAAGACATTTATACTCCTGAAGTTCACCTCACTCCAACCCTCCCGCATCTTTGAACTTACTTCTAAGATTCATGAGTCTTCTCTTAGGTCCTGGGGTCCTGCTGGCTAGAGGTACCAGAGATAGTAAGATATCATGGTCATGAATCTCACTGCTTGATGATTTTAGGCATTTCCAGCCAGCGTCTTTTTGGTGTGCCCTTTAAAAAAAAGAGACAATGATGTAGGTGCTAGACTCACTGAAAGAAGCCTGAGAGTGTGTGTGTGTGTGTGTGTGTGTGTGTGTGTGTGTGTGTGTGCGTGTGTGTGTGTGTGTGTGTGTGTGTGTGATAGCAGGTGTTGAGTCATCTTGGGGTTCTTCAGGGGTTCCAGAGAGGGGAGGTTTGTTGTTTGATAAGAGCAGAAGATTGGCCTGGGAACAGCTGTAGTGAGCATGCTGGGAAAGGTAGAAGATGGACAGAAGGGGGATCTGAGAAGTGTGTGTGTGTGATGTATGAGGAGATGGAAGGATTGCTTTCTAAGGGAATAACTGAGAAGGTGAGTGAGTTCATATGTGTTAGAAGAATTGTTTCCCTGACAGAGTGGGAACTGGAGGAGTTCGGGTTGGGGTGAGATTAGTGGACTTGGTGGTAAGAGTGTGGGAGATGTTAGAGAGTGGTAGAGGTGTATATACTAGGCGGACACTTCCTTAAAACGGGATCTGAGACTGGGTTAGGGATACGTAAGTGGGAAAGGTTGGGACACACTGGAGTATTGTTTGGGAAGGAACACAGGCTATTTTGAATTTTAAAACTCTTTGTAGGAACAGTGAGCCCTAGAGTTAATGATGTAGTGCTGATAAAGTTGTAACCTCGGCAGCTGACCTGCTTGGTACATGTCTCAATGGCTAAGAATGATTAATTCTTCATGCTTTACCTGAATTGCTCATAAATGGACTGGGTCAGATGGCCAGTGGAAAAAGCCTTTACAGATAAGCCAGTTGCTAGTGTTTTCTTATAGCATCACTTAGAACACACCGTGCTTTGTGTGTGAAAACACTGCTGCTGGAGGCAGATTTCTTTGGGAAGCTTCTGTGGCTGGAACGATTCACCAGGTGGCCAGATGTACTTTGTATACTGCACACACTCAAGCATTGTTCAGACACCAGCAGTTGCAGCTGTTGCTGGTGGAGCCTGTTACCACTTGCCTAAGGGCATTGTTCAGAAGGGATCGGTCTGTGCCCAGTTCTCACTGTGCTGAGGCTGCATCTCTGCCTTGGTTTCTGAAATCATGCTTTATTGTATCTTTAAAGCCCTTTTATCTTTCCTTTTTGAGCTGTCTCTTTTATTTGGTCTAGAGAGCAGGTGCTTGGACATTATGCTTCTGTTCATCCTCTGTACATCTCCCTGGGGAGCTTGCTGAAATCATAGTTTAATAGCCAAGAGCTTGTGCTTTGGAGTCAGACTTGGTCTACACTTAAAGGTTGTGTGGCCTAATTTCCCTGCGCCTCAATGATTATATTTATAAAGTGGAGACAGTCATACCTACTGACTAAAATCGCTCTGAAACTCAAACACAGGATTCTTCAGTTATTTTTGATGTTGTTATGGTTATTGCTGATACTTTTAGTTTCTAGTTTTTGGTAGCTGGCTGTGCTTAAAGGTCTCACCATCAGTGAGCTCACCTTACTTGCTATTTCCTATTATGGCTTATGAGTGGCATCAGTAAGCTCTCCATCCAGTGAGCAGTTATTAATCAAGAAGTGTCCTACTACACGCCCTGTGCCTCTGAGTTGTTACTGAGTCCTCACAGCAACCGTACCAACCATACTGTCCCTGTTTTGCACATGATGAAGCTGAAGCTGTTTTTTTGCCATGCAGAATGACAGAACAAGAAAGAGCAGCCTGAGCACTGCTGCTCTTGCTGTGTCTCACATCTATTGGGAATTCTGTTCCGTCCGCTTACTTTCTTTTCTGAAGCTCCTTCAGAATACTTAACGCACTCACAGCTGTCACCTTAGTGTCCTAGTTACTGTATTGCTGTGATAAAACACTGACTAAAACCAACTTGAGGGAAGGGTTTGTTTCATCTTAGCATCTCCCAGGTCACAGTCCATCACTGAGAGAAGTCAGGGCGCCAGTTCAAGGCAGGAACCTGGAGGCAGGAGCTGAAGCAGAGACCATGGAAGACTGCTCCTTATAGACTTGCTCGGCTATATTTCTTTCTTTTTTTAAAAAAATATTATTTTTTATTTTATGTGTATAAGTGTATTGCCTGCAGGTATATAAGTGCTCAGGTGGTATGCAGGGCCCACGGAGGTCAGAAGAGGAACTGGAGTTCCAGATGGTTTGTAACTGCTGTGTGGGTGCTGGGAATCAAATCCCCGTCCTCTGTAAGAGCAGCTGGTGCTCTTAATTGCTGAGCCTTCTCTCCAGCCCCACTCAGCTATGTTTCTTATACAGACCAGACCCTCCTGCCTGGGGATGGCACCACCCACAGGGGCTGGGTTCTCCTGCAACTATTAGTAAAGAAATGCCTCACAGACATGGGCACAGGCCAATCTGTTGGAGGAAATTCCTCAGTTGAAGTTCTCTCTTCCAGGTGACTCTTGTTTGTGTCCAAGTTGACAAAACTCTAAATACCACACTTGGAGAGCATTCCCATTTGTTCTCCGGCCTTCTTTTTCTTCAGGTACTGGTTTCACATACTCAGTTGCTTCGTGAGGCCTTGTCCTTATCCACTGTATATTCTGCCTTTGCCTCAAACTCCAGGAAATGGCTGTGGTGTCTGGAATGCAGTAGATCCTTAACAAACACTTCTTGAATGACTAAAGGTCTAAGTTTTAATTCAGCTTACTAAACTCTCTTTTGGACCTTGTATCTTTAGGCTTATTTAGAAACATTTACATAAGTCTATATTAAGAGCATCTTTAGTGACGAGGAGGGATCTGTTCTGTTAAGTGTGCTTGGTCAGTGGTGAGCGCCACTCCTAAGCATAGTTGCAAACTAAACTTGTTCAAGAAAGAATGGGAACGGGAAGTTTGACCTTAAGAACATAAGGCTGGTGGGAGGTAAGGAATGGATAAACAGACACTAAGAAATCTACGCAAAGTTAGAGATTTCATTCAACTTGAAGAATATCTAAAAGTGTTAGAATTCACTGTATTATGAGTTTCTCTGGGAGGGACCAGTAGAAACAGGCTCTCAGGGTTAAAATAAAGGGATTTCTTCATCAAACCAAATAACCTCCTTGGACCTTTCAGTTCTGAGAGTCTGAGCTCATTCATTCTGGGCACCTTCCAGATTTTTTTATGTTTGTATGTATGTATGTATGTATTTGTGTGTGTGGTATGTTATATTTACTCCTACTCTACATACTGCACAGCTCTGGCTTAGCTTTTCTTCCAAGGTTAGAATAATGTTGACCATTGGTTGTGTTTATGTGGTGCTGAGGATTGAATCCAAGGCCTTGCACATGCCAGCTAACTAATTAGTTTGGAGCTACATACGTAGCTTTTGAGATAGTATTTTGCTATGTGTCTAGGCTGGCCCTGAATTCGCCATCATTCTGCCTTCATTTTCTGAGTGCTGGGTTTGCAGAAATGTAATACCACACCTCACTTTTTGAAATGGAATTTTTGCAGTTTTCATACAGTATAATTTGAGGTAGATCACCTCGATTATCTCCACCCTATTGCCCCCTGCCCAGTTTAATGTACTCTACTATGTGTGTATAAGACCTATAGAGTCTTATTTGTGTCTGCAAATGTCCTACACTATAGGTCCAACCACTGGAGCCTGGTTAACCTACCAGGAGTCTCCTGCTTGAAAGAAACTGTCTGCCTCTCCAAGCGGTCATCTGTTGCCACAGTTTTCCTTAGAACACACCTCACTTTTTATTTTTAGAAACATTTTGTATTTATTGAATTGTGTATTTCATATAGAATATCTCAATCTTAATCATCTTTATACCCTTCCTCACCTGCACCCTCTATAGCCTTTAAACTGGAATCTATACATTCCTTCATCTGTGTTAAAGTCTGCTGTGTCAAGTTAGTGTCCTCAAATGTTCCTCAGTGCAGGCTCATCCACTGAGGTCTAGTCCACGCATCTGAAGTCTCTTGTTATTTATTTTTATTTTATGTGTATGAGTGTGTTGCCTGCTTGTGTAAGTGCACCTGTGTTGTGTGTGCAGTGCCCTTGGAAGTCCAAAGAGGGTGTTTTGGATCCCCTGGAGCTGGAGTTAAGGATGGTTGTTAGCTGTCATGTGGGTGCTGGGAACCCAACTCAGGTCCTCTGCAAGAGCAGCCAGTACTCCTAACCGCTGAGCCATCTCTCCAGCCCCACACCTCACCTTTATTAACCTTCTAACTGATCACCTACTTTCTGGTATCCTTCCTCCTTGTTTGTTGCTATGTAATTAATTATTTTAACAGCTTTCTTGAAATAGAATTCATATACCATGTCAAGTCCACTTGGTTTAAATCTTAAAATTTAATGGCTTTTAATAATTTATAGTGTTACATAGCATTACCATAATCTAGCTTGTTTTTATTACCCTCTAAAAGAAACTGCACACCCATTGTAATTGGTCACAGGGCACCCCCTCCCCGCTGTCAACCCCAGGCAGCCCCTCACAGGGGAATTTTGCGTAAAAATCAGTGTCCACTGAGCTGCACTCCAATTAAGAGGTCTTTAGTAGTGTTTTCCTTATCCAAGAGATTACCTCACCTGGGTTCAGACTTTTCTATAATCTGGTTCCAGCCTGTTTTTCCAACTTTGACTTACACCCTTTCCCTGATCTTGCTAGGCTGATCATGCCTTGTTCTTGAGAATGTTTCTTCCAAAGCTGTTTGTTCTTTGAGGCCTACCTAACTTGAATCCTGCCCAATCAATTTATATGTCGTTTTCTGAGAAATTTCCCTTGTAGAAACTTAGGCTTTGAATATGAATTTCCATTTAATTATAAACTGCCGTACCAGGCCTATTCCTGGTCAGCTTTTCAGTGTGTATGCTGATCCCTTAAGTTGATTATAAACTTCTTGAGGGTCAATATTCTGGATCCTTTTCCTTTATATCTTCAGTAGCTTAACTGAGCCTGTGGATGTACACAGGATAGCATGTAAGTGTGATGTACTGAATAATGGCATCGAATGGTATGTTGAACTTAGGCTCTGCAGCCAGACCTTCAGCATTATTAGAGACACCTGTGTTTTATACAGTTTCACTTTGTAGCATGAGACTTCTTTTTTCATGAACTCATTTAGAAGATGTTTATTAGTACTGTATTGTGTCTGTTAATTTCTCAAAGACCTGTTCTTAATTTATCCTACTTTGTAGTTGAATTCTTCAATAGCTTTCAGCTCTGCATTATTCTTGGAATTTCCTGCTCTGAGCTTTCTTAGTATCTAACCCAACCACTACCTGATGTTGTCCCACTATTAAGTGCCATATTCTGAGAAGTGTGTGGTGACTGCCTTACTCGTTTTAACTAGGAATGTTGAACAGGATTTTTTAGCTTGAAACAGCACAAGAAAAAAGTACATTTGTTTAGTTAGTTGGTTTCTGTTCATCTATTTCCCATTAATGCTAATTGCTTGAGGAATGCCTTCTGCTTTGATCACAAGTATTTATAAATAAGACATCTGTTAGTTAAGTTCCAGCCTCTGTTGTGGAGCACAGGGAAGGGCTGCTTTTCTCTAACAAGGGTTTCAGAGTAGAAACCTTTATTGTTGTTGTATGGTAATCATTTTAATGGAACCAGAGGTGATTCAGTTCATGTATTTTTTCTTTTGTGGTGCTGGGATTGAATGCAAGACTTCAGACACGGTAGGAGGTAAAGGCTCTACCACCCAACTATATTCCCATCCCATAAAATCAAGGATATTTGTACTAAACATCTCAACAAGTAACATTTTATTAGGTTGGTAGTATTTATTAAGTACTTAGTTTTCCAAGGATTGTCTTGAAGTTCTGTATAAATTCACAAGCTAATGAACACACTGAGTGTTAGTCCTCAAATCCTGGAAAGTAGAGAGCCACACATGATTCACTGCCTTTAAGGTTTCACAGAGAGGTTGTATCCAGGATTTGGATCCAGGTGATCTAACTCTACAGATGTCCTCATATCTTATACACATTGCATGCTCAGAACTTACAGAGACATGAACAGAAAAAATGTCTAGATTCCCAAGGAGCTCAGTCTTCTGGGCTAACTTTAAATCTCAAATGGCTGTGAACATTATCATGGGAATTTAGTAAAGGAGTGGGGGCTACAGCATCCCAAGGGAGTGCTTGGTTTCTCCTACCACAGCAGAATTGTAGCCTAGGAGATGGGGGAGCCCCGAGACCCCTTAGCAGTCAGGGTATATTGCTTTTGTGTTGCGAGGACCTAGCAGCATGTTTAGCATGTGGAGGGTCATCAGTAGAAGAACCACAAATCTAGTCATCTGTATATGTTAGTGCTGTAACCTCTAGCCACATGTGGCTCGTTAGAATTGAGATATTGGAAACAAATTTGAACTACCTCCATTTTAATATTGGTATTATGTTGAAATGCTAACATTTACTAAAATAAATGATTAAAATTAATTTACCTATTTCTTTTTACTTTAAAACATGGCCACTAAAAAATAGGAAGTTACGTCTGTGTCTCATATTTTATGTCTGTTAGAGAATAAGTGATTTGACCAAGGTTGCAAAGTAGCAAAGGTGATTTTTAAATTGAGCATTTATATCTTGGGTTCCCTGGCTTCTAATTTAGTTTTCTTTCTAGCATGAGTTAAATTAGTGTAGTGTAAATATAGACATTTGGTGGTAAGTTGGTGCCCTTCTGGTCTTCGTGATGAAGTCATCTTTCTGCTTTATTCCGTCACAGAGCTTACTAATCATTGCAGATTTTTTTTTTTTGTTCATCCATATATTTTGATTTCTAGAGAAAGCTCCACTTTTCACACTTAGCCCTCCTCCTGGCTCCTTCCTCCACCTCCCCTGACCCCTCCTCCTCTTTCCTTTCTCCTTCTCCCCTGGCCCCCCCTTTCTTTTCTCTCCTCCCCTCCCTTGATCTTCCCCCTCATCTCGCTGCACTTGTAAAGCCTCCTGTTTCTCTCCTTTCTAATTCATTTCTATAAACGTTCTTCAGGTTTTTATCACACCTTTGTTTGAGTCGTAGGGAGATAATTCATTTGCTGTTCCTTGATGTGTGATATAGAGAGCTGGTATTGTACGTGAATTAGTTGTGTCACATAATCCTTTCAAAACTTCATGAAATGGAGGTTGCATTATTCTGATTTTATAGTTGTGAATTCTAAAGTTGAAGAGAGTAGAATCGTAAAAGTCACACAGCTGATATGCACAGAATCTGCAAGCCATTTCTTTCACATTTTGTTACTGAATTTTCTTTTACAGAGAACATTTATACACTCAAAAAACCACCTATATGAAAAACCTAGCAAAGCTATTTTCTTTCTGTTCCTCTCTCCTTCCCTCCTCTCCCTTCTTTTTGAGACCTAGCATTGCCTTGCAGCCCAGGCTGACTTCAAGCTTGGAATCATCCTGCCTCAGCATCCTGAATAACGGGATTACAGATGTGTGCTGCCTAGCACACCTGACTAAAAGCTATTTTCATTTTGGGGGGATAAAAAGAGTCTGATGGTTTTCATTCAGAAATAAATCTTGTACCTTAAAATTTTAGAATCCTGTAACTTGTTCTCTGCCAATACGGTCTCTACCTCGTCTCTGTCTATCTCAGGGGGACTTTCTTTCAGACCTGGCATTTATTCAAAGATGTTTAATTTTCTGTTGTATTAGCACATAGTGGTCACATCCTGAAACTGTTTTTATGTGCTTTGAATCTAAACCGTCTGCCTGCTTGGTGTGTTTGTGGCATGATGAGCGTTGCAAGGTTGGATCTCACTGATAAATTTCTAAATCACCCAGCAGGTAATTGACAGTGAATGAATTTATTTTTTTTGTTCCAGAGCCTTTGAGAAATATCCATGTTTTTTCAGTTTGTTTTCCAATATTTGGTGACCCTGTTTATATTCTTTTAAGATGCTAGTGATCAAAGAGAAGATGTTTATATTGGAAACCACATGCCTTGCCCTGAAAACCTCAATGGTTACTGCATCCACGGAAAATGTGAATTCATCTATTCTACTCAAAAGGCTTCTTGTAGGTAAGTCAGTGCCTCCCAATCAGTAGTCATAAAATTTTTTCTGTCAGTGGTTGCATCCTTATGGACTAAATAGCACCCAAAACTACAGTAGATTAGTTAAAAAAAAAAAACATTGGCAAGAAATATGAAAAAATATAAACACATTTTATTAGGGTTCTAATATTGTGAGCTTAATGCCTTTGTGATATTTTTTAGTATAGAGATAAATATGCATTTTCTAACACTATTTTCTTTCAGCAGTCTGTCACAAGGTAGTTGAAGGACTGAAAAATGTATTAAGAATAGAGAAGAAATAGCGCAAATAAAATGTATGGTGAACTAGATTTCTAAAAATAAGGGAGCAGGAATGAAGAAACCAGGTGTGGCTTTGGAGAGGGAAGCCGGAAGAGGGCAGATCTTCAACTCCTGGATTCCAGAGAAGTTACATAACTTGTTCAAGGTCAATGGCAAGCTGGAAATAGAACTGAGAAAAAAATCAGATCTCAGATTCCTGATATGCAATCCAAGGATCTCAGTGCTTTTTGCTTCTTTGTGTGTATCTTCCTGCTGCTTCGGGAGTTCTTCTGCTGCCTCAGGTTGGCTGGTTAGCCAGGCCAGGTTTCCACAGACAAGGGGGTGGGAACCTATGTCATTTCGTTACTTCTGCCTCTGGAAGCTGGGACAGAATCTGTTTCCCTCTCTCAGTCAAAACATCAAAACCTGCGGAGATGTCACACTTTACTTTTGTTTTATTGACGTACAGGGCGGTGACTCTCACTTCCAAGAAGTGAAAAGATTGGCCCTGAGCTCTCTTTGTTAAACCAAGGCTTTTTCCTGCCTGAACATTTTCCTCCTCCTCTTTGAAGGACCTAACATCTCTGTATCCTTTCCCCCGTCAAAGCATTTAAAAACAACCACTGTAATAAAGAGGATGGACCAGGTTAGAAAGGAAATCACACAGTGGATTTCCTATCTTTGTCCCACACTGGTATAGCTATCTTCATAGAAATGGTGTTGTCTTCTTTGGATAGGGCGTCTTTCAAGATACCTCCATGAAGCTGGGTGTGGTGGTGCATGTCTGTAATCCCAGGTCTTGCAAAGTGAGGCAGGAAGATCATCAATTCAACACCAATCTAGGCTACATGGCAAGTTCCAGACCAGCAAGGGCTAGTGAGATGCTGTCTCAAAACAAACAAAATCCAATGAAACGAAACAAAATAATAATAATGCAACAGCAAATACAAAAAACAAAAAACAAAAAGAACGGAATGGGATGTTATAGTGTATATAAAATACTTAGGATAGCATTTGGTATGCAGCATGTATTGAATAAATAACGATAGTGATATTAGACTGTAAACTCATTATATCAGGGACTCTTATTTTGGTAACCACTGCCTTTCCTGTACTTACTGTAGGACTTAGCTCAGTAGTGTTAGCAATAAAAATCCAGAGTCCAAGGACCCCTCAACATGGCAGAAAGAATTGCAGACAAAGCAAAATTAACTCGGCAAGGCAAATTTTATTTTTGCAAAAGGGTGTCTTGTGCGGTCAGTCAGATCCAGCAAGCATGCACAGGACTTGGAAGCTTGGTAGGCTTTTATTCCTAACACAAAAGGACTGTGTCTTTACCCCATTGGCTGGGGTCCAACCTCACAGTCTTTCCAGGTTGGCTAGTTTTAAAGAATCAGCTGAAGGGAGAAGAGCTTCACTGCTCTAGGCCATCAGGCTTAGTAATATATCAGGGCCTTTCCTTAAACAGAAGTCTTACAGGATGTGATGTGATTAAAAGACGCAAATTCCTTGTTATAAACCAAGTTTTACAGGGTTTGCAAGACAAGAAAAGACTAATATTTAATGTTTCTTATAGTAGGTCCTTAGTAAATATATATATATATTCTTTTTTGGTCCTTTTGTGACTGGGTCTCACTGTAGCCTGAACTCGAGGAGATCCCCTGCCTCTGCCTCCCGAGTGCTGGGATTAAAGGCATGCTCCATCACACCCAGCTTCAGTAATACATTTTTCAAAATTGTGACAATTACCAACTTTTCCATCTTTACCAGACCAGAGGACTTTCTTGAATGCTAAAGAATTTCTTATACATTTATTACTCCTCGAAAGCAGCTGTCTCTTTCTTTTGTGTATTTACAGTGTCTATAAAAGTCAGGTCAAAATATATGCCTGCAGTAATAACCAGGGATGAACAACCTTCAGCCACAATTCAATTATTAGATTAAAATCTTCTAGTGTTTTCCCACCATTGATTTACTTGTTTACACTAAATTCTCTCTGGCACTGGGTTGTTAAACGGACCTATGACAGGGATCCAGGGTTCTTGTCTTCAAAAAATAATAAGTAACTGTAATACAATATGCAAATACTGTCAACATGTGCATGAGATTATTTGGGATTCTAGAAAAGCCCCTTGAGCCTATTAGGAGTAGGGTACATTGCCAGAGGAGAGGGGTCAGGTTTTACAGGAATATTTGTGCCATCCCTTGATTATAAACTTAATTTTAAAGACAGTGAGAACCTGTAACCGGCCATCAAGTAGCTGTGGTGTGATCAGATCTGGAAAACACGCTGGTAGCATTGTGGAAAACGGAGGAGACAGAGTGAGACTAAGTGATGCAGTTGTGTCGGAGATAAGTACATGGCTCGTAGAAATAATAAAGTAGCTGAATCCGTAGATACTGGTTTGAGGACCAGAGTGGAGGGAAGTGGATGGAGAGCACAGTCTTCTAGGTTTCTGGCTAGGGCAAAGCTGAACAGGAAATACGCTGGGAAGAGTGAAGAGGTTTGGAGGATTTGATGTGGCCATGTGACATGCTGGTCTCCTGTGCTTGTTGCTATCCATTTAAGCTGCTGGAGATACTTGGTTTAAGAGCTCATGGTTGAAAGAGTAGGCTTGAGGGTGATTCATCTACTAAACCTGTCTAGTTTCTATGTAGCAATCCTTCTACGACATGAGGGCTTTGATTTATTGATCCCATCACTTGTTCAGTGTCCTTCACAGCCCGGATGTCATGGGTCAGTCACTGTCATTGATCGGCCTCTGCCTCTTTCATGCTGCATCACGCATTCTTGACAGAACCGCAGTTTCCTTTCATTCCAGCTTCCCGACCCACCACATAGCTGAGCATGGCTGCAGTCAAGAAACACACCCACGTTGTCTCACTTAATGTGTGCCCCACAGTCTCCAGTCAGTCATTTAACTGAAGTCCATATATCCTCCGACTCCCCTGCAGGGTTCTGTACCTTCACTCTTCTCCTCAGAGAGCACTCAGTCAGCAGTCCTCATCCTCCCTGTCAGCAGATGAGCCTTCTCCAGATTCACCAAGAAAACTGCAGCAGTCTGTAGTCTACAGCCTGGCCCTGTCACCTGCCAGCACTTTTCTTGTCTTCTTTTTCCTCTATATATCTTGATATAAATATATTTGCATGTTTATAAATACATTATATCTTTATTTCTTCCATAAGAAATCCCAACTGATTTCCATTAGCACATTCCTTTCTTTTGTGGAAGAACTTCAGAGTTGACATATTTCTCCAGTTCACTTCTGATCTCTCTTGAACCCACTCCAATAAGCTTTGGTCTTCAGCACCCTACAGAGCCTGTTTTCATTGCTACAGTCAGTGGTCAGTCAGTAGGGTTAAATTAACTTTTAACCAGTCAGTATCATTGTGAAATTGGCGGCTCCTTCCTGTGTGACATGCATCCTTCCCCTGCCCGGCTGCACATTTCAGTCTTCGCTGGTTTCGCTTTGTTCCTGATCTTTCTGTGTTGTAGTGCACCATAGTTCAGACTAGTGCTCTCCACTCTTCCTTAGTGATCTTGTCCAGTCTCTGGGCTTTAAAGACATAGTTGGTGGCTCCTAATTTACACAAGTCCCAGTCTTTTCTGTTGAATCTGAGACTCCTGTCTCTCTGCCTTCTTTACATTTTCACGGATACCTGGCTGAGTCTCAGCAGGATTGAAGCTGGTCTGCTTCCCTTCCCCATCCGCTGGCTTTACCTGCAATCTTTTCCCTTTAGGTGGATGCTGGCTTCACCTTTTCAGTTGCTCAGATAAGCCCTTCTGGGCAGGCAGATGTCAGTGAGTTCTAGGCCAGCCTAGTCTACATAGAGAATTCCAGCCCAGCTGGAGCTACAGGGAGACTGTGTCTGAAAAAAAAAAAAAAGTAAAGTTAGTTTTTAATCTTTGCTTATATTTGTGTATGTGCCATGGTCCACATGTGTTGGTCAGAGGAGGTCCTTGCCTTCACCTTCAACCTCATTTGAGACAAGGTCACTTGTTCACTGCCAGGTAGGCCAAGCTAGTTGGCTCACAGCTTCTGGGGATTTTCCTGTCTCTGCCTCCCATCTCCCCGTAGGAGTGCTAGGAAAACAGATGCATGCTGTCATGTCTGGCTTTATGTGGGTTCCATGGATCTGAACTCAGGCGTGGCAAGCACTTTGCCCACTAAATAGCTCCACAGCAGGGAGAGCCTGCTCTTCTGTTTCCATGACTCCCAGATGTTTTCCGCTGTCGTATCTGAAACCTGGCTGGCACTCAGTAAGTGTGCTCAGTCGAGAGTGAGTGAATCAGCACATGATGCCATAGGAGTGAAGAAGAGTACCTGTGAATGATGGGGGAGGGGCATGTGGACTGAACCCCAGAGGGAAAGGTGACTTAGAACTGAATTCTGTAGGTATCTGGAGAGCTTAAAAGCCAGTTGCAGAAAGTAATATCTGGGGGAGTTTCTTCAATGATATGTAGCCTAAAGGTCCCTTTTGATATTCTGATTTTAATCTTTAAATTAAGCCGAACTGTCAGCTACCCATCCAGGGTATTGTTATGGCTCTCTCTGGAGCTGTTTTGATTTTACTGAGCTTTGACTTTGGGCCATTAGCCTACCATGAAGGACATTATTTTAAAAGTCCCGTGGGTCTTCATTATGGTAGTGGATTTACTGCTGCTGTGTTGTCGGGAATGATATTCTCAGTATTAGAAGGTGCCCTCTTTAAATGAGGACCAACGAAAGGAAGGTCCCTTGAGTTTAATAACAGTAGTAACTGCTCCTTTGAAATGACTTGTTTGATTTTATTTTATGGAGATTTCTTTTGTGTCAGTATTCTCTCCATCTTCTCCGTCCCCCCTTCCTCTGCCCTTCCCCCTCTTCTCCTTTCCTCCCTCCAACCATCTCTCACTCCCTGTCCCCTCCTCCCTTTTTTCTGTCTTCCCTCCTCCTCACCCTTCTCTCTCTCTCTCTCTACCCCCCAACTCTTTCCAATCTAATGGTTTTAATACACTATGACCATAGTCAATGTTAGCACGTTTTTATCACCTCAAAAAGAAACCTCCTATGCTTTCCCCAGTTCTCCCGAACCTTTGTATTCGCACTAGTGATCCATTTTCTGTCTCTCTCAGTCACTTACCCTTATAAACGGGGTGATACTACGTGTGCCTTTTTCACGTCTCGCTTCTTTCTCTTGGAATGCTGCTTCTAAGCCTCATCCTTAGAGTTACATACCTTCTCTTCGTTCCTTTTTATGGCTGGATAACGTGTTGTGGGGCTATCACAAGTTTAAATCCAGCTGCTAGATGATGAACCTTGCACAGCATACATGATTCTGCTGTTTCAAGTGATGCTGCCGTGATGTTTGCTTTGATTTATTTGGGTAAATTTGTAGGAATAGAATTACTAGGTCAAGTGCTCACTGTGTTTAACTTTTCAGGAACTGCCAGGCTATTTTCAAAGCACCTGTCCCATTTCACTTTTGTGACAGGACCTTTACTAACATTTGTAGTCATCCTTTTAGTTCAGGCAGTACTGTGGGTGGGAATTGCAGCTGACTGTGTGAGCTGTTTTTTCTGGGACAGGGTCTTGTGTTTGTGAACATCAAATCTCCAGCGGCCTCCTGGGTGCTGGTCTTACAGGCATGGGCCGCTGTGCTCTTACTGTTTGTGTGTCTTCTCTGGGGAAATGTTTGAATAGATACTTTGCCCATTTCTTAAATGGTGAGAGGTTCTTTGGGGGGAGGATTTTTTTTATTATAAAAATATGTGCGTGAGTGTGTGTGTGTGTGTGTGTGAGAGAGAGAGAGAGAGAGAGAGAGAAAGAGTGTGTGTGTGTGTGTGTACGTACAGCTTTGGGGGTCTGTTCTTGGGTTCCACCTTGTTGCAGCAGGGTGTTTCCTGTTTCTGCTGCTGCGCCGTGTATTCCAGGCTAGCTTCTGGGCAGCCATCCTGTCTCTACTCCTATTCTCCATCTTCCTGTAGGAGCGCTGGGATTATGGGTGTGAGTTCCTGCATCTGGCTTTTTACATGAGTTCCAGGGGCCAGGCTTTCAAGGCTAAGCATTTTTTACCTACTGATTCAGTTCTCGAGCCCCTTATTTGTTATATATTCTGGTACATGCTTCTTATCAATAATTTGTAATTTTTCTTTTTTATAGTCTGTCTTTTCACTTGATAATTCCCCTAAGAATAAAAGGTCTGGACTTTTGTCCTTTCTCTGACTTATCTGCTTGTTGCAGTTGTGTTTTGCTTTTAGCGTCGAAGCTGAGGAATTTCTGCCCAATCTAAGGTCATGAATGTTTACATCTGTTTTTTCCTAAGGGTTTTCTAGCTTTAGTTCCTACATTCGGATCTGTGATTCACTTTGAGTCAACTCAGGGACGTGCTGTGAGGAGGAGGATTAGCTTCATTCTTCTTCATGTAACAGGTTCTCAGCCTCCTTGGCTCAGGAGACCATTCCTTCCCCATTGAATTGTTCTAGCACCCTTGTCAAACAGCAGTTGACTGTGTGTGGGTTTATTTCTCGTCCGTGACCTGAGTATCTGCCTCACTCTGTAGTCCACTGCAAGGCGGAGAGCCTGCTGTGGGATTTCCTGGCGGGTGTCCAGGAGCCTTATGGACTAGATGGGCAAACCTACATCATCCTGACTTCCCCTGGTGCCTTATGCTCAGGCTTCTTTTCTGTTGTTACTTATAATATGCTGCTTCAAAACCCCTAATCTCAGGTATGGGACAGCATTGAGTACACACATTGCCCTTACACTTCATAGACTTTATTCATCAGTTCCACCTGAAGTCTTAACTAATTTATGCATGTCACTCTGTCAGCTTAAAATATGAATCTCCTGTTAAATATCTTAAGTGTTTCCCCATCAAATTATTTTCATCAGCTGATGGTAGTGTCTTTATATACTATTAATTGGAATTGGGCAATTTCTAAGATTAGCATCTACTCACCAGCTTTCCTCTGTTTGTTTTTAATAACTTATCTTCGTATCCCCTTGCAAATTAAATGTTTATGCTACGCTTACTGAAAGGTATGTTGAATATAATTTGACACTATGCCTGTAGAATTGAAAGTGTTTATTCCTGTTTTTTCAGTAATCCCATTTCCAGATACCTATCCTGAAAAATAACTCCAAATGGAAAAGTGTCTATTCACAAGATGTTTATCATGCTTTACTTATAAATATGGAAGTTGAAAAACTGATGTATCTGAGAATGAGAAACAGATAAGTTAGTTTTGTTATAGTCCTGGATAGAATATTGGGATTCTAGTTTAAAATGATGGCGATGCGATTTAGTAACTTTGAGATTGATATGATTTAGCTTAGACCACTGAACCACCACATAAGACTTGTCAAAAGTGGCATTTTTTCCCCAGATGGCAGTGAAACGGTTTTTCTATTCCTGTTTAAGTTTTGTTGTTCTTTTCTGTTTTAATTTAGATACATGACAGAATAAAAATTCATGTTTCCCATCAGGCATGGTGGTATACACCTGTAATCTCAATACTTGGAAGTAGAGGCAGGAGAATCAAGAGTTCTAGACCAGCCTAGCGTACATAGTGAAACTTTGTCTAAAAATAAAATATAATTCTCAAATGTCTAAAGAGTGCTCAGCCGTAAATGGGACATCTATATCTCACTCCTCCCCCACAAGGCTCAGGGAATATTGTGGAAGAAAGGAGTGGGAAGATTCTAAGAACCAGAAGCCAGGGAGGACCAGGGTGAGGCAGCGTATTCTGGACGTGACAGGTCTGTTGCATTCACAGCAGCTGTGGCTGCCCGCACAAAATGAGGCCAGTCTTTCAGTATGGAGTGAGGAGAGGCTTCCGAGTCCCCACCTCTAGATGAGGAGCTGTTGACAGTTAATACCAGGGAGATTTCGGTTTTGTTTAGGGGTCTGGTTTGTGGTAGACTGACCATGCTCCAGTGGATGGCTTCACACCCATATGTATATGGGCAACAAAGATTGGCTCAGAGAATTATTTGAATGTTTTATTTTTATTTTATGTGTATGAGCATTTTGCTTGCATGTATGTAAGGCCATGGAGGTCAGAAGAGGGTGTCAGATCCCTTGGAACTGGAGTTACGGATGGTTGTTAGCCACAGTGTGGGTGGGTGGTGGGAACTGAAACTGGGTCCTCTGCAAATCCCTCTTGGGATTATTTTAAAGAAGGAAAAAAGGACTTGAATGTGGGAGGGCGAATGGGGCCTTAAATGATAAAAATACAAACTATATGCATGCATGAAATTCTCAAAGAATCAGTAAAAATATTAAAATGTAATTCTCATAGAAATTGTGTTTTTCTCCTCTTCAGATGTGAATCTGGTTACACTGGACAGCACTGTGAAAAGACGGACTTTAGTATTCTCTATGTCGTGCCCAGTAGGCAGAAGCTCACTCACGTTCTTATCGCAGCCATTATTGGAGCTGTACAGATCGCCATTATAGTAGCAATTGTCATGTGCATAACAAGGTAGGTAATGACCTTAGAGTGGCGACTCCAGACTAGATGCTGGTAGCTGTAAATTAGTGATTAGCCTTAAATACACACTATGACAGGGTTCTTAGGCCTACTGCTCCATCAGGAAAAATCCTAGGGTGTGTTCAGTGACATTTCCAACTGGGTCTAACCTCTCCTTGTCTCACTTCTTTAAAATATGGATAAGAACTCAGTCCCGGGCTAGAAGCTTATCTACGTTCTAGACAGAGGCGGGTGTGTGACACTAGTCAACAAAATAAGGGAATTTAGGGATCGTATAACTATGTATTATGAACATTTTCTGGGCAGTGGTTATAGCAGAGTTTCTAGAATTTCCTCTGTATTCACAGAAGAGCCATGTAGTAGTGTTTTAAGTCTTGCAGAATTGTAATCTGTTTTAAGTTGTAGTAGAATATAATAAAAAAGGAAGCACAGTTTAAAGATAGCTACTTGTCTGACTGCATCATTGACTTTATTGTGTATTCTTGATTATAGTGATCTTAAAAAGTGCTATCAAAAGTAAAACCATTTATCATATTAGAAGATTTATTTGTGGCACGATTGGCAATAAATGAATATTTTTCAAACCAAGAAGAAGTATATGTCATTCTGAACTGGAAAGCCACAACAAGCCCTGCTTCAGCCTCCTGCCTTGCCTTCTTTCTCACTACCTCCTACTGCCTTTAAGGTTTGGTTCTGATGCTCCGTGAGCATTATCTTTAGACTCGTGATTTTTTTTGGCAGAGAGTCATAGCCTATCAAGTAGATATTGGCAGGCCGTATTGAATGTATAGCCCTTCTATCCAAGATCTGGATCAAACTAGACCTTCAGTAGGCCCAGCCCCCTGGAGCTAAAGTAATAAATCTAGAAATGATAGAAAAATGTTCTCTGAGTAAGTGGTATTTTTCGTGAGGTTTAGGCACTAAACTCAGTGTGCTTTATTCCGTAGAACAGATGATCTGCCTTTAGGCAAGACTAGAGAGTATAAAATTGGACAGCAGATCAAAGTAGGGGCTTAATGGCATAACAAATAATGACAAGGGGAAAGAAAGATAGGAAAAAAATTCAACAGCAGAGCGGGCTGTGGCCATTTAGTGCAGGCTCAGAGGTTAACTATTTGCCTGTGGTCATCTGGCTAGTAAGTGGAAGTGCCTGATTTGATCCTTGAATCATTCCTCTTTCCACTGAACCATTAAGAGGCAGGGCCATGTTGAGTCATGTTTCGGAAATAGGTCACCTAGGTATGACCATTGCATGGGGCCAGGGTTCAGACTGGGGTTTGTTGAGGTTTCAGGATTTCAAGCTGAGGAGAGACTTGATACGTATTTTTCCACAGTGTTCATCAGAAGGTCTTGTGCAGAACAGAAGTATGTGAAGGAGAGATTATTTAGGACAGTCATAGGGGAAGGCAGAATTTGGTACCAAGTCATGTGGAAGGTGAAAGCAAGTGGTATAAGGAAGAGAAGACATTTGAGACCCTCTTTGAAGATGCAGGGATGTTGGAGGTCCTGAGAAGCTCCTTTAGAGAAGCAAAGGAACTGAAATCCTGAGTTGAGAAGTACTTTGCTCAAGGTTGTAGGGTCGTAGGGCTGGACAAGTCCCTTTTCAACTCCTGACCCTGCCTTTTACTTCACAGTGTGTTCTCAGTGTGCTGTAACCCTCAGTCAGCTTAAATGCCCTGGAAGATGTTTTTTGTTTGGTACCCTTGACTTTGTACCCCTAGATCCTTCTGGTGGCTTCCCAGCCACTTAGCACAGTGTCTCATCCTTCACTGCCACTGTCTCTGTGACTGAGGGATCTTCCTGGGGCATCCTTCACAGTTTTTGTCCTTGAAGCCCATCTTTATCTTGATATTCCCTCCACCCCCCTTACCTCAGATGGCTTGCTGTCTTGTATTTGGAATATTGCGCTTATTTATATACTTGGACTTAGCACTATTGAAGGCGTGCCTCTCAAGCATTTCATCAGAGGACAGCTGTTCATCTATGGTGGCTGTTGCTTGTGAGGAATCTTCCTTTAAAAGGATGTTCCTACTGACCCACTTTATGAGTCACATTCCCTTCTTTTATCCTTGGAACCTTTTATGTTTTTAGAGTTCTAGCTTGGCAGGGACCTTGAGCACTGTCTCAGCCAAATTCTATTTTATAGAAGAGAAAACCTTGGTCCCAGGAACTTGGAACTTCTCCAAGTCATAGTGGGTCAGTGATTGTCAAAAAGAGTTGCTTGACCTCATTTAGGAAATGGGTACGATTCCAGCTTTGTATCAAACTATTTTTATGAGGATTAGTGAGTAAAAATCTTTTGAAAACTGTGTACAATATAGAAGCTTTGTCTTTAAGGCTTTTAAGTTAAGGCAAAGCAGTCCTCTTTGAAATCGAATAAAATGTGGAACATTGGCGTAGGTACACTCGTTATAAGACTTCCTTTTCACTAAGGAAAACTGAGGGTTTGCATAGGTAGTTATGAATAGATCTGAACAAAAAGTTACTGGTATGCATACCCGCTCCTGTACCCTGCTTAGCATAGCTCCTTGCAAGAGCTGATCTTGCAGTCTAGCGGTGGGGAGGAGAGTAGTTATACTATCGAGAGATTTACACCGCACCAGGACACTTGGCTATAGTATGACAAGGAATAAATATCTCATCTGCAGGGTCCCAGTTTCCTCTTTAACTGTGGCACGCCCCAGTCAGGTGTACAAAACTCCTTTGAGTCTTTGTCTAAAGTCAGTGGACTGACAGTGTGTTTCTATCTGACAGAGGTTGATCAGCCCAGCACCACTTGGTTTCTTTCATTTTCCGCCTAAGCTTTTCTTGTTACTGTGGTGAGCCGTAATGCTCAAAGTCCCCAGGTCAAGGTCTTTTCTACTGTCAGAGGTTTCTTACATGATCAGTCATTAGAGCTGGCAGTTGCCAGGTCACAGGGGTGGGCATTCCTCTCAGGGATGTATGTGCAGGAGTGTGGGTTTGGGGAATGAGTCTTGCTTGTGTCTGTTCCTAATTTATATGTATATCCGACCCCCCAACCCAGTACCTGCCATGATGTTTGTCCTCAGTTTATTTCAACTAAAGAGTTCTTGTTTCCTCTTCATGCAATGATGTGCAGTGTGGCTTTGTGTGTGAGTTGTTTGACAGTTGAAATATTCTTAACAAAATGTTCTTTTTATCTTTATTTTCATGCACCAGAAAATGCCCCAAAAACAATAGAGGACGCCGACAGAAGCAAAACCTAGGTCATTTTACTTCGGATACTTCATCCAGAATGGTTTGAACTGATGACTTTTATATGCACACTGACCATGTGATGTACATTTATTATGTCTTTTTTTAAAGAATGGAAATATTTATTTCAGAGGCCTTATTTTTGGACATTTTTAGTGTAGTCCTGTTGGCTCGTATTTAGACTATTTAGCTACAACAGTTTGGGACTGTTTAGTAGTCTTTGTTTTATGTTTTTAAATACAGAAATTGATTTCACGGATTTGTACCACATGGTAATACTAAGACTTGCTCTTTACCCACGGAATGTAATATTTTTGCAAAGACAGGCCCACTTCACAAGTGGTTAGAAAGTCATACTTCTTCCCCAGTGACCACAGCAAATGACAAAGCATGAACTAAAGGGAAAGATGTTTACAGATTACTTTTCTTACAAAAAAAATCTAGAAGACACTGTGTTTAAATAGATATTTAAATGTTTTTGAGATTTAGTACCTGATTTTTTTAGATACTGCCTACCGCATGAACTGTAAAGCTGTGTGTGTGTTAGATGTAAAATATTTATAAGCTGTATAGACTGGAATTCCACTCTTTGCAAATGTTATTCTGATCATTTGAAAAGGTACCTGAGAATAATGATGGAACAGATCACCGAAAAGTAGATTTAGATATTGTCTAAATAGGCTGTTTAACAAGCAGGTTGGAAGAAAGCTTATCCACTGAACTACTTTAATACACGTTCATTTTTAAACATAATATTTGTTTAATATAAATATACAAATAGTATCAGTGTTTGTGAATACAATGCAAAAATAATTGTTAATGATTGGTGCTCTGAAAGTGAGCTTAAAGATGACCTACGACCTCTATTCAAATTTGTCTGTAGTAATAGGTGAATTAATAGATTGTTGGTGTTTAAAAAGGTCTGAAGTGTGAGAGTAGAATGTATTGAGGTGTTTAACGTATAGTGTAGCCACTCAAAATTATGCATGTAGAATTTAAAGACTATGTTCAAATTTAAATATTAATTTTAATAATTTTGTTTGGAAAGCATGTTATAATATAATGTTTTCACTATATCATCTTTGTTTTGTGTGCTTATTTATTATATATTCTTTGATATTGGTGTGTCAGTACGTATAACAGGTGACATGAACAGGAAAAAATATTCAGTTCAAAATTTCTTTTTGCTTTTACAAACTACTGCTTGAAATGATCCAAAGTCAAAAGCTTCTCCCAAAATTTGGGGTTTTCATTTTTGTTACTTGGTTTGTAGGCTTAGTATGAGTAATGTAGAGGCTTAGAGAACTTCTTCAAACTGCTTTTCCTCTTCCACCCACACAGGCTTATTTGAGTCCCTTAGTCAGTCAGCAAGCATGTTTGGAACTGTCCCCTATGCTTTGCAAGAGCTCATATTGCAGAGCAGTCACGTATGGGCATTTGTAGTTATAAATACTTGACCACTCTCCAGGGTGGGGTTTTCAACCTTTTAAGCAGCTTTGTTGCCTGTTACCAAGCTAACTTTTGGCCTCAAGTGCCAGAACTGATAGCTATAGGATCAGTCTTTCTCCGAGAAAGAAATAAAATGGAACATAATGGGTCTGCTTCCAATGCTGGTAAAATCCACCAGAATCGCCTGTCGAGTGTCACTGAAGACGAAGACCAGGATGCTGCGCTTACCATTGTGACTGTGCTAGACAGAGTAGCCACCATCGTGGACGGTGTGCAGGCAAGCCAGAAGAGAATAGAGGAGAGACACAGAGAAATGGAAAATGCCATCAAATCTGTCCAGATTGACCTACTGAAGCTTTCACAGTCACATAGCAATACGGGCTATGTCATCAACAAGCTGTTTGAGAAGACGCGGAAAGTCAGTGCACACATTAAAGACGTGAAGGCCCGGGTGGAAAAGCAGCAAGTGCATGTAACCAAAGTTGAAACCAAGCAAGAAGAAATAATGAAGAAAAACAAGTTCCGCGTGGTAATATTCCAGGTAAATTTGCACTTACGTTCAGCTTGATGAGTATAATCTCTTGCATCCTATAATTGTCAGCAGGTCACAGAGGTTCCCATTTTTACATCTCAGCCACCCTATATAGTCTTACGGTGGAGCTCAGGATGCAGCCATTTCTGTGTTAACCAATGTTACTATCATATTTGTGTTTGAGCCTCTTACCGTTTCATGTAATATGAACCGTGGCTCATGGCTAAGGTTATTTCTTGCCTTGAAACTTAATATTGGTCAGAACTCTTTTAGCATATTAGACTTATTACTGAGCACAGTGACCGGTCATGGACTTTGAGAATGTTAGAACTGAAGGAGTCCAAAGAAATCTCAAGTTTAAAATACCTCTTGTTGCATAAAAGAAGAGACCAGGAAGGCTGAGGACACAGCTCTGTGCTAGAACACTCGACTAGCATGTGCGAGGTCTACATTTGATCCATGGCATCCCCCCAAAAGAAAAATAAGCTGGGAACCTCACAGTCATAGCTTACTGTTATCCCAGGACACCTAGAAAGCCTAATCATTAAATTATAAACGTTTTGGAATTAATTTGCTTTTTTGGAGTTTTTACATAGTAATCACAATAATTAAAAAGTTATCCACTTCTTAATGGATAATCAGGGGATTTATTTATTTATTTTAACTTTTATTGGTTTTGTGATACAGTCCAGCCTGTAGTCCAAGCTGACCTAAAACTTATTATGTAGCTCATGCTGTCCTCAAACTTATGGCAATTCTCCTGCCTCAGCCTCCCAAGTGCTTGGATTATAGGCATGAGAAGGTTTGGGAATTTTTAAAGTTCATAAGGCAAGAACATGTGTGGGAACGTTGTAAATAATATGCATGGCTATATTCTTTTAAGAATGAAAATCCATGTGCATAAGGGGAAGCCCTAAAACAAATTGAAATAAGATCTTAGTTGGGTTCCATGGACAGATATCTGCTGTAAATAGGAGGGATGTGGTCCATAACTCTTCACATTCTTTCTGCATTAGTCAGTGCCCCATTGCTCTTTGTTGAGTGGTCGAGTTACACTGAAATGAGAGAGTGATATTTTTCCAATTTGTTTTTAGGAGCTCACAGGTTAGTTAGGAGAAAGAATAGGGAGGAGAGAGGCGAGGTGCTTATTTCACAGATAGAAGACTGGATTGTGCCAGTAGAGACCTTTGCCCCGTGTCTTCCCAGATTTCCTCACGCCCTTCTCTAGGCTGAATGTCACCTTACTCTCAGGTGGCGGTTCAGTGTTAGTTCATGCCGAGATGAACTGGATATGGTATTGGAGAACCGGTCCATTCTTCAGTTCACCTTCCAAAGGCATCAGCCTCTGCTGGGGACCTCACCTTCCATCGCCTGAAGTGTGCTAGGAAACACTTGGGGTCCCATACTTCTGAAGACCTCTGTGTAAAGCATCAGACCAGGTTCCAGTCAAAAGTCACAGAACTACAGCAGAGAAGCTTCTGAGGAATTCCAGTCCACTCTGTGTAGTGATGCAGCCCCTCCTCCCCAGCCCTTTAAAGTTGCTTTTCTATTTTTCTCTATATTCCCTGTTCCTTACTGGTATTTTTTCCCCCTCTTCGGACACCTGTAGTTACTTAGAAGAACTGAGAGGTAGTAGTTAAAAACAGACCTCTTTTCTTGGAAGGTGTCTTGAGGATTCTGTGAAATTAAGTTGTTCAGATTAGTAGGCAACAGTTTGTCAGAAAAACAATCACTATCCTTTATAAGCCTGCAGAGAAAGTATAAAAACACATATAGCGGACATAGAATTCAGATTCATGTATTTATTAAATGTTAGAACATGTACATGACAGTCACATGGTTGTTCTTTGCTAAGAATTCAGTTAAAATTAGGCATAATTACTTCTCAGAGCTAATAAGTGGTCATTTGAAGATTGTCTCTTCTACTAAAATTATGTTGAAATCTTGACATCTAGAGTATACATTTATTTCCATTTGAGGTTTTCCCAAACACATTTCCTCTGGGTATATCTTTCTACCCTAATGTTTACTGGCATTATATCTTCTACAGTTCTTGGTTAAACTTTTGCTGAATCCTGGACACTGGCATTCAAAAAATTTTTTTCTGGTATTTCTTATACAGATACGTTTTTTCCTAGGGACACATTTTTTGCCTTATGACCCTCTAATCACACATGCCAGGAGTTATAGCTTCTCAAATTTTAGTTACTCATTAATCACAAGTTTATGGTTATCCAAAAAGTTTTGGCCAGTCCCTAGTGGTAAGTGCCAGACTTCTGTGTGTCCAAAATTCCCCTAACTGCCTTACTTTCATATTCGTTCAGTTCCGCTTTATTCTCACCCATGTGTTCATTCTGTTACAAAAACATTATGTTAGCTTCCCACTTGGGACGTAGAGACTGGAGGATCAGGAATTCCAGTACTGAGTTTGAGGCTATCCTGGGCTACATGAAATCCTGCGCAAAAACAACAACAAAAAGCTACTTTTACCTCAACTTGATGGAAGCAGTTCTTATTATATTTGAAAGTCAGCTATATTTCAATTCTACAGCCTTCAGTTCTTGGTTCAGTGTGTTTGCTCTCAACTCACGGTATCACTCAGGAATTGTAATAGATTTCCATGCAGTGGATTTTATCTCCTTTTTCCTCAGTTTTCCTCTGTTTCTAAGCTTGATTTTGTACTGTGTGCTGTGCGTTGAAGAGAAATACATCAGATTCTGAGACTCTCTTGTCTTCACAGCAAGATTGTGGGGTTTCTCCCAACCAAGTAATTACTCCTCAGCTCCTGCTTTTCCCATTATTCCTTCTCAGGCTAGCCCAGACCGCAGTGTTGCTGATGCTGCTTCCTACAGCAGGTGTCAGGAAGGGAGTGGAGTAACTTCACTGCCTCTGATTCATCAGAGAGTTATGAGACACCCACCCCTGCCTTTTTTTTTTTTTTTAAGCTCCCAGACACTCCAATTCTGTAGCTAACCAGTTTAATTTTAAATAAGAATGAGAGTCTAAGGATACCTACCTTCTTGGCCATCAGGTTAATTACATTTTAAATTATGTGCAAATATAGTTCTTGTGTATCTATTGTATCTGTTTATTTGATTAATAGAATGAATCAGGATCTCAAGTAGCAAGACAGTTTTTGTTTTTTTTTTAGAAATTTTATCTGATGTTTTAGAAAGATCTTATGATTTCCTGAAATTTTTCCTTGATGTTGACCCTCTGCCATTCCCAGGCACAAAGAGGTTTTCTATCATTTTTTATTTACTCCTGCAGCCCCAGTGTGTCTTCACCTGTGCCTTACGGGAAATATTAGTCACCGAGTTGAAGTTCTGAAAATAAAAATCCCAGTCTGGGAAGTTAAAAATTAAAAAGAAATATTTAATAACCAAAGTGATTGAACTCTCAAACTAAAAATAGGTAATTATATTTTAAGAACGTTAATTTGGAATTCTGTATGCCTACTGTAGTTTTTGAGTCTTATTTACTGACAAAACTGTACTACCAAGCTTCAGCAATACTGTGAAATTTCTCACTGTTGCTTTAATGTGAGTTTGGCATTCACCCACCTTCCAGATTCTCCAACATACTCAGTTTTCCAGTGTAATCATGTTATTTTTTTTAAAGCAATGCTAATAAAAAATAGACACATGAATCAAACACTGGTAATAAATCATAAAGGGATTTATTTTAAAGCACTTCTTTAGTATGGATAGAATTTGACCATTTATTAAAGACAAAGGCAAATTTGTACATAAAAAGACATTGATAGAAGAGTGTGGAGCAAACAGATAAATAATTTTTTTTAGATAAAGCTTGATGACTGGTTGAATATGATTGGAGGAAGAGGATGTATTTGGAGTGATATTTCTGAGCCCTGTGTGGTACCCAGATGGTTACTGGTGCTGAGGTACAGAAAAGGAGATGCAAACAAAGGCTTTGGGGTTTGCACTTGTTAACGTAACGTTATATCTAGATGGAGAAACTTGTCCACAGGTCATCTTAGTAGGAGTGCATAGGTGACCATACAGGATTTGTAAGAAATAACTCCACTGGCCAAGGAGAGAGACCTTGAGAAATGTCAACTGTAGGGTGTGTGCAGAAGACAAACAGCGTGGAGGAGGGTTGCAAGGTATGGCCAGAGGTAAAAACCCATCCGTGCTCACAGGAAACACTCATGTGCTTTGTTTTTCTCGCCCTCAGGAGGAGATTCGATGTCCTACATCCCTCTCTGTTGTTAAAGACAGAAGTCTACCTGAGAACCAGGAGGAGGAAGAGGAAGTCTTTGATCCTCCGATAGATCTCTCTTCGGATGAAGAATATTATGTTGAAGAAAGCAGATCTGCCAGGTTTAGAAAGTCAGGCAAGGAGCACATCGATCATATCAAAAAGGCATTTTCCAAAGAAAACATGCAGAAGACACGGCAGAATTTTGACAAGAAAGTGAACAGAATTAGAACCAGAATAGTCACACCTGAGAGGAGAGAAAGGCTGAGGCAGTCGGGAGAGAGGCTGAGGCAGTCAGGAGAGAGGCTGAGGCAGTCAGGAGAGAGGCTGAAACAGTCAGGGGAAAGATTTAAGAAATCGATTTCAAGTGCTGCCCCCTCAAAGGAAGCTTTTAAGATGCGCAGCCTTAGGAAAGCTAAGGACCCCAAGGCTGGAGGTCAGGAGGAAGACAGGGAGATGGGTGTGGACATCATCACAGGCAGTCCGACCCTGGGCCCCATCCATGAGTTCCACCCTGTTGAACTCACTGAAACAGAAGAGGAGGTGGCCAGGGTAGGGCACACTCCACAAGAAGGCGGAAATCCTCTGACTCCTGAGCCTTTGAAGGTGACTTTTAAACCTCAGGTTAGAGTGGAGGATGATGAATCACTCTTGTTGGATTTAAAGCAGTCTTCTTAAAGAGTTATTAAGTATAAACGTAAATTTCTTTAATCATGCAATTATAGTTTGAATAGTGTAGTCATTTACATTATATTTATATGTCAATAGAAAAATAAATAGGATGACTGTTTTATTTCTTGGTCTAAAATCGTGAAGAACATACGAATATTACATACTTTTTCTCATAAGTTTCTTGGGAATTCTTTTTATTTCCCCTGAGCATATATGATTCTGATGGCTTTTTCTTTTTATGGCCCACCTTTTCATGGCAGTTGTGGCTTTTTAAGTTCTTTCCCTTGGCTCCTGAGAAAATAGTTGCCTAGTTCTGGTCAGTTAGATGCTTGGTCATCCGAAACATATGAAGGACAAATCTGCCCATTGTTGATTAGCTATGGCCAGTCTCAAAGGGAAATAATTAATGTGTGGATCACATCATCCACATGTTCACATCAGGAGATGCGTTAGTAAAGCAGTAGTCACACCCTCTTTGAAGCTCTTGAGTGAAAAAAAAAATTGAAGTTCTGGGATGAGCTTTTAACTGCAGCATTGTAGCTTATTTTTAGTGAGACATTTGGCAAGTTGCCTGCTTATTCTTGTTGATGGGAACGGGGCGGGTTTGCCTGCTCTGAACTTCTTGGAGGACTGATGAAGATTGAAGGGGACATTACATGCTTTGTGTGAATGACATGCACATCCAGGGAAGTACAAACCATCCTGGTCCCACTTAAACAGAACTGAAATAGCGACACCTTGTGAAGAAGCCCTCAGCAGCAGGCAAGTGAGGGCCTGAGCTGAACAGAAACTAAAGCTGGTCCTCAGACACCTTACAGAATCAGGAGTGGCAAAGAAATCTTTGGATGCCCACTTTTTCACCAAAGGCGGAAGGCAAACCCGGGGTTCTAGCTGGGTCTTAGCATGTTCCTTGGGAAATCTTTGTTATTTTCCTTAGGTTTGGAGGTAGAGTGGACTGTTGTAGGTTTTGTTTGAGCAGCTGGAGGTGGAAATCAGGGGCTGTGTTGTCAAGTGCATTTCCTGAAGCCCTCCATCATGTGGTGAGCACAGAAATGACCTTCACTATTGATGTTTTCCAGAGTGAACCCTTTAGGGCTCACCTGTCCAAAATGCTATCCGTAAGCATTTGTCACAGTCATTCGGAGGAAGTCGGATTGCACTTAGCTCTTGGATTTAGGTCTGTGCAATCAGGTGGACGTTGCTGCTAAGGGAGCAGCCTTGCTGACTCTGCATTTCCAGCATGCTGACGTCTTCTCATCATTTTTTTAATGTGGCAGAAATGATAGAATTCTTGGTTTGATCCCATTTTTTTTTCTCACATTCAGATCAATTTTGAATCATAACATTACTGGTTTAAAATATGCAGGCCTGGGAGTGAACGCCTGTAGTTCCAGCACTTAAGAGGCTGAGGAGGGTCATATATGAGTGCTAGGCCAGTCTGGACTGTTTAAAAAGAAGCTAGAGAGATGGCTCATCAGTTAAGAGCACTGGCTGCTCTTGTAGAGGACCTGGGGGTTGGTTCCCAGCACCCACATGGGGGCTAACAAACATCTGTAATTGTAGTTCTGGGAGACCTGAGCCTTTCTTCTCACCACCTTGGGCGTTGCAGGACATGAGTGTATTTACATACATGCAGGCAGTACACTCCAGCACATAAAATATTAAACAAATTAAAAAGTACATAGACACGTATGTACACACAGTCAGCTTTAGAACGTTTTACTCAGTTATCCATGGCGGGTTTGAGTTTGATTCAGCATAATTTTCTTTGTACTCAGCTCAAATATTCAAGGCCATAAATTGTTCATCTTGTTGCTTTTTGTATTGGAAACTAAAAGATGTGCAACATTGGATAAAATGTTGAAGAAATTATTCTAAAAACATTTTTATAACAGCTTATAAGGACTTTGGATAATAAATTTGAATTTAAAGAGACATTATTATAAAATGTGATGTCAGGGTTGCAGTTCTAAATATTTTAACCAATGATGGATGGAAACAGACTCGTGCAAATGAAGTCTTGAGATAGGAAGAATAAGAAAAGTTTGATTTTTGTTCCTAGTACTGTGCATCAGTTGAACTAAAATATTTTTCTGCAGATATCAAGGGATTTTGTTTACTGGCATTGTAGAGCCCACTTGACATCTTGAAATATTGCAGCTGTAGGTATATTAGAATTTGACAGGGAAGGAATTATAAACCTGATCAGTTCTTCATTTTGGTAGATTTTGTGTAACTCCAGAAACACTAAAAGAGTCTCATGCTCCTGGAGGTTCATGGTCATTTTGTACTGTGTTCTTGCTACCAGAATTTTCCCTCCATGTCGTAAATGCCTGTCAACACTTCTTCCCATCTTTAGGACATTCCTAATGCCCACATTCATAACTTCTTTTACATTCATCTTGCTTCCTTGGTGCAATGATAATGGGCTATAAATCACACATCACACTTAACATAAGAAATAGTCTAGTCAATGTTATTTTGAAAGTTCCAGAGAACACCAAACAGGTTGCTTACTCATCTGTGATATGGCAGTTATACATGCCAGACTTTAAACAGTTTATTCAAATCAAACCCCTAGCAGGACTAGTAATTACTTCCAAGTAGTGAAGCAGAGCGGTGCAGCAGCAGCTATAGATGCCTGGAGTGGGGTGCCTTCAGGCCCTTCCCAAAGTGGTCAGAATGTAAGTGCAAGCCTGTCTGCTGCAGGTGATGGTCCGGGTGTCCTGAATGAACAGTATTCTGACTCCCTAACTCTTAAAGGTT
The DNA here is from genome assembly GCA_035773235.1 of Eospalax fontanierii. NCBI lineage: Eukaryota > Metazoa > Chordata > Mammalia > Rodentia > Spalacidae > Eospalax > Eospalax fontanierii. Next base: position 32,682,028 of record CM069541.1, read on the forward strand.
AGAGAACACTAGAATGCATGGAAGTTCAGCTTGCTGAAAGCAACTTGTATGTGTACCCCAAAGCAAGTTTTCATAAATGAAAGACACAAACCAAACTAAAATACAAAGCATTTTGACTTCATTCTTTGACTTTCATACACATTAAAGGATATGGTTGAGAACAAGGCCTGATGTTTATGGTGATTCTTTTATTTAGTTAGTTATGGGCATGTGTGCATGTGCCTCTGTGTGTAAGTATATGTTCGTGTGTGCAGGTGCAGATGTAAAGGCCAGAAGGACTACCTGGGGTGTACTCTATTACTTTCTGCCTTTTCCTTGGAGGCAGGGTCTCTCCCTGGACCTGGTGCTTAAATTTTTTCAGCTAGGTAGGAAGCTAGAAAGTTCCACAATCCTCCCATCTCTGCCCTACTTGGCGCTATTTCAGATGGGCTGCTTTCATGAGTGCTGGGATCTGAACTCTGGTCTTTAGGATTGAGGACCAAGTGCTCTTGACCCTTGAGCCACTCCAGCCCCTCACTGTGATTCAGCTAAAGGGTTTGGGTCCTTTTATACAAAATACTCCTGAGATCATCTGTTAACTGTGCACCTTTATTAAATGAAATCACTGAGCTTTTCTTTTTTTCCTTCTGGGACAGGTTTTCTATAGCCTTGTTCTTTGAATTCTGTTAAGAATATTTACAGTTTGTGATTTCCAAATCAGGGGAGAGATCATTACAATCTCATTGTTAGTTTTTTTTTTACTTCAAGGCGTGCCAGCACTTGCTGTGAAGGGGCAGCAGAGAAGCTTCATGCTAATTTTCGTGTCACTTTTGGGGCTAATTGAAGGTAGGTGATGTCTGAGGATTTACAGCAGTCCCTTCCAGATCAGAACCAAATAGTAAGAGATCTGGATTAGATACTGCTTCACTGTGAGTCTCATAGGACTCACCCGCCCAAAGACTGCAAAGGGCGCCTTTCCTCACTGTAGCAGCTGCCCTCCCCCCAAGACACCCAGGCCTGGAGAAGCAGAGCTGCCCGGGAGGTGAAGGCCACTGTGAACTCCGCAGTCTATTCTTTGCCCAAGGCCGGAGTTCTGCTTCTTTGTGGTGTGTTCCAAGGAAAGCACTGAATCTTTGACTGGGTTTTCTTCTCCCTCATGTACTGACATCTGGACTCCAGCTGAAGCTGAGCTTTGTTCCCGCTGGCACTGCAGTAAAAGCCGCTGTAACCCGCTACACTGGCCGAGGCCAGTTGCCTGGGTATATATGGCTGCTCAGATCAGCCGCGAGTGGCAGCAAGAGCCTCTAACTCATATCATGAGTTCTTTGGTTTCTTGTCTGATCCTTTGGTATCTTTCACCTTGAATCTGGGTCATAATCATCTGAATTAAGGGGCTCAAGATGGGTTTGAGGTGACCCTTTAAAGTCCCCTGATGGAAATGTCATACAAGGTTTGGCAGAAAAATGGAGGCCAAGGTACCATCTTTATTGTGGGCTGTGCATGCCTAGTAAATCCCCAAATATAGGGCACCCGGCAAATTCTTCTGGCAGTGGTGACCTAGATCCAGGACAGGAAATGGCCCTTCGGGTCCTGGAGACCTGCATACGCTGATGTGTGACCGCAAGAGAAGGTTTTAACAGGAGACACCATTTCATCACCTGGTAGTGAGGCCTACAGGCCTGCCTCATGTGAATTCAACCATTGAGAATAGCTGGAATGGGAGGCTTCTCTTCTGAGGTGGGGAAGCTTCTCTTCTGAGGTGAGTCCCAACTTGAGTAGACAGGGGTCAAGAGACAGCAGGTGGAGAAGCTAGGACTCCTGGGCCACAAATCCACATTTGAGTGTAAGGCCAGTTTAAAATCACCTACTGGTTTGTATTTTTGAGACCTAATGTGCAGAGTTAAAAATGTCCAATGAACTTGAGTGCTGCCCTAACTGAGGCCTGTTTTGAACCCACTAAATTTCAGTGGTAATCTATATTTAGGACCAATGGAAAAGGGAGGGTTGATGAGTTGGAAGTTATAGATTGCAGCCTAGAGGAGAGGGTGAGATGGCACACTTTTTTTTTGTGGGACTCTCATACTGGCCACCAGCTTCTGTATGTAGCCAAGAATGACCTTGAACTTCTGATCCTTTTGCTTCTAATCAAATTCTCATGCCATGCTGGGCAATGAGCTACTAACTGAGCTAATACTCCAGCCTGACACACTTAATAAAGTATGGATGAAGTGATGGGCTTTCAAGAGAAAATTCAAACAATTTGAAAGGATGAAAACCTTAGAGTTGACAATATTCCAAATTAAAGTCCTTTAAGGAAAACTTTCTCATGGTTACTCTGTGACATTATTACTTAGACAGGAAGTCTCTATCACATACTGGTTGGTTCCTAGCCTCCCTTAACCCCCAACCTGATTTATTTCAAGAGGAATGTGACATATTCTAAGTGGACATTTAGAACTACAGTAAGTGCCAAGGTGTGTAGGGTTTGGCTCAAGTTTCTTGCGAGTCCATTAAGATATTGCCCCTGGTTGGTTTGCCTACTGTATAATATTGTAAAGTAGCCAGGTTCTTAATAATCTCACCGGCCAGTATTCATAATTTATTAGCATCTCATTAGACCTTTTATCTGAACAGGCCTTAAATTATCAAGCTGTAGTTATATAGATATATTATTTTAGGATAAAATCAGGTCCATTGAAATGCATGTACCACTTTCATTGTGTTAGCACTTTTCAAGTGGCTACATGTATTTGAAATGTTTCCATTAAGAGAAGAAATAAATTAATGGAATTATGCATGACATATTCCTCATTCTAGTTCAAAGCAAAAGAGGTTTTAGAGGGAAGCATTGATCTTCTTGTCAACTGTCAAAAAATAGGACTAAATTTACCAGGAGAATATATCCAAATAAACCACAGATTACAAATTCATGAGGAAAATGCACCAGAATAGTCTCTATTTGAAATTCATGCCTCTTTCCACATAAAAATCACCAGCATTTCAGGCAGATGTGTTTTGAAGAGCAAATCACCTAAGATCTAGGATGCTTCCATAATAATAAAAAAGTCACCTGGGGCCAGGGAGATGTCTCAGTTAAAGTAGTTGCTGATAATCTCAGTTTGATCCCTGGACGACACATACACCATATGTAGTGATGCACACCTGTAATCCGAGCATTCTTGGAGGTGGAGGCAGAGAGCAGGAGAATTGCCTAGAAGCTCCTGGGCCAGATAACTTGGAGGGCACAGTGAAGCAGAAACAGAAGTAAGAGAGATCCTGTCAACAAGGTGGAAGGTGAGGACCGGGAACAACTTTCCGGTGTTGTACTCTGACCTTCATGTGCGCCCCGGTACATACATGTTCCTGCCTGCATGCATACACAGACAAAAATGAAATAATCGCATTGTGCTGCCTGATTTGCATAAAAAAGATACTTAAAAAATCATCTGGTGATAATTTACTCAGACATCTCTTTTTCCTGTCTAGGACAGAGAAGTAGAGGGACTGGAAATTGGGTAGGATCAAAGGGGCCTGCAATTCACTCCTGTGATTTGATGCACACCAATCCATAGGCATATACTGGATTATTTTCCCTGACTTGCTCTCAAAATTTTGTTCAAAAGAGATGATGATTATTATGTTTTGAGAAAACCTAATCAGCTCCTATGAGATGTAGGCATGGGGAGAATAGAGAGAGAAATCATGAATCTTTAATTATACATTTTGGTTTATACACACCCAAAAGCAACGAACCAACCAAACCAGAGCATTCTCAACTGCGAACTAACACTTTAAATAGTGCACATTGTGGGGGAGGGTAACGGTGTTTGAGACCAAGCGAAAGAAAATGGGCTTCAAATGCAGAAGGGAGGCAAAGGCTCGAGGGCTTGGAACATCTCCCTGCAGGGAGCTTTTAAGACTCAGTCCTGTTTTTGGAGGCAGGTTAGCAAGGGAAGTGCCCAGAGATGGATGAGTGCTCCGTGTTCCTGTGTTCCACAGTGCTTCTCTGGGCATCTGGGACTCTCTCTGTAAAACCTTTTACAACATGAACTCTGAGATTCTGGCCATCTAGTGCAAGGGACTTTGTTTCTCATTCCAAGAGTCCTGCCAGTGTTCAATGCCGTTTTCTATTACTTTAATAAATATTCTGAGTGAAAACAAATACCTCTGACTTCTAGCTTCTTATCAGTATCTTTTGCACTAAAAGTATTTTCCAGTTGATATTGAGTACTGTCCTAGTTAATTTTGTCAGCACAGTTTAGAGTCATTTTGAGGGATTGCCTAGATAATGATTAGCCTGTGGGCATAGCTGTAGGGGACTGTCTTGATTGTTAATTGATGCCAGAGGGTCCAGCCCACCTGTGGGTGGTACCATAGCTATATAAGAAAACTGGCTGAACATAAGCCAGCCAGCAAGCTGTGAGTGAGTTCCCTGATGGGAGGTAATGCTTCATGAAAAGACAATAAGCAGGCTTCAGGTTCCTGTTCGGAGTTTCTGCCCAGTGATGGACTTGTGATCTGGAAGTGTAAGATGAGCGAAATCCTTCCTTCTCCTTAGATTGCTTTTGGTTAGAGCTTTTATCACAGCAGCAGAAAGAAAAGTGGGACAAGAACCTGTCAGCCTGGCACGGTGCTAGGCTCTAGGAGTAGAGCAAGTGGACAGACATCTTCATAGAACTAATTCCAGGGATCAAAGGAAGCAGATGTAATTTAAAGTTACCTGAGCTTTTAAAGCATTATAAGTGTGAGGAAGAAAGCTTAACTCAGCATAAAGGGGTGGAGCGTTAAGGACAGGAGGCGCAGGCTGCTGCTGTTCTAGTGTCTGAACCGCTTCTTTAATAACAGTAGACACAATGTCTTAAGTCTGAGTCAGCTATGCAGGGATTTCTGGAAAGTTTCAGACGTGTTCAGAAGACAGTAGGCTGAAGTGAATGAAGACAGAAGGAATCTGGGGTGGGGTGCTCTAGGCTTTTCTGTTTTCATCCTCAAGTTGAGGAACCCCCTGGAGTATGTTGAACAGAGGAGTGACATACTGTTATTAGTTGAATGCATTTTTAATAGGTGAAAAAGCAAACTACTCTGCTTCATATAGAAAGCTAACCACAGTTCCTGACTTAGTTCACACTCAAAGGAAGTCACCCAGACTCCAAATGCTTTCCATTAAGGAGTTCTGACTCAGTCCTTAAAAAGCTTCCTCTGTCATGGTGTCCCATTACAACTCAAGACTGACACCTAGTGGACATTCTTATAGTTGCTTTACATCTGTTGCATCCATCTTTTAAAAAATTAAGTTTTCAAAAATTTCTAATTTTTTGAATTTCATACAATATGTTTAGTGATTTTTGTTTCTTTTTTATTAAATTCTTGCTATTTTCATACAATTTGATGGTGTTTAGATCCCGCCCCTCTCAGCCCCCACTCAATTTTATGTACTCTATTGTATATAATAAGGCCTATAAAGTCTAATTTGTGTCTCCAAATGTCCTTCAGTGTGGGTCTATCCACTGGAGCCTGGTTAACCTACCAAGAGTCCAATGCTTGAAAGAGATTCACTCTGCCTCTCCCAGAAGCCATCTTTTGTCACAATTTCCTTAGGTGGGGTGGAGTTTCTTACCCACTTCCCCATGTCTGTGCTGAGAATTTTTTTCTGGTTTGTGCTTGCATGGGACTTGTGCATGCTGTCACCATAGCTGTGAGATGATATGAATAAATGATCAGCTGTATGGAAAATTCTATTTCTCTGTGGCCATCCACCACCTCTGGTTCTTAGAATCTCCCCGCCCCCTTTCCCACAGTGATCGCTGAGTCTTGGGAGGCAGAAGTTTGATACAGGTGTCCTATTCAGGGACAAGCACTCTGCAGCCTCTGTTTTCTGCACATTGGCCACTTGTAGGTTTCAGTGTTGATTGTCTGTTGCGTAAGGAAACCTCTGGTGAGAGCTGAGAGGGGGATCCTAGCTCTTAATCTGGAACTAAGGACACACTTTAGCATATGAAACCACACACAGGATGATAAAAGGGTCATAACTATCGGAGGAGATCACAATGTGTTTGGCTTATCGTTTGGCCTGTACTCAGGTACTTTTTTGGTGCATTGTTGTTACAGCTGGTGGACTAAGCTGGCAGAAGATGAGGGCATCAAAATCCCGGCAGAGGATGAAGGAGAATGAATCTGCAGTCACTGCATGGACCAGGAGAAAGGGAGCTGGTTCTAGGGGTGGTCCACGAGAGGGAGTCTGTGATGGGTTGATGGTGTGTCTAAGGGGCATGTGTGCTCTGAATCTGGGCTTGTCAGGATGGCATGGACTTGTGATGAGTAGAGTCGGGATGAATTCAAGTCAGTGAGAGGATGCCATGTGAAGTTGGGTGTTTCCCAAAGCTTGGACAGAGTATTTTAGGGTAGAAACCCAAAGCTTTAGCTTTGCAGTTAGGCATCTGGCTTCGAGAACTTGGACAAATTTTATTCTATTTAGTTTCTAGAATCCATTTTATAAGGATATTTTGCTAAGTCAGGCAGTTTGTACAAAGCACTTGACAAACTGGCATTTAGTTGGCTGTAACAGCTAGGTGTTATTATTTAAAGGAACTTAGGTGGCCTCCAGAGGAGCAACCTATTGTAGTAATATCTGTGTTAAAATTTTTTATCCTCAACTTGTTATTAGCAGAATAAAACTTTGTATATATTAATTTATAATTCAATTGATATGTTTGATGGGGAGTAGTCAGTACTTAGCTAAAATGTATTGTTATAGTACATAGAAATAACCATTCAAGGGCTTTTCTTACTTTTAGGGGGAAAAAAGACCCAGATATTAGCTCTGCAAGATCTGGCTCCTGCTTGTGTCTGCAGACTTACCTCTTGATTAATATTCCCCTCAGTTTCTGCATTACAGGTCTGCTGGCCTTGCAGATCCACTGCCATGTCCCAACTGTCTCAGGACCTTTGCACCCGCCCTAGGACCGAACCACATACTGATTAAATCCTGTTCATCTTTCAGATGCCAGTTCAAACAATATTACTTCAGGAAAGCTTTCCTGGCCTCCTTTCCGATTCTCTGACTGTCTGACCGAGAAAACCTCTGGCTACATGATCTGGGCAAATTCATCATTATTATTTTTATTTCATGTGTATGAGTGTTTTGCCTGCTTGCAGATAAGTCTACAGTGCTGGAGGGGGTCAGAAGAGGATGTTGGATCCCCTGGAACTGGAGTTAAGAATGGTTGTTAGCTGCCATGTGGGTAGCTGAACCCAGGTCCCCTGCAAGAGCAGCCAGTGCTCTTAACCACCGAGCAATCTCCAGCCCCAGAACAAATAATTTTAAAGTATGTATGTGATCCCCATTAGACTACAGTGTCTTGAGAGTTGGACATGCCTGGCCCATTGCTTTGTTCCTGCCACAGTACCTCGGGTGTTTCTGAATGGTGAACAGAGGGAGGTGGGGCTCATTTGACAATTAAAATGTGCAGAATGTAGAACATGGTGGGTGCTGGGCTGTGAAGCCCTGGATCTTTCTGAGACTAGGTACTCGGTCCTGCAAATACCGAAGTTTTTCCTGGTTGATGGCTCTTAGCAAACTGCTTCTACAGGAATTTCACTCAACAAACAAAGCCTTTTCACCCAAAGTCCTGCCCTATGTGAGAGTAGCTCACATCTGGTGACAGGTTGCTTGTGGATATGTGTCTGATCCCAGGCCTTAGCACAGAACAACTTGGAAGGGTCACCTTCCACTGAGCTCATCATCCACTCTCCTCTGCCCTCCCTCCAATCCTTCATCCCCCATCCTTTCAGGGTGCTGTTCTTTAGAACAGTCCTCTACAAACTCCTGCACCCAGAGTCCAAAAGTCTGTTTCCTGGGGAACTCACAGCTTGGATATTAAAGGGATGTGTGTGTTTAAAGTGGTTCCTACATACACAGGATTCCATCAACTGGGATGGAGAACAGAGGAGACAGAAAGAAGTAAATAAAAGTGCGTTGGAAAAAGTCATTTTGGAGATGCTGAGTCCCATGTGCGCGTGTGAGAGTCAAAAGCATGAAGCTCAGAGGAAAGATGCACAAGGAAAGAGGCACAAGACCGACAGGTCCCCCATGAAGGGTGGAGAATGAAAGGGAAGAAAGACTTATGTGGCCTGGGAGCCATCAGCAGGATAGGCAAGGAAGACAAGTTCGTGGCAGCTAAAGTGTGATGGGGAGACAGGAAACCTGAAATGTAAGCCTTAAGCATGCTGTAGGGAGCAGCAGAGGGCTTTGCAGGGATTTACAGGCAGGTGTCCCCCGTGCTGTAGGGAATACAGAAGAAAATCGTACTGGTTGGGTTTAATGACTCAGCCACCGAAGGCCTTCTTGGGAGTAGTTTTGGGTGGAATGAGTCCTAACAGTCAGATTCAAAGCTGTTGAGTTGAGGTGATGAGGTGTCAGAGGTGAAGAGACCACAGCGATAAACGTAGTTTTCATGAGACGGGGGTGGGGTGGGGGGGTGACATCCTTGAAGGAGCCAGAGGATTCTATTTGTAAATGATAGAGGAGATGGGCTGCAGGGCAGGGCAAGGTGCAATTAGGAAGGGTCAAAGTAAAGGTCATAGCCATTAGAGACGTTCTTGAGAAGGTGGAGGAAGACTGAGCACAAGGTGGATCTTGGAGAGCGAGTGCCAAATAGCTCCCGGAATTGAAAGAAGATGGGGAAAGCAGGAGAGAGAGCTATGACAGATGCTCTTAAAGGCATCAGGGACATTAGGCATTTTAGCCTCACAGCTTAATCTATCTGTGGAATACTTCTCCATTAGCCTCAGCAGGTGTGGGTGTGCTGTTCTCGTTAGCTCCCTTCCTCCCTGGAACCCATCCATCCAGTTTCCAGGCAGTCAGCTGGGTGCAGCTTTGGGCCTGGTTGGTATTGGAGAGGTGTGTTCCCCGGAACCACTCACCACCATCTTGATACTGGCTTCTCTGAAGGAAGAGAACTACGCTTCCCACAGGAGTCAGGGACACCGAAAGCACCAGCAGCATCAGGCATGTACATGGCAGACCAGTTTGGACCAGCTGTCATCATTTCTGTGGTGCTTAGGCCTTAAGGAGCGCCTTTTCAGAGAGTCCTTTATCCCAGTTCAGATCTTGACCTGGAGCTTGGTTTACTCAGCACATCGATTTCTAGGAATTCGTGTTATGAAAAAAGTGGGTCATAATCCAACTCTCTACCAATAGGAAGTTTGTTAAAACATAATTATGAAGCCAGGTGTGGTGGCGCAGGCCTTAATCCTAGCACTCAGGAGGCAGAGGCAGGCAAATCTCTGTGAGATCAATGTCATCCTGGTCATCATAGTAAATTCCAGGCTTGTTAGGGTACAGGGAGACCCTGTCTTAAAAAGAACCAACCAACCAGCCAACTAAACAGAAGCAAAAAACCCTAGTTATGAACACACAGTGGACTATTTTACAGCTCTTCCCAGAAGTTCATTCACTTGTCTCGGTCTCTACCGCCGAATATCAGCAGAAGTTCTCCTCTAGAACTGTGTTACGATTAGTGACCAACATGTTAAGTCAAAGTTTTGCCATTTCTTCCCCATCTGGTTAAGTTTAGGCATTAGCCCTAAACAGAAGGGCAATGATGAGTGAGGGTCTTTATGGGTCAAGTGGTCGGGAGCTGGAGTGGTGACCACTTGGAAATCACCCTCCTTCAGAGGGTTCATGCCCAGGGACATGAACCACATGAACCATGCTATTTGGGGTCCTCCAGTCCACGGGGAAAACTTGATGGGAGGGAGGATTTCTTTTCTCTGCATCTGTGACGACTTATATGCACATACCCCGACACAGACACATACATATATACACATACTTAAATATAAAAAATAAATTTTTAGGCCAGGTATAGTGGCACACACCTTCAATCCCAGCACTCAGGAGGCAGGGGCAGGCAGATCTCTGTGATTTCAAGGCCTGCCTGGTCTACATAGCAAGTTCCAGGCCAGCTGGGGCTACAGAGAGACCCTGTCTCAAAAAGTCCAAAAAATAAAATAAAAAGATAGTAGTCAAGGCTGGAGAGATGGTTCAGGGAGTAAAGGCACTTGCTGCACAGTATGAGGACCTGAGTTCCAATCCTTAGCACTATGTGAAAAGCCTGTAACAATCGTGCTGTAGAAGGTGGGGACAGGAAGATCCCTGGGCCTTACTTGGTTGCCAGCCTGGATCTAGTTTCAGTGAGAGACTCTGTCTCAAGAGAATAAGGCAGGGGGAGGTAGAATGTGACACCTGCTGGCCTTCCTCTGGACTCTGCATGGGCACACCCATGCAAACATACCACACACATGTCCCCACTCACCCTAAAGCAGCAGTCACCTATCTACTGCTTGACTCCCTACCTTCAATTGCACTGCCCCAAGGGCACATTTTAAGAGCTGGTTTTTGTATTTAAGCAGTAAGCTGTAGCTGCTGACACATTCACTTCAACCTTAGGTACACAAGTTCTACCACTGTTGATGGTAAGGTTTGGGAGAAATGGGGGATGGGTCCTACCCATCACCTGGACCCTGCTCCCAGATGATCTTGAGACAGGCAGGTGGCTATTGAATTCGGCTTGCATGAAGGTTCAGAAAGCCAGGCAGGCTTTTAAAAAGGCTCTTATTTGAAAGTTTATTAAAAATTGCATCAATGGATGGATTGTCACAAGTCATTTTCACTCTGATGATTTATTGAGGCTCAAAGGCCTCCTTTGCAAACCTGGCTGTGGCAGTGTTTGCCTGGATTGGGTGTAGCTTTGATTGCACCTGACGTCCTTGCTAAGCCTGCTACACCCGCTTCTCGGAGCAGTGCTCCTGTGTCCTTTGCTTACTGGGAATTGACTCTGTCCATCTGGTGCTGTCAGTCTTGCCTGAGGAGTTGTGATAACTGATCCAACTTGATGTTTTACTGATGCCTTTCCAGGAAGCTCTTCTATAAGTACAGGGAGTCCAGGAACATGCACCACATGAACCGTGCTATTTGGGTCCTTTAGTCCATGGGAACTTGACTGGGGGTGGTTTCTTTTCTCAGTATCTGTGACTGCTTGTCTGCCCTTTGCCCTCTCCTAGCCAACTTCAACACCTCCTCTTCTTCCAGAAAGCTCTCCACATGAAGGTTAAAACTTTATACTTCAAATCAAACAGTGTTCCTCATCTTTAGCCACTAGGGAAATGCAAATGCAAACTACACTGAGATCCATCTGACCCCACTAGGAATGGCTGTCATTGAGAAAACAGGTGACAAGAAGTGCTGGTGAGGACGTGGAGAGGGGGAAGAACATGTACGCTGCCAGTGGGAATGCGGTGAGTCCAGCTGCTATGCAAAGAAGCATGGCAGTTTCTCAAAAGGCTAAAAATGGAGCTCTCAGATGATCTAGATATGTCACTCTTGGGAATTTACCTAAAGGAATAGGAATCATCCTGAAACAGAGGTTACTGATTACCTATGTTTATCTTGGCATTATTCACAATAGCCAAGTTAAGGGATCAGCCGAGGTGCCTGCCAATAGAGGCGTAGATTGGGAAAATGTGGCATATACAAACAGCGGAGTACTATGCAGCTGTAAAGAAAAAACATCACATTGTTTGCAGGAAAATGGATGGAACTGAAGGTCATCATGTCAAACAAAATAAGAACGACAAAGATCACATATTTTCTCATATAGTGAATATGGATTAAAGAAAAAGACACTAAGGTACAAGGCGTTATAGTAGGAAGGGGCCGCAGGGAAGTAGAAGACAAGAGAGGGTGATGGGGGTAAATACAATCAAGGTACATTATATGAACTTGTCACAATAAACCTATTAATTTGTACAATTAACACACCCCTTAAAAAGTTCATCAAGGGGCTGAGTAGACAGCTCAGTCAACAAAGTGTTTGCCACATAAACATGAGAGCCTGAATTTGGTTCCTAGCACCCACGTAAACAGTTGGGTGTGGTTAGGCATGCTTGTAATCCCAGCGCTGAAGTGGTAGAGACAAGCAGATGCCTGGGGCTTGCTGTCAGCTAGCCTAGCTGAATCTTCCAGGCCCAGTGAGAGACCTGTCTCAAAAAATAAGGTGAATGAGACTGGAGAGACGGCACCGTGGTTAAGACACTGACTGCTCCTGCAGAGGACCTGGGTTCTGTTTCTAGCACCACCACACCATTTAACAACTGTCCATAGCTCCAGTTTCAGGGGATCCAACACCTTCTTTTGGCCCTACACGGCCATTGCATGACTTGGGTACACTTACATACATGCAGGCAATACACTCATACACAAAAATATAAAAATAATAAATAAAATATTTAAAAAATAAGGCGGATGGCTCCTGAGGAACCACACTCGAGGTTGACCTCTGGCTTCCACATGCACCTGCATACACATGTATACTCCCATATGTGAATACAGATTTACAGGCACACAAATGCAATGTATTAAAAAATCTGAGCTAAAATTTTAAATTCCATATTAAGTACGTGCCTAGTTTATAATGGATAAAACTTTTATTTGGTATTGAAAAGAAATTAGTGGTCCCTTACCTTCAAATCCACTCTGCCATTGCCTGCTTGCCTGGGTCTTTGAAATATTTTTCCTTGATCTGTTGGTACCATGCTAAGTGCGGTCAGTAGAGGGCACTAGAGAGACACCAGAATACAAAAGATTTCTCTCCTGGTTGGGATGTAGGGCTCTGGTAGGCTCTTGCAGTGTGCATGGGTTCCCCAGTGCCCTCTCACCAGGCTCAAGAGCCCAACTGCTGTGCTCTGTGGGCAACAGTCCACCTGGCACCCTGTTTAGGCAGTTTCATAATAGAACTCTTCCAGAGACTGACCTCCTTTTGAATGGTTTTCCCCGTGGCTCTAGAAGCTTGACTTCTGAGGCCTCTCTGTCATCCAGGAAACTACATCCATGTCTTCTACACATGTCAGGCCTGGAGTAGGAAGTTCCTCCTTGAATGGTGGTTGTTCCTTATATCTGTCTTTCTATGGATTTCTTTTTAATTCTATTCTTAAGTACTCCGGACTGTTAACTAATCATTACAGATCCAAAACTTTCCTGGTTAAAATTGTTACACAGCAGCTGACTCCTGATTGGACCCAGACTGATACACAACGTGATCTCTTTTGAAATGAGCCAGTGATTGGGTCTCTCCTTCTTAAGACTATTTTAGCTTTTATATAACAGATTCTATAGCATGAAGAAGACCTTTCATTTTTATGTTTATGGAACCCTTTACCACCTGACTCCTTTTTATCTCTTGACTTCCTTTCAAGGGTAACTTTACAGATGGCTTTTCCTCTTTAGAATCATCTCTCTCACATTTTTTTTTGCGACAGGGCCTCTGTGGACAAGCTGACTTGGAACTCATTATATAGCCCAGTCTCATCCCAAACTCCTAGCAAATCCTCTTTCCTCAACCTCCGAAGTACTGAAATTAAAGATGTGAGCCAGCACACCTGAGTCTCCCCTAACCTGTCACCTGAAACCCTCACTCACCTCAGGCCTCAGTTTAGTCATCTCACCCTTAGGGAAGCTTCTCCAGCTCCTCTGCCTGTTGAATTCCCGCTTTTATTCATGTTTAGAGCACGATGTACATCTCCTTCAGACTGTTTTTGATAGTTGTAATTTTATGTATATTCTCTTGATATTTGGGATTCACAACTGTTTTCTAGGATTGTAAGCTGTTTGAGGCAAGGGACAATGGCTTTTTTTGGCTCCTGTAGTGCATCTGTTGTAAAGCATGCGTGCAGCTCTGTTCCATCCTCCTTGGTCCCAACATATCCCTGTTCTTGCTCCAGTGTGCCAGAAGATGGCAGGCTAGGACACACCGATGCTTGATTTCCTTAAAGAAAGAACTAGGGTTTTATGTTAAAATGCTTGTGAGCCAGGAGAGGATCCCTTTGAAGTGAATGAATCCCCATGTTACAGATTTCTCTGAAAATGGCCTCTTCGTCCTTCACTTCTTCCCTGACTCTGAGGAACAGTTAGGAATACTAACAAGCCAGACCAAAAGGAACATTTCCCCCGGGAATGCAAGGCTTATTGCATTATTTAGAAATCAGTTTCAGGGAGCACACAAGAACCCCTGAGCTTTGATTTCAGGGGAACTGGAACACATGGGCTATGTTATGGTGCCTCTCCTCAGGCTTTCCTTTGAATTTACTGCAAGTTCTAGAGGAGAGGTGCAGCAAGGGGCCAGGGCCAAATCTGGCTCCCTGTTTTGTAAATAAAGCTTAATTGGAACAGCCATAACTATTGTGAAGAGTTGTGACAGATATTGTATATGATTCTGAAAGCCCAAATTGTTTCCCATCAAACCCTTTATAAAGTTTGGGAATATATAGTCTAGATGCATGTGAGCTTTTTAGAAGTCTTAATATCTGGTTAGCATTGAGTTGATTAAAAAAAAAAATTGACCCTCCCTGGGCAAAGATGCTATTTCTTTCTGAGAAGGAAACACTCTGGGTAGGATAATATATGGTCACGGGATCTTAGAAATACAAGTCAGAGTTACATGTCAGTTTATTTCAGAGATTACATATTTGGTGTGTCAGATATTTTCATTTTTTAATGGAAAAAAGAGATGGGCATAATGTGAATTCCTTGTAGTTTTCTTTGCATGCTTGTTCATAGCAGGACTGTTTTACTAAGTATTTCATTTGTCAAGATATAAATCAAGAGCCCAGTAGCTATTTATCTTTCATTCAAGAAATATTCCTGGCATGGAGAATGTGGCTTAATGATAAGCTTGTAAGTGATCAGATATTACTGAGTTGGGATCGTGTTAATTCACTTTATAAGTTTTGCACATTAAATACAGTCCACACAGATCATCTTCCTCCCAAAACTCTTGAGTAAAGATAGTGGGCCATTTCATGTGTCACTGTGCTAACTTCAAGCACTTTCAGTGGTGAAGGTATTTGTGTTTTATATATTTTCTTTCTTTCTTTTTATTTGGTCTTTTGAAACAGGATCTTCCTGTAGTCCCTGCTGGTCTGGAACTTGCTGTTTAGACCAGGCTAGCCTTGATCTCACAGAGATCTGCCTGCCTCCACCTCCTGAGTGTAAGGATTAAAGGCATGCACCACACCCAGATTTTATATATTTTCTTTATATTTGTATGCATGAGAATATCTTTATACTGTTTTTACATATGAAAAAGTATCTGTGAATCACATTTTTGACTCAGGTTTCTTGAAAATCAAACCCACTATCATAAGAGTGTTGAACACTCTTATGTTTTTTAAAACTATGAAATCATGACTCATGCAAATATAAAATGAACATGTATAGAATAAAGATTTTATTTAACTCATTAGTTCAGGAAAGAACTGGTAAAATGTTGCAGTTGATTCCAAGAAAAATTCAAAGACCCACACATTACAGAAACAAGTCAGGATTTACTGCAATGAATTTACAGATACAAAATAAGGCTATCTATAAAGGAGTAATCACTTATATTCTAGTAGAAATAATTAATGTACAGTTTTACGAATAAGAATATTTTGTACTATTCTCAACAGCCTATAATAATTTTCAGAACTGTAAAATAGCTAAAAGACAATGCAAAGTCAATATAACCAGGAAGATTATGCTAGGCAGAGACTCTGTAATCTCCTCAGTCCCTTCCAAAATCCTTAACAATTTGTGTCTGTACAATGATGTTTGTATTTACTATGTCTGGTATATTTATGCACATGTTATATGTCTTGATTCAAAAGAATTTCACCAAATTATCTTTATTTTAGAGGTGAGTAAATAAAGGCATTGAGGCAAAATGAAAGAAACTAATATGTATATGATTCTACATATGATCAAATGACTGGCTCCTGGGGACCCATGATTTGTATTAAGAGAGCAAAAAAAGATGATTCAGAGTAATGTGTGTAGAAGTGTTCTGTGTCTATAAAAACAAATTCACCAAGAATGTCAGGACCTCTCACTCACTGCTGTTGGAAATAAAAAATGGCCCAGCCCCTTGGATGGCAACTGAGAAGTTCACACAAAATGAAACTTGCTTTTATCCATGAAACTGTTCATGGTCTTGGTAGCTACCCAAATGAGTTATAAACTGAAGTCTAGACAATCTTCATATAACTATGTAGACAAGCTCTCTCCATATTTTCAAAATCTGGAGGCAATCAAGATGTCTTTGTAGGGAAAAAATAAACTGTGGTACATCTACATAATGAAATATTATTCAGTGCTAAAAAGAAATGAATTATCAAGTCACAAAAAAACACAGAAGAAACTTAAGAGCAAATTACTAAGTTAAAGAAGCTACTCTGAAATGCATACAGTGTATGATTCCAACCATACAACATTTTGGAAAAGGCTAACCTAGGGAAGCAATAAGAAGACAAGAGGCTGCCAGGGTTCAGCAGGGAGGGAGGTTTGACTGTGAGGAGAGCACCGATGATTTTATGGGTCAGCGAAGCAGCTCTGTGAGAACCGTATGATCCATTTGTCAAAGTCCACACAGTGTTCAGTCCAAGAGTGAACCCCAAGGTGAGCTAAACTGTGGACTTTGGATGGCAATGATGTGTCAATGTAGGCTCATTAGTTGTCACAAAAACACCTTTCTGGTGCAGTGTGTTGATGGGGTGGAGTGTGTGTGTGTGTGTGAGAGAGAGAGAGAGAGAGAGAGAGAGAGAGAGAGAGAGAGAGAGAAATAAGAATTCTGTACTTTTTACTTAATTTCTCTGTCAACTGCTCTAAAAATAGAGTTTATAAATGTAAATATATTTAAGACAAAAAAAATCAGGCCAGACTAACCAGGAATCAAACCAAACCTCTGTACTCATGTTAATGGACTGGTGCACACTTAGATGACCAGAAAGGAAGTTTTCTCAAGAGTGGTTCACTTGGGATCAGAGAAGTGGGCTACCAGGTAAGATGATTTTCTTTTTACACTGTTCATTTTCACTATTAAAGTAGCATGCGTTATTTTTAGCATGTAAAAACATGAAAGAGAAGGATTAAGGATGAAGAGAAATACCAGTTGTTAATTCTTTAACACGTTTTTCACCTTTAACTTTGCTAAATTTTTGTTATTCTCCATAAATATGGCTACATGCTCTTGTGCTCAGATTTTGTGGGTAAAAGGTGACAGTGTCTATAATTTCTATATTTTATGGTTTTGCTAACTGCTAGGCTTCAGGAGGGCTTTGAATGACTAGAAGGCTTAAAGATAGAAAGGATGTTTTACAGATAATAGGAGACAGTCCTAATTGCAACACGAGAGAAGGATGAAAGTCAGAATTTCCATCTGATTGTGTTTTTTCTGTGTGGGATAGAAGGTAAGATTATCTGATGGGAGTGAAATTAAAGGCAAGTCTTGACATTTAAAGAAAGTGAAAAGAAAGATTTAAGAAGTGACAATTCAAAGTGGGGAAGCAAGCTGAATAGAAAAGAAAAACCTTTGTGGGGTTTGCCTCAGGTATGGTCAGAAACTGGGGTGCATGCATAAAGAAGATGGATAGTTTAGTCAGGGAAATGAGAAGAACTGAAAGCAATGTGGAAACAATAGTCTTTGAATGTGAATTTCACAGGGTGAGTAAGTAGATAACTGGGAGAGGTCTGCTGCTGGGGAAAGGTCCTTGGAGGTGATTCTGCTGAGGTTAAGAGACTGGGATGTTCTGGTCTAAGTTACTGATTGTTTCAAGAGATACAAGGGTCTGCTGTGACCATAGGACCTGAACGATGAGATGATCAGAATAATGTGATTTGTGAGGGTTATTCTGTTTCAAAACAATCATATTGTTCCCGAATGTATTCTACTTGTAGCTTAAAACCCCCACGGGCTTACTTACATCACTAAACAAATAGCATTAAAAATTGCACAGCCAGAAGCATTCTCAAAGGGAATGGTACCAGTGAAGAAGTAAACATACTTCTTATCCAATGACTTGCTCAGTTACTGTCACAGTGTCAATTCAGGGAACAGAGTGTAAGGGGGAAGTTGATTTCTGTGATGTTTGAATGGCAAGAAAGTCTTAGTGGCCATGAGAGATGAAGTCATCGGTTTGATGGTTACTGGCTGTCACACTAGGAGCTTTGCTGCCTTTCCACACAATGAAAGGCCACCTGATTTTTCACTTCCTTCAGCAAACCTGTCCTTTGAACATGTTATTTACCAGGATCAGTGCTGGCACACGAAAAACTGAAGATCTACCATTTTGGATGGCTTTCATTTCCCCTCCTGTCCTGTTCGCAAGTTGGTGTGTGATCAGGTCCCTTAACTGTCCCATTCAAAATGCTGTGCAGAAAATCCAGGTATCTTTAAAACATCTTGTATGTGACTGTGGCTGTGATTCTTCCTAAAGCCAACTGTGATCCTGGGTTCTGACAAATCCTGGGTTTCCTTTTCTCTCAGGTAGTTCTGTTGTTTTGTTTTCTTGTTTACTTTGAGATACATATACCAAGACAATAAATATGAAGAGAATCCATGATTTTATGTTAAAGGCAATGTTAGGTGATACCCAAATATTATCTGTACAGCTCTATTCTGTGTATCAAAAAGCAAAGTCTTGTCCTGGTGATCCTACACCCAGGCACTGTTCTTTTGGTGACTGGGGCTCAGGTGACACTGGGGATTATCTATAGATTACTGTTGAGGGAGACGCCAAGGCACCATTCCAGCTAAGGAAGGTGGAAGTCTTTCTCATTTATATTTTTTCAGATCAAACTTATGGGCATGTGGTTGTGGTTGGTACCTACTGAGACCAAAGAGGCAGGTTCCCCCATGCTTTAAGAATATATGATATTTTTATTAATTTGTTGGGAATTTTATTGATGCATGTGATGTATTTTGATCATATTAACTTCCAGCCTCTTCCCCTAGCTCCTCCAGATCCATCCCATGTCCTCTTTGCTTTTTCCACCCACCAAGTCCAATTTTGCTGACCATATATACTCATGATACTGGATCATGGTCTACCTACCCACCAAGGCCACACCTGTAAAGAAATGAAATTGTCCTCTTCCCCGTCACCAACTGTCACAGTCTCTTCAGTTAGGAGTGGTGAGCCCCTTCCTTCTCAGTACTGGAATGCTGACTGTCTTGATCTTGTGCAGGTCTTATACAGGCACCCACAGCTGTTGTGAGTTCATGAGTGCAGTATTCCTGTGTGTGCAGAGGACACTGCTTTGCTATGGTCCTCCCCAACCTCTGGCTCTTACAACCTTTAAACCTCATCCTTTGCAATGGTCCCTGAGCATTTGGAGGCAGAAGCGGGGAGGAATAACTAACACTAAGGATGTTTGAAAAAGCCATATAGAAGCCTACTATTTTATAAGCTTCAAACACATACACATGCACACACACACATACACACACACACACACCTTTTCATATAAAAGAGTTCAGTTGGAGTTATCCTACACAGGGGAGATGCTCCTTCCAGAAGTCATTTAAATGTCCAGGTTGCCATATAAAAGAAACCAGTGCCAGATATGAGATATCTTCCCTCAAGTTATTGGTCAAGCATATCCTGGAGACCCCCAAAACAATACAGAGCATTGCCATCATTCTTGGTTACCCACCAAAGCTTCATGGTAAGATCCTGTTCCTGAAAATACCACATATTTTGGATATAGAACATGGGAGAAATCAAGTTGGTGCTGACCAGGAAACTTCTTCCCTCCTATCTAGCTTTCATTATACTGGAAGGCGCTACACAGGCTCCTGGGGAAAATGTTATCATCAGTCTTACCCAGTTTTGAACACTGAACTACCAATAACTACCCGTGTGGCAAGATATGCCCATGGGCGCATTGGTGGCGTGGATGCTATGGGGTAACCAACCGCTTTCCGATCAGATGTAAGGCCTATTCCGCAGGAGGAAACACATGCTTGGGACAATAAATCTGGCCAAGAAACCCATGGTTAGGGAATTTATAGGTCCCAGGGCTAAGCGTGCTACTATTATTTTGCTAAATAGACACAGTTTCAAATTGCCTTCTAAATTTGTATCTCTTTACCCATGGAGAGCAGCTCTCGGAACTCATCAGAGAGGTCTGGTTGTGTAGTGGATGGCAGTTAATGCAGGGACTCAAAACTGATCTTCTTCTCTCCTCTTGTCTTCCCTTCTCCTCTCCTACTTTTTGAGACAAGAGCTCCCTTTGTAGCTCAGGCTAGCCTTAAACTCTCAGTCCTTCCTCAGTCTCCTGAGTGCGGCGATTACATGTGAATGCTGCCTCATGTGTCTTAGATTGCATGTTTTGATGGGAAAATCTGTAAAATTCCATTGCAAAGGAGTGTGGACACTGGAGTAGGAAGAAAAACAAACAAACAAAAAAAAAACTACAAAAACCCAAACTCTGTAGGTATTTTTGTGAGTTGGCACATTCTGTCAGTTCTGTATTTGTCTGTTTTGTGCTCTTTAACCACATATGAGGATTTTCTTGGTAGGCTACCATGTTAATGGGTACATTTTCTGTTTCATAAGCCTTTTCTGTCTTAGACAGGTGCCCTTGCATGAGCTTGAATCCTGAAAGCTTCCAGAAGGACTTTTATCTAATTAACCCCAAATTTCAGGCCTGGAAAGCTGGCTCAGCGATTAAGAGCACTAGCTGCTCTTGCAGAAGACTTAAGTTTGATTTCCTGTACTTACAAGGCAGCTAACAACCATCTGTAACTCCAGTTTCAGGGGATCCAATGCCCTCTTCTGACCTCCACGGGCATTGCATGACATGGGTGCACTTACAAACATGCATGCATACACTAATGCGTGTAAAATAAAAAAATAAAATATTAAAAAAATTATATTCATGTTTTAAAGGAGGGGGCTTTACTTAAAATGTATGAATTTTAAAAGGATAAACTTAGGACACATTCAGTTCACAAAGGGTAAAGAGGAATGGAGGGAGCGGGAAGGGGGCTGAGAGAAAGAGAGAGAGAGAGACAGAGAGGTTGAAAGCATGGGCTGTGGAACTGCATCATTTGCGTTAGAATTTCAGCCTTTCTGCTCATTCACTTGATTGGGCAAGTCACAGAATGTTCCCTAGTTCCTTAGTTTTCATTATCAAATAAGGAAGATGATATTTATTTATATTAGAGGATTAAATCAGTTCAGGTCAGAGCTTAAAGCCCTGCGCAGTCCACAGGGAGTGCTTTGTGCCAGCTTGAATTGTGTCTAGTTTCTTGTCTCCTCAGCTGTCAAGCCTCAAGGAATGACCTCCCCTTTAAGCACAAGTAGGGTAGACATGTTTGGATTTCAAAAGAATCCTTACGGGTTCAACCAGTCCTGCTGGTCGTTGCTTATCCTCCAGGATTGCAGGGCTCCTGGCTAGTGCTCTCTTCTCTACTAGAGCACTTAGCATGGCTTAGAGTTCAGAGACTGTGCTGGAGACTTTGAGAAAACTACAATATGTTTCTGTCAGTCCTCAGCCTACTGCAGTTTGGTTCCTCTGTTTTCAGGTGCACACAAAACAAAGAGAAAAACCTAGTGAATCGCTGTGCCCTACCATCCAACCTCAGTGATTATTAACCATTTGTCAAAAACACTTATTTTATTCTGTGTCTGGAGTATCAGGCAACAAATTCTAGACATTGCACCATTGTCTATAAATTAAATATGCATTTCTAATTCTCTCTCACTCACTCACTCACTCACTCACTCACATACACGTATACACACATTGTGAATGACAATTCTTGCACCTTCCCCTGAACCTTCTGCAGACTTATTAACTGATTACAACTTAATGACTGGAGAATTTGTAATGTTACAAGTCTAGAGCCAAATTGATATCTTTATTCCTCTTAATAGCTAACACACTCCTCTGTGTGTGTACTAACACCTTTGTGACCATTAGGTAAATCCTTTGGAATGAATAAACAGATACCTTGGTCCCACCAAGCAAAAGGCTGAGCATCATCAGGTAGCTTCTGAGGCCTGGAACAGAGGTTTCCCACTTTCTTTTAACTCGCTTATCTGATATTTCGACCAGTGTATTTAAAAAGTGTCTTGACTTAGGACTTTCTTTGTTCTGTTACTCTAAAAGCTTCATGAAACGGATCCTATGTTGGAACATGGAATTTGGGGTGATCTAAATTCATGTTCTCAGGCTGTGGTCGCTCATATTTGGCCCTAGAACAAACCATCTCTTTTGTTCTTTTGAGATGAGAGCTGTTTCTTTCGTTGACAATGCACAAACATATACCTGTATATTCATTGTGGAATTTTCACACCTAGTAAAATGTCACAATATCATTTAATATATAGATTCCATCACTTGTCCTAAAAATGTTTCTAGTTTCTGGTGAAATCAGGGTCCACACAGGGTGCGTAGGTAAGCGTTCCCTTTCTCTTCTCCTCCTGCTGTGATTCCTTCTCTCCTCCTCACTTCCCCCTTTGAAACACAACTTTCAGCATGTATTTATAATCCTGCACATGGGAAAAGCAAAGGATAACATCCATACCCCCAAGCTAGATCCCTTAGATATGGAATTAAATAGATTACATTAAAATCATATCATTTATTTTGTATATGTGCGTGTATATGGTTGGGGTCAAAGGACAACTTGTGGGAGTCAGTTCTGGGGATCAAAGTCAGGTTGTCATGCTTGGTGGCAAGTACCTTTACCCACTGAGCCATCTTGTTGGCCCTCGATGGACTGCTTTCAATTCATGGATTAAATTCAAAGTTTGGTCCTTCCTCCGTCTTTCCTAGAAATGATTTCTGAATCCACAGAGGAGAAGGGTGGTCCTTGTATTAAAAGTGATGTAAGTAGATGTCCTGGGAATGGGGAAAGATGAAGCATGTGTTGAGTGAGGGACAGCAAAGTAAAATAATTAAGGATGCATCTGAAAGAGAAATTTAGATACATAATTGAAAAGACAGCACAGCATCACCATGGTTTGTAACTTTTAAAATAAGGGACATAAAGCTTGTGATTACAGCCAGCTTAATTTTCTCATCATTTTCCTCCTGCAGAAGGGCTGTATTTTGAGTTCATGTCTGAAGTTTTTGGCTATCATAAAGACACTGCAAGGACTTTGTAGCAGTTTGTTTTAACCACATAGTTCCTGACCACTCCCTCTGCCTTCTAGCCTAATACTGAAGCCTGAGTAATCTTTTTAAGGTAAATTATCTAATCACCCCTTATTAATGGTTGTTCAGAACAAGACCAACATTTCTTGGATTGGGATTGACTTATAAGGCCTCGGTTGGTTTGCCCCCTGCCCATCTCTCTGGCTTTGCTTTGAACCATTTGTCTTTTCTGTCTGTCGCTTCAGGCAGAACGGTCCCGCCTGTTTCTGTAGCATGTAATATTCCCTTTTTGGTTGAATACCCTCATGGTGTCTCACTTTCCATCTAAGTTGGGGAACTTCTTTGTTAGAGAACCATGTTCTTTTCCGTCTGAGAACTCATCCAAGTTTGTGATCATTAATGCATTCATATGATTATTTGGGTAAGCTTGTATTCTCCACTCAAGTAAAGCACAATATATACAATTTAAGCCATTCTCACTAGGTAATTGTTGGAATGCCAGGACAATATCTGTATTTGGATACTATTATGGGGCTGTCTGTGATACTGCTCCTTACCCCTTATGAGCCACACCAAAAATTCTATGACAAAGTTAATAAAGGGGAAACACACACAGACACACACACACACACACACACACACACACACACACACACACACACACACCAGGCTAAGTTTTATGTCCATTGGTCATGATAGCAGATGCCTATAATTCCAGAACTCAGGAGATGAAGGTAGAGGAACAGGAATTTATGGCTAGCCTTGGTGATATATGACTCTGCTTAAACAAACAAACAAACAAAAACAAAAGTCTTACATGACACTGTAAACTTTAGATTGAAGAACCAGAGACCCAGGGAAGATTGGACACGTTTGTGTTTAGATTTGATAAAGAATGAGCAGCTGGAGTGTGAGTGGATAGAAAAGTGTGCCTGAAGGTTGCAGACCAAAGGGAGAGCTCAGCAAGAACTGTCTGCTCAGGTCTTGTCTAGCCTTACTGTACAGTATTATTTCTTCCCAGCTATGGGGTAGAAGCCTTTCTGGAATGAGAGAGAGTCTTATGATCCATCAGACAAGGTATGTCAGAGAATTCCTTTATGACCAATTCTGAGACACAAAGGTGGGAAGGTTAGAGTAACATTCTTAGGCTTTGTGTTTTGCTTTGGAAAAAAGGGCTAGTTTCGAAGATTCTTGGGAAAGAGGAATTCTGGTTTTTATAACTGCTTTGGGCGAGTCTGAGGGATGGGAGAAGAAGGCTAAGAGAAAGTGAGAAAGAAACTTTGCTTTTGAGGTCCCTCCCGGTGTCCTTCATTTCAAAGTATTCAGTGTGCTAAAGTGCTATATGTTACATTATCACTCTGTACCCAGCACACGGTAAAAACTCAATATATAGATTTTTTTTTGTAGTACTGCCAGTTGAACCTCGCTTTGCACATGCTAGATAAATACTCTACCACTGAGTCATATCTGCAGCATCAATACATATTTATCAATTGAATAAATGAATGGCTCTCATAGATGATTTTTATTCAGGCTTACTTATTCATCTTAAAAAGATGTTCATGAAGTTTCTGTGACTCACTGGCATATATTTCATCCTCATGATTTGCACTAGCTGTAGTCGAGAAAGACACATGAACACTGCATTAATGAATACAGAGCCATTGGTCTTAGAGGAAATACAGGGTTAGGTGCCTGCTTTCTTTAGTTATATATTTTTGGTTAATTAGTATATAATATATTTTCATGTGCTTCTGTTCCTAGATAGTGTATTGGATATTGTTGCTGATTTGTTAACACTGGCTCATGATAAAAACACTATATTTTTGAGTCACGGTCTTACGCTATCTATAGTCCAGGCGGGTCTGAAACTCACTACGTAGCCCATGCTGGCCCTAAACTCATTGCAGCCCTCCTTTCTCAGCTTCATTGTCTTGCTTCTCTGTTCTTCCACCTGCATGTTTTCTTCTCACGTCCTGCTTTACGGATAGTCTAGTAAGTTGTACACAATACTTTTATAAACCCTCTTTATGTTTTCAGTGTGCAATGTTCTGTCTTTCAGTTCTTGACCTTCTATTTAACTTCCTGATTTTCAGTTCTCTGCCTTTTACTTAATTGGTGACATATAGTAATTTACTTACCTTTGCTCCCTCAGTATTCAAATCTCTTCTTGTTTCTATTGTCTTTTTCCCCCTTGATTTTAAGGCAGATCTCATCCTGTATTTACCTTTCTTCCTCTTCCTCCTTCTCCCTTTTCTTCTTCATTGAATGCCTCGTATTGTTTATGAAGAATTTTAAAAATTATTTGAGGCTCTGGGTGGTGCTTTCTGTCTCTGGGGAAGATTTTCTTTACCTCTTCTTGACTGCTTATTGGGACAATTCAACGAATCTTTTCAGACACTGAGATGATTCAAGTCTGGACTTCAGTCCCTGTGAGGGCCGATCTGCTTCTAGCTCATTCATATTACTTGGGTGGACTCTAACCAGAAATGCATGGTGTTTACCTGAGAGCCTTTTCCTTGGGCAGCCCCAGAGGTGGTTTCTTCCCTTAATCTCTTGAGCATGGAGAGGATGGGGCTCAGTCTCTTGGCCTCTCATGTGTCATTTTCATGCTCAGCATCAGCAACTGTTCTTCAGGGCCTAAAGTTCTAGAATTCTATCCTTTGGGTTCCTTCCCCTCCTAGATTTGGTCTCACAACTTCTCACTGCCTTTGTAATTCCTTGAAGCCATAGGTACTTTATATACGCGCACACACACACACACACGCACACACACACACACACTCATACACACATATTTCTAAAAAATTCTAGCCAGCTTTTAGTTGTTGCTCATGGCAGGCATGTTATTCTAAGAATGTATTATCCATGGCTGCAAATAGAATCCCAGTGTTACTTTTTATTCATATAAATATGTAAAGGCAAAATACCCAAATAACTTAGAACTTTTGTAGTTTGTTTATGTTCACTCTTTTATGATGTGTTTTCTGAAAAGCACATTTATCACTTGTATTTATTAAAATGAACTTTTAATTTGGTCATGAAAATTAACTTATGAACTAATAGCAATACTTCCTGGTCATTGTTTAAAAATATTATTGTAACAATAATAAAACATCAGCTAGGACTCTCTTGTCTAAACTTACCCTCTGAAATGTTTCTAGGTTGTAACCCTCTTTCATACAGAGACGGAATGGTACACATACTCAGTGAATGTTCATAGCACTGAATCTTAATGAATCCTAATGATGTACTTTTCAAATACCATGTTCAGAAGTCTAGCTCTGCTTCTTATCATTAGTTACTGAGAATTTAAGAGACTGGAAAGTTTATAGGTCGTTGTTCTTTTCTAGAACTGTATAACTAAAATATGTCTTATAAGGTTATGAAAAATATTAACATCATTAGAAATGTGTAAGATATCTTTCTTCCAAAGTTTTTCTTTTCAGTCTGAAGTGACACAAGGGAAATTTTGCTCAGAGGATCGCATTTGACTTTGCCTGCCTTTAAAAGCTTCCTTTCACCCTGAACAGATTAGTTTCCTTTCTTCTTTATTTGAAATCCATTTATGAAATTACGTGCAGTCCCCTTCCCAGAATAACGCCAATGTGTCATTAATAGTGACAGTATTGGTTTTTAATAATACCAGGTTCTGAGGACTTGAAGTCCTTTGATAATCTCTCTCACTCCACAGATAAGCTTTTGAAAAATACAAATTATTAGATTTACATTAATATCATTATAGTTACTGGCATCTTAATCAAATTCATGACAATAAAAGAGGAAGCCAAATTTTAATTGAGGACTGCCTGCAAAATGCAAGTATTCCAAGATTCTTGGCAGCTAGGTAATGTGAAATTGATGAAACTATGAAATAAAAATGGGATTCTCTAAAATAGTTTCTGGCACTAGTGAATCGGAAGGTTATTGTCTCTGAAAATGGTTCTGACAAGTCTTAGCACATTTAAAACATCAATCATGTGAAAAACCATAGACTCAATGTCTGTGCCTCTGAAAATGTGGCAACTCTAAGTGATGCTGTGAACTTTTATCTTTGGGAAAAGATCTAGTAAAGAACTGTGGAGTGCCAGCTCTGGGTTATACCTGGAGGTCCCAAAACCCTGGTCTCTTACTTCCTAGATGTGCCTCAAGAGGTTATTTCAGGCATCAATTTGGACAATTTTATGAAAATTCTTAGAATAGTTGGCAAATGCTTTGCAAGTATCAAGGTCTTCTTTTCTAGTTCCTAGAACACAGACACCTAGTTTCATCATTCTTTGGATGTTTGCCACGAGTTGTTCGTTGCATTAATCATCCTCTGTGTCAAAAGCCACCTCCGAATCACGGAGGCTGATAACAACAGAGACGTATTTCATCCCGTTGTCAGTCCTTCATGGATGGACTGAGGCTTTTCTTCTCTTGTGGATTTCTGAACTTGCAACTGTGGTTGAGGGTCTGTTCTGTAAGGTTCTTTTCCACCAGTCCTCATTTTGGAATTCAGGCTAAAGGCACATCCCATCAAGGACACAATGCTTCTGAGGCTTCTTAAATAAACTTCTGCTTGCTGTGAGCACATTGCTGTTTCTGACACATTCACTGGCAAGTCAAGCCCATGATCCACTTTGACAATGGATAGGGAGATGTGCTCTGCCTGCTGGAGTCAAGGCAAATGATAAGGGCGATTAATTTTCTTTTAGGGAAGGAAACAAATAGTTGGCGATGTTATGAGCTGCATACAATTGGCAAATATTTTAATGTCAGTTCCAGTCCTGCAGAAATAAAAGATATTGATCCTTATTGTATTTTGTTTTTCTTTTTCTTTTTGAGACGGGGTCTCCCTACAGCTCCAGTTGGCCTGAAACTCACTATGTAGACCAGGGTGGCCTTAATTTAACAGGTCTTCCTTCCTCTACCTTTCGAGTTCTGGGATTAAAGGTATGGACCACTATGCTTGGCCTTTACTGTATTTCTATGGCAGGCCTGAGTCCTCTTTTTAGGGAGGGGGGCGGCTTAACATTGCAGGTTACTTTTTGGTTATTCAGAAAGCAGTCTTTTAAAACTTTGTTAGTTTGGAGCTTATCCATAGTAATTGATTCTTTGATCAAATGGTTCTTCCTAAACTTTAGGGTGCTTATTTTCTTCTGAAAAATGCTTGATGGGAGGGGGACATTATATGCAAAAGCTTATCTTTTACCTTCTTAAAGAAAACTTGAGAGTCTTCATTCTAATCACCAGGAAAGGTTTAAATTTTAGGTGGTTAAATCTTACCTCTTAGAACATTTGGGCTAATATAATGGAATGTCATTATATGGGTGTTTATAAAATCAACACAAATTTATCTCCCATAGTTATGAAGTCGAAGATGAAGAGGTGCAGATGTGATGAAGGGGCTCATGAGGGACAACTGTCTGGTCTATGGATGGCTGTCTGTTCAGTGTGTCCTCGCATCATAGAAACCAAATAAGTTTTCTATTAATGACACTAATCTCCTTCATGTGGGGTTCATCCTTATGATCTAATAATTTCCCAAAACCCCATCTCCTAATGCCATCAATCTGGTGGGCAAGACTTAAAAATATAGATGTTAGGGGATTCAAACATTCAGACTATAACTATATAGCGAAGAAAAATCACAAGAAGTAGAGGTTTCTACCAAGTCTTCTTAATATATTTTAAAACTCAATTTAACAATCATCAGGGTGCTAACTATCCCTCAGATTTGTATTTATTTATTTTGTTACATTTCTCTCTTTCATTTTGTGCATGCAAATGTCGCAGTATGTCTGTGGAGGTCAGAGGACATTTTGGGGAGAGTTTGATTCTCTTCTACCATATGGGTCCTGGGGACTGAAGTCAGATTGTCTAGGCTTGGTGGCAAGTGCATTTACCTACCTAGCCATCTCACTGACTGAGAAAATTTATTTTAAGAAGAAGAAGGCTCCGTAAGGAGGGATAGGGCTAGAAAAAGAAATATAGACTAGGAGGAAAGTAGTTAGTTATTTAGAGACTCTTGTATTTCTCTTCTACTTCAGAAACACTGTAAGCTTTATAGCATTCCATCAGTACCTGGGTGGGTGCAGAGAGTGACTGTGAGAGCAAGGAAGGGGAGGTCGTTGTTCCTATGATGCTGGAGATGTCAATAATCTCTGTAGAGTCTTCGTGCTGAAACCCGCCTGCCATGTATGTCTACTGAGTGGTAAATAAATATGGTCTCATGTAAAGGAACTGAGAGGGGAAATGCACAACTTCCGAAGCTATAAAAGGGAGTGTAGGGGGAAATCTTTTGACTGGGGTCCCCCAGTTCCCTTCCATGCATGTACCCCTGTGTTACCTGTTTCTAGAACATCCTAAGAGTATTTTAAGCAATTTAAAAAGTACTTGTTTTTTATTTTATGTGTATGAGCGTTTTCCTACATGTTTGTTTGTGTGTGCTCCATGTGTGTTTGGTACATGTGGAAGTCAGAAGAGGGCATCAGATCCTCTGGAACTAGAGTTACAGATGGTTGTGAGTCACCTTGTGGGTGTTGGGAATGGAACCCTGGACCTCTGCAAGAGCAGCCAGTGCTCCTAACCCCCAAGCCATCTCTTCAACAACTATTTTAGACATTTTCCAGTAAGTGATATTTAAACCTAAGAGCTTTCCCTTTTTGTAATACGATGTATTTCATCTGTCCTTCATGTTTAGTGAATGTATTTTGCAAATCATGCTTTGTAATTTGATGTGATTCTCCTTTTCTAGCACACTGAAGAGATGTCTCCTTTACATTGAACACCAGCGAGCTGTCCTCCATCAGAAACGCTCCTGAGTAGCATGAGGAAGTGTGTCTGGAAACCGCACAGACCTGGCCTTACCTGCCCATCATGCCATCTCTCTGCCTCCATTTGACCTCTGAGCCCTCCCCACACCTTCGCCTTTTGTTTTAAAGACTGCCCAAGTGTTTGTAGAGATATGCAGCAATCTGCTAATTGGTACTGTATTTCTTCCTTCTAGAAATAGGTGTCTCCATCGCAAGAGCTGTGAGCCACCCAAAAGACAATTACTAGAGAAACTCGGGAGCCTTATCACTTTGGAACACATGCATGTGGTATAGATTCACCTCAGTTCGTTTTCTCACAGCGATGACAGCAAAGAGCCTAAGAAAAACGTCTGCTTGGGAAGGTCACGCTGCAGGAAAGAATGAGGCCAAGAAGACAGATTTCTAAACTGCAGTGCAGAAAGAGACACTCCCGAGACACCAACCAAGCGTTAGTATCTCTGACATGGAAAGGAAGTGAGGCTTTACCTAATGTGGGGCAAACTGGGCTCAGGAGGCAGAGAGGGCAGATGGGGGTGGCGTGAGGAGAGGACAGGCCTGTAAGGGCAATTTCTGTGTGGTTCCTTGAGCCACTAGCTTTCCCATTCCTCATTCTGGAGAACTGTGCTGGTGAATAGAGAGCGTGGTGGTTTTGAATGCAAACAGGAAATGCACATCTGTTCAGTTGCTAAGGAAAGGAGAACCGTATCACATCACACGGTATGAAATAGCTGCCACTTGACGGGATTACTTTACTAAGCGTTAGCCTTGACTGAACAGAGGTTTCCTCTGTGTCAGTAGAGCTATTTCTTCTCTCTTGCTTGTCTCTCTTTCTTGCTGTGTGGAGGCGTCAGGTGGAACATGTGAAACTGTCTTATAAATTCTCCTCTCGTAGTGAGGCCTGATGTTTGGCCTCACCCCTCTAGGTCTGAACCGACTGAGTGAATAGAGAATGCTCTCTAATTAGAAGGATTAGAGTTTATTGGGTTTACTTACAAAGGATTCATCCCTGGGGAGAGAGACAGCAATTTCATATGGGTGAGGGCAGCATTTTGATCAGAGGTGCTGTGGACTGGCCAGCCACCCAACCCTGTCTCCTACCCAGCTTTCTCTGCTTTCTTCCTAGACCCTCCCTCTCAAGTCTCTGGTTGGTTGGAAAATAGTTGACTCTATTGGCTTCATCTCTGTCAGTCACATTCTTGGAGTCCTGTCCCTTGAGGCAGAGGGAAACTCTGTAAATTTATCCCTACACAGTCACCCTAAATAGCTTTCCAAACTTATCAGCCCCCGGCTGTGGTCCCTCCACCTGTCTGGTGTGCTCCTGAGATTAATCACCTTCAGGCAATCATTGGATGGTTCAATAAGTACCTTTCACTTATTTCCATAATACTCAAGAGCATGAGTTATTAAAGAATATATCTCCTTGTTTCTATAATTGTTCTAGGAAGGATTTTTAGAGAGGGTAAAATGAGATTTTCAAGACTGCATAGCACTCTATTCAGATGTAAGGGCTTTATAATATTCCATTCAGTCTGAGATGTTTTTATGAAGATGTTTTACTTGGAAGAAGTTGCCTCTGCTAGTAGGTGGGCATATGTGTCCTTGTTGTTCCAGGGCACTGATCATCTGTCCACTTAGCATCTCAGAAATCCCATTCAGGAACTCCTACCCCAAACCCTTTAAGCTTAGCTTCTCTGACTTTACACATCACAAATCTTCTGAATTTCTCTTTGTTATCCAGAAGGTATACATTTTACAGCACTTTTGTCCAGACCCTTTTGGTGGTATTTTCAAACAGTACAATATGCTGTTTACCCCTGAAGTCTTCATTCTAATAAAGAGCATGAACTTGCTGGCAGGGTTCAGTGTTACTTGGAAACTTTGAAGGAACTACTGGCCTCTATGTTTTCAAGTCACCCTGCCACAGATTCCCTGGCTTTATTTCTCCCTCAGCTCCTGAGCTTGTTGAATGGGGTTAGGATCACAGTGTGTCAGCTTCTCCATTCTGGGAAGCTTGGCATTAAACCTTGGTCAGACTTTGGATGTCCATTTCTGAGCAGGCTGTTCACTCTCAGCCCTTATTTGTTGTCTAAGGAGATGAGGAACATCTGGGTCCCAGTCCAACCCTTCTTGTTGGCCTTGTGCTGTCTTTGTTTCATGCTAGAACCTAAACACTTTAAATTTCACTGTGATAATACAGCCTACTGGGTAAGAGTTTGTGTTCTGGAGTCAGGTGATATGACTTTTAAAAATTAAAATTAATTAATTAATTTTTATTTTATGTGTATGGGTGCTTTGCCTGCATGCATGTAAGTGTACCATGTATAGTGCAATGCCCAAAGAAGCCAGAAGAGGGTGTTGGATCCTCTTGAACTGGAGTTATTATGGGATGTTAACCACCATGTGGGTGCTGGGAACTGAGCCCTAGGTCCTTTGTAAGAACAGCTAGTGCTCTTAACACTGAGTCATCTCTCTAGCCCCAGGTGACATGACTTTTAATTCTGGGTCAACAATTTGCTAGCAGAGTGAAGGTTATCAACCTCTCTACAAACCTTGGCTTCTCTTATTTATATATAAGATGGAGCTGATGATTTTCACCTTCCTTACGTAGTTCTTGAAGGATTATGTGAAGTGATGCATTTCAGATGTGTGGAACCCAGTGATTGCTATTACTGCAACTCCAATGTTGACTCTGATCAGTCAGTGTAGTAGATGGAACTCTAGAACTACCTTGCATGTCAATGCCTGTTAAATGAGTAAATGTTGGGATGCTTGTTATACAGTTAACTTTTCCAATTAGAGGATGAGAAAAAGAGATTCTCCAAGAAACATTTTCTATTGCCTTCTGCATAGAACATCTTTCTGTGGTCCAGAGAAATGGCTCAGCAGTTAAGAGCACTTGTTGCACAATCATGAGGAACACAAGTCAGATTCTAGTACCTATGTGATAGGCCAGGTGCCCCACAAACATCTGTAACTTTAGCTCTGAGGGATCTGATTCCCTTTTCTGGCCCCTACCTTAGTGTAGGCATGTAAATCTGTGTGTACATGAATGTACATACACTTACACAGATATATACAGAAATAAACAAAACAAACCTGTTCTGTGAGACTAGGTATAGTTTCCATTCTATTATTTTGAAAAGCATCTTAGCATAATTAACAAACCAACAGTTTCTCCAAAATCGGATTGACTTATGACCTTTTTTGTCTCTAGAGTGGGAAACATATATTGGATGTTTCTTTTTTCAGTCTGAACTTTTTATTTTGAGATAGTTGTAGATTCACATACAACTGTAAGATGGGACAGAGCTATTCCTTGTGTTCTTCACCCAGCTTCCTTCTAACACACAGTGCCTCCGTGTATCCAGACATCACATTACTTCATTAATATGTACAATTTTTATGTTTTTAAGTATCAGTTTAACTCATTTCATTTTAAAATTATTTTATTATTTTCATTTTATGTGTTTATAAATGTAATGTAATAATGTAAATAAAATAACTTTAAAAAAGGTTAAGAAAAGTCTCTATTACAGGGCTGGGGAAATGACTCAGAGACAAAGTGCTTGCTTAGAAAGCACGAGGATTTGAGTTTGGATCTTCAGCATCTGTGTTTAGCCGGGCATGGCTTCACTGGCCTGCAATCCCAACTCTGGGAAAGTGTTGGTGAGCCAGTCTAGCTGAGACAATGAAGCTCACTGAGAGACCCTGCCTCAAAAAATAAGATGGCGAAGTGATTGAGGAAGACCTTATGATGTCCTTCTCTGACCGCCATGTACCTGCACACACATGCACACATATGTGCACATATGCATATACTATATACAGAAACACACATATGTACCCATGTATACAAACAAATCTCTATTAATAAGGAAAATAGGGGCTTGAGAGATGGCTCAGTGGTTAACAGCACTGACTGCTCTTGTAGAGGACTCAGGTTCAGTTCCCAGCACCCACAAGGCAACTAAAAACCCTACCCTCTGTAACTCCAGTTCCAGGGAGTTTTGCCATCTTCTGACCTCCATAGCATTGCCGAATACCTGTGCACTTACATACATGCAGGCAATACACTCATACATATAAAATAAAATAAATTAAAAAAAGAAAACAAAACCTAAAGTAAACAGACAGAAAAATATCAAACAATAGCCCAGACCATGGCAAGCTTGTTAATATCTATGCAGTCACCATCTAGAATAGTTTCCTCATCACAAGGTATTTAGTGAAAGTGTGTTATTATGACCAGGACAAGTCTGTATATATTGGCTTAGGGTTGCCAGGTTTGTCCATTCTCAGCCCTCAGCTGATCTGTGTCTCTCTACTTTTCAGTCTTGTTTTAGAGAGAACTTCCATAGTTTTTAGCTGTTCTTTGTGGGAAGGACAGAAATTGGAGTCTGGTCATTTTATGTATGTGTATATACATATATATGTATGTGCACATGTATATATGTGTTTTTAAAAATACTTTATTTTTATTTTATGTGTATGAGTGTATTGCCTGCACGTATGTAAGTCCACCTGTATCATGCAATGCCCACAGAAGTCAGAAGAGGGTGTTGGATTCCCTGGAACTGAAGTTATGGACAGTTGTTAGCTACCATGTGGGTGCTAGGAATCAAACCTGAGTCCTCTACAAGAGTAGCCAGTGCTCTTAACTGTTGAGCCATCTCTCCAGCCCAGATGCATTTGTTGGTTTATTTTTAGATCCCATCATTTGGATGTTCCTAGCATTCCCTTTACCTCATGCTGAATTTATTGTCTCAGTGTTTTGGGCCAAATTTCCCATTAGCATCTGTCTTCATATATGTGAAGAAAGGGCTACAAAGTATATTCTCAACATTCCTGATTATGAAAAGAAATTGGGTTTGTAATGTTTCAGTAAAAACACATAGGAACATTATTCCTTTACAGCTTCAGGAAGATCATTCTTGAAGGTAGGCTTGAGGAAAACAAAGAGCTGACCAAATTCTGCTATTAGAGATGAATATTGTTTGGGTATTCCTGTTCACTTGTAATGGCCAGAGAGCTATTTATCAGTTGTAGTAATGAGGCAGCCAGCACACAGCTCAGACAGCTGTGAGAAGTGATTGCTTTTAGGAATTCTGCAAGGTGGTAATTAAACACAAACCACTACTGAAAATTAAACTATATAAAATTTCAATAAGTTACACTATAGAGGTAATAAATACACAAAACCATTAATTCCTGTTTCTGATTCTTTGCCATTACCCGAGTGTGAGTGATTATTCGTGGCTGTTGTATCTGTGTGGTAGAAATACCACAGAATGGCAAGCACCTGTGGTTTCTCTTCCCAACTCTACCCAGATTCTCTGTGTTCAATGATGTTACATTGGTAGCTTGAAATCAGCCCCGTAGGAGCAGGTAAACTGCAAAAGTTGGAAAATATTCCATATCAAGTTTCACCCCCGGCAAGGCTACTGTTAAGCATCTTCTAGACCATCAATGAGAATAAGCAAGTTTTCTAGATTTTTTTTCTGTTTCTGAGGGTAGTTTTCCTTTACCCTTCAAAACTTCCCTATCTCAGGAACTTTTGAATTTCTAGCTCTGACACACTTGCATTGTATAAATATTATAGCTTGTAAGATAAGGGCAAGCATTTCCTTGACCTTCATAATGCACAGTGGGAAATGGTTCAGTGTTTTCTCTTTTTTGGAAAAATTTTTAATTGATTGTTGTGTATTTCATACAGAATGCCTTAATTACCTTATACCTTCCTCCCCATTGGTGTCTTCTCATAGCCCCACCCCCGTCCCCAGTGGACTTCATACATTCTGTCATTCATGTTAAGGCATGTCGCGTCAGCATTTTCTATTACTCTGCCTTTTGATGGAGCCTTGAGCTATGCTCTGTGATTTGAAGGCCTGGGGGAAGGGCAGACAAATGACTTGTTTCTCCAATACAGCTGCTCTGGCTATTGTCTTTAATTACACTCCTGCTGGACTGATAAGGAAATTGGCCTCTGACAGCTGGGAGGAGCTGCCACACTGCAAATCCCTAGGATTTCTTTTCGCATATGAACAATATTCTGTGCACTAAGCAACCTAGACGTGAATTATTTTACAATTGGGAATAGCTATGTTTCTAATAGGTCCAGGGCCTTCATTTTCTTACTGTCTGCATTTGGAAGTTTGCTACTACTACAAATAGTGAAGCAGGAGGTTTCAGTGGTTTGAATACGGATACATTAATGCTTCCTAGTGTTTTGGTATATTCTTTATTCAAATGCCTTTTTCCTTGGTATTTAAAAAATATGCTGATGTCTACTTGGAAACACAGCTGGTATCTATGACTCACCTTGGTGACTTTTCTTATCCAATTCTGCCAGAATTCTCCCAGGCTCTTTTAAATAACCCAGTAATGAAAATCCAAATAAAGATGTGTGATACTACATATTTGAGTGCACACTTTAAAATGTGCAGTGTAGAGATTGAAACAAGGCTTTGCATTTTCTAGGAAAGCTCTCTACATCCTCAGCCTTTTCTTATTTTGTTTTGAAATAGGGTGTTAGTATGTAGCCCAGGCTAGCCTTAAACTCACTATGCTTCTGCCTCAGCCCCCACGCCCAAGTGCTGAGATTACAGGTGTGTGTCACCTGTATATAAAACACCACATGCCTTAGCCTTTTACACCCCAGCAGTTGGTAGTGTTATCAGTCTAGGCATATTGTTGGGTTCATTTTTTTTGAGTCAATTAAATAAACAAGAGGCAGAAACAATCTAAGAACAGCAGAGAGCAACAGTCAAGCCTTTATCAAAAGATAAAGAATCTCATCCATCCACAGAAAGGATCATACATCCATACACTCATGAAACTCTCTACAAGTGGAGAGGGAACCCAGAAACTGAGAATCTAATGTTCCCAGGGAAAATCTGAGTTTTAAGGATTTTAATGATTTCCTCTCCCCTAATTTTGGATTGGTCAACTTAAACAAAAAGAGAAGGCTGACAGATGATATCTCCAAGCAGAGATGTCTAGGTTTGTGTGGCTCTCAGCAGGTCAGTTGAAGGGGCTCTCTTGAAATTAAAAATAAGGCCTTCCTGACAGACCAAGCAGCAGCAGCAGCAAGTGTGTCATTTTTCTTTTCAGTGACTTGTCTGCTTATTAGAGATTTCTTCCCTTACAATTCTCATCTCTTTTGTTGTAAATGGTCAAATGACAAAGAAATACAAATACAACACTGTCTAATCCAAAGAAACATTATCCAAGGGAAAAGGCACATCGAAGTTCTTGCTCTGAGCTGCAGATCAAAATGATTAAGAAAGGCAGGTACCAGATGATTTCTTTTGTTAAAGTATTTTCAATTTAGAGTCTTGAAGATGTGATTTAAAAACTATATTCTCATAGTAGTATTCTAGGATAACATAAAAGATTGGGAGTAAAGAAATTAAATACTTTACATGGGGTTAGTAAGTGGTGTCTCAAAGGGAATGCTATTCTTCTCTTGTTTCTGTCCAATGAGGGAATCATTTTAACTTTATACCTCAAGCTGATATATATTCTTCATATCAAAGGACCTTAGAAATATGCTGGTCTTGCTGCCAGAGCTCATTTACAGAGAAGGGGCTGTATTGGAGAGCCCATTGGGGAGCTCAACTGCAGAGCACCTAGCTGAGAAGGCTGTGAAGATCTCTAGCAGTAAACATATGTAGCCAGCTTTACCCACAACCTGTTGGAGAGGAGAAAGTCAGATGTCTGAGGATTCAGGATATATATTAGGTATTTGTTGTTTTGATGTGACCAAATGCCTGACAAGAAGCGAGTTAAGGGAGGATGGGTTTGTTGTGACTCATGTGACTCATGTGACTCATCCCTTTAAGAAGGGATACAGCCCATCATGATGGAAAGGCAAGGTGGCAAGAATGTGAAGCAGCTGGTCACATTGCCTCCTCAGTCAGAAAACAAACAGGAAGTGGGCCAGTCTATAAAGCCTCAAAGCCTGTCCCTAGTGGCCCATTTCCTCCAACATGATTCCACATCCTAAAACAGTTAACATTCAAACCATAACAGGACATGATAAAATCAGTCATTTGACCCAGTACTTAGACAAAGATTGCTTTAATGACAAGCCTGGTACCTGGTGTAGGATTCCTCCCTACTAGTTGTTGGTCGAGAAAGCCCCAGAGGCCCAAAACAATATAGGCTATTGCCACTGCCCTAGGTTGTCCACTGGAACTAGGTTATAAGACCCCATTGCTGAGGACACACCACACATGAGCTGTAGGACACAAAGAAATGTAGCTGGAACTGAGCTCAGAAGTTTCCTCCCTGCTGGCTAGCTTTCACAGCCTGCTGTGGGAAGAAAAGACATCAGTGGTGACATCCAGCTATGACCTCTGCAGTCTACAGTAATGACTTGACTGGAAAGATATACCCACTTATGTAATAGTGGCTTGACTGTTATGGGGGCAATTGTCAACTTCTTGATTGGATTTGAAGACCATTCCACAGGAAAGAATCCATGCTTGGTGCCATAAACCTGGTCAAGAGCCTGAGCTAGGGAGGTCATAGGTCCTAGGAGGAATCTCAAACAGAGGCCATACTCTCTCTTTATTGAAACAGTCCATTCAGCATGAAATAGGGAAGGAAAAATAGAACCTTATCTTATCAAAGATGAATTTCTGCATTTGTGAACCCTATTGACCCAGAGCAGCATAGAAAACCACAAAGAGATGTTAATAGTCTAATCCCACCTGTAGTCCACAATATATTATGGCAATGTGTTGCTTTCAGTGCTTGATAGTTTTGCAACACACACACACACACACACACACACACATATTATTCTGAGTCAGGGCAATGGAAGATCCTGAAGGATTAAAGCTATAAGCTATATGTTTAGATTAGAAGAGGAGTTAAGGGCCTAGAAAGCTTGTTTACATTATAAACAGGCTGAGATAGTGTTAAGTTAAATCAAAATATAAGATTAACTTTGGTTACAAGGTTAGGCAATATTCCATTTGTTCAGAAAAGTCATTCTCGAAGCAGGTCTTATCTCAAGTATCACCTGCTCAGGTACCCTGTCCTATATAAAACAGTCATTCCACTAAATAGCTCCATATTTTAATTCTTTACAAATCACATGTCCTTATCTGTATTTTTATCTTGGGTTTATCCTGTTTCTACTTGGGAGAGTATAAAAACCATGATGTAGGGAACTTACTGTCTTCTTTACTGCTATAGGCCCAGATCTTTGAAAATTGCTGGCACAAAGTAGACATTCAATAAATGTATGTTGTATGAATGAAACTCTTTGTTTCTTTGTTCTGTTACCGTAAAACTTGGTGACATTTTTACAATGTTGGAACACAAAGTTGGGAGGTACCTTGAATTTGTAGTCACTCATATTTAGTCCAGAATGAACTTACTTATCCCCTTGAAAAAGAGCTAGTAGAAGCTGTCTAAAGCAACACGGATATAAGTCTCTCTCTCTCTCTCCTCTCTCTCTCTCTCTCTCTCTCTCTCTCTCTCCAAGGTCTCCCTATAGCCCCAGCAGGCAT
The DNA here is from genome assembly GCA_035773235.1 of Eospalax fontanierii. NCBI lineage: Eukaryota > Metazoa > Chordata > Mammalia > Rodentia > Spalacidae > Eospalax > Eospalax fontanierii. The sequence continues at coordinate 32,721,300 of CM069541.1, forward strand.
GGAACTCACTATGTAGACCAAGCTGGCCTAAATCTCACAGAGATCCAACTGCCTTGTGTTGTCTGGGATTAAAGACATGCACCACCACACCCAACTATTCATTTCTCTTTTTAAAAACAAAAAAACATTTATTTCTTTGCTTATGTGGGTGTAGGGGGCCAGAGGAAGGCGCAAGCCACAGTGCACTTGTGGAAGTCAGGAGGTAACTTTCAGGAATCAGTTCTCTCCATCTTGTTGACTCAGGGCCTCTCTTTGTTCCGTGGTTGTCCTGGATACTCCAGGTTAGGTGACATTCTGAAAAGCTCTTAGAAGTTCCGCCCAGTCACTTCTGCTTATAAGTTATTGGTAAGGTTATGTGTCAATCTCTCGCGGTGTGGGAGGAGCCTGTTCTCAGAAAGAGAAAAGAATGACTTTTGGGAAGGCAGTTGCAGTCTGTGCTTTCCGGTCATAAAATTTTTGTGAGGGAAAAGCCAAGAGGTCGTTCAGTTCAAGATCACTACTTTTAAGGAAGTGGGTCTCTGGAAAGAACGGATTCCTTTTTGAAGAACTCTGATGACTGGTGTTCTAAAACCTTCACAGAAACCACTGGACCTTTTGCTTTATATGTTTAAAATGTTCTCTTTCTGAATTTCCTCTCAGATGTGATTTAGTCCCATTTCTTTTTGTCCAATCTGGAGAAATGGAGTAAAAATCAGTTAGTGTCAATCAATTATCTGGACCCTTGAAATAATATGAACTAGCAAGCCCCTGCTGAATCAGTGAGAAAAGGCATTTGGAGAGGAAGTGTCTGTGTAATCCTGTCAGAGCTTATTGAGGGAATTAGAGACATAAAAGTGAGGACAAGAGCTCACTGCCTCTACGAGGAAAGAATCGGTTGAGTGAATTTTCATACAACTGGAGAGGGGTGTTATATATGTCCTGTATTGATGAGGCTGGGAATCTGAGCACTCATAAAAATGGAAATATTCTAACTACACTAAAGGATGGCAGAAAGATGATTGCAAGGAGAGCGGAAATGGTTTGGCACCACTGGAGTGTTGCCCACGGGAGGAAGGAGAGACAAGAGCGTGGGGCTTAAGGAAAAGCATTTCTGTGCCTGAATTCACTGAGGTTGCCATGTGTCAATCTCTGCTGACAGTTGGTGTTTTTCTGGGTTGGTGGTTTTATCTCCCGTGTGTGTGCATTGGCAGAGTGAAGGCTAATATGGGGCAGCCATAAAAAAGAAAAGAAACATTTTAAAATGTCATCTTTTAGTGGATTTTTCCAAGTATGCCTTTAAAGATGGAACAAATGTCCTCTGAATTTTTTTTTCCTGCATGCTGTTCTTGGTCCATCCACCACACTAGAAAACATCTACTTTCTTATCTCTCAACAATAAGCTTCAATTTTGGAAGTCTTAAAAAATTATAAAAAAAGTTCCACAAAGCCAGACAATTCTACTTGGTAGGTACAAATCACCATTTCTTTTCAACACCTATACACCCATGATGCTGAGTATTGGTTACAACAATCCTGAATCTGACCTTGTTATGTGTATGTGCATATATACGCACATGTGTGCATATACACACATTACTGCCAGATAGAGTCTGGTGAATGTCTGCCATGTAAAATGGCTGTCCGTTGTTAATAAAATTTGCTCATTATTTTGTCACTTGGAAGATCAATGAATATTAAATACTTTGATTTTTCTTTTCTGAGACCTAGTTTTCCTATGTAGCCCAGGCTTGCCTAAAACTCTTGCTGTTCCCATCTCAGATTCAAAGTGTTGTGTTACAGACATGTACCACCATGCTTGGAGAAATGCTTTTTAAGAAAACATGCCAGCGGGATCTAAAATGCCCAAGTATTTGGAAAGATAGAAAGGTTTAACTATGGTATGACTGTATCTCTCAAAGTATGAGCACTGGGAACAGTCCCTAGTGCCACAGGGTTGAAAGGAGAGAACTTATGAATATATTAGTCTTTATTGTAACAGGGGTTTTGTTTTGCTGTGTGTATATATGTGTGTGTGGGTGCATGTGCTTAAGAGGAGGATGTTGGGTGCCTTACTTTTTCACTCTCCATCTTATTCCTTTGAGACAAGATCTCTCACTGAACTTGGAGTTAGGCTGGCAGCCAATAAGGCCCAGCAATTCCCCTGTCTCTGTCTCCCACAGAGCTGGGGTTCCAGGCACATGCACAGCCATGTCTGGCTCTCTGTGTGGGTTCTGGGGATTTGTACTCAGGTCCTCATGTTTACACAGCCCTCAGAGCCATCTCTCTATCCCTCAGAGGGGGGTCTTTTTAATTAAGATAACAGTAGGGGGCTGGAAAGATGGCTCAGAGGTTAAGAACCTTCTTCCAGAGGATCTGGGTTCAATTCCCTGTACCCACATGGAAGCTAACAACTGTCTGTAGCCCTCCGTGGGCATGCACGACATGGATGGACATACATACATGCAGGCAAGACAATCATACACATAAAAATTTAAATAAATAAAATATCAAAAACGAGTTTTGGAGCAGAGAAATGGTTCATCAGTTAAGAGAGCTTTCTGCTCTCTTAAACTCAGAGGACTTGAGTCTGGTTCCCAGCACTTCAGGTGGCTCACAATCGCTTGTAACTCCAACTCCAGGGGGATCCAATGCCTCTGGTTTCTTTGGGTACTTGCCCTCACAAGCATGTGCCTCACACAGACACATAATAATAAAACTAATCTATAAAAGATAAAAGTAAGTATGGCTCTCTCTTTTACTCTTTTGCTGTTTATCCCAAGATGCCACCTTCAGCCATGCTTGAATTGTGAGCATTCCTCAATTGGGTGTAAATTCTCAGTCAGGAGAAGGAATATTTGAGTTAGTGAAGGATTTTGCTCTAAGGATGGGAGAAAGAGCAGATGTTACAAGGTTGGTTTGATCACAGCAACAGACCCTCATTATGTGAAAGAGCCTATAATGAGGGCATAGACTAATATTGTGTCCATGGGAGAAGCATAGCTTAGGAAGTTTAATTCAGTTTTTAAAAATCTTTAAAAATCAGCAAGGTGAAAACAAGAAGAAAAGAACAAGTTAGAAACACTGAAAGAAATTTCCCCAAGATAGGGCCGGGCAAGTGGCACATGCCTTTAATCTCAACACTCAAGAGACAGAGGCAGGTGAATCTCTGTGATATTGGGGCTAGCCTGGTCTATGCAGTGAGTTCCAAGCCAGTGGGAGTTACAAGGAAACTCTGTTTCCAAAACAAAAAAGTTTGCCAAAGATAACCATTGTGAAAAATTTGGTGCGTTACTATTTGTTCTTTGCGTTACACATTCATCTGTCTCATTCATTTAGACAACAAATATGCATAGATATTGTGGTGGATTACAGACATGTAAGGTTGTAGATGAGAAGACGATGCTTAAAGATAGGCCACACAGGCAGACGGATTATTTCAGGCTGAGGGCAATTGAGAAAGGCAGATGTAAGAGCAGCTTTCTGTTTTCTTAGAAGTAGGACCCAGATTTACAGAGAAAAAAAATACCTCCTCTGCTCTCTGCCCAGAAAGACAGAGGTTAACCACTATACACTCATCTGGATCTTAACAGCCTGGGAATGGCACTAGAGCTATCTTTCTGACATGTGCTAACTAGCTTTCATCTGCCTGCTCACACTTTTCTATCCCCAGAGAGTTAGTCCTTTTCCTTTGTCTTGTCCCTTCTCTAAACATGTCCTGTGTTTTGGTTGAAACTGCTGTGTGAATTGGAATTCAGTTTCCTTTCTGAGAACAACTCATGTCTATATGAAGTATATAATACTTCTTAACCTTGCTGTGTTAATCTGTCTTTTGTGACAGGAGTCCGTTTTAACTAAGCACATGCAGAGGGTATAGGAGGAAGCTGCCTTCCTCCTCTACCAGGTAGTTAAGACACACACAGTTCCTGTTTTTAGGGTTCAGATTTATTCTTTTTATGAAGTTATAACCACATGGTATTCTTTAAAAATATTTTATTACTGTTATTTTATGTGTATGAGTGTATTCCCTGCATGTGTGTAAGTGCTCCTGTGTTGTACAATGTCCAGGAAGGTCAGAAGAGGGCATTAAATCCCTGGGAACTGGAGTTGCAGACAGTTGCTAGCTGTCATGTGGGTGCTGGAAACCAAACCTGGGTCCTCTGCAAGAGCAGCCAGTGCTCTTACCCACTGAGCCATGTCTCCAGGCCATCACATAATATTCTTACTGTACTTTACATTTAAAATTAACATGTCATATACACATGCCATTATAGATTATTTTTGCATATTATTTTTTCTCGTATAACACTAATATTTCCATTGTTAGATGGATCCCAGTGCTTTTGTTCCTATAAACAATTTTGCAGTAAACATCACACAATATATCCTAAATTTAAGATTTGTCTAAGAATTACAAAGGCAAAGAGGTCAACATTAGGGCTTTTGATAGTGGGGGATTACTTAGTAAGATTTTGCATAAATTTATTCTCCATTCTACAATGTAAGACTAACTCTACTTCACATAATCTCACCATACTGAGCATTACTATTAAAAATTTAATTTGACATATGAAGAAAGGTAATCATTAGCCTCACAAGATGACTCCAAGTTCCAGAAAATGCAGGGGGATGTCCTGAGGTTTTTCAAACATCTTGGAATTGGAAGTTACGAAAGTACAGACTATACAATCATGCCATTATGAGTCTAGAATCTCCTGAAGGCCTTGATTTGTTTTCCTAAGGCATTTTGATTCTTTTCTAGGGCAGTCATCCCATGTGATCACTAATGAAAATGTGCTATTTCATTGATGGTGAAAAGAGGGTCATTTGATAGGGAAATGGTATATGTAGATAAAAAGAAACTTGAAATAATCAAATAGGTTGCAATTGGAAGGAGTAAAAATGTATTTACTAAATTGAACCACCAAAACCAGAAACAGGAGCACCTTCGAAGCAGAAAGGAAGGAAACTGAATCTACACTTTGTTGGAAAAGCCAGAGCAGGTCACTGGTGAGCTTCCGATATAGGCATGCCACACTATTAATTGCTTTGTTAGAAGAGAAACAGCCTAAAAATATGTGAGCAATCCTGGGCCCAAAGGTACTAATGGCAGTGGAAACAGTTACCATGACAACGACAAGGAAAAGTCAACCAAAGGAATTACTAATACATATGAGTGTAAATGTATCTGACATTGAATAATGCGAGCTGATTCCTTAGCAGGTTTCAACACTATTTTTGAACTTGAAAAAAAAAAAAAGTGTTTCAGCATTTATCCCATGTGAGTTTTATTTTAGTCTATGGATTTTAGAGTAAGGGGAAACTAACTTTTTCATAAGATGGTGGGCTTGATTATAAAAATAACTCATAAGAATATCACAGGAACATTAGAGAACATTAGAAAAATAAATTGCCTGTCATCCTCCCTGTCGGTACAACAGCTTGCCTATTGCTTCTTGTTCCTACACCCCACTGCATTTTTATATATCTGTAATCTGAGTATTCTACCAGCTTTGCATTCTTATCATATAATCTCATGATGACAGCATTTTCCATATTTAAAAATCACTTTCATAATTATCAATTATGAAACAACTGATAAACAGTAGTTCAGTAACTGCACTGTATTATTTGCCCAAACATTCACCTATTCAGAGGTATGTATTATTGACAAGTTATGTTTAGACAATGCAGGGGGAATGGGTAGACTTCACATGAATTACTAGCATGCAAGATCTCAGCATATACTTAAGCTTGTGTTTAGGCCGTGGTGCATTATAGCACACAAATATCTGCTAGCTGGAGGTTGGGAGGGTCAATGGTTCTTGATTATTAGGTAGTGCCAACAATTAATAGGATAGGGAAGAATGCTTTTCTCATTATGCCACATATTGCTTTATACTGCACATCTGCTCCCACACTGCAGGCTCTGCCACAATCCCCTAGTGCTTTTCTGAAAGACCATTTCTTGCCCCAAATGAATCTGTCAATAATAATTATTATGGTAAAAGTAAAAAAGCCCAGCAAACATGATTGAATCACTCCCTCATAGTTTTCAGTTAAGACAAGTGACTCTATATCACTGAAAGGCAATTGTCTCTTGCATTTGCAGTAAATCAGGTGTCTTTTTCACCCTCATTGGAAGGGTTTCTGCTTGGCCTCATATGCTGTACCATTCATCTTGTTTTATGCACATAATGGTGCTATTGGCTCAGAATAACTGTGTCAGTGTTTTGGGTTTTAATAGAGCTGTTTGCTTCCACAAAGATGCCTTCTGAATGTATGGAGGTCTGTGCTCAGACTAGAAAATCAAAAGACAGCCCCATAAGTCACTATATAGAGGCCCTGCTTGAACTTGGGAAATTCAATTGAAGCTTAATGAACCTGCTGATAGATTAATGGTTTACTGAAAGTGGGATCATTTGTTATCGAAACTACATGTTTTGATGATCATTCAGTCACTGAAGAGTTGTGTTAATTCAGACGGACTAAAGAACATTGGCTTTCAAGTTGCCATTAATATATGTGGTAAAGAATTGTAAATGAATGTTCTTGCATTTCAAGAATTACTGTGACTGGGATGCCCACTGAGGTAAGCAAAGCATTAGGATGAGGCCATCGGTCCCAACAAAGCACAATCACCAAGGAAGTTAAAAAAAAAATTTTTTTTTTTGATACTGAGTGGACTGGTTAGTTTTTGTCAACTTGACACAAACTAGAGGTACCTGGGAAGAGAGAACCTCAACTGAATTTCCTCCACTGGATTGGTCAGCAGCCATGTTTGTGATGTCTATAAGGCATTTTCTTAATTGCTAACTGATATGGGAGTGCCCAGATTTCTGTGGGTATTTCCATCCCTAGGCTGCTGGGCCTGATTGCTATAAGGAAAGGAGCTGAGAAAGCCAGTGGAAGCAAGCCAATAAGCAGCATTCCTCCAGGGTCTCTGCTTCAGTTCCTGCCTCCAGGTTCTACCCTTGAGTTTGTTCCCTGATTCCCGTCAGCGATGAACTGTTACCTGCACTTGTAAGATGAAACAAACCTTTTCTCCCCAAATTACTTTTGGTCAGTGTCTTAGTTTGCTTTCTATTACTGTGATAAAAACACTGACCAAAACCAACTTGGGGAGGAGAAGGTTTATTTGGCTTACAAGTACAGTTCATCATCAAGGGAATCCAAGGCAGGAATTCAGGACACGGATCTGGAGCACAGAACATGGAGGAACACTGCTTACTGGCTTGCTCCCCTGGTCCATGCTCAACCTGCTTTCTTATACAACACAGGACCACCTACTTCCCAGGGGTGGCAAAGCCCACAGTGGTTGGGCTTTCAAGAAAAAAAATACTCCATAGACATGACCACAGTCCAATCCAATGGGAGCAATTCCCAACTGAGGTTCCCCTTTCCCAGGTGTGTCAAGTTGACAACTAAAGCTATCCGGCACAATGGGAGTGGTTAATCACAATAAGAGATAAAGTAACTAGAACACTGATCATTGTGAGCAAGCCTCTTGATCAGAAAGTTATGCTGGAGTAACTTCTGTGGTCATAATGGTGGGACAGCATTTGAAAATCAGACTTTAAATTTCTGCTGTTTAACTTAGGCTATTTGAAGTGAATTTTTTTTTCTTCTTTTCTCCAAGTCAAAAGGGCCAAGAAAGATTCATAAATTCTTGTTATGAATGTATTTCTGTCCTGGTTTGTATTGCTATAGTGAATGCATGGCTTATAAACAATGCAAGTTTGTTTCCTATTGTTCTGGAGGCTGGGAAATTTTAGATCCTGTGTGTGGTAAGAGCCTACCCACTCATCTATAGGCTGTCATTTTTTTTTTTCATGGAGGTTTCCTGTGTCATAAGGACATCTTTCTGTGATCCCTCTGATAAAGGCACTAATCCTTTATCACCCTCATGATATAATGACTCCTCAAAGCCTTTCTTTCTAATACCATCACATCAGGGATTAGGAGTCGCCTATGAATTTTTGCAGGTTGATAAATTTCTGCCTATACCATTCCCTAGTGAGAGATTGTACCAAGAGGCTCAAATCCTGAGAAATGGTCTTTCTATTTTTCGTAAGAGAAGAAAAAGAAAAGAAAAAGCACAAAAAGGAACCCCGGAGACCTCAGAGATATGATTTAGGGATGAGTAAGAGAAGAAATTTTAAACTTTCAATTGACAGTCACAAATACATGCTGCATGGTGACCCAGATGACTGTTTAGGTATACACAACACCAGAACAGAAAGACCATGTATTGCTGATTTTTTTCTTCATCAAATACATTACCACTGGCAAGACAAGATGCATTAATTCATCTAATTTCAACCCTAAGCAGGTATCCTGTGGCTGTTCCAGAGATGAGAAAATGGTTCTGTGAAGAGAGATTACTTACCCAAGTTCTCACAGCAGCGAAGCAGAGAAGTTGTGACACAGAACACACCATAGTACATATCTGTTGGAAAAACCGGCTCTGCTCTTCTCCACCGCACAAAATATTTTTCCCTCCCAGAAATACTGAACATTTGGCTCAGGATTTCTCAGCAGCCAAAGAAAGCAGAAAAAGATGATCTATGAAAAGAATGGCGATGTTCCAGGTACTGCCCAGAAACCCAGGTTTTCAGCATCAATATGGCAGCAAAAGACTCAAAGATGAGGCTCCATGAGTCAGGCTGCTCAGATGTGACTGTTGCTGTCCTTCACTGACAAATGATTGGTCCTCAACTAAGTTAAAACTCTCTAAACATCGCTCTGCTCATTTAAAAAGTGCTAGTGGTAATAATAACCTTGTACATTTGTTGTAAAGATTTAAAGAGAGGATCCACAGAGGTGTTTAACATGACCTGTAGAGCATATGCGCTAGCCCATAAATGCTAGTTGTTACCATGGACACATGAAGGCACATGAGTGTGTGAGAAGACCCTTCATTCAAAGCCCACCCTCTTCAGCTATAACTAAATAATTTTTTTGTTTATGGCAATCCAACTCCTATTGAGAAGCCAAATGTGTAATTTGATCCAATTAAGGCTAGATGGAAATTCATAACAAATATCCATTAATCACACAAAGACTCCTACTCTGTTTCTGAGATGAGAGGGGTATCATGGCTTTTATTATAGCTTCTACCACTCTGACAACAATCACGAGTTCTCTTGCGGATAGCCCCATTTGTGTCAATTAGTGGCTTTAGATCCATTTCTATTACTTAGGTTTCTGAATCAGAAAATTATGGATTTCAACATGAAACATACATCCTAAAATGAATGGAGTGAAACAGACTGCTTGGAGAAAGAATTACCATTGTGACTAATTGCTACTAGGATTTATTTTTAAGATGCTGTTGGAAGAGCACAGGAGTCATTTTCTTTGATTTTAATTGTGCTGTGAACCGTTTATTAAACTAGGCACTTGTGTCAGGCATTAAAGATGGAATGTGTCTGTTGTGGTTTGAATGTGAACCAATTCCTCATTGGTTCATGTGTTTAAAAACTTGGTCTCCAGCTGGTGATGCCATTTTGGAAGAAGACAGGAGCCTTACTGGAGGAAATGTGTCATTGGGGTGGGCCCTAGGGTCCAATGACTTCCAGTCTGGCTCTTCTTCCTGGTTGTAAACACAATGTGACCAGCTGTCTCATGCTGCCATTATACTTTCCCTGCCATGATGGACTGTACCCTTAAACCACGAACCCTAATAAATTTTCAGTTGCTTTTGTCCGATATTTTGTCACAGCGATGAGAAAAAGAACCAATACAATATCTTTTCTTTGTTGAATGCTTCTAGTTGTATCAGCTATTAATATTAATAATATTAATCAATAATATTAATTGATATTACTTTTACAGCCCACTAGCTGTAGGAGTTATTAAGAACTGATGACTGATATTGTAGAAGAGAAGCCAAACAATTGATAGACCTCTATTTGAAGGCTCATTCTGTGAATCACATCTCTCCAAACAGAATGTCCTCCTCTGTCTTCGTTTCAACTACTGAGTACATGGAGAAGTTGTACAAAGTTTGGGGAAAGCTCTGCCTGTCATCTTCCCAAACTCTTGGAGCCAATTATTTGGGACTTGGGTAACTTCACCAATGAAGAATTCCAGTGAACTTTCTATGTGGAATGAATAGAGAAGACAAGAACAAAGACCCAATTAATAAAATAGTTTGAATCTTAGTATGTTCTTATGATTTTCATACCATGCCCTATACTGTTTAGATGCTTTCTCATCAAATATGCACTCTGTAACCTTGAGCAGTCCTTACACTATAAAGTATCACAATGTTGGCAGTGGGGTTGGGGATGTGGAATCATGCTTAGGAAGTTAGACACTGACTGTTGGTGTGATGGAGTGAAGGGAGGGAAGAGGAAGGTTTTGAGATGGGTGACTGGGCTGGTAAAGATACCCTTAAGTGAGTGGAGGGTGGAGGAGGCTCAAGGTAGAGAAGCAGAGTACTATAAAGGGCCACCTTCAGAGTAAATGGATTTTGCTTTATCTCATGTTGAGGATTTCACTGTAGATGACTCAATTTTTCCACCTCAATGACATCTACTTCCTAAATATGCAAGTATTTTGTGAGACCATTTCCTCAAACAAAGTAGCTTCTGTGGATGGCTTTATGCTGCACAGTAGGATGTTTAAGGGAGAGGAATTCTAGGAGAGAGAGGTGACTTTGTCAGGGGACATGGGAGGTCACACCACATTCCTTTCTTCTCTATATCTATCCCCTACAGTGCTGTGTGTGATTACAGTTGCAGGTGACAATGATTATGAGTATTATCACTCAGCAATGAGGAAAGTGGCTCATTTCTTTGTAAAAAGGATAGACAACACTGTATTTAAATGTGGTACGAGGGAAAATAAAGCCTGGGCCAGTGTGTGTGTGTGTGTGTGTGTGTGTGTGTGTGTGTGTGAGAGAGAGAGAGAGAGAGAGAGAGAGAGAGAGAGAGAGAGAGAGGTAGGAGGAGCCAGCTTCATTAGGATTTCCCGACATTTTCTATCAGCAGGCATGAAAGAAAACCCAGTTCTTCTTGGCTTTAAGGAAAGAACATAAATAAATAGCCAGTTAAACTCTCAGGTGAGAGATTAGTCAGCAGATGCAGACATCATGGGTATTTTTGACACTGGGCTCTTTCCACACCACCTTTTGCAAGGGAGGCATCCCTGTGACTGAACACGGAAAAGGATGTGTACAGAAAAGGATGCTTGCCGGCCGAGCAGGTCGTAATTCATGCTTCAGTGATGCTGTGCCTGGAGGAGAGAGAATGAAACATTTATGGAAATGGCTTTTTCCTAGCCACACATTATATTTGTCAAAAGGAATACGGCAGAACAGGAATTAGTTTCCTAAGAGAGCCTCACGGCGTTCGTTTTCTTTCAGGGGTAGCCTCTTGTGTATATTTGAAGGTGAACCCATCGCTGGTTCCCATTCAGGACTTGATCAGCAGTGTCTCCCTCATCTCACTGCCCTTTTCTGAGACACTGGGGAGCATTCAGGGTTGGATTTGCCAATAGGTATGTGCTTAGGGCACCTGAAAAATAAAAGCAAAAGCAAAAAAAAAAAAAAAATCGTGTCCTGTGGGGAGGTGGTTTGAGAAAAAGATAATCCTTAAAATTGAAGAGATTTTTTCCTTTTATTTGCTTTTTATTGCTGGGCAAATATAATTAAAACTAAATCCTCTCCGAACCCAAGAAATCATCTCCATGAAGGTTAGAAGAGAAAGCAAGCCAGTTTCATTATTGAATAACTGGTATGGGAAAAGTGGGGTCTTTGAGAGTCACGGAGGTTTTCTGTCTTGCTTCCGGTGAAAATGAATTGGAGTGCTAGGATCCCAGACAAATAAACGGCCACTAAAGCAGCATAAGGTCAGTGGCTTCTGGGTCCTTTGTGTCAAAAACCAAAGGAATGAAATTCATGGACTACCGCAGAGAAAGTTTAGAAAGGAGTTTTATTGTAGCATTATAGGGAGGAGCTTAAGAGAGAAAAAAAGCAGAATGTCTTCATAGCAGGAATATGTTCCAGAAATTGGATACTCCCGAGCTGTGAGGACTTATGGCTGGGATGAGAGAAGATGGGCTATGGCTCCAGTGTTACCAGAAATTTTGGGGAGTCCCGCAAGAGTCACCACATGTAAGTGAAGAAATTGAGGTTCCCGTCTTGTTATTGTTAGTCTCATTAATAAAAGAACTTAAGAACTGACTCAAATAGAAGCTCAAGGATAATTTTATTAGGGTTTAAGAGAAAAAAAATAGCAAAGCAGGCAAGCTATTAATCTTGGCAGCTGCCTGGAGGAGGGGAATGGAGGAGAAGTCACACACATAGTGGACTAGTGGCCACATGGTCGGGAGGGGAGACTTAGAGACAGAGTCAGAACATCTCAAACACTGGGAAAGCCCAACATTTTCTCTAACAAAGTGTTATCGAAAGCATACTTAGAAAAGAGATAGGAGGAAGCGAAGGAGAGTTTATGCTTGGGGCAGCCGTAGGAAGCTGCATGGGGAATCACTGTCTCATTAAAGCACCAGGTGTTCTGCCTATCTCTTTAGCATGGTTTAAGTCAACCTGCCTTCCTAGGGGTGGTCTGGTGGCCACAAGGTTGACTTGGCCGAACTGGAATGCTGAGTCTCCATCCAGGCCAGAGATTTTATTCTCTTGACCAGAAGTTTTCTCTTAAGGGGAACTTTCTTGCTACTGTAACACCTACGTTAAAACGCCCTCATCAGTTTCTATCCTCTGCTCTCATCCTAAGCACTGATTCAGAATGAGATTTATCTCATAGACAATATGATAAGAGATTTCAAATAAATAAATAAATAAATAAATAAATAAAGAAAGAAAGAAAGAAAGAAAGAAAGAAATCCTTCTTTTTATATCACCAAGCAGGCATTCTTGTTCTCAGTATAAACAATCATGGGGCTGGTGAGCTGGCTCAGCCTGTAAACGTACCAAGCCTGATGACCTGAGTTAAATCTCTGAAACCCACAAACCCACAGGGTAGAAAGAGAACAGAGTTCTTCAAGTTGTTACACACACACACACACACACACACAGACATACAACATACAGATGGACACAGACACAGTCACACACACACAGACATACACACACAGAGACACACAGACACACACACACACAGACATACATACACAGAGACAGAGACACACACAGACACACACACAGATGGACAAACACAGACACAGTTACACACATAGACACACACACAGACACAGTCACACACACAGACACAGTCACACACAGACACACAGTCACACACACACACACACACCATAAATGTAAAAAAAAGGTAAATGCTGATTTTCCTCAGGGAAGAGGTTAACAGCCTCTAACCTTCACCCTAACCCCATTTGGTAACGAGGTGCCCATTGTTAGCTAATTGCTTTTATCCAAAGGAAAAAATAGATTTCTGTATCTTTATGATAAGAGGAGTTTCCAAGCTTGGAATTGTTTCCCACAGTTCGGCTTTTTCCCTTAGGAACTGGGAGGCTCCAGCTATCGCTCCCTGGACATTTCTTCTCAAAGGCACGGCCCCACATCTCCTGATGAAGTTTCCCAGGTCATAAAACTGACAAAAGATCTATCTAGTTTTTGAAAAGATTTATAGACATTTAAAAGAGCAAATTTGGATATTTTATAGTTTTCTAAAAAGAAGGGGAAAGTCTGTTATTTCACTTTCTCCTTTCTTCTCCTTCCCTTCTCCCTTTCTTCCTTCCTTCCTCCCTTCCTCTCTTCCCTCCCTCCTTCCCTCTCTCCTTCCTTCCTTCCTCCCTCCAGTCCTCTCAATTCCATCCCCTCTCTATCTATCTTCTCTATCTGTGCCTCTCTCTTCCTTTCTCTCTTGTTGGCAGAAGCTTGACTGGAGATAGAGAACACTGAGGTCTTCAACCAGAAACCAGGAAGCCGCGTTCACTCCTATGGCATTGGCTCAGCATATTCAAATCCAAAGTCTGAGCCCCAAGTGCTGCTTTTTATACTTTTTTTCTAGTCCTTTCTTTATATTTTATTCCCATTGTCTCTCTCTCTATATATATATTTGGATTGAGTGTTTTATGCTACAGAATTGTGACAGGGTGATGCCTGCGTACACAGACATTGATTATGTCACGTAGCCTTTTCTTTGTTTTGAGAACGTCCTCACCACACTCTCTGACAGAGCTGCCTATGTAGCACTTTATTTTTAACAGGAAATTGAGACTTTGTTTCAATTTTGGTTTGTTCTTATATTTATTTTATAATTTAGCATTGCTTTGTTTTATGTGGTGTGTGTGTGAACATAAACAGTGTTTATGGGTTAGTTTGATAGAATGAGACAGGTTTTAGGGTCTGCCATGAATCTTGGCCCTAGGTGGCACAGAAATAGTGAGGACAGAAGGATAGGGATCCAGAGGTGCTAATAAGTTGCTGGAGGGCTTGGCATGGGGCAGGGGTGAGGAGAAGGGAATCCATAGAGGATCTGAGGGTAAGTGCCAAGTCCAAGGGAGTAGGGTAACTTCCTATTCTCTCTATAGGTCTCAAGTCCCCAGTCACTGGAGGGACGCTCAAAAACAGAACTACAGACATTCTATTGAAACTCTAAGGAGAGTGGGTGTGGGAGGGAGATCGAGGAACTCAAAGCTTAATAACAGGGATGGGGGCTGGTTAGATGGCTCGGTGGTAAAGGTGTTTCCCACCAAACCTGATGCCCTGAGCTCCATCCCGGGGATTCACATGGTAAAAAGAGAGAATCAACCCCCATAAGTTGAACTCTGATGTTCATCTGCCTACACACACACACACACATGGAAATGTCATTAAAGAAAGTAATAAATAAAAATACATTTAAAAGAGACAGGGATGGATGTAACTGACTGATCACAGTTTTTCATTCCCACTATCGGCCTGCCAACCTCAATTCTCAGGACCATCAAGTGTTTACTGAATTGAATTTAAACAGTAATTATATATTTTTGGACTACTAATTTTGTTTTCTGATCCCAACTCCAATACATTTTCAGAAAACATTTTTAATAGTGTAAGGACCCCCCAGAAATGGAAAATGAAGGCTACAGCAAATCTGACTCCATCTTGTTAGAAAAAGCCTCAGCCACATAAGCTTGGCTTCCTGGCTTCAGAAACTCTTTCCCACCCCCCTAGTTAAACATTTGCAAGGACATAGCCTTCAAATATCAGAAGGTTTTGTAAAAACACCCTACTTAGGACTACATGAGATCTGGTCAGGTTGACCAAGGCTAAAATCAGAGACATAAACAAGACCTTGAAGTATACTCTGGTAAGCACATTCCATGGGCCCTGTTACCTTAATATGAGTAAGATGCTTTTTCACGCCAAGTGGGCTTCCTTAACCAATCCCAACCCTTGTTCCTCCTCTCTTTGTTTTAACCCTATAAAAGATTACCTCACCCTCCACTCGGGGCCACTGTCTTATCACCCGCTGCGTCGGTGTGTCAGACTGTGGACCGAGCTCGAGCTTGTAAATAAAGACCCTTTGTTCTTGCATCAGATTTGACCTCCCTGGTGGTCTTTTGAGAGGATTCTATAACCTGGGCACAACAATAGCCAGAAAAGTCAAAGGACAGGCAGCAAGGGAATGGAGAGATGGCTCGGAGGTTCAGAGCACTGGCTGCTCTTGAGGAGGACCTGGGCTCCATTCCCAGCATACACGTGGCAGCTAGTAATTATCTGTAACTTCTTCTGGTCTCTGCAGGCATTGTATGACATAGGTGAACTTACATGCATGCAGGCAACACACGCATACACATAAAATAAACATAAGAAATAAAACTATTAAAAAAAGAAAGAACAGGCAGAAGGGAACTGTTGTCAAGGATGAGCTCAGGAGCTCGGATGATGCCCTCAGAGCTCTGTCTCTTTTCCCCATTCTCCATCTTTGTTTCCCTTTGTTGCTAGGCAGGCAGTCTGTTTACAAAGTGAGCTGCCAGTTGTTTAAAGTGTACATACATGGTCCTCAGTGCCTGGGAGGACAAGGCAGAGAAAGCCTACTGGGTTGTTCCTGATTTGCCCTGCTGGGGACACATTGTCAACTTTGAGGCCCATTACCAGGTGCTGGGAAGAACACAGAGTAGAGTTGGGGTCACATGGCTTATGGTTCAAAAAGGTTCTGACAGAAGGTGAAGGAAACTGGAGTGATCTACTGACAGTGTGTCACTTTTGGATGTGGGACAATGTCTTATTTGGCTTTGTGACCAGGTTCTAGGTCCTTAGTGTATGCTTACTAACTGGATGAACTTGTATTCTTTCTTTTGACACTTTCTGTTGCTTAAATAAAGAACATCTTTAGACTCCAAGGTGACTGGTTCCTGGGGGCACCAAAACCCAAGGATGCTCAAGTCTCTTGTGTAAAATGGTATATTTGCATACAATCTACACACACACACACACACACACTTTTTTGTGTTACTCAGAATACATAACACAATGCGAATGCTTTGCAAATAGTTGTTTTACTATATTGTTTTGGCAGTAATGGTAAGTAAAAAAAAAGTCTGCACATCTTCTGCAAGATACTTTGTGTTTTTCAAAAAAAATGATTTGTTCCTTGGTTAAATTCCTGTCCATGAAGTTAGCTGATACGTAGGTTAGGTCTGCTGTTCTGATGGCTATAGAACCTGGCAAAAGAATAGTAGTAGATGTTTACATCAGAGAATTTCTTTACTTGTAAGTCACTTATTTATAAAATTAGTAGCCCACTTCGATTGCAGAATGCTTTTGACTAGCACTTAATAAGGTAATTGTTTAGAATGGTGACTATTGAATGGAAAGTACTATCAATATTGAAAACTGTATAAAATGTATTTTAACAAGGCGAAGTACAAAATGTTAATAATATTGTATGCTTATTTTTAAAACTTATTTATTTGTTAATGTGTATGGGGGGCATACACGTGCTACTATGTGCATGTGAAGTTGGTTTAAGTTGGACAGATTGTGAAACTGGTTCTCTTCTACCACGAGGGCCCCTGGGATTGAACTCAGGTCGTCAGGCTTGGTGGCAAGCACCTTTACATGCTGAGCCATCTGGTAGCCTACACTGTATGCTTAAGTCATGCTTAAGCATGCACTGACTCTCACTGATCCTAAGGCAAGCATATTTTCTGGCATTTTTTACATGTTCTCATTAAATAATCTAAAGTGTATGCTGTTTCACTTGTGTCAAAATGTCCTACTGAGGTACCCCTGAAGGCAGAGCAGCAGAACCTTGATCTCCAGAGATGGTGGTATAGCCTGCAGCATCCTCCTCAGCAGGAGGAGTCTCTTGTGAAGAAAGCACACTCTGCATTCTATTCCACAATATCCCTGAGTTTGTTGTAACACTAATAATCATCTTTACTCTCTCACTGAAAGCATAAAATTGAAGAAACTCTCCCCAGATGACACTGAGGCAAATCAACATTCTGTAATCCTTCCTGTCATTCATTAAGCAATTAGAAGGAACTTGTGATAATTTTACCCAAGAAGGGCACAGTAGTTCACTAGGAGTGGAATCCAACTTTCCATAGGAAATAATGAGGTCTGTTTTGCATAAGAACAGCTGCTTAGCCAACTCAGCTCTGTGCAAACACAAGTTTTGCAGGCACTTTCCAAATACTTTTAACACTACTTAGGTGTTCCAGTAGTATCCGTAAATGTGGAAAGAGCACAGGGTTAGCAAGAGCAGTGACCTTGGGTTGGTCCTGTGCCCTCAGAAAACCGCCTCACCTATTAAATAAAGCGCTTAAACTAAGTGACCTCCAAAGTGAACTCCAGTTACCAAATTGCAGATTGTAGTGGACGACAATACAAGAGACGGTCTATTTTCACTCACCAAACACCTGGTGAAAACAATTAGAGGTCTGAATAGGAATTCTTATTTCTTTCTCTTGAATGATGTGGCAGGGATATGTAGTTGAGTGAAATTTATCCTGTCAATAAACAACTTAAAAGAACATTTGGGCGCCATTTCTAATATTTTCTTTTTTTTGACGGGGTCTCCCTAGTCCTAGCCCACCTGGCTCACTATGTGGACCAGGCTAACCTCGGTCTCCTGCCTCTGCCTCCACAGGGCTGGTATTAAAGATGCATGCCACCATGCCCAGCATTTATTTTTATTTTTCACAAAGGCCACCTCATGAAGCACTCACGCTCCTGCACTAAGAGGTGTGGTCAGTGTCTCATTTTACAGATGAGAAACACAGAAATATGCAGAGGTTCAAAGTTAGAACCAGTCAAGGTAGAACCCGGTTTTGAAACCAGGAAATCTGGCTCCAGACCATTCTCCTGCTGTATTACACCGTCTCTCGATGCTGTAACAGAGATGAGGGTTTCCTCCTGCTCTGAGGTTACGAAGCACACTGTGCCAGACTGTGTCTGCTCAAGGCATGTGAACGAATGAGTTGTGGAGCTCTCTTGGAGATTAGGCTTCAGTGGAGAGACACACAATTAGCAGTTCACCACCAGAGTCTCATCAGTGGAAGACTTTCAGAAGCCTGCGGAAGGTGAAGGAGGGAGTCACTGTCTGGTCAGGGAAAGTTGGAAGGCAAGGTGAAGGATGCAGGCAAAGTTTTGATGATCAGGGATGAAAACTGTACAAAGTTTAGGAATTTATCAGAAGAGGAAGAAACTCCAATCTGTGAGATGAGAGAACACAGAAGAGTAAGACTCTCATAGGCCTGAACCATGAGACCCACAAAGGCCTGAACCGTGAGACCTGCACCTGAACCCTGAGAACCACATAGACCTGAACCGTGAGAAACACATAAGCCTGAATGGAAATCTAGGACTGCCCACCAAGTTGAGGTTTCCCATGACAAGAGAATAAACATGTCCTTCTATGTTTAAACCTTTAACACTGAACATTCTCTCTCTCTCTCTCTCTCTCTCTCTCTGTTCCTTTCCTTTCTTTCTTTTTCCCTTGTTGGTTTTTTGTTTGTTTATTTGTCTGTCTGTTTTCTTTTCTTTTTTTGGGGAGATAGGGTCTCACTGTGTAGACCAGGCTGGCTTGGAACTCACAGAGATCTGCCTGATGCCTGCCTCTGCCTCCTGAGTGTTAGGATTAAAGGTGTGCATCACATGCCTGGCATATTTAAAAAAATTTTTTTTGAATCCATGTATGTGGAACTGGCTGATACTGTAGTTATTGCCTACTGTATGGCAGTATACTACTACTATATTGTAGTATAGTAATGGCACCAGAATCTGGGAAAGATGTGGAGGAATAATAAGGCCTGGCACACACCTGTAATCCTAGTACTCAAAAGACAGAGAGGCAGGAGGATCACGAGTTCAAGCCAGCCTGGGTTAGCCAAGATCTTGAGATCTTGCATGCAGCATGTATAAGACCATACTGACTCAGACTAAAACCTAGCACGGAGCTGGAAAGGGGGCAGCAGGCCCCAACCCTAGCCAAGGAACTACTGGCAAATGATTACTGTGGGGTGAGAGAGAGCAGATCTTCTTTAAGGGAGTGACTCTAGACAGACGGACTCCAGGGGATGAGCTTGCACTGAGGAACACCTGGATAGAAATGCTTGACCAGATAGGACTTAACATATATGACAGAATACTTGAAATGTGGTGGAGGGACTCTGTGGGGTGTGAAGGGGGCTAAATTTGATAAATTGCATGTATTAAGATGTATTATATGAAATGCACAAACTTCAAAAAATGTTAAAAATGGAAAAAGCGATTTTATTTTAATGCACAGTTGTTCATTTTTAATTATTTATTTATTAAAAATATTATTTTCATTTTATGTGTATGAGTGTTTTACCTGCATGTATGCATTCTCTCATGGTCAGGCCCAGCCCCACTCCACCCCCAGGTTTGAACTGATTGAGGGGACAGAGAATGCTCCTTTAGAGAAATTAATTTATTCCACGTTACTTACAAAGGATTCATCCCCAGGGAGAGGGAGAGATGGATATGTTGAATGGTAGTTTGCTCATAAGTCCTGTACCGTCCACCCCCTCCCCACTCTGGAACACATGCGAGAATGATGTCCTGGCCCCCTTGCCTGCCTATCTCCTTCCCAGCCTGCATTTCTGCTAGACCTCCCCTCTTAAGTCATTGGTTAGTTGGCTGTCAATCACATTTGGAAGCCTATCCCTCACAGCAGAGAGAGAAAACTGCTTATCTATGCAACACCAGGTTGTACAATGCCTGTGGAAGCCGCCATTTGGGTATTGGGAGCTGAACCCAAGTTTTCTGCCAGATCAGCAAGCACTCTTAACTGCTGAGCAGTCTCTCTAGCTCTGTGTTATTTACTTTTTAAAGCCTCAACACTCCCCTGTGCTTTGGGAGGCAGCAAAGCTACCTTACTTAGTTGGCTTCCTTACGAGCTTTGCAATCAAATCCAGCTACTCCCTGGTGGTGTGTGTCCCTATCTTTTCTGGGCTTTAGTTTACTTTACTCTCTCACCCACCCTGCTGACCCTGGAACTCACATGCTGGAAGGGAGAACTGACTGTTTTTTAAAAGGTGTCCTCCGTTTTCCACATGTACACAACTCAAGCACGTGCACATGCACATGTGTGCGCACATGTGCAGACACAGACACACATCCATGCCCAGTGAAGAAGTAAAGGTCTTTAAAAAGAATCAAAGACCAATCCAAAAGGATTCAAATAAATAGGGAATTTAATCCAAGATATGGAAGAGATACTTACAAAGTAAATTAAAGATATAAACAAGAAATCTATGAAAGAAACTACTCTGGAGGGAAAAATTTAAAATATGGAGGGAAAAAATCGAGTAAGAAAATATAGATACTGAAAAAGAACCAAGCAGAAATTCTGGAAACGAAAGAAACAAACATCAAATAACAGCATCATCAACAAGTAGAAGACTGAATATCAGAGATGGAGGACAAGGTCGAGGCAATACAGATATATGTATATACAGATATATACATATAAAGAAAAAAAGCGAATACCAAAAAAAAGCTCCAAGCAGCTTGCCATGAATTCACGGGACAGAAGAGCCAAGACAAAAACCTGTAGCACAGACAAAGGTTCATTAAAATTGTAGTGAAGAAGTTTTCAAATCTCAAGAAAGAACTCCAAAACCAGGGTGCATTTCGAATTCTAGATAGACACGAGCAGAGAAGAATCTCTCCCCAGCATATCATAGTCAAGATGTCAAAAATACAAAGAACACTAAAATACAGAACACTAAAATCTGTAAAGGAAAAATGCCAAATAGCATACAGAGGCAGAGACAGTATGATAACATCAGATCTGTCTGTGTTCAGCAAACTTAAAATGCTAGGAAGGCACAGAATGATATATTCCAAGCCTTGAAAGAAAATGATGCCAACCAGGATTGTTATACTCATAATAAGCAAGGAAACTGAAGCGGTAATTGAAGGGGTCCACACAAGTAAAAGTTTAGGAACTGCTGAATTCTACTGAACTGTCAGGGAAGAGCTCATACCAACACTTCTCATATGGTTCCACAAAACAGAAAGGGAATATTCTTTATTGGTAGGAGTATAACTCACTGCAGCCACCACAGAAATCAGTGTGGCGGCTTCTTTAAAAACGGAAATAATACTATTCTTTGACCCAGCCTTACCACTCCTGGGCATATAGTCAAAGGACTCTGTATCCTACCACAGAGACTCCTGCACAGTCATGTTTACTGCCGCTGTTTTCACAATAACCAGGAAAAGCAATCAGCCTAGCTGTCCTTGAAAATGTCATACATACACACAATGGACTTTTATTTAGCTGCAAAGAAAAGTGAAATTGTAAAAATTTCAAGAAAATGGATGGAACCAGAAAACATTATTTTAGGCCAGGCAACCCAGGCTGGGAATGACAAATACTGCATGTTCTCTTACTTTGTAAGCTAACTAAAAATTAGTCTTCCCTTATTTCAGTTATTCTTAGCTATAGACCCATTTTTTTTTCAATTTAAATTTTTGACAAAATGCCCCTGTCCAATGCCTAAGTCAGGCTGAATGTTCTGAAAATAAAGAAACATGCACAAGAAATGGACTGGAACTTGGAATATAAACAAGCCAATTGCTTCGGGTATTGTGGGTTTTACAATATAATTCCCGAGAAAGAGTCTGAGCTGCTTTGCTGAATCACCCATTCCTCCAGCATCTGTGGAGTGCTGGGTCCCTGGAACAGGGTAACGGGATCCGTCCTACGCTACGGCATAAACACAAGTCTTTCTTTGGAACAGAAATGGCACAAAGATAAACAAATACACACATACCCTATTGTTGCTAGAAATGCATTCATTCCCAGAATAATATGGTTCCTGGGTGAATAAGAAAGATGGATATTTTTAGAGTGATTCTCTCCTTGCTTTGGAACATGAGGACAGCACCTGCTAAATTTGGCACAAAATGATCATTGCTCTCTGGCAAACATCACACAAACAACTGACTCAGCGATGATGGGCGATTTCAAAACCCACAGCAGTTTCTGGGCATCGGATTTCAGCTCAGAACAGCTGTTGTAACTTGTGATAATTCTTTCACTATTTTTAGTAACTCGTTGCAAGTACAAAATTGTGAATAGCCATACTACAAAGGGCAGATTTTATTTATAACCCTTGGAAATTAAGTAGTGTGCTTCAGTTATTAAAGAATTCAGTAAAAAAATTTCAGGGAATACTCTTTTCAGAGTTTGAGTACCAATATTTCATCAAGTGATGTGGATGAAATACACTTTTATCCATGTATTTAGCTCATTAATGAATGAATTCCATCATTTTTAGTCTAAGCTAGTAATTTACAACTCAGAGGATAGTCTTCTCTTTTAGATTCTTTTTATTTATTATTTTCTTTAGGAAAAAAGAATCTGAGGGACATAATCACTTGTGAAAGAGAAAGCTAATCATGAATACTAGTTATTTTTCTCCAAATTGGCTCAAGTAGGAAATTAGAAAAATCCACGCAGAGATGATTATAATCAGCAATGTAAAAAACAGTGAATAATGGTTCTTAGCGATCATGTGTTTGGCCTTATGTCAAAACTCATCTTCCTAATTAACCTCAACCTAATGCATGGGTATTTAAAGAATTGTGGTGGAGCACCTGTAGTCAACTGGTCTTATTTAATCTCATAATTTCCTGGTTATGTTTTCCATAATCTGGGAGGCATGGGCTTACACATGAGGTAAGGGGAGGCAGGAAAGCCAGTGTGTTCTGGGTAACTGACTCGCTCTCCCAGACCTTCTAATTGGGCCTAATTATAGAAAATTGCAATGCCTAAAAATTGCAACAGATTTGCAGCCTCTGACATGATATTTTCAAGACTGCCTGAAAACGACTATGAAGGCACAAAAGAAAATCTTGAAAATACATTGTGTCACGTAAGGGGAGGCTAGAAAACAAGCTTAGGATAGACGGTGGTATTATTATCTCCTCATTTCTCTTTCTGACATGCCCACACTTAGAGTCTTATGAAACAGATTTTGAGAAATAGAAATCTAGGAAAATACTATGATTCTTTTTTTCTAAAAATTGACTACAGTCTGTGTGTGTGAGTGTGTACGTGTGACAGTGCAGTTGTAGAGGTCAAAAGACAACTTGTAGGAGTTGACGCTCTCCTTCCACAATGTGGGTTCCAGGGATCAAACTCAGATCATCAGGCTTGGGGGGCAAATGTCCTTACCCACGGAGCCATCACCTCAGTTCAGTACTGGGATTCTTATTCACCATCTGTCCTGCCTTAGGGATTTAGGGTCTGGTATTTCTTTTCATAAAATTAATGATTTTTAATATGGAGCTAGCAGGGACATTGCAGCTTTTCATATTTATTCACACAAAAGATTCTAGAAGACCACAGACTTGGAAGAAGATGATAGGTTCTGGCATATTGCCTGCTCTAGAAGGGCAATGAAACTGTTCACTCTTCTCCTGCTTAGTAGTTTGGCAAGTCACTTTTCTTCCTGAACCCTAAATTCCTCATCTATACAATATCTAGAGTAATATTTATCTTGTGGAGTTGCTCATGGATTTGAAATCGAGCGGTCCTTGCACAGTATTGGCATGTAGTGGATACTTGTCCCAATTCATTTGGGTTTGAAAAATACAGGGGCTAATTTATTAACAGAAACAAACTGGTTATAATTTTGGTGGCTAAGGCAGTCCATGATGAAAGTGGCAGCAGATTTAGTGTCTGGTAAGGGTTTTCTCTGCCTCAAAAATGGAGTATTTTCTTACCTTATCCTCATACGGTAGAAAGGACAAAGCAGCTCACTTCCGCCTCTTTGATAAAGGAATTCAGCTGTTTTCCAAAGGCCCTCCATATCAATACCGTCACATGCGGCATTTGGCATTGGGTTCTGTTAAGGTTTGAATCTGAAATGTCCCCTAAAGGCTCAAGGGGTAAAGGTTTCATTGCCAGCTGATGTAGCTTTTGAAAATGATTGGACCCTGAATCATAATTTGATGTTATTATTGGGCGGTGGTAGAGCTAAATTTAGGAGATAGGGCCTTGTTGGAGGAAGTGGGTCAGTAGGGGTGTGCCTTTGGAGAGTATTGCCTCTGTTCTTTCCTGTTTGTCTCTCTGCTTTCTGTCCACCATGAGATCACATACTTGGTTCTACCACATGCTTCTTACGGTGATGTTCTGTTTCACATTATATGGGCCCAGAAGCAATTGAACCAAGTGACTGTGAACTACTAAAACTTCTAAAACTATGAGCCCAAATAAAACTCTTACCCTTTAAACTGTTTCTCTTAGGTGTTTGTCATAGTGGGGAAAAGCCTAATAGGGATTCCAACATGAAGTCTAGAGACACAATACTCAGACCATAGCAGTGTTCAAAAATGGCAATTGTCTCTCCTCCTCCTCCTCCTCCTCCTTCTCCTCCTCCTCCTCCTCCTCCTCCTCCTCCTCCTCCTCCTCCTCCTCCTCCTCCTCCTCTTTCTTGATGTGTCATTTCCTATAGGTAAAGTATTATGGCTAGGCAAGGATAGTAAAAGACAGATGCTTGTTGCTGTGCATGCTGGGAAATGGTATCAACTCATTAGGTTGTATTAACTCATGTCTGAGACTCAGAAATAGTGAAGATGACCTCTTACATAAGGGTTGTAGAGCTGACTGCTGGGAGCCAGGATTGAGATAGTCTCTCTAGCCATGGATCTAAATAAGAGACATTCAATACTTAAATAATAAGCGTACAAGAGAAATGTACTTACCTGATTTTTGGCAAATACTTCACTTCATAAATCTTACTGCATTCAAAGATAAAGATAAAAGCCCCAAACTCAACAGAGGATATTTGGAAACAGATGAGATAAGGAAGAGTAAATATGATCATGAAGACTCAGGCCAAATCTCTGAAAATGTAATACTGTGAGATCAAGAAGTCTCCTGGAACAGCTTTGTGTGGCAGCGTCAGGCTCTACATGCACTTATTAACTTGCTGGCTTTTTATTCATCTATCTGTACAGATGAGGAAGCTAAAGCCCAGGGGCGATTGGAAGTTCACCTGTGGTTAGAGAACTGGTTTAAGAAAAAGAGCTCAGACTCTGGATCTAGGTGGTCCACTGGGAGTGACCTCAACTATTGTGTTCTGCTGTCATCAAGGCAGTTAGAACAGAGGTAATAGAAACAAACAGGAGAGAATAAACAGGAACTCTCAGGAACTGAGGGACGCGGGAAGAGGGCGTTGCATGACATGGCTGCACTTATGTGCTTGCATTGCCTTGCATACACATAAGAAGCTGATTACAGTGGAAAGAAGGAAAACAGGCAAAATCTTTGTAAATGCAGATAAAGATGGAGTTTGTGATATTGTCAGGAATCAAAAAATATAATTGGTGTAAAGAATTATTTTATTGATAAGGAGTTTCTACAAAGCTTGCCTGTTATGACACCTGGGACATAGAAACAAATGAAGAACTGGTAAAATTCACTTTTACCCATTAAAAAAAATGACAAAACTTAACAAAGATAATAAAACTATGACTATAGAGGAACTCCCAGGATGTATGATAGAAGCTGAACTTGAAATCGTCTGGCACAAGAATTACCTGGCATTATCTATAAAGAAACTGAATAGTATACATTGACTCAGCAACATCATATTTAACAGATTTATTCAATGTACATAATTGGAGAATTCTGTCAAAAGGAAAGGGTACATAATATGTATATACAGAGGGTGTATATACTATGTATATATGCACACATATATTTTGCGAAGTTTCATGCTGCAGCACAAATGGGCAGTCCTATCATTCTGTAGCACCAGAGACTGGTAATCCATGCTTTCTAATCTTTCTATCTTGAGAACTGTACTTTCTGTACAGATGCTCCCTTAGAGGCACTGTAGCATGAAGGGAGAGGGACTGTTCTGGCAGACGACTTCTGTTCCAATCCTGGAATACTTCTTGTGTCACATCAAACAGTTTAACCTAGACAGTCATGCCTCAGCTCTCTCATTTTTGTAAGAAGTAGTTGTCCCCATTTCAGAGTTATAAGGATTAAATGCATTAGCCAAAATGCATGACTCTTAGAATAGCACATGTTGTTTAAGGAGAACTCCAAATGATACGCACTGTTCCCTAGGACATTTTCTATTTTCAACATGCTACCATGGAGCTGTGGAAGACTAAAGAATGAATTGGAGTGTGGAACAAATATCCGTTTCCCAACAGAATAATTGACTTCAGATAGGTTCAAGGCATGAGATTCTAAAGAGTTGTGTTTTAAAAGCTTAAGCTGTAAAAGAAACTTTTGGGTCCAGACATTGTTCAAATGATGACATTTATAAACTAAAAGTGCTTCATAGACATAGACAAGGAAAATAGAAACAGCATGCCTTTTATCATCTATAAAGCACACATATAAAATGATAGGAGAAATCTCATGGCGTGGGAGGGAGAAGGTGAGGAGAAAGGTTCTTTGTTCTAACACATGAAAAGTGAATGGAATTAGTTTTTCCCTGATTTTCTTCTTTAGATGACAGCTGAAATTCTGGCTATACCTGCTACACACAGTTCTTGCTGTCAGCCTCGTCTTTTGTTTTCTGTTTAACTCTGGCTGCTCTGACCAGCTGCTTCATTGCTTTTTCATTGTTGCCCACGTGACACACACCTACAGGAGCTAACAGATATGCCGAGAAGAGGATGGGTAATTTCAAAATCACCACGAATCCACAGGATAACCTCAATGAAAAGAGTGTGAGGAGCAGCTGAAATGAACTGAAATACAGCTGTTTTGAAGTTGGTTGGGAGAGAACATGACCAAAATATATTCTGAGTTTGGAAGCTTCCAATGTTCCCCTTTTATTTTTAAGCTAACTAAAAAAATCAATACACAGAGCCAAGATTTCGTCACGGCATTGTCATGCATGCCACCTCAAGTCTTCCCCTCCCTTTCCCGCCATTGCCTCATCACTGCTGATCTCCCCCCTCAAGACTCCCTTCTGCTCTTCTGTCACATGTATTTGATTACACTTTTCTTTTCCTCTTAAGATCTCTTTTCTCAATGATCTCTCTGTCTCTGTCTCTATATATGAGCCACATATAAAGGAAGCTATGTAGATTTAAAAAATCACTTTGTTAAGATATTGACTTACAAAAATCTTTATACATTTAAATGCACCCCCCTATGATCTGAGGGATAAATATATGCCCTCCATGAAGTCATCACTACTCTGGAGGTAATAAACATACAAATCATCTCCCCAAATCTACTCTATTCTCTTTATTGAAGAGTTGAAATTTATTGAAGTTGAAATTATTTTATTTATCTACTTATTTTATGATAGGAACAGATTAACATAAGATCGATTTTCTTAGAAAATTTTAAGAATATAATACAGAATTATTATCTACATGCAATGTGCTGTTCATAGAGCTTACCTCTAACCAACCAGCACCTCCCCCATCTCCTCATTCTCCCAGACTTTGGTAACAAGGTTTCTACTGTCTGCTTCTGAGTTTGACTTTAGATTCCATATAAACGAGGCCAGTTTTGTGTTTCTGTGTCTGGCTTATTTCGTTTAGCGTAATAAAAAGATGTGGATAGACCTGGTTTCATCCATGTTTTCACAAATGACAGGATCTCTTTTTAGAGGCTGAATCATCACACACACACACACACACACACACACACACACACACACACACACAGAGTTTTAAAAAATTATTTCCATCCATCAGCAGATATGTTTCATGTCTTGGCAATTATGAACACTCCTACAGTAATCATGAGCACAAACAGCTCTTCAGGGTCTGGGCTTCAGTTCCTGTGGCTATGTACCCAGAAATGAGATCCATGAATTACTTGGAAATTCTACTGTTAATCCTCTTGAGCAACCTTCATGCTTCTCCCGACTATGGTTGTACTAACTACCACTGCCACAGCATTTCTCTTATCCTCATCAACACTGTGTTTACTTTACGATGACAGCCATCTTCTCAGGCGATTTGGACACATACTTTCTTGATGATTAGTAATGTTGAGAACATTTCCATGGAATGACTGTCTATTCAATCTCTTCTTTTATAACTTTTCAGATTCTTTGTCTATGTCTGCATTGGATTATGTGGGGTTTTGTTACTAGGTGTATAAGTTCCTTGTGTCTTATGAACAGCAACACCTTGTCAGATGTATGGTTTGTAAACTTTTTTCTAAATTTCCATAACCTATGGCTTCACTCTGCTGATATTTTCCTTTGGTATGCAGAAGCTTTTTAATTTCATGTATTACCATTTGCCCATTCTTGGTGTTATCCTGTTCTATTGGAGTCCTTTCCAGAAAGTTCTTGCTTATGCCCAAATCTTGAATTGTTTTCTTTATATTTTTCTCTAGTAGTTTCAGCATGTCATGCTTTAAATGAATGTCTTTGATCAATTTTGAATTGATTTTTTTTGTGGAGGATGAGAAATATGGGTCTAATTTCATTCTTCTACCTGCGGAAATCTAGTTTTGTCAGCACCCTCTGTTGAAGAGGTTGTCTTCTTTTCATTGTAGGCTTTTGACACCTTACCAGAAATGAGTTGGCTGTAGCTGTGTGGGTTTATTTCTGGTGCTCTACTCCATTGGTCTACATCTTTGTTTAAGCCAGTGCCATGAAGTCTTTGTCACTATAGCTTTGTAGTGTACTTTGAGGTCTATTATTGTGATATCACCAGTATTATTTGTTCTTATTAGGGTTGTTTTGGCTAGTCATGGTCCTTGGTGCTTCTATATGAATTACCTTTTCTCGTTCTGTGATGAATGTCATTGGAGTTTTAATAGAGACTTACATTAAGTCTGTAGATGACTTTTAGTAATATAGCCATTTTCAAGACATTAATCCTGTCAATTTATGAATATGGAAGGACTTACCATTTTCTAATGTCTTTTTCAACTTCTTTTCAATGTCTTAAAATTTCCGTTCTAGAATTCTTTCATCTTCTAGTTAATTTTTAAAAAGCTATTGTGAATGGGATAGTTTTCCTGTTTTTCTCAGCTGGCTCATTGTTGATGTATAGAAAAGGTGCTGGTTTTTGTGTGCTGATTTTTAATCCTGCTATGTTGCTGAAAGTATCAGAGCCAAGAATTCTCTAGTGGAGTCTGTAGGATCCTTTAAGTAAAGGCTCATATCTGTGAATAGGGATAAATGGACTTTTTGCTTTCCAACTTGTGTCCCTTTTATGTCTTTCTCTATTGTCATAGCTAAGACTTGAAGCATTATGTTGTATAATAGTGTAGAGAATGGACACTCTTGTCTCATTCCAGAAGAAATTTTCTGAATGTGCTCCCATTTAGTATTATATTGCCTGTGGGTTGTCATATGTAACTACCAGTATGTTAAGGTGTGTTCTTTCTATTCCTAGTTTCTTCAGAACTCTTAGCATGAGGGCATGTTGAAATTTATCAAACACTTTCTGCATCTATTGAAATGATCATGTGATTTCTGTTCTTAAGTTTATTTAAGTAGTACATTTCGTTTATTGTTTGTATATACTGAAACAATCTTATAGCCCTGGGATGAAACCAACTTAGTTGTGATATATGATCATCTTAAAATATTCTTGAATTTTGTTTATATTTTGCTGAAAAAATTTATATTTATGTTTATCAGCAGAACGGGTCCATGTTTCTTTTGTTGTTTTGTCTTTATTGACTTTTGGTACTAGGGTAATACAGGCTTCATAGAAGGAGTTTGGAAATGTTCTTGTGGAGCATTTTGAGGAGCACTGGTGTTAGTTCTTTAAAAGTTTGGTAGAGCTGGGTGTGGTGCCACAGGCCTTTAGTTTCAGCACTTGGGAGGCAAAGGCAGAGAGGGAGTAGCATCTCTGTGAGATGGAGGCCAGCCTGGTCTACAAAATAAATTCTAGGCCAACCGGAGCTACTGGGAGACCGTGCCTCAAAAAGACTAAAAATAAAAAGTATGGTATAATTTAGCAGTGAATCCATCTGACCCTTGCTTGTTGAGGACCTGTTTCAGTTGTTAATATCTTTTGGGTACTTCACATGCATTTAGGAATTTATCAGTTTCTTAGAATTTTTCCAGCTTTTTGAATATGACTTTACAAAGTGTTCACTATGATCCTCTGGATTCCATTGGAGTTTATTCTAACAACTCCTTTTCATCTCTAATTTTATTAATTTGTATTCTCTCTAAATTTGGCTAGGAGTTTGCCAATCTTAGTTATTTTTGCAAAGAACCAGCTATGTTTGATTCTATGTATTAGTCTTTTAATCCTCATTTCATTGATTTCTATGTTAATTCTTGTTATTTTTGTCATGTACTGTATTTGGATTTGGCTTATTCTCGTTTTTCTAGAACTTTCAGGTTCATCATTGGGTTATGTGAGAACTCTAAAACTTTAATATGAGTATTTATAGCCATGAACATCCCTCTTTGACTGTTGTGGCTGTATCCCAGACGTCCTAGTAAGTCGTCTTAGCATTTTCATTTGATTCTAGGAATTTTTAATTTTTTTCCCTTGATTTCTTCAATGACATTCAAATGTGTATTATTCAGTCTCCATATACAAGGGATTATCTGACTTTCTATAATCATTAAGGCTTGCTTTGGTTGCCTATAATATGATCAATTTCAGAGAAGTTTCCATGACAAACAGCAAAAGTGAATTACTTTTCTTTTGGATGGAATAGTCTTAGAAATGTTAAATCCATTTGACCTGTGGTATTGTTTAGCTCTGAAGTTTCTTTTCTGATGTCTCATGTGGAAGATTTAGTCAAAGACTCAGTATTCCTGCGTAGCTCACACAGGCAGTAGTGGGGTGATTAACTCCAGCTCCCCTTGGAGAATCCCACTTTCAGGCTCCCACGCTACACTTCTTTCCGTCTCTGCCAGCTCTCGGTGGGACAGATCTGGCCCCTGGTTGCCTCTCTGCGTTTCTAGCTTATCATCATGGCATCTGCGTCTCAGAGCGGAAGCTGCTGTGCGGCCAAGCACTGGCGTGGCTGCTTCTTTCAGAGAAAACTTCTTCTAGGATTAGTCCTTTCAGGAATAGGGCCTGCTTAATTTTTATACTGATTCTTACCTTTCTCTGGGTCACACAGAGATGGCTTCTTAGCTGTCATCTTACCTGGAAGTCCCTTATTTTTCCTTTAAAATTTTACTCAGTATTGTAACAAAGGAAATACGATAGAAAACCATAGAAGTACTATATGCTAATTATAGAGAAAAAATATATGGATGAGAAAAGTGGCATTTCTTGCAATGGGAACACACATCTAACTGGATGCTGAGAGATGATTTGGCACAAGGAGAAAACGACTACTTTAAGAGCAGACCATTGTGATGTACGGCACTCTGATACTTTATTTTACCTAGATCTACATCTTTATGCAAAAATGTGGTCAAATGATATTTGGAGTTTTAAAGATTTTTCACTTAATATATTACTACCCTATTTTAGTTTCTCTTGTTGTGATAAAATACTCACCAAAAATAATTTGAGGGAGGAGGAGGCTTAGTTGGATTACACTTCCATGTCACAGTCCATCAGGAGAAACCAAGGCAGGCAGGAATGCAAGCAGTGACCATGGAGGAGCACTGCTTGCTGGCTGGCTTCCACAGCTATCTTTCTTATGCCACTCAGGCCCACCTGCCCATGACTGGCACTACCCACAGAGGGCAGGGTCTTCTTACATCAATTAGCAGTTAAGAAAATGCCTCACAGACCTGGGCACAGGCCAGTCTGATGAGGTTCCCGCTTCCCCGTTTCTGTAGACAAAAACCAACCAGCAATTTACTCCTTGTCAACTTGATAAACACATCACTATTAAACCACGACCTTCCCCTTCCTGTTTATCTCCAAGATCTCATGTTAATGTTACACTATAAATCATATTATATAGTACTTTAAAAGTTCCAGTCTTTAAAAAATTCAATTTAAAAGTTCAAAGTCTTTAAAATATCAGAAGCCTCTTAAATGTGGGCTCTTGTAAAATCAGAAATATCTTACATATTTTCTGATTTCAAAAGTGAATAACTGGGCACACAAGTGAAAGCAAAGTCTGGTCAGTTTCTGACATCCTGGATTCACTAGTGGTCTTTTGGCCTCCAGAAGGCTTGGGCTGCTTTGCCACCCTGGCTCTCCCATCTGCAACAAACACAGCTTGTCTCATGGGCTCCATTCCACACTTGCTGCTGTCTTTGGTGGTGGTGCCATGGTCCTGGAGTCGCCAGTGTGCTGGGGTCTTCCCTGTAGCTGAGGCTGCATGTTCACCAATGGCCTCTTCTGGTCTCACACATTGCCAAGTCTCAGATTCTCTCCAGGTGCTGGAGATTCCACTGCAACTGTGGCTGCACATTCACCAATGGCTTCTCCTGATCTCTCATAATGCCAAGCCTCAACTGCTCTCCCTGACCCCCTCAGGCCTTCAAAACTAGTACCATGTGGGACACCCTTACATATTACCAAATCTGCCTTCTAGCTTGAGATGCAGCCCTGACCTCCACTGGACCGCAGCTTCTGTGTGCTGACCCTGAGGAAATAACGACCTCCTGACCCCTGAGAAGATTTCATCCTAATGATGCTGATCTCATTAATCACAGATAATTCTTCAGCCCCAGCTGATCAGCGTCTGTTTTCCCAGTAAAGCAAAGGTTTTATTTTCATAGATGTTTAATCCAAAATATCATACGAACTTCCCTAATAAAATCTTTGCTACCCTCTGGAGCATCACAAACCAGGCCTTAGTCTTCAGCATTTCTCTTA
Organism: Eospalax fontanierii; assembly: GCA_035773235.1. Taxonomy (NCBI): domain Eukaryota; kingdom Metazoa; phylum Chordata; class Mammalia; order Rodentia; family Spalacidae; genus Eospalax; species Eospalax fontanierii. The sequence goes on from CM069541.1 coordinate 32,754,439, forward strand.
ACACTTTTTTCTTACAAACTCCTTTAGCTATGAATATTCAGTGGCTTTTCTAGCAGCAAGTTCCAAAATTCTTCCACAATCTTTCCCCAGAACAATTGGTTAGATCTGTTACAGCAATTCCTTATTCTCCTTGTACCAATTTCTGTGCCAGGTTGTTTTATCTTGTTGTGATAAATAGCTACAGACATGTATCAATAAAACTAGAAAAACATTTGAGAATACAATTTTAATAAAACTCTATTATGAGTGTGTTGATTTATTTGACTTATTTTCTGATTTTGGACTTTTAGATTATCTCATGGCTATTTTTATTTAGAAATCTCTACTTTTAATTTTTTGGGCTTATTTTTATGTGTATGAATGTTATGACTGCTGGCTAAGTGCACCCATGTCATGCAATGCCTGTGGAGGCCAGAAGGGGGCATTAGATTCCCTGGAACTGAAGTTATAGATGATTTTTAGCCACCGTATGGGTGCTGGCAACTGAACCTGAGTCCACTGCTCTTAACAACTGAGCCATTTCTTCAGCCTCTATTTAGAAATCTTAGTTATTTACTTAGGATTAGTTGCTAGAAATTAAATTACTATTTTCAAAGTTGTATTCATTTTTGGAGGAACTTGATACTTTGGTCTAACTATTTTGAAGAATGGGTTTGCTAATTTATGTTTCCATTATGAAATGTTTACAAATGCCAATTTCCCCTTACATTTGGCAACTCTAAGCATTTCAATGATTTTCTGTTTTTACATCTGATTGGCTTAGTCTACCCTCACAAAGTCTTAGTTCCATTGGAGATTAGACCATTACATACAATTTTAATTTACATTGGGTGCCTTGAGTAAAACTTTAAAAATCATTTGTGTGTGGGGGTGTGTGTGTAAATGTTCACTTGTAAGTGTAGGCAACTTCAGATTCCAGAAGAAGGTGTTGGAGTACCTGGAGCTGGAGTTACAGGCTGTTGTGAGTTGCCCTATGTTTGTGCTGGGAACCAAACTCAGGTCCTCTGCAATAGCAGTACATGGTCTTAACCTCTGAGCCATCTTTCCATACCTGCATAGTATCTTAGTGGTGCATTGTGATTCACAGTGGACTATTCTGATGTCAACACATTGTTAGAGAAAAATGGACCTATTGTGATATAAAAATCCGACATTGTGATGGAAAAATGGAGCATCATTATATCAAAACTCAGCATTGTGATTCCACAGTTGGGCATTGTGATGGCACAGTGGGGTACTGTGATGGGACACTGTTGCATTGTTGTGCCACAATTCAGTCTTGTGGTGGCAAAATGGCATTGATAGGTCACAATGCAAAATTTTTAGGACACATTATAGTATACATTGTGACAGTGTGGCTTGGTGAAATCACCATGTGGTATTGTGACATCACAATGAAACATTGTCATGGCACAATTGAGCACTATGATGTTACAAGGCAAAATTATGATGTCATAATTCATTATTGTGATGAAACAATTCAGAATTATGATGGTGCAATGGAGCATTGTTAGAATTCGGAGTTGTGATGGTACAATGGATAATTGCATTGTCACAGTTCAGCACAGTGATGTCATAATGTGGCATGTCACAATGGAGCATTGTTATGGTGCAGTAGAGCACTCTGATGGCACAATGTGCAGTGTGCTGACACAGGGAGGCATCTTGATGGCACATTGTGATGGCATAACAGAACATTTTGGTATTATAGTTAGGCATTGTGGTAGCATTCTGATCTCACAATTTGACATTGTGTGGAAACAATAGAAGATTGTCATGTCATAATTCAGCATTTTGATGTCACACTGAGGCATTGTGACAGAAAATGGTGCATTGTGATATCAAAGTGCAGCATTGTGCTGTTACAGTTTAGCATTGTGATGGTCAAAGGGATTATTGTGGTGGTAAGACTGAGTATTGCAGTGTTACAGTTCACCACTGCAGGGGTACAATGTGGAATAGTGATACCCTAATACAGTAATGTGAGGTCAAAAATGCAGCATGGTGATATCACAGTGGAATTCTGTGATGGCATAATGGGCACTATAACATCACATTTCAAAATTGTGATGGGACAATGGAGCATTGGGATGCTACAATCTGGCATTGAGATGGCACAGTGGAGAGTTATGATGGCACAATGAAGCACTGGGATGGCATCGTGGCACTTTGTGATAGCAAAATGGGACATTTTGTGGCATGATGTAATGTTGTATTGGTGCAATCGGGAATTGTGATGTTCCAGTGTGCAGCCTTGTTATGGCACAATGAAGCATTGTAAATAGTACACTGCAGCATTGTGATGCTACAAACCATTATTGTGATGGGACAATGAGGCATAGTGATTTCATTGTACACTGTTGTGATGTCACAGGCTTACATTCTGATTGAACAATGGAGTATTGTGATGTCACAATTTACAACTGTGAGGGAACAATGAAACACTATAAAGTCACAATCCTATGTGAGGGAACAATGGGCCATTATGGTATCACAATGGATCATTGTGATGTTATAATGCAACATGGTGTTGAAAACTGTAAGGCATAATGCAGTGTGGGCCGTGGCCAGGCCACTCGCTATGAGGAATAAGGGAGTGGCTCCTGTGGATGTAGCACTCCATTCTGGCAAGGCATGACACCCGTTTTTGCCCAGCATCTGGGAAGAACCTGCACTGAGATGATCTACCTGGGGACAGATTACTATTGGCTGCAGTCGGGGAAACATCCCATAGGGCGATTGGCTAACCAAACTCATGTAACTCTGTGCACTTCCTTGAATAAACTGAGTTTGCACAGGCCTACCACCTGCTTCTCTCCCAGCTCCCGGAGTCTCTGTGTTGACTTCGCACCATTCATCCCCTTTTGGTGGAGACCCTTGGACACCTCAGGCTGACCCCGAGCAGAGGGACCACAACATCTGGCACCCGAACAGGGCCTCCGCCCCCAGCTGTTAGCAAGACACCGCTTGTCCGGTGAGTAGGCTCCTCTGTGTTCTGTGTGCTGATGGTCCTTGAGGGTGAGCGAGCGACCCCTCCTTTTTCCCCTTTCCTGTGTTCATCTCCCTGCCCCAAAGGAAGCACACCTCGCTACACGCCCCTGAAGTCTGTGCTGGCCCCTCCCTTCTTGGTTCCTCCCAGCAAAATCACATGATGGCCTGACGCCCCTGATTTCCGAACCGAGGTGAGGCTATTGGCCAAGCCTTTCCGGAGACACTGTGTCGGCAATCAGCCACGGGCAAGGCCGATTTTCCCATCTTTGATTTAAAAACCTCCTTCCTCCTTGCAAGGAGGCTCACATCTCTTAAGTTTTAATCACCCTGCCCTCTTACATTCAGGATGGACGCTAACACTTCAGTGCACATTCTGGCGCCAAGCCAAGTTCCCAGGACGACTAGGTCTGAGTTGTCCATTACAAATACTCCCACGGTACAGAGTCTCCGGACTCTAACATTTACTAGAGCGCAGGGTTGCACAGCTGTGGAACTCTTAAAAGCTGGGGTGCACCTCCTTCACTGCTTCTTGGGTGCTGCCCGCGGGGCTCCCACAGAAGCCGGCGCAAAGACCCATGGAGGTCCCCTGCTAAAGGGCCGGACAGTTGGGCCCCCAACATTCTGTCTACATGTCTCAGCTGGCCCCAATATTAGGCCTCTTGGTTTGTGTATTGATGAGCAATATCCCCTCCCACCAGGAAGAGCCACAACTGCAAGCCCTTGAAGCGCGGCTTGAAAGAAAAAAAAGGATAAAACAACACCCACCTCTCTCCCAGTGTGGGCTGGAGAACCAGCACAGCCGTTACAGGTTCAGGCTTTTCTTAGCCCTTGGACGGAGCTTCACCCACTCTGCCCACCCTGCCCTGGGCACACCCTGCCACCCATTCCTCCCACTCACCCTCGGCATTTCTGTGAATGTGGTGTTTGAACCACCAACATCTCCACCCACGCTGTGGGCTTCAGGGCTCGCCACAGCGTCCCCGGCTGACGGAGTAGGCGGGGCCACGGCTTCCCACCTGGGGAGTGGCGGAGGCCCCAAAGTCACTGTGGGGTGGGGCTCTGAGGTCTTGGAGGCGGGGCTGGAGGGCGATGGGGAGAGCCAGGGCTCCTGTGGCCGGAGCTGGGCCTTGCCCTCCAGGCTATAGAGTCTCCAGCATCACTGAAGCTTGATCCTGCCTCTCCGATTACGTCAAAGGCCCATAGTCACAGGCCTTTCTTAATTACTCCTTGTTCCTTAATTACCAGGTTGATCATATAAATTCCACCTGAGTCGGCCCAATAACTTCTATGAGCTTTGGGCAACAATTAATAGGATTTCAGCTTTTTTTTTCCGCTCCTCAATTTGGTGGGCTGAGGGTATAGCTCTGCGGTAGAGTGCTTGCCTAGTATATGTTAAAGCTCTGAGTATGATTCTCACCCACATCCCCCGTAATTCCCCCATCTTTATCATCTCAAAGAAAAATAATAAGTACAGATTACTTCAGGACCTTCGCCAGGTCAACAAACATATTATAAAGATGGGTTCCTTTCAAACTGGACTCCCCCATCCCAGAGCCATTCCTATTAAATATCATATAGTCATATTAGACATTAAGGACTGCTTTTTCTCTATCCCCCTGGCAGTCTTTGCCTTTATTGTCTGGGAACCTAATCGTAATGTCCCAGCTAAGAAGTATCAATGGAAGGTCCTTCCTCAGGGCATGAAAAATAGCCCATCCATGTGTCAATTGTTTGTGTCAACCGTCACAGAGAGAATCAGATCAAAATACCTCATAATACATTACATGGATGACCTTTTAATTGCTCACCCCTCACAAGTTGTTCTCGTGGATCTCCTCAAAATATTTCTTGAGGACCTTAAAAAACTAGGTTTAACTATAGCCATGGAAAAAATTCAAATCGTACCCCCTTTTTGGTTTTTAGTGTTTAAAATTTCCAGCGATATTCAACGCCCCAACTCCAAGCCTTCTAATAATAAATATTCTCTCAATGACCTCCAAAAACTCTGGGGACAAATTAATTGGTTTAAGCCCTTTTTGCCCATTCCTCCAGCTAAATTCCTTCCCCTCTTTGACCTTCTTAAAACCTCAGATAGTCCTTCCCAGAAAATCCCTTTGACCAAACAAGCAAAAGAACTTTTACAGAAGATATCTCACCAACTCTTTTCAATTACTCTAGCAAGATATGACCCAACTCTCCTGGTCCTGAATTTAATCCTCTGGACAGAAGGGTCCCTGCTAGGAGTCATTTGACAAATACAAGCACCCCTTTACTGAGTCGACCCCTCTTGGTCACAGACCCATGAGCTCACCACCAAACTGGAGGCAATGCTCCTCCTAGCTATCAAGACACGTAATTACACAAATAAAATTTACAACATAGAGCCTTCCAAAATAATTCTGCCCATATCGATGATGGAACTCTAGTCCCTTTTCAGGGACGACCATCTCTTTCATATCCTGGTGGCAGGATTTCCTAATGATGTAGACAACCACTTCCCTGCTTACAAATTACTTCAATCAATTGCTGCCCTACCCTGAAGGCCAATCTCCATTCTACGCTCTCCAGCCAGCCTATTCCACTAGCAGCCTCGGCTTTTACAGATGCCAATAAACATACCTATGGATTAATTATTAAGAAAGCTAACCAGCCAGAAAAGTCCCTTAAGTTTTCTAACCCTTATTTCAGTTCAATTAGGTGAACTTTATGCTATCCTCAGAGTCCTAAAGCTCTGTCAACAAGAACCTGTCAATATTTTCTCCAACAGTAGTTACAGTGTCCAAATGTCAAGGATGCTTCCCTTAGCCAACCCCAGGCCCTCTCATAAACCAATAGATATTGCCATTGGTGCCTTAAAAATGCTAATGGAAAACAGACAGCATCCCTGCTTCATTGAGCACGTATGCTCACACACTGGTCTGCCTGGCTTCATTGCTCACAGGAATGCACATGTAGATAAATTTATTGCTGTCACTTCCTTGCCACTCCTAGAACAAGCTAGATGCTTACACCAAAGATTTCATCTCTCCCCCTCTAATCTGAAGGTCCTCTACCCTGAGCTTTCTCTTAGCCAATGTAAGTACCTAATCTGCATGTAAAGCCTGTGCCCCTTTGGCCCCCTGGAGCCCACTGCAGCCACAGGGAATTAACCCTAGAGGCCCTTATGCCAAATGCCATCTTGCAAATGGATGTCAGCCACATACCCTTGTTTGGCAACCTTAAATATATCCATGTCATCATGGACACCTACTCCAAATTTGTTTTTGCAATGGCCCTTTTGGGTGAGAAGGCGTCCCATGCTGTTAAGGCAACAAAAACTGCTATGCTGGTCATGGTGTACCCTGGGTGACTAATGCAGACAATGGCACATCTGCCCAATTCAAGTCTTTCATAGAATCCTGGGGGATTAAACACTCCACTGGCATCTCCTATAACCCTCATGGGCAAGCCGCAGTGGAGGGGACTAAGAGAACCTTCCAAAAACTCCTTATGAAGCAGAAAACTGCAATGACACCCAGGGATCCTCATTTGACCTTGGTGGAATCTCTTTTCACCCTTAATTTTCTTACCTTTGATGAAGCAGCACTCTCTCCAGACTATAAACATTGGAGCTCTCAACCAGCCACTACCCCCTTGTCCCTTGTCCGCTGGAGAGATCCTCTCACAAATGAATGGAAGGGACCTCACCCACTTTTAACACAGAGTTGAGGATGTGCTTGTGTCTCCAGAAACCTCACCCTCCCCCATCTGGACACCCGCCAGAAATGTGAAGCCTGTCATGGGTGCACCTGCCGGCACAGCGGACGTCCCACCACCGTGGAATCACTGGATCCGCAACCACACCTCCTCCCTCTACTGCTTATGCTTCCATTCCTGTCTAGGGCTGATGCCGAAATAGGACCTCAGCCATTTTTTTCACCCCTCAGTTGGGTAACTTGGAGAATTTTTGCGGTGGCCTTCTTGATAGCGCTGCTGACCTTTCGTTGCTTTGGAAAGCACTGCATCAGAGCACAGCTTCTCAGACATTGGCGCTACAAATTCCCTTTAACTGGCCACTTAATAACGCCACCTTCTTCGCAATACTTAACTATTCTTGCTTCTTCCTGAGTCTTCTACAGGTCACAAAAGCATTCTTCGACTAGGACCCTCACGCACACCACAGGAGCCTTCCTGCATGAACCTCCCATGCCAATCTTGATAACCCTCCTAAGGGACAAGCATCACCCATTGGGTTATTTCACCAGAACGGCAGGTAGCCAATGACGGGTAAGACCCTGACAATTGGGGTGACCTCAGACAGGCACCACTAACAGAGGTGAACCCCTTAGGTTATTTTACCAGGATGGCAGGTAGTCAATGACGGGTAAGACCCCAACAATTGGGGAGTCTTAAGACAGGCACCATTGCCTGAGGTGATCCCTAGGGACCAGGGGTTAACAATGGCTTGGCATAGAACCATGCCTCCCAGCGTCACTCAGTTAATAAAAACAAAAAGGAGGATTTGTAGGGCATAATGCAGTGTGGGCCTTAGCCAGGCCACCTGCTATGAGGAATAAGGGAGTGGCTCCTGGGGATGAGGCACTCCGCTCTGACTAGGCGTGACACCAGTTTTTGCCCAGCATCTGCAAAGAACCTGCACCGAGATGATCTACCTGGCAGATTACTATTGGCTGTAGTCAGGGAAACATCCCATAAGGCGATTGGCTAACCAAACTCATATAACTCTGTGCACTTCCTTGAATAAACTGAGTTTGCAGAGGCTCGCCTACCACCTGCTTCTCACCCAGCTCCTGGAGTCTGTGTGTTCACTTTGCGTCACTCACCCCTCTCGGGCTGACCTCAACCACAGGGACCACAACAGAAAACAAATAATATTATGGGTCACAGTTCATCATTGTGATGGGACAATGGAGGATTCTTTTGTAACAATTCAGAATTGTGATGTCACAATTCAGCATTATTAAGGCAAAACAGAACATAGTGATAACACATTGCAGTGTTGTGATGTCACAAATCAACATTGTGATGTCAATTCAGCTTGGTGGTGGCACAATAGAACATTGTGAAGGCAAATTGCAGCATTATCATTCAGTGTTGTGTTGGTGCAGAGGAGCCTTGCAGTGTTTCAATGCAGCCTTGTTATGACACAATGGAATATTTTTATGGCACTAGGGAACATTGTGATAGACATTGTCATAGAATACTGGGGCATTTTGATGTCATAAATTAGTATTGTAATGGCCCCAGGGGAGCCTCACGCTCTTAGCTGCAGGAGATCGGCTTCCAAGATTGGCAGCTGCTACGTGACTTTATAGCTGGGAATCCCAAAATAGTTGGGAAGATTTTTGTTGGGAAGTTTCTAGAGACTCTGAAGTATTCAGTGAGTATGTGTTGAAGTCACATTAAATCTGGAAATGACTATATATAAAGTGACCATATAATTTGCATCTTAAACTAGGGATCCTTTGAGAGTGAAAGAGGGTGATCAGTTAAATAACCAGCATACCAGGTGTAAATTGGGACTGTCCTGAACAAACGAGATGCATGGAACTCTGCTTCACAAGGGTCTAAGCCTGTGATCCTTGAAGGGGACAGGTCACTATCTGCGAAGAGCTGTTTCGGAATGACCATGCAGTTGGGGATGGGCTGAGAGTCACATGGACAGGGCAGCTGTGGAACTAAGCTAGATAGCAGGGATGTAGTGTAGATCTTCACAGCTCTGCAAATGACTCCCTTACTCCCCCCCAAAGCCCACCTGCTACAAGAACTCATTGCTGCAGAGCTCTTAGGTCACATGGCGGCAGAGTCTAGCATAAGATCTGACACAAAAGGTGCTGATTGGGTGTTTGTTGACTGACTGACAGAGCAAATGTGTGCTGTCTTCACGTTTGTTAAACTTTCTAGGGCACTCTCAGTTTCTGGGACAAAGCAGCTGGAAACCCCCCGCCCATGTGTGTATAGATGTGAGTGTGTGTGTGTGTGTGTGTATGTGTGTGTGAATGTAGGAAAGGAGGCATAGCCCTCTTCAAAACTGTTCTTCTTTTGATTCTGTCACTCACCTGTGTAAATTTCTGAGGAGATAAACAGCTCTACTTCTGGGTGACCCGGTTGCCTTTGTTAGAGACTACTTTGCTACTTTGCTGTAGGATACTGAGCTCAAACCTGATCTTGAGGCTTTACTGGGAGCTCAAGAGTGCTGGGAAGAGAAGGAGGGAGGGAGAGGAAAAGGAGAGAGAGACACAGAGAAAGAGAATAGAGAGAATATAGACATGGTTAAGAATAGACAACAGGAAGCAGAAAGATTTACTACTTATACTGACAAAATCTAATCTGAGATGATTTGATCCTTTATAAACCAACAGCTGGGCTTAACACTCCTAAAGAAAAGAAAATAGTCCTGCTCCATAGATCAATCTGAAAAGGGCTCCATTCCAAACCAATCCTGATTTATCAATCTTGGTTTTCAGGACTGATTACATCTAAATTCAAGCCATGGAATCATTACAGAGACCCTAAAATTAGTCTCCAACCTCTATGCTTAGATGTTATGTTCCTGTCACACACACACACACGAGAGAGAGAGAGAGAGAGAGAGAGAGAGAGAGAGAGAGAGAGAGAGAGAGAACTATGAAGTAGTGCCTTCCAGCCACAGCCTAATGGGCCACGTGGTACAGGACAGCCTGTGATACAGGCGCCATATTTCTGGGTCTACTCTGTCAGTAAATACTATGACACAGATGTTGCTGAATATTTTATGGTGAACTTGCCCCAGGAGTCCCTAAATGTTTTATGATTTCTGGGGAAAGCAAGCAAACATCCAGAGCTGTGTACACTCCGCAGCAAGCTCAACATCATTAATGTGTCGGGTTAGGAGGCTTCCTCCTCCTCACTGTCAGACTTTTGAATAAGACGAAAGACTAAAGCTGGTTTCGAGTGAACAATGCGAACCTGACAGTGTAACATGATAGATGGGCAGGGACTAGCTTCAGGACCTCTGCAAAGGTTCTGTGGCTTGAATTCGGAAAACTGAGATTGATGTCTCTGGATGGTTCGGAATGAAGCCCTTTTCAGATTCATCTCTGGGGCAGGTGTATTTTCTTTATGACTGTTAAGCCCATCTTTTGGTTTATAAAGGATCAATTCATCTCAGTATTAGATTTTGCCAGCACAGGGAGGGAATCATCCTCTCTTCTTCACCAAGTCCATATTTTTTTAAACAGCAGAGGGCGCCCTACTGACAGCAATCTTACAGTTCAGAGTATTTCCTTAAACTCACTCTTTACCTTCCTGAATCTTTACTAGACTCAGTGGAATCTGGCTCCACAGAGTCAGGGTGGGAGACAAAATATAATCTAAAGCAGGACAGGAATGGTAGGACAGTGGAGGGTGATGGTGAGGCCCATGTGTGGGACACGTGACTGTGGGTTCACATTCCAGTACTACTTACTTTCTCCGAGTCCTTGATGGAATTATTAGTCTTCTCTTTCAGTTTCCTCACTAGTAAAATTGTGATAAATACTAACTTACTGGGAAAGTCCTTGGCACATATTTGGCTCATACAGAGTAATCAATAATAATTTAAACTATAAAATCAGCACTAGCCAGCAAATGTCCTCAGGTTCACACTAGGAAAAAAGAGAAGCAGAAAATGAACTCTCCCAATACCTGAGTGGCTTATTCTGGAAAGTGTTAAATAGGATTATATATCTGATCATTGACTAGTTGATAAAACAGATCCTTTAGAGAATGTGAATAGATTTGTTTTTCTTGTGTATTGGTTTCTCATATATTGGCAAAGTGAAGTATGCTTTCATACCTCAGTGATATGACCGTGTGAAATTCTAAATAGAGGTCTGAAATCTTTCTACGGAATAATTCTATGTTGCCTCCAGGAGAAGCCGGATATTCAGAGTAAAAACCATTTAAAGAAGAACAATATGAACTGTTTAGAGGTGCTTTCCAAACTTTGTTCCAGATTTTGACTTTGAAATGCAAAAGAAATGACTTTTTGCTACTCTTCACTTTGAATGACGGGCACTTTCTTCTACACAGTTGTTAGCATTTCACAGTGAGAAGACTTTACCAGACACCTTTATCTATTATTTCTCTACCAATTAAATAAAAACCAAGGAACCAACCTACCTACTTACCTCTTGGCTACAGGCTAGCTTACCAACACTTTTATGACCTTCTTAGGCAATTCTCACATACAAACAGCATCCTGATTGCTTATCTATGTCAGTGTTCATTGATGAGAAAGATACGCACTTTTTTTGCTGGTAGAGAAAATACCATGTAAGCTCTAGAATGCTATTCTTTAATTGGAAATCTGGCATGTTAAAGCTTTCTATGTCTCCTTCTTCTGCTCCCATCTTCCATCTTTATCAGGGAAAGTCACAGGGTCCTGAGTTAAATCACAAGTCCTTTCTGTGTTTGTCTCTGACTGTGTATCTCACCACATTTTTCTCTTCTTCCTTACCTTTGGTCAGACCCGAGGGCTGGCAGTTTGAGAACTGGACATGACACTTCCTATCGCCACACTTTGTTTCCTCCTGCTCGGCTGCCTTGATGTCTTTCTTCTCTGTCAAAATGCAGCTCAAGCGGAGACATCCACACGGAAGGGGAAACTGGTCACTCAAGCTGTTGCCACCCTGCATCAGAACATCTTTGATTTTTCCTCCCTTTAAGACTGGGAAAGATCCATTGAGATTCTATCATTTCAAATGCAAATGTTGCCAGAGCTTGCTAGACTGGCATCATGTGCACAGGAGAACCAGATATGAGACAAAAGAGACAGGATTCTGGTCACTTAGAGAATATGTACCACATATGAACTTAGTAAGAATCAACTTTTAGAAACACTGACCATCTAGCCTAGGGGCTTCCAGTTTGCCACTAATTCCCTGTTCTTACAGAGGAAACACTCAGAGGCAGAGAGACCCTGGGACTTGGGAGTGCACAGCAGTGGAGGAACTCTGGTGTTCCAAACCCAGGTCCTATCTTCATGTTACAACACATGGCACATGTTCCCTTTAGGTCCTGTTGCATTCATTCCAGATGCTGATTAACATTTGTACAACGTGACACCATTAGGAGAGTACCGAATCGCTTTGATAGCCACAGGCCAGGAAGGGACTACAGGAAGGTACATCTTACTTCCCACGTTAGGCTTCCTTTTGACAGAGGCAGAAGCTAACTGTCACAGGTCTGTGTGGAGTATTTCTGCCACAACCTCAACTGAATACAGCCTCAGCTCCAGTAATATTCTAGTCTAAGACCAGCAGGGGCGGAGGAATCCCTGCCAAGCTTTCCAACCAGCTCTCAGTGTGCAGTGAAATCTTAGCTGTAGTGTCTGATTTATGGAATTCTCCTGCTGTTGTGTTGATTTTATATCTTAAGGATTTCTAAACTCATAAATCTCTCCACAACCCCTCTTTCTTAGAAGAAAGGAATATATCCATGCAGATCAAAAGCGCACAGTACAATGTCCAAATTAACCTTCTATGTGGCAGAGATAGAGCCTGAGCATTTCTTCTGGCCTGATAGATAGCAACGGGACGGGCTGTGTTCAGATAGCATTCTTATTGTGAGAAGGAAGGCTTTGTTCTGATACATGGCATCCCCGGGCCCACAGGCCTGCTTTGGGAGTTGTGGTCCATGGAAAGCACATGGTTCTGCTTTGTGCTCTTCTGAAAGGAGCCGCTCCCAGCCCCTGGCTTCTATACACCTCAAGCAAGAAGGGGAAAATGGCTGCATTACTTCCTAGCCAAGACACTTGCTGTTGCAGATAGAAGAAAGAATCACACTCAGTAACCAGCAACAGGAATGGAAAAGCTGACAAAAAAGGCGAGGGAGAAGAGAGCATGACTCATGGGACAGGATCACACATCTTGATTGAGCAGAAGACAGTACCAGCTTGGATGATAGAAGCTCGGAGTTAGGGATGTCCATTATTTGGTGAGATGACTCTTCACCGTTGATAGAAGACAGCCCCTTTAGCTCCTGGGCACTTAGCATTTCCTGACTTGAAGTCATGTTGTGGTGACCCATGGGGTTTTCTGAGATGCAACTTCTGTGCCCAATGCTGCTGAATGCCTAGTGTGTCTTTGATGCTTTGGACACAGGGCGCATCCTTTCATAAGCAAGTAAGCCTCAATTTAAGGTAAAGTCCTTAATTGTACTTTCTCATCTTGATAAAACAAATTGAAGAAATAAAAATATTTACAAGGAAAGAAAAGATATAAATTAAAAATAAAGCTAAAATAACTGAAAGAGAGAAAACACTTTTTTACCTTAAAAGGGGAAGGATAAAGGATAAGTGATAGGTTTATTAAAAATTTTAGGTGTGTGTGTATGTGTGTGTGTGTGTGTGTGTGTGTGTGTGTAGAAGTCAGGGAACAACTTATAGGAGTCAGTTTTCTCCTGCCCCCATTTGGGTCCCAGGGATCAAACTCAGGTGGTCAGGCTTGGCAGTAAGTACATTTACCTGTGAAGGTATTTTTCCCATCCTGTAGGTTTACTTTAAATACTAGGATCTCCAGTAATTTAAAAAGTATTTTCCTGAACACACAGTTTTAGAGAGACTCAGTATTATCATCCACATTGTTTACATTCCCTTCACTGTTCACTTTAGATAAACAAAGCATTTGATAAGATATACAGAAACCTAAGGTATCTCTAAAGATGAGAAAGTTTATATTTATAAGGTCCTCTGTGTCAGTCTTTTCATCTTTATGACAAAATGTCTGACACGAACCACCTAAGAGAAAAAGAATTTATTTTGGCTTGCCGTTTTGGTCTATGGTCAACTGCCTCCATGTTTCTGGGCTGTGGTGGGGCGGATACCGTGCAACAAAGTAGCTCGCCTCATGGTAGCCAGAGAGCAGAGAGAACAGAAGGTACTGGAGACTTAAATACCCTTTCAGGGAACCTGCCCAGTCCATCTAGGGCCTGTCTCCTAGTTTCTACCACCTCTCAGCAATGCCAGCAGGTTCTGAATCCTTCAGTGGATTAATCTAGTGATGAAATCAGAGCCCTTGGATTCAGTCGCTTCCTCACATCTGATCAGCTGACAGCTAACCCTGAGCTTGGGGGGGCATTTCTGATTTACATTATGTTTACCTTCCTTTTCATTCCAATTCCATAGTTTTCATAAGAACAGCTGAACTGATTTGATATACCATAGTCACAAGATTGACTTGTAGCCGCAGTTCATTAAATTTGCATTGTGAGGTTCCATCCATGTCTTACTGTATCCTTGCATGCTTGGCTTTGTGGCACTGACCAGGCCTGGAGGAAGTGCAAGAGATATCTTCCTGTGGTGCTTGGAAAGACCTTTGTATTCAGAAGGGGCTAATGAGTAGGCGGTATTACATTTTCCCTATAAATGATTTTAAATAACAAATGAATCATTAAACAATTGGAAAGGAACACTGGCTCTCTTAAGAGATATCTATATTCATAAAATTCTCTAAAATGTGCAGTTTTTCTTTGGTAAGTTAATTTTTACTGTAGATGACCATTCAATTTATTTATGATTTATCACAGATTTTAATTTATAATGGAAGTTCTGATCTCGATTTGGCCAGAGATAATATTTCTCATGCAGTTCATTCCAGTTTTAATGATTAATTGACCTTTCCTGTTATTATTCATTTATCTTTGGATGTTAATGCTTTTGCGCAATGACTCATTTTACAAAGTCTTCAGCTGTCACCTGGTCACCTCTTGTGCCATTGTTGCTTTATATTTATCTTTAAAGAATTATTCTCATCTTAAGATATTGATTTCCCCCTGCTACAATGTTTGTTACAATGTTAAATACAACTTCTGAGCCCTTGAACTAGGTGTGCTTAGCAAGCCCCGCCCCTGCCCCGCCCCCGCCCCGCCCGGCCATATGTACACAGTGAAAAATGCCTCCCTTCCCTGCTTACCTCTGGGAAAAGGTAGTATTAGTCCAATGGTTATTAGTCCAATGTACTCACCGAATGCTGAGGGAGAGCAATAAGTTGGTTATGTTGTCAAAAACCGATCATGTATGCGTGTACTTTATGTATTCAGTATGGTGCACATGCATGCATCTACAGTTTTGAAATATACATGAAATGTTTATAGATGGTAGAGATATTCAGATATGTTGAGATTGTTACTTAAGCATCTTAGTATTTTAAAAAACTTGAACCTGGATTTTGAGTTACAAGCCTCCTGTGGTCCTGAATGAAGCAACTTCCTAAGACTAATGTCTGCAGGCACTTCCCCACCCCCAGTCTCTGCTCCCAGATGACACCTTTCGTCTGTTGGGCTTATCCCACACTTAAGATGCCACCTTATTCCACTGTGCTGCCCTACTCTGTTATAAGCCCTCATGACAGTTTTCCAAGGTAGATATGATTCAGCTTTTATAGATGAAACCGAACTCGGCAAATTTAAATAACTTATTTCAGGGATATAGCTTGTATATAAGGAATAGAGAGAATGAAAGTTAAAAGACACTCGATCCGGGGTTAAAGCACATGCACTTTTCACTCTGCATGCCTTCCATGGGAGACGCACAGACTCATTACACCTTGTTCTGGGTCTGCCGCTCCCACACCATTGCTCCTAGGTAGGTTGCTTCTAAACTAGGCTTCTTCAGCAGTAATAAGACTTCTCCACGGAGATGCTATAACTATTAATCAGGAGAGCACATAGGTAGGGATAATAAATAATAGCTCTTCATGTTGTGTCTTCTATTCTGGTATATTCCATCTCCCTAGGGGTTCCTGAGACTTGTTCCTTCTGGTCAGCAGGGGGCAGTAGAGACCATAAAGGATATGACCAATGGGAATCTTAACCTCTTTCCACTTGGGGCCTTTTACAAATGCTGGGAATTCAAAGCAGATCAGATCCTCGGCATGCTGATTCTGGCCTTTAGAAGAAAAAAAGAAGTAAAAAATCCCAATTTACACACTATAAGCAAAATGATGACGAGAATAGTCTAACTTGTGTTTGTATAAGATTTCAAATAGGTGGTTTGTATTATACAGGAAAACTTTCGCAGTTGGCTTCTGTTAGTGGTTTCATTAACCTCATGAAGACATTAATATCATCAGGAAAACAGAAGGAGAATACCTCCAACTCCTCCATTAGACCCAATTAGCAGAGCGCGGTCACACAAAGGAGGTCTGCGTGTGCCCGTCTCTGTGCATGCTAGCCGCCCCTGTCGTCCCCATTAGCTTGCCACTCACTTGGAGTCATTAAAGTGGCCTCATTTGTGGGAGGAAGCCATCGTTCCCAAAATAGGTTCTTTCAAGAAATGAATATTGGTAAGTGATAATGATGACAAATTAACACAAGATGATAAAATAAATACAAAGACGGATCAGACCAAATATTGACAGACAGCATGGGGCCAGTGTATCTTCCTTGCTTTGTTTCTTGCAACAGACCTATAAGATCCTTAGTATTTAAATTTCATTTCTCTGGCTCTGCTCCCATTTGCTGTCATGAGCCCCTGCAAAGTCCTCTGTTTTTCTGGTGGTTCTCAAAGGCGACAGTGGTGCGGTGTCTCACGTGGATTGAGAATAAATACAATCAGTTTCTACATGGCACGTGGGCCCCCCTCCTATTCTCTCATGTCTCCATATGCCAGGACTGCTTATTGCCACCAGCCACCAGCACTGTTCTCAATGACTTCTGTCTTGTGGATTATTTCTGTGACTTCTCTCCATCTCCAGAGTTGCCATGCTTTAAAAAAAATTTTTTTTAAATTAGTTATGTGTATATGTGTGTGTGTGTGTGTGTGTGTGTGTGTGTGTGTGTGTGTGTGTGTTCATATCAGAACAGGTACCCAGGGAGGCCAGAAGAGATTATCCAGTCTCCTGAACTTAGAGTTATGGGCAGGTGTGAGCTGCTGGGAAACAAACTTGGGTCCTCTACAAGAGCAGTATATGCTCTAAACTACTGAGCTCTCTCTCTAGGCCCAGTGGCACACTTTTGCTATTTTATGTTCAAGTGTGCATATGTAAAGCTTATAAAAAGTACATGCTGTTAGGCCCTCATACTATAATACCAAAAGGCTACCAAAGTAGCTATTTGTCACATCTGGCCAAGTTTTTATTCTTCACAAGGAAACCACACTCTCTAGGAAGCCTTTCTCAAGCCGCTTGGATTTCTCTGTGAATGCCTGTCACCCCTTTGTACTCTGGGAGCACCCTTCCTACCACTCCCTTGGAGCATGGTGCTAGTAATGAGGTGATCCTTTCTGGGAACTGATAATATGTAACTGTGGTGGCAGGCTCTATGGTTGCTCACCTTTGACTCCGCAGCACCTAGATCAGTGCCCGGTCCACAGTGTTTTCTGAACCCTGGTCAGTAGCCAGCCTAATCTCTGCCTTTGTCATCTCAGATCCTGTTTCCCCAGTCCTTTAACTTTCTCTTATGAGTTCTGTCCTGCAATGAGTCTTCTTTGACACTGAACCTCGAGTGCCTATCTTACCTTAACCCTGGGTTTGTGCTCTTGTTTTGAACTATACACCAATTTTTAAACCAGTACATTTATTTTTGTGCTGGTTATTGAAACCAGAGCCTGATGCACGCTAAGTATGTGCTCTACCACTGAGCTACACATAGCACCGTGCTTTTGATGTTGTATTTGTTTCCCAGGACCACCATGACAAAGCACGGCAAACTGGCTGGTGAAGACACCAGAAACTTAGTGTCTCACAGTTTTAGAGTCTGGAAGTCGGAAATCAAGGTGCATATGGGATTTCTTCTTTTTGAGGGCTCTGGTGAATCTGGCTTAGGTCTTTCTACTGGCTTCTGATAGCTTAGACATTGGTTAGCACAGACAGCATTCCCTGTGCTCTTCCTCTGTAAATGTCTGCCTCTGTGTCCAAACTTCTCCTTTTCATAAGGACACCAGTCAAACTGGACTAGGGTCTATTCTGAAGACTTCATCTATTTCTAAATAGGGTCACAGACATTGGTTCTGAGGGTAGGACTTCTTCTTTTGGGGGGCGCACATTGAACTCATAATATGTCTCACAAGGTGTAGCACACAGCTGTCCCACTTTTAGCCAAAGCTTCCCACAGCAGCTTCTGTTGTCCGAGAAGGGTTTCACACAGGGTCCAATAGCTGCTAGTTTCCAGGCTCTTTTCACCTCCCCAAAAAGGGTCGAACTCAAGCGAGACCTGTTTCTTGTGCTTCATTTATTTTGAAAAGTGGAGAAGACATAGTTCAGAAGCATTGGCACTTATTTGAAATCAAGTTCAGTGATTTCCTGGGCTATTTCTTGGGGGGACAATGAGACATACAGCAGCTTGCTGATACTATATTTCAACATTTTATGTGTTTTCTATCTCTGTTATTTATTTTTGTGTATGTGTGTTCACATGTTTGTGGAGTGCACTCACACGTGTGCACAGACATGTGGAGGGCTGAAGTTAACACTGGATGTTCTCATTCATTACTCCACTTTATTTATTGAGGCAGAGCATAGAGCTCATCAATCAGCTGGTCTACCTAGCCAGCTTGCCCTGGAATCCCATGTCTGCTCCTGAGTTCTGGGTTCGCAGGTGATGACCATGCCTGTTTGTTTTTTTTATGTGAGTTCTGGGGCTCTGAATTCTGGTCCTCACACTTAATAGGTATGTGTTTTATCCACTGAGCAGTCTCCTCATCCCTGTTCACTCCCTCTGAAAGCACTGAGAAGTCTCTCAATAAGCTAGTCCCACTGAGTTTGGATAACCCTAGTGTCTTACCAGCAACAAGTCAATCAGAAAAAGCCCATTTGGCACAATCCAGAAGGATCACCTCTAGCAAGAAAACAAAGTCCAAAGAAGTTGAAAGAACTGAATGGAGGAAATGATCTGCACATAAGATGTGAACCACTGGTTTAATCCTGGCTGAAGAGGTGTTCTTTGAGGTGCCTGTGTTACTTTGTTTTTCATTTTGTTGTTCAGTATATGAATCACCTGATCATACTTTTATTTATTGTTAACTCCTAAAGGCCTTTTAATCCCTAGAGTGATAGTCTCAGACATCATAGAGGGGTGAGGTCCCTTCAGATTAGACACTTGCAAGTCTCCACTCTTGCTGAGTGTGAAGCCTTTTTATCAGTGGCTCTCCATCCTTGTAACACGTCCACAGATTCAGCAGCAGTTGGTTAGGGCTGGACCTGGACTTCAGTGACCTTTAGGAGCTGTCCTGATGATTCTAATGTATAGCCAAGTTGAGAACCACTGTCTCCTATCTTTTTTCCTTGTTTGACTTGGAAGACAAAGGAACCAAGTTAGGGTACTATTTGATGGATAGGTGATCGCTAAGGTCTACTTGAATTTCAGCTCTTATGAAGAATCATGAATGTCTTGATTTTAGAATCTTCAAATGGAAGAAATTGCTTTCTTTTCTGCATTTGAAGAGAAAGGACTACTTGGGTAGATATTATAGTAGATCATTTTCCACTAACAATGAAATTAATAAAAACTGAGACCATCTTATACTTCGATAATTATTCATTTATGTATCTTTTTTTTTCCTGAATAGATTTTTATGTTTTTTTTCCACTCCCCAATTAAAAAATATGTTCAGGGTACACTTAAATGATTTGCCTGGTACTCCATCAGATTTTAAAATCACAAAGGCAAAGATTCATCTTCAGATGTATCTTCAGAAGTGCAGATAGGGGAGGACTAAGTATGATTAAAATGCCTTATTTGAAGTCCACAAAAGTTCAATAAAAACAGATATTGAAACAAAGAAGTTACTTCTTGGGCTGGGTGTGATGGTGCACACCTGTGATCCTGGTGCTCGGGAGGCTGAATCAAGGCAATCAATGCAAATTTGAGGTTAGCCTGATCTGCACCATGAGTTCCAGGCCAATGATTAAGACCCTGTCTCAAAAAACTGAGAGAGAGACAAGAGAAACAGAGACAGACAGGTGAAGATTTTTTGTTCTCTTTGTTTTTGCTTATAACATTTCTATGAATACAAAATCTTCTGTTTCTCTTTACCTGTCTATGTTTGTCTCCCCATCAAATTAGCCTGTTAATCAATGTCTTCTGCATTTCTGTGAGAATATTTTGAGTTTGATTTCTATAATCCTGATTGCATCTTAGGGCAAGTCAGCTTCTTACTATACCCAGTGTTATATTTTTACTTCCTGTTTCATTATCTAGTTGCTGGTTTTTTCCTGATGTGAAGCTGTTATATCTTCCTGATGATCTGTTGTGATCTCATGTTTTTATCCCTTTCTCTCCACTTTTCTGTAAGAATGCATGTTGAGAGATGTATGAAATTTTCTTCTGGTTTGGTGGTCACACATGTCAAGATGGGTTCTGACTCCTCAGGCTTATTCATCAGGTTAACTTTGCTGATTCACAAGGTGATTTTGTCCCTATATTTTTCATTTTATAGGGGAACACCAATTCTTTTTGTTGGTAGTTGAGATGAATCTGATGGAGGGAATGTAGATCTTCACATGACTATTTCTGGCATATTTAAAGAAAGCAAAAAGGAAAAGGAAAAGGCTAAGTTGTGTGGTTCTGTGGAGTTTTAACCCATCCGTTTGGAGATCTATCTAGCATCCTGGTAGAGAAAAAGCCTGTGAACTGCTTCTAATGTGTCTGTCTTTCTTTGTTCAGGCAACCAGACTTCAATAAGGGCAATGCCATTTTTCTCCTATGCGGGGATGCTCTCAAAGCCTTGTCCACATTCTCATACTTGGTTGAGTATAACTCCCCTAAATGTGAGTCAGGAGTAAATAGTTCTTCCTGGCCTCCTTATCTGCTTGGTGTGATCTTTAGCACCAAGGGCTCCCCAAGAGCTTAGATGGGAGTTAAATGTGACACACAATGACCTCACAGAGCCCCTTGCTTTATTCAGATGCATGTCTCTTTCAGTGAGTTATATTGAATTCTTTCCCAAGGACTTCTTAGGTGAATTTGTCCTGTACACAAGAGAAGTCATGGTAATAATTCCTCTCCTTTCCATCTGATTTCCTACGCATGATTCTTTGCGAATACCCTAGAGATTCTTAAGTGCAAATGTCATATACTTCTATTTAAAATTGTCTATAATAAATTTAAATCAGAACTGGAAATGAAATGGTATAACTGTTATCATTTCTAGAAATGTAAAATAGAAGATGATAAACTGAATGTCTGGGTTCATAAGGTGGGATTCCTTGCTGCTGAGACATTGATGCCATTTCTTGCCAGCACCTGCTTCCTCAACACGCCTGGTGCCCGCTCCATCTTAGGTTAAGCTCCTTTGCGATAGCACAACCAACATAACTTTATTCATTTATTGTATAAGTATAGTCATATCATCTTTTTAAAATTAAATTAATCATGTAAGACTCCAGGTACTCAAGTAAGAGAAAAGAGAATAGCCTTTCATCCTAGAAGAATTGCTTTTCTTCCTTCTGGGCCTTTCCTGAGCTTCTCTCAACTACCCTCATTGGTCTTCTTGACTTCGACTCAGGGAACAGGATTTGGAAGATCAGTGACTTCTCTTCTGGAATATACAATATAGAAATTGGTTCATCGCCATTCCACACCCTCAAACCATCTCTTCTTATCAATCGATATTGTGAGGTTTGACATGGTGTTGCAGGGTCACATACAAATATTTCTGCAGTATTCTGGCAGAGCAAAGATGCCTGTCATTCTTTGTAATAGATCCTACTAGGGAAATTGGCTGCAGCCCCAAATCTTAGCCAAAGAACTATTGGCAGTTGATTATTGGTGGGTGAGGGAGAGCTGATCTTTAAGGGAGTGACTCTAAATAGGCTGACTGGGCCCCAGTGTATGAACTTTTACTGAGAAACATCAGGGGGCACTAACTTGACTGGAGAGGCCTTAACATAAATGACAGAATACATGAAATCCATTGGAGGGTGAGAGTACAAAGATGATTAAGATGTTTTGTATGAAATACACGATAATTCAACATAAAAATTTAAAAAGACACAGTACTGGGGCTGGATATATGGCTCATTGGTTAAGAATGCTTATTGCTCTAGCACAAGACCTGGGTTTGGTTGCCATCTCCTATGTGGTAGCTCACAACCGTCTGTAACTCCAGTTCCAGGGCATCCAACATCTTCCGGGCTTCTCCATGTAGGTGGTGCACATAAGCTCACACAGACACACACACATGAACATAAATAGAAATCTTAAAAAAAGAGAGACCACTCAAGCAGTTTTCTGAAGAACCAATATCTAGTCCAGGTGCTCCTGCACTCCTACCTCTATTGAAGAGCAGCTGGTGGAGATGGTTGTAAGGAGCAGATGTAGTCTTTGCCTTTCTTCATATTCTTCATCATTTTGTTTGTTCTAGGATGAGAGAGGACTCTAACGGGAGTCATAACACTGAAAAAAGTAAACAGGTGAGTAAGAGGTAGAATTAGAACTTTATTCCATATGCCGGATACTAAAGCTAGTGTCTGTCCAGTGAGATGGTACTTACAACCTGCTCTGTGTCAGATACTGTCACTGTGTTTGGGAAGGTTAGGGATACCAGGATAAGAAGATGTGTCTCTAGGGAAGAAGGTAACCCACAAGAAACAATTGAATGTAACCTTGGATGTCTGAATAAGGCACTCACAGCAGGAGATAGAGAGATAGAGATAGAGATAGAGAGAGAGATAGAGAGAGAGAGAGAGAGAGAGAGAGAGAGAGAGAGAGAGAGAGAAACACTAGGGAGGGTTTCCTAGGGATCCCCAGGCTGAGCTTTCAGGGCAGAATGGGTAAGACAGGTAGAAGAAAAGCAAACAGGCTCCTTCAGCTTAGATGAAACAGCAGGAGGTGACTGCTGATCTTTCCAGTTTTCAGGATGCACTTCTTCATGCTTGACAATGGCTTTGGTGTGAAGGCTTTCTAAAGTGATCTAAGTGGTTCTGTATCTTTCCCTTAAAAAATCTTTATTGAGGTATAACAGATAGAGAGAAAACATGGCCATATTGATATACACAGTTTGGTACAAATCAATGGTACTGGTGAACCACCACCACAATGAGCGTGTTCATCAGCTCCTGTGCCATGCTGACATGAAGTCTGCTCTGTGAACAACAGTTTTAAGTGTATTGTTAACTACAGGCAGCACGCTCTCCTGGTGAGATCCCTAGAATTTCCTCATCTTGCATAATTGAAATTCTAACCACCATTTCTCCTTTCCCCCAGCCCCTGACAACCATCATCCTACTCTGATTCTATTTCAGATTTTCCAAATAGGTGGAATTACACAATGTTTCTTATATGGGTGTATTTATATTTAAGGGAAACCAACTTGTATCTAATTACCATGTGAACGTATGGGACAAATCAGTTTGTGTGAAACAAAACACCCACAATTTTCAGTCCGCATTGCCTGTGTTTTTTGATTTCTATTCTTTAAGTTTCAGCTTATATAAATTGTCCTCATATAAGTTGGTGAGTATGTGCTACACAAACATGTACATGCATATATACACACATACACATATATACACATATAGATCCAGACATAAACACACACATGAATTCACAAATACACACACGGCTGAGTATAGCAATGTACTTATAGGAATATGCATTATTATCTTTGTTGATGGATAGAGTGAGGTTTAGAGAGATTGATGTGGTAAAATAAAGATTGTACCACTAATCAGTGTAACATTTGGGACACGGTTCAGTCCTGGATTCTTCCAAGACATTTTCCAAGTTCTTAGCACCATACTCTATATTGCTGGCAGTTAGAGTTATTGACAGAGAATACTGTTAATTCTATGTGCATGAAAAATAGACTGAGGGACATTAGGCAGGTGTGACTGTAAAAACTGTTCCAGTTTCAGTAGATTTAATTCTCTTCCACTAGTGGCTTGAATTGCTTTTGAATATACTGATAGAAGGTAATCAAAGAGCTGAATGAATTGGGCAGTTGTAAACGGAAGCACAGGTCTCCATTCCCCATAAGGCCAGAGCAGAAGTGAATGCAGTCATTGTTTTTAATAGGCCAAATATTTCTCTCTTGTTCCCTGGGAGGCAATTGGAGGAGATATGCTGATAGCTCCCCTTGGTGTATTAACCAGAATCAAATTTGTGAAGTGAAGCTTAAGTTGGTCATTTTATTCCCAGTTGGCAGAAATGGGGCAGGAATGGTAGTGAGAACAAAGCCCATCTTCTAGCGTGTCAAGAGTACCAACTGTACTAGTGTGGCATTTTCCGTGTACTTATTTTGTGGGCATAGTAATATATAAATATCATTTCAGATAATTTTCTGCTTTTCCTGCTTTTTTTTGGTCTTTTCCAGACAGGGTCTCCCTGTAGCCCCAGATGGCCTGGAACTCGATATATAGAAAAGGCTGGCCTTGAGCACACAGGAATTTTCCTGCCTTTGCCTCCTGAATGCCGGGGCTAAAGGCATGCACCACAGGCCCCACACTTTTCCTTCCTCTTTTTATTCTAAGGAAAATCTTTTCTAATGTATTGATCATTTTCAATGATCCATGTGGACAGTCCCCCCTTGCCAAAGTCAGTGATTCTTCAGTGATGTGATCTCATGATCTTTAGTATGTTTGTATCAGGTACATGATAAACACAGCCACCTCTGTCTTCAGAGAGAACCATTTCTTAGACATGAGTTAGGTGCATACATGTGAACTTCTGACTCACATGCTTTGGCTTATGGTCATGAGCTAATTTTGAAGATAACATTTCAGGAGTCAAAGAAAAAGAATGAATTACTTCACATTCTCTTTTAATGCTATTTTCCCAAAGTAAAGAAAAAGAAGTTGAAAAATCCTAAATCGGAAAAGAAATCCATGGTCAGTAGAAACCAGTTTGGGGCTACTTTTATCCCGAGGGTTCCAGAGTTATACAAGATCAGTCCACCTTTACAGATCCAGACAAACAGAAGTCTGAGAAGAGAAACAAGATAGACTTTAGTATGTCAGAACTTTCTCCCTTTTCCTTGGACTACTCTACTATGAATTAATGAAGTTACTTATTAATTCACTCTGCAGTGAAATTAAGTTACCCAGCCTGACTATTGACATGTACAGTACTTAACTGGATCTACTTCTGCCTCTATAGTGACAGATGCACTGTTAACCAGAGCAATGACTTTGGTGGCATTCAGAGCAGTGGCCTTGCTTGGGAATAAGAAGAATACAGGAAAAGAATCTTTTCTGCAGTCTTCAATCACTTTCAGTTTTTTATGTATATTTTTATTGAATTTTTGTGCATTTCATATAATACATCTTAATCAAATTTAAGGAAAGAATTAAAAAGTGGATATCCTATTCGTTATCATTAGAATACACACCTTCCCACACAACTATTTGATGGAGACAATTTGTATACGAAGCTATTACTCTGTTCTTAGGACAGTGATCCTTTTTTTTTTTTATTTTTATTTTTTACAAAACTAATAGTCCTTTAGCAGAAGATCAAATTACCTTAGTTCCTAGGTTTTCCTGGGTCACAGGGATTCTTTCCAGTCCCAGATCTTCCCCCTCGTCCAGGGGACCCTGTGGCGTCAATCCTGGAATCTCAACTCAAAATTTGCACCTATCTCTCTAGCTGAACTGAGACCTCTTCTTTCACTCCATTTGCACATGAACATAAGGTGGCCCCCAAACTGAACACCAAGCACAACTCAGCTGGGCCATAACCTGACAAACTGGGGAAACATCAAACAAAATCATTTCAATTGCCTAAAAATAGTAACTTGATCTCCTACTAAAGGCCTATTAGTTCTGTTTATCTCCCTCGGCCCTAGCTCAGCTCTCCACTCCGGTAGCGGCTTCTCTTCACCGTCTCACACTGAACTCATTCTCGTCTTTATTAATTTGTCCATTATGTCTCCTTTGCTCAGCATTTCTTTTCTCTTTGATAGTACCAAAACCTTTGGTTGATTTTTTAATATCAATTTTCACGTTCTTTGAGTTTCGGTATAAATGCTGTATTCACATTATTTTGATCACTCCAACTTTCCCATGTCCCTCTCACTCCCCCACATTTTTTTTGTCTGCTTCTTTGATTATTATTTGATTATTTTCTGATATTGTTGTTATTATATACACACACATGAGTTTATAAGTATGCATATATAATGCAGAGTCCACTTGACTTGAGTTGTGCTCAAGTGTACCTGTGTTTAGGCTTTCCCGCTTGGGATAAGATAACCTTTCAGGGAACTGGTCCCTGAAGAAAACTGATCCTCCCTCCCTCCTGTAGTTCTTCCTCTTGAGGTGGGACCTCATGAACGTTCCCCCATCCACAGGGACATGTTAACTGGATTTTCTAATATGTAGATCTTGTTAGGTTATCATACTGTAGAGATTTCATTGGTGTAGCATTCTATCATGTCTAGGATGCATTAGCTAGCAGCAGGTGTCTTGTCCCTCTGGCTCTTACAATATTTCTGTCCTATCTTCTTCTATGTTCTCTGAGCCTTAGGTGTAGAGGTTGCATTGTAGATGTGTCACTGAGGTCCGGGAACCTCACAGTTACTTGTTCTCTGCATTTGACTAGTTGTGGAACTTTGGAATTATCTCCATCTATGGAAAAAAGAAATTTCTTTGATGATTCAGGAGCATTACACTTGTCTGTGAACGGATAGCAAAAATGAGGTACATTTACACAATGGAGTTCTATTCAGCTGGACAGAAAAATGAAATAATGAAATATTCAGGTAAATGAATGGAACCAGGAACTGTTATACTGAGTGAGGCAATCCAGACTCAGAAAGACAAGTGATGCTTGTTCTCTCTCATTTGTGGATCCTAGCTCCAAACCTTTAGATGTGGGTTTATATCCTGAAATAAAAGCAGGAACCATGAGAATGGAAATAAATAATGGGGGGTGGTGGTGGTAGAAGGACACAGGAGTTGTCTGGAGGGAAATTCGATAGTAAGGGTCCTTTAACTGGGGAGGGAGGCAGGAAGGACTATAGAGGGGAGAGAGGAAAGAGGAAAGACAGGTAAATCATAGATATAGAACACTAAAGGGAAATATATTATTTCATAAACCTTCTAAAAATTCACATTATATATATATATATATATATATATATATATATATATATATATATGTGAGTTCATGTGTATAGCTGAAGACTGTGTAACAAACATCACAGTGCCAGGCAAGGGAAACCAGCAGCTGAGCTGGAACTGATTAGGAAGTCTCCTCCCCAAAGAATAGCTCTCAAAGTATCAGAAGATACCATGCAAGCTCCCCAGGGAGAAAATCAGTCAATGGTCTTAGCAAGCTATAAAGTCTATGAACCACAAAAATGGCCCAGCAAATAATCTCTGTTGGTACTGTAGCAGTAATTTTATCTTGGGAGTAAAAACAGCTGTCTAATTGGACTTAAACTGGATCAATGGGAGGGAATCCATGCATAACAGTGTAAATATAACCAAGTACACATGGTTGGAGAGGACACAGACCTTAAAGAAGAACCTACGACTGCCATTTCCCTAGAACGATATAATTTCTTACCATATGCATTGGTTTTTTAAAGTTAGTTCAAATTCTTCCCTCATTCCTTTACCCAGAATTCTGTTTGTTGAATTCTAGGAACACTGTCAGGACAATTAACAATTGGTCAGTTTCTAATGTTCATAAGATTAATGATGACAAGAACAGCTTTCACAGTAAGCATTTATCTAGCGCTAAGTTACAGCCAACTAGCGTACTGTTATTATCTTCACTTGGTAGATGAGAACATTGAAGCCCAGAGCACTTCAGGAACTTACTTAAGCTCCCACAGCTGCAAAAGGGCTGTATCTGACAGTCAGATCCTGCTGTGAGATTCCAGAGCTGGCACCTTCAATCCCTGGCGTTTCTCAATGTGTGGTCTCATCACTGTGTGCATTAAAATCATTTCTGTGGGCACCATGAAAAATGTAATTACTGACCCCACCTCAGATCTGTCTTAGCATTTGTAAGTCTAGGTGTGATCCTAAGAGTCTGCATCTTTCACAGGCTTCCTGAGGGATTCTGCACAGTGTTTGGGAATCCTTTGTACATACCTGACTGGATTCTTCATATTCACTTTCTTAATGAGACTGTAAATTTCTTGAGGTTAAGATTATATTTTCTACTCGTTACTTTCTGAATCTTAAAACCTGCAATGGACATTTTGATATGTATTATCTGCTTAATAATCAACACTGAAAGTTTTTGTTCCTTTCTTTCTATTTTGAGTGTCTATGTGTGAGCATTTTTATCTGCATGCATGTAGGTGCACCATGTGCATGCCTGGTGCCTGCGAAGTCCAGAATAGAGTGTCAAATCCCCTGGAATTGGAGTTAAGAACAGGTGTTAACTGACATGTGGGTGCTGGGAACTGAACCCTGGTTCTCTGCAAGAGCAGCCAATGCTCTTATCCTCTGAACCATCTCTCCAGCCCCTGAGAGATTTCTTTTTTGACTTAGGCAGAAAAATTAAATGTATTCCCATGCCAGTGGGGAAGTTTCACATGGTGGAACTTACAATTCAAATATCTGGCAATTGAAGACTTTTGAATTAGATCCAAACCCTCATGAATGCTTTCCCGATTCTGCCCCTGCTTAGAACATTTCCATTTCTTGTTTCAGTTTGCCTTCCTTTCAAGTTCAGAGGTTGATACATCAGAGGAAAGGAGGTACTGCTACAGTTTATGATGGAAATAGAATACAGAATTTAAAGGCAGTGAGACTGACTTAGTGCTTAGAACTTAAGACAATGAACGAAATTAGCTTGCTATGGAAGTAAGATCACACAGGGCCAGAAAGGTCTGTTTCTAATCCATTGTGACAAGACTTCCTCACCAATTCAATGAGAAGGCTGTCAAGGGGCCATCCAGAAGCTTTTGTATATCCTGGGATAGCTCCTGACAATTACAGTGACAAATCACAAGTGATCTTGCACTGTCTGTAGTGACGGGGGGGGGGGTCCCCTCCCAGCCCACTCCAGTCACCTGGATTTAGAAATGAGATATATAATTTAAGTTCAAACTGGAGTTTCAACCTGGTCCTTAATATTCTAAATTCAATATTTCCCCATTACATCATTCTGCTACAACTTGAGTAATGCAACTAAGCATGTGAGTCAAAGGTTAGCCTAGATCATATGCAAATAAAACCAGGAACTTAGAGGAGGAACTCCTTCTGTTGTTTATTTAATTTTTGGTAACCTGCCTCTCCTGTGACCTCAGCTTCTGAAGGACAATGGCAATGTGTTATCCATTTAAATCTCATCATGGCAGTCTAGATCTTTAGTAGCAACCATATAACTAGGCACCTGTTCCCGTTAAACCTTTTCAGCTGGCTAATGTCTAATTATCATTTCCCCCCTTTTTTTTTTCCGATTTGGAAAGACAATAAGAGCCACAAGAACACAAAGTTTTCCAAGACTTGTTCATGTGAACTCACAGCAATGGTGACAACATGCACAAGACCCATGCAAACTCAAACCAGACAAGAACCCAATTTAAACTTCGCAAAGCCTTATGGGTTGCTCCCCTGCTTACGTGTGCCATCAGTTCTTACAACAACAATTTGAAGAATGTGTTTAGAAATAACAACATCATCCACAGCAAGAAATTATGAACTCCATCGTCATCTGTTGAAGACGAGAAGCAGGGTATGTCCATTTAGAGCTCGTTGGACTGGGAATAGAATGCAGTAAGGGGATTATGTCTGTGCTACTTAGTTTTGTAGAAAGTTCATTTGTTAAGGTTTTGCTCTGACATGCCTGCCTATCACTTACCTGTAAATAAATCTGTAGGTGGTCTTGGCACTGTAAAACTTTGTAATTAAATTATTTCTCATGGAAATATTCCAAAAATTTTCTCTCATACTTAGATATATCTTAGGTTGAATTAATCAATTGTAATTTGGCTGTTGAAGCCCATCCAAATAAAAGATGAATTCAGTAGCTTCCTTCCTTTAATGGCCTCCTGCCCCAAATACCACTAGCTAGCAAGCGATATTTATCCTAGTGATACTTCCATTTCTTGTCACAAAGTGACCTTGCATTCTCATAAACATAGTCCAAAGCGCTGACTTCTTGGGAGTTGAGTGCTTTTTTTTTTTTTTTTTTTGCTTGCTACTGTTTTATAGCTTTGTGTAAAATGCTAATGCTGTGACATTTGTAGTACTATTAAATCATTTTAATGAAAGAGTAATAGCGATACAACTAATTTGTTTCAGTGCCTTTCCCCTGCAGAATCCTTTAGTAGTTGGTTATAATGGGAAGGAGTTTAATTTTTTTTTTTAGCTTTATAAGTTTTTTCTCACATGGAACCACATCCCATTATTCTGAGATAGTTTGTACCCAAGTTTAATGGAGCCACATCTTTCGATAAAATGTGTTGTCCCAAATCTGGGCTCATTTGCCTGATGGCCTCTACTTAATGTGATTGATGGTCCAGCTAAGGCAAGTCTGCTTCTCATGAGAAATATGGCTGTATAGTTTCCTTTTAATTGTTTAAGAGTAAATATATGCTCTTACATTTTCAGTTCCTACAGAAAATGAGCTCAGATGCCATAGCACCAAATCAAAGAGAACATTTAAGCTTTAAAATTTATCCTGTGGACACATAAGATGACATCTTGGATTGATTACTGTTCTGGTCCCACATTCCATTGCTAATGGCAATCGCCATCCTACTAGGCCTCTGCAGTGGGTAGGCAACTTCTGGAACAATAAGTATTGTGAGCAGTGGGCCCATCTACACACTGCATCACTTCTGTATCCTGAGTCTCCGTTTCTCCATCTGGTCCCTTCAAGCGTTCATGCACAATGTCCGTTAATATAAAGCTCTTTCTTAAACAAAAATTGTTTTATTTTTGGCCTTTTTGAGACAGGGTCTTCCTGAAACCCCATCTGTCCTGGAACTCACTACGTAGACCAGACTGGTCTTGAAATCTCAAAGATCTGCTGGCTTTGACCTTACAGAGTTCTGCCTGCTTCTGCGTCCCGAGCGCTGGGATTAAAGGCCTGTGTCTCCACAAAATTCCTATATGAACCTTTTCCTGATGTTCTCATATACTTAGGCTGTCCATAAAGTTGATTTCACCATCAGCATCTCTTTTCCCTACCAACATGTGAAATGTGGCAGTTGACATTTGCTTCCCATAAGTGTAATTTTTCTTTATGCCTCATTGTTTTCTGAAATCACTAATAATTTCACCATCTTTCCACCATAAATTAGAGGGATTTACTGATGAAATGCTTAACCATTCAGTCTTATCATCCTCCTGTTCCTTTCCATCCTTCTCTTACAGACAGATGTAAAGTGTTGCAGAAATGTGGAAATGTGAGTGTTCTCCCTCAGGGTTAACGGAGTTTTATTAAACCCAGTATTTAGAACAATTGCTCTTCTGCATTTTGTCTAGCTTTGGTTAATCAGTTGGAACACGATTTTCTTCTAAAATTATACCCTGATAATATCACCTAATGACTATAACCACGTCTAATGTCTTTTTAAATTTTTTTCTGTGATTCAAGAGGGATTCTACATAATTCACACAGTGCTATCTACTGGGTGGGGCACATCTGTTTAGGAAAATATTATGAAACGCTATTTAATTCATTTCAATATTTACAACAAAAGATCAAAGTTCTTTGTATTTATGGAGGTTCAGCCTTTGAATGTGTGTAATTTATATGATGATGAATATTTTCACCTAGCTCACCAGAATACAGATTTTTGTCTGTTATACTGCTGTATATTTCTTTGGGTTAATGTCTTAATTTTTCACCACTTTTTTGTAAGCTATAGAGAAAATGAGATGAAAATCACCTTGTCATTAAATCATGTTTCATTAACTATACAGTGAACTCCAGAGACCTGATAGCACTAATGACAGCTAACCATTATATGGCAATTGAAAATTTACAGAACACGTCCCCGGTGTTTGATCTCAGTTTTATTGTTGAAGATAATGAGTTTTTTTGAGAATATAATAAACTGGAAGTTTCTAATTAGGGCAATACAAGGGGTCTTTATAAAGAATCTAAAGTCTTAAGTTACATGGAGTATTTTGGCCAAAACAGAATCAATATATTTCTAGTAAGTTGTCATCCAGCCTGATGCATGATTTCAGTGATAGACTTGGTTGCCTAGTATTTCAGGTCATTTTAGGTGGTGGCTTTATGACTGTGTGACTGGCTTCATGACATGATCTATCAGACCATGAAAAGGCCAAGATTCTATAGATAAGATGTGAGTTATAAATAGACCAAATGTTTGTAGGGGGATGGTATCATAAGACTGAACACCGAAAGAAATACTGGAAAGGGATCCACAGATATTATTTCTTTCTTATTTTTCGGAGATGGCTACACAAGGTAGCTCTCTGTCAATAAAGGTGGACTTGGACACCAAAATCTTTCCTGTCCTGTTTTTGCAAGTCTTCCCCTAGGTGTGAATGGTTCTCCTGTTCCTTTTTTTTTCAAATTTTTATTTTTTTAATCTTAAGAATCTATTGAGGAGGGGCGCTGGAGAAATGGCTCAGCGGTTAAGGGTACTGGCTGTTCTTGCAGAAGACCCTGGTTTGAATCTCAGCATCCACATGGTGACTAAAATGTCCTTAACTCTAGTTCTTGGGGATCCGGCATCCTCTTCTGTCCTCAACAGGCACTGCATGGCATTGGCATGGGTGTACTTATTTACATGCAGGCATAATCCTCATACACATAAAAAATTAATTAATTAAAAAAGAGTCTATTGGGAGGTAGCACTCAGGCACTTGTCTGCGCAGTTAATTTTGTAGTCAAGGCCTAACTTACTGCATGTGTCCAAGATTACTGCGCCCAAGACTGTGTTTCTTTCCCTTTCTCTTCCTCTAAATATTTTCTTGGGATGATTTTTGTACATTCCCAAATATTCAATTATCATTAATACACAAAATTTCAGCCGTTTCACACAACTCAGCCTGTTCCAGAGGGATTTTCCACACACGCAAATCTAACTTATATCATTCCCCAAGTTCTCTTTTCCTTTTTGTCTTAATCAATGGGACTTTCATCTCATTCATAATCAGTTGCACATGTTAGGAAACTCAACTTTTCTCTTCTTCCATATAAATTAAGTCAGTCAGTGTGTTGGTTTTACCCCTTAAACTCTCCTGAAGATACTCTGTCCCCTTCATTAGTTGGCCATCATGCTGCCATCTCCTGCCTGGATCATTGTAATGGCCTCTACTGGGCTCTGTACCTTGACTCTCTCTCTAATTTTTGACTTTGAAAAATTGGTTGTGTTTATTGGCTTACTTAGAATCCTTGAATACATTCCCTGAAGAACAAGTTCTAGTCCTAAGGATTGTATACATATGCAAATTTGTTAACTTGGAACCAAAGTTTGAAATCATTTGAATATAAATTTGTGTATAAAATGTATATTCCTCTATGTGTGAATATATATATATATATTCAATATATATATTGAAATAAATATTCACTCAATTGTCTCTTTGTATCTTCCACAGATTCCAGGACCCCTGCATATAGAAAAAATCATGGATGTCCAAGTTTCTTATATTAAATGACAGTATTTGCATATAATTAGGCTTATCCTCCAGAAGACTTGAAATCATTTCTGGATTACTTATAACACTTAATATAATGTGGATGGGTTTTCTGTTCAGCACATGTGTAAGTTTTAATTATTTTTGATCTATGGTTGGTGGTCTTTTCTGATGTGAAAACCATGGATCTGGAGAGCTATGTATAGATGCATAGATAGCTATGTGTTATGCATGCATATATATGTGTGTGTGTGTATATATATATATATATATATATATATATATATATATATATATAGTTTGAGTCTTCCTCCTGTGTTACCTATGTGTTAGTCACAATCAAGAGTGCATAATTGCTGTATACACGAGCACTTCCCAGCCTCCTTTCTTTGCTCACGCTGCACGCCTCTTTAGAAGGCTCTTCGCACATGACCTGCATTCTCCTTATGCTCTATTATCAAGTTCTAGTGTGATGTCCTTTGTGAAAACTCTCGACTCTTTTTCTCATTTTCCTGTCAAGGTTTGTGCTGTAAAGTGGTGTTAATCTGGTTCCCACTCTTTGCACAATGGTGTTGAGTTCAAGTTAGCAGGGATTTGGCTATTACCACTCTTCTGTGTTATAAATCTGCCTTCTCCTGGAGAAAATGGTTAGGTCAGTCTTGCTCATGAGGCTCAGCCATCATGGTCTTGCTAACTTTAGCTCTTCAGATACTGTCCACGTCTTTTCTTCCAAACTTATCATATCATTTCGTTCTCAGGACTCCTGTTATTAACCATACTTAGCAAAGGCTAGGCCAAAGCTGGGGAGGGGAATGGTTCAGTCATTCCGCGTTTCACATTGAGCTACTCAGTTTCTATGGATTCCTTGATTTTTAGACTTCCATTCCTGGTCTTCTGACCCTGTGTGTGACCTAACTTCAGTTAGCTGAGTCTGTGCTGTTAGCCACCTGTCTGGATATTTTCTCCTGTCAATTAGCTGCCAGTCGAATCCCGAGGTGCTGGACTGCGGCCATCTGTACCTGCCATATCCTCCGGTCATTTGCCAAGCTTTGCTTCTTCTGTGTTTCTGGGGTCACCTGAAATCCTGTACGCGATTCTCCTTATTCTGACCAGTCACCTCTATTCTAATTTTGTAAGACAAGTTGATAATTTGTTGCCCTGAGAGGAGATAACCAAGGCATTTATAATTGAAACATTTAACAGATATGTATATTTTGGATTGGGAAAAGAACATATGACTACAAGAAAATGAGACCCTGGACAGGTAATCATGACAGAGACAAAATGGAAAGTGAGAGCAGTCTGAAGATTGTGGGTCTCTATGGGCAGTTCTGGGTGACACATGACAGTGATAAGATGTCTGGGGACAATGTATCATAAAAGGGAGCAGAGATCAAAGGCAATTCAGTGATTTCAACATTTGACATAGGCTTCTGCTGAGTTCCTGTGCCCTAATTATGCAACATAAAATAAAGCTCACTTACAGTTATGGTTGATATAAATTCATGATCTAGTTCGTTCAAACTGGATTTGGGAGCAAGCCTTGTAATTTAGTACATATTGAAAGCCCCATGTGTTTCCTTGTGCAAAGCACAATGCCTTCCAGGACATAGCACTCAAAAGGAATTTTTTTTAAAAAGTGAAATTCTTTGGAATGTTCTGTTTGATAGAAAAATCCACTTTTAATTTTATAAAAATCATGCCATACAGTTAGACCTTAATTTTTTTAAGGCATGGACAATGTTCTTTGCATTGGTAGGATGACACATTAAATAATTTACAATTAGAGGCTGGAGAGATGGCTCAATGGTTAAGGTCACTTGTGCTCTTCTAGCACTCACATCAGGTGGATTATAACTTCCTGTCACTCCAGCTCCAGGACATATGACACCCTCCTAGGCCCTTTTCAGGCATCTGCACACATGTGTGTATACACACACACACACATACACACACATGCACACACACAAATGAGAATAATCAAACTCTACCAAACAGTAAAGCTAGCAACAAAGATTTGTACTGAATATTTCTGACTAAAATGATGATTTACTTTAGGAGCAGAATAAGAACAGAGTAAAATGAAATTTATGTATAAGATTTCCACAAATAAGAATTTCTGTATGAAATCTTAAGAAAGAAATCTTAAGAAATTTCAGTGAAAAAATGTGAGTTGAGAAAACATGTTTTGGGTACGTGGGTATCCAGAACTACTGGGTTGTAAGGGAGGACTGTTCACTAGGCACAGGGACTAGAGACACATTGGCCTGGAACAAGCATTTGGGCTGCTCAAACACAATATTCCTAAGTCTCAGCCTGGATGGAAAAGATGGAGGCAGTGCCAGGTGATCTAAAATCAACACTCAGATGCTGCATTCACTTCTAGATGGTCACTGCTTGGGGAGCTCTTCCCATCCCCATATGGGGAAAAGCTGTAAAGAACTAGAATTTAGAAGACAGAATGGGGCAATGTGCTGGAGCCTGCCGGCAGAAATAGAACCGTACCTGAAGCGGGGAGTGAGGATTGATATATATATATATATATATATATATATATATATATAGAGAGAGAGAGAGAGAGAGAGAGAGAGAGAGAGGGAGGGAGAGAGAGAGAGAAAGAAAGAAAGGATAGATTCGGGAGGGCTGTCAGTCAATACTGAAGCAGCCTCGACTTTATTAAGTACCACGTATTTATACTCTATGAAATAAGGAACAAAACAATAGTTCAAAGGTTCAACACAAAAACAATGTTAACACAGGCAAAACAACTTAAGTCAATCACATCTTCCTTCAAGGGTCTTCAAGGGTCTCAAGCCTTGGGTGTAAATTATTTGCACAACAAAACATCCTGCTCCCACAGCACTTCTGTGCACAACAAGACTGACTTCTGCTTACCCCCTAAACTAGGGTGTAGCTCAAGGCAGGCAAATGGCTCCTGACAGCAATGGAAGGAATACTACTCTGCCAGCAAAGCAGATTTGGTCAAGGTCTTTCAACATGCTCAGCTTCAGTTTCTTTATCTGTAAAATTGTGTTGAAGCATCTATTTAGTGGTAGTGTTGAGATACAGGTAATAATGTAAAGTAAGTTACTAAATACATGAAGAACTTACATAGAGCTTTACTACCAGTAGAGGTTGTTAGTAAAACATTCTCTACCCACAATGTTTAGCCATCATACGACCTTTTTCTTCATCCCAGAAATCAAAGTCACCTTCATTGAATAGGACTGTAGCCAAAAATAATGGAAACGTGGGCAGAGCTCCAGTTCTGGAAGGGATCTGTGCCAGGGTGCTAAGAGCAGAAAGTCAAATGAACAGAACAGAAGTGGGGCTGGTGCTGTGCAAGCCTGCTTATAAGGCACTGCTTTCTCTTTCTTGCTAATGAGTGCAGGAACCAGGAAGTATTTACTTAGAAAGACAATTCCTATTAGTTACCAATGCCAAATGTGTATGGAGACTGAACTTAATAAAAGTACTGTGCAGGCATGGCCAAGTCATTCTCTGGGTTGCACTGGATAGCTTTAGTTGTCAGCTTGGCACACCTGGGAAGAGGGAACCTCAACTGAGGGACTTTCTCAGTTGGATTGACTTGTGGCTATGACTGTGGGCTATGATTGCTGAGTGATGTAGGAGGGCCTAGTTCACCTCTGGGCAGGTGTTCCTGTATTGTATAAAAAAACAGGCTGAACATAATCCAGAAAAACAAGCCAGTAAGAAGGACTCCTCCAGGTTCTAAGCTTAAAGTTCCTGCCATGAGTTCCTGCCTTGGCTTCCCTTGATGATGAACTGTACTGTAAGCCAAATAAACCCTTTCCTCCCCAAGTTAATTTTGGTCACAGTGTTTTGTTCTAGAAAAAGAGGAAACTAGCTAAGACAGGGGTTATGTTTCTAGTCCCTACAATGACAAGAATCTCAGTTGTCAACACAAAGGAGATGCTGAAAATCATGTGCTAACCAAAGAATGCCAAATTTCATTACTCTGCCAGAGTTCCTGTGCCATTTGAGAAACCAGCCCACAGGGGAGTGGGCCTTGGGGAGGAATACAGGACAAACACAGCTAAACAAGGTACTTCCCAGTGTTGTGGAAGCAGCTTCTGGGGGATAATCAGCTGTCAGTGCAAATGTGATTTTTAGATCATAATATATTTGTGGTGATTCAGCTATGCAATGAGGCTAGTAGGATGGCTCAGCATATATAATACATTTGCCACCATGCCTGACAACCTGAGTCCGATCCCAAGAGCCACATGGTGGAAGGAGACAACTGACTTTCACAAGATGCCCTCTGCCTTCTCCATGTGTGTGGTGGCACACACACACACACACACACACATACACGTACACACACTGTGGTGGTTTGAATGAGAATATCCCCCATAGGCTCTAAGTATTTGGATATTTTGTATCTAGTTGGTGGTATTTTGGGAGGTCTTAGAAGGTGTGGCCATGCCAGAGGAAGCATGTCACTGGAGGTAGGCTTAAACCTTGAGAGGTCTTAAACTTTGTTGGATCTTCAGCTGTGCTCTGCTTCCTGTGCCTGCTTGAGGATGTGAGTGCTTAGCTGCTGTGTCTACTCTAGTCACCTCTGCTGCCATGCCTCCCCACCATGATGGACTCAGGCCCCTTTGGAAATGTAAGCTAAATAAACTCTTCCTTTTATAAATTACCTTGGTCAATGTTTCTATCACAGCAACAGAGAAGTAACTAAAACATACACGGACAAATGCACGCATGCACATGCTTGCAAATAAATAAATAAACGTAAAAAGAAATCGAATATGAAGGAATTAAGAAATCTAGAATCACTGGTTTGCAAAGATGCTGTTGAACAGTTTTTTACAAAGAACTACATGAGGTTGGGTTAGTGGAGCAACCATCTGTAATACCAGAAGTTAGAATGCTGAGGTAGGAGGACTGTGAATTAAAGGCCAATCCAGATTACCTGGTGAGGTCCTGTCTCAAAAAGAAAGAATTACATGGCGAAATATTAATACAATTTTAAGAGTTTCCATTTGCTTCTTCTATAAGACATGGTCAGATAACTTAAGCACTCCGAAAAAAAGTATTAGAACTCATATAGTTAAAGGGTATAGACCAAAGCTGGTTTATTTTTTGTTTTTGTGAGCTAAAACTTGTTTATTTACATTTTATATCATTGAGAAAGGTTGGAAATCATATTTTATGTACCTGAAAATTATGACCTTCAAACTTCGGTGTTAATAAAATTTTATTTCAATACAGTTATAAAGACACAAATGTTAATTATTTGATCTTTTATAGAAAACTTTGATTTTTCCCTGATAAAAACTAGAAATTAGGAAATCATATCTTTTCCCTCTGCAATAAAAAATGCAGGTCTTTAAGAGTTTGGAACAGAATGGATGATGAGGATTGACAAGTACTTCCATATATCCATTGGGAATGTGCAGAATGATAGAGCCTATACCTAGTGGGATTTTTATAAAAATTTTATTAAATTTAAGTGAAAGAATGAAAGGATTGACTTTCAAAGCAGACAACATGCTTATGCTAGCTGTGATTTTTTTATTTTCTGGTAAGAAGAAAGACCTAACATTATCACCAAGCTATGCCCATGATACAAATGGGGTCATGATACACAGACTAACAGTGCCCTCTCATGCTGCTTATCTGAGATCATGGTATTGTGGTAATACTCCTTGAAATGTTGATGCAAACCAAGACTATGTATAATAGACTGTTGAATAATGATGACTTTTTCTGGTGTCTTTTTGAGGCAGGGTTTCCCTATAACCCTTGGAACTAGATATGTAGACCAGGCTGGCCTTGAACTCACAGAGATCCACTGGCTTCCACCTCCTGAGTGTTGGGATTAAAGGCATGTGTCATGACACTCAGCATAATGATGGCATTTTAATGGTAAGAACTAATTCAGGATCAATTCTATTTGTTTTTAGAGTTATAGATATGTTCTTCAACTAGAAGGTTGGACATTTACCTGCCTCCTACTGTATCCCAATGGTACGTATTCTGGTATACATGGTAGACAGCTAGTCTAGAGCTAGCCTTGCTAACAGAAGTGTTGCTTATTTATTTTTCATTATGACTTCAGCTATGTCATTTGAAACTGAAGCCGCTTCTGTCACTTCTCCCTGTCCTTGACATATCGACCTGTAACTCAATCAATGTACTACAGTGGCTGCTGGTTCAGACATCACACCTGTGTTCAGGGCAGGAAGAAAAGGTGTGGAATGGATTACAATGGAGGATGATGTTTTATAAACTTCATCAAAAAAGCAAACATTTAGGGCTGGGGAGATGGCTCAGTGGGTAAAGTGCTTGCTATGCAGGAATGAGGACCTGAGTTTGGATCTCCAGGTCTTATACAAAACCAAAGTATGGTGTATACCCTGTCTATCAAACAGATCCTCACTGGCTAGCCAGTCTAGACAAAAGGTGAGCTTTAAGTTCTATGAGAGACCCTGTCTTAAAAAGGTGGATACCAGGCATGGTGGCTCATGCCTTTAATCCCAGCACTTGGGAAGCAGAGGCAGGTAGATCTCTGTGCAATTCAGGCAAGCCTGGTTTACATAGAGAGTTCCAGGCCAGCTGGGGCTATATGGAGACCTTGCCTCACAAAGACCACAGACACACACACACACACACACACACACACACACACACACGCACACACACACGCACACACACGCACACATACACAAATGTGGAGAACCTTAGAGAGGAAGACACCTGATGTCAACCT
The DNA here is from genome assembly GCA_035773235.1 of Eospalax fontanierii. Classification (NCBI taxonomy): domain Eukaryota; kingdom Metazoa; phylum Chordata; class Mammalia; order Rodentia; family Spalacidae; genus Eospalax; species Eospalax fontanierii. Next base: position 32,794,654 of record CM069541.1, read on the forward strand.
CTGGCTTTCACATACACATGTACAGGTTAGTGCACTCCCACACACATGTACACACTTAAATAAATAAATAAATAATTGAAAGTTCCCAGAATCCCCTGTCTGACTTCTGTTTGTGTCCCATGGCCACTCCTAGTTTCAAGGATAGACTGGGAATGTACTTAAACTTTCAGGAAAGCAGGCAATTGGAGAGGAAGGGCAGGTAGAAAAAGCCATGGGAATATCTGCCAGATCCACTAATAAATGGAAGGGAACAGTGCAGACAATCTTTTAAACAATTGCCCTGTCCTTTTTATTTTCATAAGGGTCAAAACCTACAGGAGATGTGAGTGTGGCAACATTCAACAAGCGTTTGCTGACTTTAAAGCCATTTCAGAGAATACTGTCCACAATTATTTCCTAGATTATCCCCAAACATCATGTTTTCTCTGTTGCACAAGCAGAGTTAATAGTTACACACATTTGGAGGGGAAAGAGGCATTTAATCATCTTTGTGACTTCTTCAAAGCAATTAAACATTTTTGTGCAGAAACATTTCACATTAAACTGGGACTGGGTGTGAAAAATGTTCATCTGTTTCCATTTTAATCCTTATTCTACAATAAAAATGCAAATCACAGACTGTTAGAGCAGGAAGGAGGGCCTTCACAGATCGTTTAGTTCACAGCCCTCATCTGTGATTCAGAATGGGTCTTATGGTGCCAGCCCCGTAGGCATGTATGTGTCTGTGTCTTGCCCAGGATGGCAAGGCAGAGCTGTTGCTTTGTTACTGGGATTTAAACGATGTCCCTGGTTTGATATATAATGTATAGGTTGGTACTTTGCCTTTCTGATCTCCTCTGAGCAGGTGGACTCCTCAGGACTCAGTGCTAGATATTCTTTCTTCTTTCGTTGCCTCTCTTTCCTTTGGCATGGTGGGTGATTGAAGGGTGCCCAAAAGTCTCCATGCTGCTCTGAAATCGTATTAGGCAAAGAAGTCTTTCTGTGTTGCTCCTGTTCTGATTCACAAATACCCATAAAAGCTGAAGGGATTTAAGAGGTTATCTGCAGGGGTGGGGAGATGGCTCAGTTGGCAAAGCACTTGCTAAGCACTTGAAGAGCTGAGTGTGGATCCCCAACACCAATGTAGAAGCTGGGTATGACAGTGTGTGCTTGTAATCCCAGCAGAGGGGTGGCAGAAACAGGTGGGTCATGGGTGCTCACTAGCTATCCATTATAGGTGATTAGTGAGCTCCAGGTTCATTGAGAGACCCTTTCTCAAAATATAAGGTGAATAAACAATTGAAGAAGACATCTGCCATTTATCTACACACATGCACACACACACATGCATACACACAAACACACACAAGCACACCTGTATGCACATGTGAACACACATTATATATACTTGAATGATCATTTTCACACATAGTCCCAGTTTAATGTGAAATGTTTCTGAACAAAAATGTTTAGTTGCTTTGAAGAAGTCACAGAGATGATTAAATGCCTCTTTCCCCTCCGTGCAATGTAGAGAACATGGTGTTTGGGGATATATGTGTGTGTATATGTGTATATATATATATATATATATATATATATATATATATAGAGAGAGAGAGAGAGAGAGAGAGAGAGAGAGAGAGAGCCTAATACGGATTTCAGAGCAGCATGAAGACATCTGGGCACACTTAAATCACCCACCATTCCAAAGGAAAAAGAGGCAACGAAAGCAGAAAGAATATCTGGCACACACAGAAGAGATAATCCAGTCCAACCTCATTTTGGAGGGAGCTGAGAACTTGATTCCATGAATACCTAAATAATGTGCTCAATGTCACGAGGCACATTTGGTCCTGATTTCTTAGCCAGTGCTGTTTTTGCTTGTCCAGATGACAGAGAGAACATTGCTATCTGTGTGAAGTACACACAGAGGTAAATGCAAAATAAAGCAAAGCCAAGAAGGGCTGTTACAACCTGAGACCAAGATGAACACATGGTTCAGGTCTTAGACCTGCCTCTCAAACCCTACACAGATTCCATACAGACGTTTCTGCACATTCAGAGACGGAGGCAGGACAATGCACAATGAAGAGAGATGAGTCTGGGCTACATGGTGAGATGCTGTCTTTTTTAAAAAATGTATTTTATTTCTTATTTTTATTTTATGTGCATGGGTGTACTGCCTGCATGTGTGTAAGCGCACCTGCGTCAGGCAGTGCCCGCAGAAGTCAGAAGAGGGAGTTGGATCCCTTGAACTGGAGTTATGGATGGTTCTTAGATGCCGTGTGGGTCCTGGGAATAGATCCTGGGTCATGTACAAGAGTAGCCAGTGCTCTTAGCCTCTGAGCCATCTTTCAAGTCCCTATGACATACTGTCTTAACCAAGGACTAAGGATGTAGTCAGTGGTGGAGTGCTTGCCTAGTACGTGCAAGGTGCTATATTTGACCCCAAATACCACAGAAGGAATCTTCTTTCAAGAGTACAAATATCTAAATCACTGCAAGAGTTTTATTTCTTTAAAAATGTTTTGGGCCTGTGAGATAACTCAGTGGGTAAAGATACTTGTCAATAAACCTACCAGCTTGAGTTCAATCCATGGAGCGCACATGGTGGAAGGAGAGGGCCCACTCCCATAAGTTGTCTGTGGGCTGATACCTTTCATCAAATTTGGAAGAATTTCAGGCACGGTATTTTTAAAAATGATTATTCTCTTTAAATCTTTCTTTTCAAGGCCTCTGAAGACACAATAAGCCACTGAACGTGGCTATTACTTACTGATGCTGGGATTTTCAAAATTTCCTTTTTCTTTTTTTGATAGTTTCTAGTGCCATGAATTTCAAGGTCATTCATTTATCTTTTCTTCTTTAATTTCTTTTCTGACAATTGCCCAGTCAGTACATACACTGCACTTCTATATTCAAAGGCAATGTAGGTCTTTCAAATGTCTTCCCCACCTCTTGAAGTTTGAATTTGTAAATAATGACTTTTGATGTCCTTCCCTGGTAAACTGATGACATTTGTGTCAGCTCTGATAGTTTTCTCCTTACTATGCATCTTATTTTCCCAACATATAAAGCTGATTCAACATTTTGGCTCAAACTTGAATGCTTGTTAGTCATTTTAATTAGCACTAAATCAGCATTTCCTTTGTGATTAGTAATGTGTATTCATCAAGTATATGTGTAACTTTTACATGATAATGATATGAGAAATTAGGGCACTTTTTTTCTTCTGAATTGCCACCAAGGTAATGAGCACCAAAATGCCTGAAACTGGAGAATTACATCATCAACAAATATGGTTTAGAGTTTTCAGTTTTACAAAGGGAACTTCTGACTGTGCAGCTGCAGAAATACTCGAGTAGCAAGCCAGTTCTGTGCATGTGGTTTCAAACATGGTAATGTGGCACTGTACGTATGTGTGTGTGAGTGTGTGTACGTGTAGTGAATATGTGTGAGTGTGTGCACACAGGTATGCCTGTATAAGTGGGTCAAAGGTTGACATGAGGCTCTTCTTTCATCTCTCTCTATCTTATCCTGTGAGACAGAATCACTCACTGAACTTGAGCTCACCAATTTGCTTAATCTGGTTGTCTAGCAAGTTCCAGGGATCCACCTGCTTCTATCTATCAGTGCTGTGGTTATAGACATTTTAAACCATGCCTGGCTTTGCCATGGATGTGTGTGGTTGGTGTATCCAGCATGTTACTAATAGAGCCTTTTCTGTAACCTCTGTGCCTATAAGTTTTAATGTAGGTTAGTTATAAAATCATCACGATTTATCAATATAATATTAGCATCTTTCTTTGATAGCAAAATTACAAGGATTAGATAACATTACCCTGCAAGTTCTGTCTTGTTTATTTAGCCAGTTTTGCAATGATAAATAAATTCAGTGTTTTTAATTATAAAAAATTTATTTATTTATTTATTTATTTATTTATTTATTTATTTATTTATTTATTTATTGTAGCCCTTGTCCCAGCCCACCTGAAAGTCACTATATGAACCAGGCTGGCTTCTATATCTCACAGAGATCCACTTGCCTCTGCCTTCCAAAGACTGGGATTAAAGTCATGTGCTGCCACACCCAGAAAAAATTTTTATTTTTGAGACAGGCCTCATTATGTAGCTCAGGCTGACCTGAAACTCACTATGCAGACCAGCCTGACTTGGAACTCAGAGATCCACCTACCACTGCCTCCTGAGTGCTAGGGTTAATGGAGTTCACTGCCATGTCTTTGGCTTTCTTCGTCTTTGAAACAGTACTATAAGGAACACATATCACTGCGTTGCTGTCCAATGCATTCTTTAGATTTAGTTGCTATAAATAGGGATGAACACAAAGGATAAGACACTTAAGTGTTCCCGGCTGTGTCTGCACAACTCTCTCAAACAATGAGAAATATAGGATCTCTCTTCCTTGTCCCACCTGTCAAAGCGATGGCTTCTGACGACAGTACGCTTAGCCTTTACTGATACGGAAGCTACTTTCGTGTTTCTTATTTGACATTATCGTTTTGTGAACAGGCTGATCGTGTGCTCATCTTCCTCCAGACTGATTTGCCCAGGTTCTTGACTCATCACTCCACCAATTGTTTACTCTGAGTGATTGCTAAGTCTGCCATTTAAATTTTGTCTTTCTTACATTTTTTTTGACAGTGTTTAAAATTAGTATTAAATCAATGTTTTTCCTTGTGATTTTTTTTGTTATCATGTTTAGAAATAGATCTCCTACTTAAAATATTCAAAATTTCCATTGTACTTTATTACTTTTGACATTTTAATTTTATATTGAATTTTTAAAGAGCATGGAATTTAAAAAATACAAAGCCAGGGCTGCCATAACAGCACCATAGAATGGTTGATTTCAGGCACCAGAAATTAATTTGCTCATAGTTCTGGAGTTTGGAAATCTAAAATGAAAGCGTTTTGGTGTTGGTTTTGGCAAGGCCTCTCTTCCTGGCTGGTAGAAGTTGCCTTCGTGCTGTGTCCTAACATGGTTCTTCTGCACAGACTCAGAAACTCTTTGGGGGTTTCTCCTCCTACAAGAACACCAGGGTCAAGTCCCTGGCCTTGTGTCTTCACTTAAATTCCTTTTTTTGAAGCAGGTTCTCCCTCTAGACCTCTCTAGAATGGAACTCACTATGTAGACCAGATTGGCCTGGATCTTACAGAGATCCCCCTGCCTCTGCCTATTGAGTGCTGGGATTAAAGGCATGCGACCCCACTCCTTGGTTCACTTAGCCGATTTTACCGCCTTACAGATCTGGTCTCCAAATGCAGTCACATTGGAGATTAGCAATTCAATATATGAATTTTGGGAATGCAATTCAGTTCATACAGACACATATCTATTTTAGGGAGTGTCTAGTAGCATTTATTGACTAGTACATATTTATTTATATTTTCTTTAAATATTTTTAATTGAATCATTGCATATTTCATATAGAACATCTCAATCAGTCTTATCTTTATATGCCTTTCCCTACCGGCAACCCTTATTGCCACTCAACTGGAATCCATACATTCATACATTCTTTTATCTGTGTTAAGTTCCCAAATGACCTCAGTACAGGTTCATTCACGGAGATCTAGTCAGCCTGCCTGGAATTCCTTACTTTGGAAAGGCCAGCACATCCTTGCCCAACAGTAATCAGTTGCCACTGTTTTTTAAGCAAGGTTAGGATTTGCTACCCATTTCCCAGTTCCGTGCTGGATTTTCATCTGCTTGAGTTTGTTTGGGTCTAGAGCGTGCTAAAATCATTGCTATAGGTTCATATGAGCAGGGGCCCAAGAGCTTGTAGGATTCTGTTTCCATGGTCATGAACCTCCTCACTGGCTCTTACAATCTTTCTGCCCCCATCTACAGCAATAATCCCTGAGCCCTGGGTGTGGGGAACTTAATATAGGAGTCCTGTCCAGGGACCCACACCCTACAGATTCCTAATCTCCATGATTTAGCCATTTATGACTTTTTGTGTTACTGGCCCTTTGTTGTATGAGGGAGCTTCATTAATGAGTTGAGAGATTCATTAGTGTCTTCTTTACCTCTTGATCTATATTGCGTGAGCCTTGGGTGTAGAGGCTGCATCGTAGATGTGCCACTTAGGCATGGGCAATCCACAGACAATGTCTGTGTGGGATCAGCTATGATACTCTGTAGTGGACTCTGCCCAGTGCTAAAGAAGCTTTTTTGATGAGTGGTGACTGGGATACTTAACTGTAAATATAAGGATACATATTTTGCATTTAGTAAGAAGTTACATTAGCCTAGGAATATGTCAGCCTTGGGGATTTCTCTAAGATCTATGTCCTCTTCAGCCATGTGTATTTGGCTATGATTACAGTACAACCCATGAGCTTCCTCTCATTAAGTGGACTCTAAGACCAACTGGGTAGCCGTGGATTGGCCCCCAAATAAAAGTGCCACTACTGCACCAGTGTTGGGTGCTGTGTCAGTCATTGATGTGGCTATTTGGTCATGAAGCTGGCATTGGGCCATTGATTGATGTTCTCCCTTGGCTACTTGCACAGTGCTCTCCAGAGCTATGAGAGCTAGCCTTCAGGGGAAGTGCCTTCCAGGTCAGTTCTAACTCCATTGTTCTAAATCAGGTCTCTGAAGTATGAACTGTTTTCAGCAATATGGTCTTACTTTCAAGTTCTGGGAGGCAATCAAGGGCTGTAGCAATAGCCTGTTTGGGGAGTCTCTTGGACCACTCTGGCCAACAACTCAAAGGAGGTTTCTCCTGTCTGGCACTGTTTCTGGTTCTGGTAGCCTTCAGCTATGCACATGAGCTCATGTAGAGATATTGTACGTTTACTATGTCATTAGGTTGTTAAACTAGTATGATTCCCTCTTGTGTTTTACGCTAGCTAGGCATTATATATTTCTTCCCTCTCTCTCCCTGTCTAACCCTCCCTCCATGTCTCCCCATTTAAAGTGTCCCCACTTTCCCCATTTCTCCCTTGATAATACCAGTCTCCTAAGGCCCCACCTCTCCTGAGCTCCTTCTTTCCCTTATTCCCCATAGTTCCCTGTTTAACCCTCCTTCCCCTCCTATTTAAATATCACCTTTTATCTATTTCTCCCTTAGTAACACATCTGTCTCCTATTAATTATTCTTCTCTCTTAGGTTCCTTCTTTCTCTTTACCCCCATGGTTTATTTCCATTTTCCTGGCTCCTGCAGTTACATCAGGATACACACTCACACATAAGTGTTTTGTGCTAGAATCCACAAATGAGAGAGAACTTACACCCTTTGTTTTTATGAATCTGTGTTACTTCACGTAGCATAACAGCTTCTAGTGTTATGTCTAGTGTTATGTTATTTACCTGCAAATATCATGATTTCGTCTTTCTTTACCACTGAGTAGAACTCCATCGTGTAACGATACCACATTTTCATTATCCACTCATGAGTTGAGGGACACTCAGGTTGCTTCCCGTAGCTATTGTGAAACGAGCAACAACACACATGAATGCAGAAGTATCTCTGCAATAGAATGAGGCCTTTGGGTGTATGCCAAGGAGTGGTATGACTGGGTCAAGTAGATTCATTTTAAGTTTTTAAAGAACTTATAACTTAAGAACTTAAGATCTCCACACTGCTTTCCACACAGGTTACATGAGTTTACCAACAGTGAATGAGTATTCCTCTTTCCCCACATCCTCTCCAGCATTTGGTATCATTTATTTTCCTGATCTTAGGCAGTCTACCGGGGTAAGATGAAATCTTAAAGTGATTTTAACTTACATTTCTCTAATTACTAACGATCTTGAACACTTTTTAAGATGTTTATCAGTCATCTTTATTTCTTCTTTTGAGAATTCTCTGCTCAGATCCTTAGCCCATTTTTTAACTGGTCACTTGTTTTCTTGATTTTTTGATTTTGAGTTTTTTTTTATATACACTGCATGTTAAACCTCTGTCCTATGTGTCACTGGTGAAGATTTTCTCCCATTCTGTGGGTTTTTCTCTTAATTTCCTTGGTTGTTTCTTTTACTGTCCAGAAGCTTTTTAGTTTAACGAGGTCCCACTTGTTGATTATTGACCTTGATTACTGAGTAACTGATAGCTGAATTAGAAAGTCCTTTCCTACGTGTATATTTTGTAGGTTACTGCCAGTGTTTTCTTTTAACAGTTTTAGAGTTTCAGGTTTCACGTTGAGGTCTTTGATCCATTTGGAGTTGATTTTTACACAAGATGAAAAGAAGGGCCTAGTTTCATTCTTCTACAGGTAGTCATCCAGTTTGGCCAGCACCATTTGCTGAAGATGTTGTCTTTCCTCCAGTAAATATTCTTGGCCCTTTTCAAATATCAGGTGGCTGAAATTTCATGTACTCAGGTTTATTCTGAGATATTTTACTTTATTTATTTATTTATTTTGAGACCTTTGGGAATGGGAGGGTCTCCTTATATTCTTTCTACAATTGCTTGTTATTGATATGTAGAAAGGCTACTGATTTTTGTAGATTAATTTTGTAATCTGCCACTTTACTGATAGTGTTAATCATTTCTAGTTTTCTGGAGGAATTTTTGGCATCTACTAGGTATAATATCATGTTATCTGCAAAAGAGGATAATTTGACTTTTTCCAATGAATACTCCTTAAACTTCATTCTCTTGTCTTATTGCGTTAGCAGAAATTTTAAGCAGTGTATTAAAAAGGAGTGGAGAAAGTGGACAGCCTTGCCTGATTCCTGACTTTAATGGGAATGCTTCTAGTTTTTATCCATTTAGAATGATGTTGGCTGTGGGTGTTTTTGTATTTAGCTTTTTTTTTTAACTTAATTTATGTTGAGGTATGTTGCCTCCAATCCAATTCCCTCTTGGACTTTTAGCAAAAATGCGTATTGAATTTTGTCAAAGGCCTTTTCTGCATCTATTAAGAGGACCATGTGATTTTTTGGCCTTTGAGTCCATTTACGTGCTTTATGACATCTGTTGACTTAACGTATATTGAGTCATTCCTGCATCTCTGGGTTAAAGACGACCTGATCATGGTGATGTTTTTGATGTGTGTCTGTATATGGTTTGCAAATATTTTGTTGAGAATTTTTGCATCTGTGTTCATTAGGGACATGGGTTTATAGTTTTATTTTTTTGGTTGTATCTTTACTTGGTTTTAGCATTAGAGTGATGCTGGCTTCATAGAAGGACTTTGGGAGTTGTCATTCTCTATCTTTTTGAATAATTTAAATAGTATTGAATATAGATCTTTGAATGCCTGATAGAAATCTGCTGTGAATCCATCTGGGCTTGGGTTTTTTTTTTTTTTTAGTTGGGAGGTTTTGTAGTTCTGTTTCAGTTTCCTTGTATGTTATGGGTCCATTTAAGCTATTGATCTGTTCTTGGTTCAGCTTTTGCGATTCTCATGATTTTAGATATACATCCATTTCTTTAAGGTCTTCCAATTTAATAGTGTATAGGTTTTAAAGTATTCCCTTATAATGTTCTGCATCTTTTTGTTGTCTGTTGTCCCTTTCATCTACAATTTTGTTGATTTGGAGTTTGTCTTTATTTCTTTTGTTTAACTGGGCCAGGGCTCTATATTATTCATCTTTTCAAACAATCAGCGTTTGGATTTATTGATTCTTTGCATTGTTTTCTTTGTTTCTGTTTCAATAATTTCTCCTCTGATTTTTGTTATTTCTTCTTGTCTGCTGGGTTTCAGTTTGTTTGTTGTCAGCTTTCAAGCTTCTTACATTGCAATGTTAAGTCACTTACTGTGCTTTTTCTGATTTTTAATGTAGGCACTTACAGCTGTAAACTTCCCTCTTAGGACCGCTTTTAAATGTCCCAGAGGTTTTGTTGTGCTACATTATCCTTTTCATCTACTTCCAGGAATACTTTTGTTTCTTTCTTCATTTCTCCTTTGACTCATTCATCATTCAGGAGTGTGTCATTTAATCTCTAGCAGTTCTTGAAGTGACTAGGGCTTCTTTGGATGTTGATTTTAAGCTTTATTGCATTGCTGTCTGATAAAATGAATGGAATTATCTCAACTTTTTGTATTCGTTGAGGCTTTTTTTGTGTCCCAGTATGTGGTCGATTTTGAAGAACGTTCCCCGGGATGCTGAGTAGAATGTGTATTGTTTGGTGTTTGGGTGGAACATTCAGTAGATGTTCGTTAGGCCCATTTGGTGTATGGTAGTGTTTAATTCAGATGTCTCCCTGTTTCTTGTCTATTAGGTTGACCTGTCTAATAGAGACAGTGAGGTATTGAAGTGTCCTACTTTTAGTGAGTTGGGATTAATCCATGTCTAAAAGTCCTGTAGTACTGTTTTTATGAAGTTGGGTGCACCAGAATTTGGTGTATATATGTTTGTGATTGTAGTATGTACTTGATTAGTTCTTCCTTTGATCAGAATGAAGTGGCCATTCTTATCTCTTCTGATCAGTTGTAGTTTGAAGTCTATTTTGTCAGATATTAGAATGGCATCTCCTGCTTCTTTCTTAGTGCTATTTGCTTGGAATATTTTTTCCATTCTTTCACCTCAGGTAGTGCCTATTCTTGAAGTTGAGATGGGTTTCCTGCAGACAATAAAAGGATGGATTTTGTCTCTTGATCCATTCAACTAGCCTGTGTCTTTTGACTGGGGAGTTCAGTCCATGGATATTTAAAGTGATTATTGAAAGAAGTGTATTGGTTTTCATCATTTTAAATTCCATTTACCTATTTGGTCTGACTTTGTGGTTCCCCAGTTACACCTTTATTTAGTTTCTGTCTGTTGTCCCTTGGGTATAGTAATTCTTTTCTTCAGCTCTTGGTATTGCTTCAAGTATTCTCCGAAGGGCTGGTTTTCTGGACATGAATTCTTTAAGTCTTTTTATGTCATGGAAGGTTTTTCTTTCCCCTTCAACTATAATAAACATTTTTAGTTGGTTAAAGTATTCTAGGTAGGTTGGTTGGCATCTGTGGCCATTTAGATTCAGTTTGGCTCTTCTGGCTTTCATAGTTTGCATTGAAAAGTCAGCTGTAATTTTGATGGGTTTTCCTTTACATGTGACTTGTTGTTTTCTTTTGCAGCTTTCAGAAGTCCCTTTTTGTTCTGGATCCTAAGGGTTTTTACTATGATGTGCTGTGAGGAGTTTCTTTTCTGCTCCTGCCTATTTGGTGTTCTATGTGCTTCTTGTATTTGTATGGGCTTTTCTTTCCTTAATTTTGGGAAATTTTCTTCTACAGTGGTGTTGAATCAGTACCATTATCCTGAGCTGCTTCTTCCTCTATACCTATCATGCATAATTTTGGTCATTTTATGATGTCCCACATTTCCTGCATATTTCATTCTTGTGTTTAAAATTTTTTTGTAATATTTTCTTGAGTGCTCCTATTCTTCAACTTTATCGTCCAGTATTGATAATCTGTTTTGCATTTCATTCATTCTATTGGTGAGTATTTCTCCAGTCATTTCAAATTGGCTTACTGAGATTTTCCCTTCCTTCTTCATTTTAGCCTGAGTTTTCTTTAATATTTGTCTTTTGTGAATTTAGTGAGAAGTTTATCCCTGTCTTCTTTTAGTTCTTTGATTTGTTTGTGTATTCTTTAAATGCATTGAATTTTTAAAATCATGTTTATGACTTTTTTTTAAACTCTATATCCTGGGTTATCTTTATGCGGTTCTTGTTGTGGAACTCTTCTGTAGGACTGGTGATGTTTGGTATTATTTGGGTTTCTCATATTATTATTTTTTGGTTATGACTTTGACATGTGGATTTCTTTTGTTCTTTTTGATTCTGATGTGAGACTTAAGCCTTCATTTCTTCAGTTGAAGTCTCATTCTATTTGTATACTTGATGTGACTTGACTGTTTTCTTATTGGGTATGAAAAGCTGGTTGGTTGAGGCTTCCGGTTCCTTCTTTTCATTTTATATTGGAGGGACCAGATGACTGTAGTCCAGTTGCCCCAGTGTTCCCTCTGAGGTACAAGTCAGGGGAGATGAGATGCTCTCAAGCTCTCTCTTAAGATCTGGGTCCCTCTGGCCAGCAAACACAGCACTATTTGGGAATATTGCTAGGCAGTGGCTGAATTCAGGATTTCTCAGGCAGTCTGCCAGGTCTGGGTTGCTACAAAAGGGTACAGAAGCCTAGGCCCGGAGCAGTGTGAGAGGCTGACGATGGTGCCAATGTAGGGGGATGGACACGGTGCAATTTGAAGACACCCCCCCCCCAGAAGAAGAGGGTAGTCCAGAGATCTGGTGGGCTGAGTAAGAGTGTGTCTGTGCCCAAGGCTAGATGGAGAGCAGGATGTGGCCGGGGGTGGGGGTGTGGGGGTGGGGTGTTGGTGTGGCTGTAGCAGTACAGGAGTGGAAAGGCAGTGGGCAGGATCAGATTTGCCAGGGAAGAAGTCTGGCCCCCAGATCCAAGGCAAGTTGGACTTGGGGACTGCCAGGGTAGAAGGCTGGTCTCAAGAATGCAATGGCAAGCTGGAGGTGAGGACAGCCCCCGAAGGTTCTAACCAACTAGACTGAAAATCTGAGCTGATCTGAGTACAGGGATCGGATTGTGGTGGGTGTGTTGGGACTGAGAGTGTAGTTCAAGGATCTGGGCGCTAAGAGCAAAAGCAACCCTGTGCCCAAGGCTTCAGGGTTGAAGAAGAAGAGGTGGAGTAAGGGCGAATGGAGTGGCTCAGGTGAGAGGGGGCTGGGAAGGCAATGGGCAGGAAGGGAAGAAGGCCGCTCAGAGAAATCCAATGCAGGTTGGGGGAGGGGACAGCCAAAGCAGATGGAGGCCACAGAAACACAATGGCAAGTTTGGGGTGGGGGCGACTGTCAAGCTCTAGCAAACTGGAGTGAAATATTGGGCTGATCCGAGTATAGGATTCAGGACAGTGTGAGTGGGTCTACACTAAGAGTTGTTCAGGGTTCTGGGGTGCTAAGAGCAGGAGTGGTCCTTTGCCAGAGGCAAGAAGAAGAACGGTTCATGGGTGGGGGGGAGTAGAGATGCTCAAGTGGGAGGGGAATGGAAAAACCTTATTTATAGTTTATGTGTGTACGAGTGTTTTATCTGTATGTACGTGCACACATGTCGTGCAATGCCCCCAGAGGCCAAAAGAGAGTGCCAGATCCCTTGGAGTTACGGAAAGTTCCTAGTGTGCTGAGAGTAGAACCTGAGTCCTTTGGAAGGGCAGCCGGTGCTCTTAACTTCCGAGCCACTTCTCCAGCCCCAATTAGTACGCCATTTAGTCCGCAACTCTGAAATTAATTTCTGTAGTTTAACGTATTCTTACTTACGCTGCATATTGTAATTGTTTGGGTTTACGTGTTTACAAGCATGCGGTCTCATCATTTCTTCCTTCCTTTTGTAATTTCCTTTCTGATTATATCCTTTAAATATTTCTCATCTGTATAAGTCCATTTTTTTTTTGGTTACTATAACAAAATACCTGAGTTGGTATTAACTCCCAGTTCTGAGAGGTTTGATGACATGGTGTCAGCATGTCAGAGCATCGGCTCAGCTCCGGTGAGGACCTTGTGGTGTATGGGAGCACGATCACATCATCAGACAGGACCCAGAGGGCCATTCAATAGCCATGCCTGCTCTTAGCCATTTGCTACTGCAAGGACTTACAGGTTCCAAGAGAGCTGTTTGATGATTTTTGAGAATAGGCTCCTAATATATAAGGAAGTGACATGAGTAGACTCCACCTTTTAATGACCTCACCTTCACACTGAGAGCTATGTTATCAACACTTGAACACTGGGAAAGGAACACACTTAAACCATATCCAAACCACAGTACATTAGTCCTCTCAGGAGAAACTGTAGGTAGATGGGGCAAAGGGCCTGCTCATGCTTCTGCTACAAGGAACACCAATTCCCTCCAAAGTTCCATCTTTTACTATCATGGCCTTGTTGTTTAGGAGTTTAATATATGAATTCTGGGGGCAAAGGAAGGCATGACTATTCAATCTATAGCACTAGTGATAGTTATTTGGCCAGAAGTGTGAAAATAACTAGGTTTATTAGAAGGATTCTTATCTTATCAGCCACACTAGTAATCTACTTAGTGAAACCAGAGACATTTCAATTCAATGTCTACATAAGGAGTTCCAGGTCAGTCAGATTTATGTACTGAGATTGTCTCTCAAAAACAACCAACCAACCAACCAAACAAACAAACACATCAAGGGCTGGAGATTCAGCTCAGTGGGTATAGTCTTCCCTAGCATCACAAAGTTCTGGGTTTGGTCCCTAGCACTTCATAGGAATGATGGGCCTGACTAGAATCCCAGCAATGGGGAGATGGAAGCAGAAAGGCCAGATGCTCGAGATCATCTTAGGGTTAGTGAGTTTGAGGCCAACTTGGGTTACATGAGACCCTGTCTTAAAATGAAACAAGAACAAAATATTGGTGTGTGTGTGTGTGTGTGTGTGTGTGTGTGTGTGTATGTATGAATGTATGCATATATATATATATGTTTAAATAAATTTACTTTTATTTGATGTGTATGAGTGTTTTTATCTGCATTATGTAGTGCACCATGTACACGCCTGGTGCCTGTGGAGGCCAGAAGAGGGCATCAGATCCCTGGTACTGGAATAAAGGATAAGAGTTATCTGTCATGTGGGTGTTGGGAACTGAACCTGGGTCCTCTGGAAGAGCAGTAACTTCACTTCTCAGCCATCTTGCCTGCCCCTTAATTAGTGTATTTTACTGTTCAACTCAGTATAATCAGAACAGAGGAGGGGCAGAGTTTTTCTGTTTCTGTGCCCACTTTTAACAAGGAAGGCCAGGACTAGGAATCTCCTTAGTCTTTTAGGTCTGTTTGGATATGCATCCAGCAAGTGTTCATTGAATATCTCCCATAAGCCAGTTCCTGTGCTAAGGACATTCCTGGATGTTTTTCTCACCGCTAGAGATAGTTATACATTGTTAGTACATGGTAGGAAATCCATAAATATTAATTGTTGTGATTATCATTGTTAAAGAGGTTTCACAGTTTAGGCAGTCCACAAACCCACCACGACAGATAGCTGTGATTTTATCCCAGAGGATCAGACACAGGCAACCAGTACAGTATGAAAATGCAGAAATTACATGCCATTTATTTATATTCCTAGCTCCCCATTTATTTATTTATTTCAGAAGAGAACTTATTATCCATGAAGATCAACAACCATTAGTGTTGAGTCAAAACAGTAATTTCAGGGGAAACAGAAAAAAACTGGAAGCTCCTTGGGAGCTGGCCACAGGAAGAGCGTGTTGGGAATTGGGCAATGTCACTCTGCCATATCGTGTCTTCTCAAGTGGGCAGGACCCTTCTTTCAGGTGATGTAATCTCTACCGGGACGTGCCCTACCCTGAGTCTCCTTTTTCCTGCTCCATGTCGCCTGTCCCTTATGCTAGCCTGTCCTTCACCCACGTGTCTTAATGCATGCAGGTGTTGGTGTGTTTCTTCTGCTCTGGTCTTCAGGCCTTACATCCTTATTCAGAGCGATTTCTCCCTACTACAAAATGGATTTACCTATTCAGGTTAAGATACTGGTGTTACTGTCTAGAATCTTAATTGATGAACCTCCTCTTATAATATGAATATTTTGATTCCATTTATGTGTCTGCCACTTTATTTTATTTATTATTTTTATTTAATGTGTATGAGTGTACTGCCTGAGGAGGTCAGAAAGAGGGCATTGAATTCCCCTGGAACTGGAGTTACAGATGGTTCTTAAGTCTCCATATGGGTTCTGGGAATCGAACTTAGGTGCTCTGGGAGAGCAGCCAGTGTTCTTAACTGATGAACCATCTCTCTAGCCTCTAATATCTGCCATTTTAACATCAATATTTTAGTCCTGAGATTCTGCTTTGAAAAATCACACCAGCGGACTAGTGGAGTTGCTTTGAGCATGCTATCTCGAGTTGGGAATCCACAACACGGTATAGGAGCGAGGAGGAGGATCCTATCACGTTCCTTCATGTGGATAGCATTGCCTGTGTAGTACTCGCTCAAAATGTGACTTCTCAGAAATAGTTTTTTCAGAATGCTCATTGTGTTAATTGCTTTCTTTGTGGATGGGACAAAATACCTGGAGAAAGGAAAGCAACTTGAAGAAGGAAGGGTTTCTTTCGGTTCCCAGTTCGAGGGTACAGTCCATCATGGTAGGCTAGTCATGGTGGCAGGAAGGCGCGGCAGCTTGCCACATTGTTTCTGCAGTCATAAAGAGGTCACCAGTGAATGCTGGTGTGCACCTTGTTTCTTCTTTTTATTTAGTCCAGGACCCCAGCCTAGGCACTGGTTCTGCCCATATTTGGGGTGGGTCTTCCCACCTCAATTAGCCTAATCCAGAAACCCCCTTACAGATGTGCCCAGAGGTTTGTGCCCTAGCGGATTGTAGATCCTGTCAATAATCAACAGTAGCCATGTTAAGCTTCTTTTTTTAAAATTTTGTAATAAGAAAACCAATTAAGTTGTAAATGAAACTTTACTAACCAAATGACAACTTAAAAATATTTTATTACTTTTATTTTTTGTGTATGAGTGCATTGCCTGCATGTCAGTGGGTGCACCTGTGTCATGCAATGACTGTGGAGGTCAGAAGAGGGCATCAGATCCCCTGGAACTGGACTTCCAGATGGTTGTTAGCCACCATGTGAGTGCTGGAAATCGAACCTGGGGTCCTCTGCAGGAGATGCCAGCACTCTTAAAAGCTGAGCCATCTCTCCAGCTGAAAAGCAGGCTCAAACAAAATGCCGTAAGACACATACTGAGTGCAGTTATAGTCCACCAAAAATCAGAGTTAATTCTAACTGTGCTTGTATTTTTAATATGAGATATATCACTTGCAAGAATTTGCTTATGTGGTGGTGATATTGTCTGACAAAGTACATTTTTTCATTAAATTTTTTTTGATTCATTTATTTTTATTTTATGTGTATAAGTGCCTACGTGTGTTTAAGTGCACCTATGCCCATGGAGGTCAGAAGAGGACGTCAGATCCCCTGGAATTGGAGTTACAGATGATTGGTAGCTTCCACGTGGATGCTGGGAACTGAACCCTATCAGTGCTCTTAACCGTCTCTCTGGGCCAAAATTTTAAATATTATTTCAAGAAAAAGGAAATTCCAAAGGAGGCAGGTGTGTAAGCTGTCAGCCTTTTCCTACACATTTCCAGATTATCAAATGTTCCTGTCACTGCTCCTGTCTTTATTTTCAATATTAAGTGCCGGCCTGGTTCAATTTAATTCAATCAGACATTGACTCCATGCTGACTATATGCGAGTTATATCTTCTGCCCTCTTCTTGGCGTCTGTAAAACTTGTCGGAACCACTTACACAGTACTGATTGATGTGCTGTGGTTATTTGTATTGAAGTCTTATCTACTTGACTATATGTCAAGGTCTTGAAATGTAAGGGATTACAGTTTTCGGTTCCTTTTATAGTGTCTCATATCTAGGTATAAAATAGGCAGCCAGTATATATTATCTGTCTGGTTAAATTAATCTATGTAACCTTGGAACAGTACTGGAAGACCATAAGCAGTGTATGTGACTGACACATAAGAAACTAAATTAATGAGTGCATAAAAAGTCCTGAACAGAAAGTCTGGGTGAAAGTGGGATGGGATACAATCCTCAAGGCCTGAACCCAATGACTTCCTTCCTTTACCTATCCCTGAAAATTCCACAAACCTCTCCAAACAGCTAGGGAACAAGTGTTCAAATGCAAGAACTGCAGGAGGACATTTTCCATCCAAACCCTAACAAAGGTATTTGTACACAAACGTGTGTGTGTCTGTGTAACAAAATGATTTTTTTTTTTTTTGAGACAGGGTCTCACTATGTGGACCAGGCTGATCTAAATAAAACTCACAGAGATCCACCTACCTCTGCCTCCCAAGTGCTGGGTTTACAGGCATGTGCCCCCACACCGGGTCCTAAAAGAATTGTTTTTGAGTTGTGTTTTCTTGGGACAAAGTCCAGGGCTACCCACATACCAGACATGCACTCTACCGCACAGTTACACCCCCTTCCCACCCCTTTTCTGAGCTTACTTTTTGGTTAGAGCTTCAGCTGCAACGTTTTTCTTTGCAGTTGAATGTACTGCTTTTTTAATTAAAAAAAATCCAGACTAAAATAAAAGCTTCCTTTTATAAACTAGTCATGTCACTTCTGTCTGTGAGGACAGATCTGCAGCAGTCCTCAGCATCGGTGGAGCTGGGGTGCATCCAGCCCTGTCTTCAAGCAATTCCCGGCTCTCTGGAAACCCAGATGCTTATCTGTCCTAAGCAGATCTGCCCTGGTGTTAAGTCTCTGAGCTTCGGAGTTTTGATTTCTGCTTTGTTTTGCACAAGAGCCTCTGCTGCCTCTGCCTTAGCGCACTCTGTGCAGTTCCCGATGGGCAACTGTTCCTGTTTGGTGTAAGTGTGCGCATAACCTTCCCTGGAGTGTCCACGTTAAATGACAAAGACCAGGTCACACCTCAGAAAAGGAGCATGAGAGTGCACATTACTAGTTTGTGGGTATTCCTGGGTTTGATCAGCTGCCCCGAAACACGTGAGGGGAACAGCTCAAAAACAAAACTGAGAGCGGAGGGACACACACATGTAATGTAGATTGGAAACACTCTTGACGATGACCTCCCTGCTCCTGGGGCTGGATCTGTGCTGATGGTTGCTGTGGGTTGGACCTGTTGCTCATGGTTGCCTGATGCTATTCTCAAGGCTTGTGACACTTTGGAGGTCACTTTCATTTTTCTGTGTGAGAAAGAGATTTATAGCTTCCTTTGACCTCCGTCTGCCTTTTCAGTCTCCGTGTTTGTTCTGGGATCCTACTCTTTCTAGAGCAACTGACAGTGGGAACATTTTCTCCTTGCAAAGGAGTCCCACAGGCAAGAGACCTTGACCGATGGCTCCCAGTAGGGTACTCATGCCAAATTAAAACAGTCCACATCGGAACACTTAGGGACTTCCAAACACAGGTGACATATCTGAGAAGGGTGACAGGATTCGCATACAGATTGACCTTATTCAGCTCAGTTTAAGTACTTTTTAAAGCAACATCAAATCATGACCATCTTTCTGCCATCCTATGGGTCCCATATCCTGATCCAATAAGGAATCCTCAATACACCTGCCCTTTCCCTGTCCTTGAACTTGCTGCCTTTCATTGGAAAAACAATGGTATTATGTATGTCCATAAATAGACCAGAAAACACGCTAAATACAAACACTATAAAAGCTAAGCAATATAATCTTGGCAAAAGGATTTTTACAGTATCTGATGTCACCAATAGATAGTATATCTCCTCGCAGTTACAATTTGCATTCAGATCGTGTCATTATCTGTTTTCCCCAAGAATGATGAGTAAGAATTTTTGATTAGTCAAAGGACTAATCTGAGATAATTTTTCCTTAAAAAGGTGAAATTTGGGGTTGGAGAGTTAGTTCAGGTGTTAAGAACACATATTACTTTTGCAGAGTACCAAAATATACACATTAGAGAAAGACATTATCTTCAACACATAGTGCTGGTCAAACTCGATTGCTACATGTAGAAGAATGAAACTAGACCCGTATCTGTTACCATGCACAAACCTCACCAAATGAATCAAGGACTGCAGCATAAAACTTGGTATCTTGAATCTGATAGAGGAAGATATAAAGGGAATACACTGGAACTTATAGGCACAAGAAAGGACTTCCTGAACAGTACTCTGAGAGTGTAGGTACTAAGACCGACGACTGACAAGTAGGAATCTCCTGAAACTTAAAAGGTTCTATATAGCAAAGGACACCATCATTTGAGTGAAGAGGCAGCCTACCGATTGGAAAAATATTTACCAGCTCTCCATTTGACCAGGAGTATCTAGAAAACACAAATAACTGAAAAAAAAAAATAAACAACTAAAAACAAAGAAAGAAACACCGCCCCCTCCAAAAAAAACAATTAAAAATTGGGGCAAAGAACTCAAAAGAGACTTCTCAAAAGATGAAACCCAAATGGCTGAAAAAAAAATCTTGTAGGTCTTCTTTAAGGGAGTGATGATAGATAGGTTGACCAGGCTCCAGTGGATGAGCTCATAACAGGGGACATCTGGAGACACGAACTTAATTTGATAGACCTTAACACGTATGACAAAATGCTTGAAATACAGCTGGGGCGGGGCTCTGGGGATGCAGAATGGGGAGGGAATCTAGATGTGATTAAGATGTATTGTGTAAAATGCACAAAAGTTCGATAAAAAAGAGGAAACGATCTAAACAAAAGGTGCAGTAGCCACAGAGGTAAAGCGGAGCGTCCCTCTTAGTGAGGACACAGTGGCCGGCTCTGCTTCCCCAGCTCCGTCCCCGCCTTCCCGCTTTTAGTGCGCTTTCTTTTTGTTCACTTTCTCTTTTGTGAGTGATTTACCTTAGCAATTCTCTTTCTAATTTTTTGTGTGTGCATATGTGTGTGTGTTCATGTGAGCGTATGCGTGATGGTGAAAGGACAACCTTAAGTGTTCCTCAGGCGTCCTTTACCTTATTCCTTGAGACAGGGTCTATCACTGGCCTGGGACTCACCAACAAGGCTAGACTGGCTGGTCAGTGAGCCCTAGGGAACCTTCTGTTTCTGCCTCCTCAGTGCTGGGATTACAAGCACATACTACCATATCTGGCTGTTTTAAACATAGGTTCTGGCCACCAGACTCAGGTCCTCGTGCTTACAAGGCAATCACATTACTAAATGGGCTGACATTTCAGGCTCCTCTTTCTTTTAAACCTTAACTGCTCGTGTGAAATATTTCAAATATAGACAGCAGGTGAATAGTACTATATACCCCCAATGCCCACGAACAAGCTTCAGAAGTTATTACAACGTTCCATTCTTGTTTTATCTTTCCATTCTCATACCTTTATTTTTTCTAGCATACTTGAAGAAAATCTATGATATACCATTTTACTCAAAAATACTTCACTATATTTATAGATAAGGACTTAAAAAATACCACTATACCGTAACAAAGATTTCATAGTGTCATTTGATTAACTAAACTCTTTGAAAACTTCTACACTTACGTCCTAAATCCTTTTTTTCCTTCTTTTTTACAGTTACTTGGTTTAAATTAAGAGCCAAATAATTTCCACATACTGCATGTGGTCATGGTCTTTCTGGTTTCTTTTCCTCTCTAGTAGCTTCTCACTCTGCTTTTTTTCATGCCATTTCTTTCTTAAGGAAACTTGGATATTTTACCTGTGATGCTTTTCTTATCTTAGAGTTGGCCTGTTGGATCCTCATGGTGTCATTCATTGTGGTCATCAATTTTGTGTGCTTTTTAAAGGCTGGTAACTTGATCTAGAGGCTCAACTATATTTGTCTTCAATGATTTTGACAAAAAATAATTTACAGATTGGCAAATCACAGAGTGACTGGCAGTTTCCCTGTTAACAGTATTTTAAGGTTGATTACTGAGTTCAGGTAGTATTTGCCAGACCATTTTAAAGATCACGGTGAATATGTGACTTAATAGACTTAGCTTCTGTTGCAAATCTTTATTCATTAAAGTTTACAAGGGGAAAGTTTCTTTCTCTCCTATTTCTCCTGCATTATTACTAAGAATTCTTCTATGAAGAGGAAGCTCCTTCAACAGTATTCAAGTTATAAAAGATTTAGAAATCTAGATACAGCATGTTCTATTGCTGCTCTTGGCACGTACCATTCTCGAAATTCATGCAGAGGTCTCCTTCCAGCTTAGGAACTCAATGGCCACATCAGCTGCCATAAAGCATCACTCCACTGGACTGGTGGCCTGCCTCTCACTTATTCTGTTCCCATATAGTCTATCTTTATAACCATCTGGTATCCAAAGGGAAGTATGGGGTCTTTTGATAAAAGGCTATCTCAGACAGACTTGAGGTTGGGTTTTCCAAAATTCTCTTGCACCCATGGAGATCAACTACTTTCATTTAGTTCCCTATAAATCATTATTTTACAAAGATACTTCATTTATTTCTACAATTTTATGTGTATGTGTGTGTGACAGTTTGAATGAGATGTCCCCCATAGGCTTCAAGGATTTAAACACTTACTCAGTTTGTGGTCTGTTTGCAGAGGTTTAGGGGGTGTGGAGGAAGGCTTGCTGGAGGAAGCCTGTCACTAGGGTGGACTTTCAAAGTTCATAGCCCCAAATTACTCTCTCTGCGTCCTCTGTCTGCTGAAGACGTGAAGCTGTGGCTCTCAGCTTTCTGCTCCAGCTCTCTCCTTCCACGCCTAGCCGCCACGATGGACTCAGTCCTCTGGAAGTGTAAGCCCAACAAACTCTTCCTTCTGTAAATGGCCTGGGAAGGGTGTTTTAACACCGCAACGGAAAAGTAACAAGAAGTGTTTTGTCTGCATGCAAGTATACCATGTAGGTAGTGCCTGTGGAGGCCAGAAGAGGGCATCAATCCCCTGGAGCTGGAGTAACAGACAGTTGTGAGTGCTTGGAACTGAACCTGGGTCCTCTGCCAGAACAGCAAAGGCTGTTAAATTGCAGAGTCATCTCTCCAGCCTCTGTAACATCTCTGATACAGATGTTATGTCACCTACTAGCTTTTGATACGTTTTTGTAAATTTTCAGGGAGTTGTCATGTTAAATAGACAGAAGTGAACTTTGCATGGTTATTTGATACTGTCTACAAAGTTCTCTGCTCAGGAACCCTGGGGCAGAGTTTGTCAGCCTCCGGCTCTGTGAGGTCTCTATGTAGGAGGATTCCTTTAGCTGTAGATGCATGAAAGTGCCTTGATCTTTGTTAAAGAGAAATTCACTGCTCTATTAATGAGTGAATGGGACTCAGAAATTCATATTCCGTATTGTTGAAAAAAGGGAACAAAGAATCTGTAACTAGAATTTCAGTTGCTAATTTCACAAGTTCACTGGGGGGGAAAATGTATTTTTCGCTTTGGAATGGAACAACTTAGCGAGGTGTTCGTTCCAAAATTAGCCAAGCATTTATCTAAATTCTTCCTTAGCACAATGAAAAGCCTGTTTATATTTCATAACAATCTCAGGTGCTCAGACATTAAATTCCTCTCTTATAGTTCTGCTGTAGGCTGGGAGTAAGGGAGGGAGGGGGAAGGCTTCTCTAGAATTTCTCTGAAATTCTCTTTGTTACCGCTGAGAATTGCGGTCAAGTCCAGTTCCATCCACCACAGTTTGCTCTAGGACGGTCTTTGAACTCCAAGGCCTCATGCTTTTGGTGCTTTTGTCTATTGATATGTTTGAATTAAACCAAAAAACTCCCAAATAAACCCAAAAAACTAAAGTATTTCATTTTTATGCTTTAATAGCATTCTATGAATTTAAATTTAATAGGGGGCTGACAGCTCTCTCATGGCTTGACCAATAATTATGTGTCTTGAAAGCCCTTGAACAATATGAACAATTTCTTTTCTAGTTCCTTTTTTACTCCAACCAGTGTGTCCTCATTTGAGGTAGTATTATAGTAAAGAACTCGAAAAATGAAGGTGACAGAAAACAGTTTTCACATCCCAAATGCCAATATTCTGGAAATGCTTGGGATTATCTAGGCAGTCACTGGCAAGTGTTTGGTACTGCTAACATATACAAAAGTCTATAAATCTATGAAATAAATTCTGCCTGATAGTATTTTTTCCACCTATTTATTAACTGGTAGATACAGTTTCTTTGTTGCCATGGTGATAGGAGCACTGAAGAAGGAAATTGTTGGCAGTTGGTCACAAAGTGTAGAACTTCTTTTTCTTCCTGTATTTTTTCCTCTATTTTGTGAGTTTATGACTTTACTGGCATCACTGATTTTTGAAAGGGCATTTGACTTTCAGAAACCTTCGTGGCCCCTGACTCCCAAGGACCACAAGGACTTATGCCAGATGAACTCAGTGAAAATAGCTGACCCGGATACTGTAAAGTAGTGGAACCTAGAAAGGTTATTTGAGGGTGAGAGCTATTTTTGTTTGAAATTTTTCCTTTGATTAGGAAAATAAAAATAGATTTTTTGAGAGCAGAATATTAATATCTAATTGTATTTTCCTAAATACATTAGTGTTAGGACTATCATACGTAGTAAAACCATTCATTTCTGCTTTTCAAACATCTTCCTACCTTCTAAGCTGGGCTTTCCTAATTATGTTATGATGAAAGAAACCTTGTCTCCGCCTCCCAGACATAAGGCTGGAGCTGAGTGTATTCACCTCCTTTTCATCCCTGCTCCCAGCTCACCTTTTTTCACTGGTTTTATTTGTAATACTCAGTAGCTGTGCGTGTGTGTGCACATAGTCCTAAGCAATTTTATCACGTGTAGGCTCATGTGTGTGTATCCATGGTTAAGAGGTAGAATACTTTATGGTCTGGAGAGATGGCTCAGCGGTTAAGAGCACTGGCTGCTCCTGTCAAGGACCTGGGTTCAGATCGCAGCACCCACATGGCAGCTAACAACCATCCAGAACCGTGCACATAAACATATATTTAAAACCACTGAACTACGTGGCATGTGGAGTTCAGAGCTAATTTCTATCATTACTTTTGAATCATGCTCATTCACAAGGCCCTAGATGCCTTACAGAATCTGAAGACTCCCTGGAGCTGTCATTGAGAAATTTTGTACCATTCTAGAAGTATTTATCTGAACTTTGCAGTTGATCCTACAGCAGGTTTGTGAAGAATGAAGTGGACTCTCTCTTTGGGCAGCTTCATATGTCAATACCAGTGCTTCTTCCTGGGGTCACTGAGGAACCCACAAATTCTGGCTGGAGAGTGGGAGTCAGGTGCTTGCCTTTCTATACTCTTGAGTCTAAGCAATACAAGAAGTTTGGAAGGAGTTGTTCATTCAGAGCGTATTTTTGCCTTACCCGTTTTAAGTGGGACAACTCCTCTCCACCCTTGATTATACCCAGACTACCTGATGTCCTTTTCTGGCCTCTCCAGGCATTGCACATACTTGGTGCACTTACATATATGTTGACAAAACACTCGTACACATTAAAATAAATAAATGAATAAAATTTAAAATGTTAGAATGTAACCAAAAGATACACATCAGATCAACCTGGATGTGGGAAACTGGCAATACACAAGTCCAAAACAATCCTCAGATAGATTTGCTTTGGATATGCAAAGTTTATATACTTCATTGAATTAGTGCTATTATTTAAATGGGATTGATTTCATATTATAAGCAAGAAGGCAGGCATCTTTAACGCAAAGCAGCTCTGGCTGCACAGTGCTACCTGGTAACTGTGGCCCCATGCGAAGGGTGACTGTAGTTTGCTTAGTGGCATGCAGCAGTTGTCCCCATCCCCAAGCCTTCTCTGTTCACAGATCTGAATCACTCAGTTTGTGCCATAACTGCATGCCTGCGGTACGAATGTCCTCTCTCTATGGACAGCTCCACACAGAGCCTACAGATTTTCTTGGTGACTGTCCTATGTTTCTGTCATCTCCAGTATCCTGTAATCTCCACTGCAATTTAGGCTTCACTTTCACAGCTTCGTGCTTAGCCTCCTTAGGAGCTCTACCTGGAGAATTCAACTCTGCTACACACTGTCCCCATGGGCTTTCTGCAACTACAGTGCAAGCCTCTATGTGCCTCCTCCTCTTGCATCTGGTGTGCTTACAAAACAAACGCTATATGGGTGGTGATAACTAAACTACGCTGCCAGGTTGAGATGTAGCCTGGTTTCCCTGGGTCATAGTAGCAGTGGCCTCTGCAGTATCAGATTAACCTACAAAACTACTTTCCAGGCTTCCTTGATTGAGAAGGATGCCCTGGAAGCTCTCTTTGTCCAGGCATTCTCTTTTCAAATGAAAGTTTTTCCAAATGAGTTTGCATTGTCAACACTGAAGGTTTTAATAGGTACGGTTTTGTCTTTAAGGCACCTTTCTTATTAACCCAGTCAAACTTGCTAACTTTCTCCTTAGTGTTTATATTAGTTACCTCTCCTTACTATGACCAAACACCTTTCAAGAAGCAATTTACCAAAGGAAGAACTTATTTTGGCTTTTAGTTCCAGGGAGTTATAGTTCATCATGGTGGGGAAGGCATGGTGGCAGGAGCCAATTATATGTTACCAAGATGCTAATATGACGCTGAGTGAAAAATCAGATTGTTCAGTAATATTTCTATATTGTTTTTAAAAGTTCTGTAAAATATAGTAAAAGCATATTGACCAAGGTCAGAGAGCTATTCTTTTTTTTTCTGATTTTATTATAATTTTTCTGATATAAATGTAATATATTTACATATAAATTTGTGAAATGAAGAATACAGAATAAAATGAACAGCAGTTTTGATTTTTCCACCCTAAGTTATTACTACCATCTTTGTCATATGTACATTCTTTTGTTCCAGATTTACTGATTTATAATTAAATTTAAATTACCTATTTGCAGTGTGAAATTTGATGTTTGATGCATATATCACCATAATCACGATATGAACATATCTGTTGCCCGGCAAACGATCTTCTTGCCTCTTTGTAATTTCTTCTCATGACACCACTGAGAAGGCGCTCTTGAATTCTGTCACTATGGAGTCGCTATACACAGAAGTTCATTTTTTGTAGGTTTTAAAATCATTTCAGTACCAGTTGTTGACAAGTGTATTTTTTTCTACTGGCTTGTCTTTATATCTTTGTTAAAGGCTGATCATACACATGTATGTTTATTATTGGATTTTATTATATTTCACCTGTTTAGTTTTTAAACTTTAAAAATTGAATTTTTGTGGTTTTCATACAATATAATTTGATGGTATTTAGATATCTCCCCTTAATGTCCTCTCTCTGTATTAGTACATGTAATGTTTATTTTTATTATTTCTTTGAAAATTTCGTTCAGTGTACTTTGATCGTAATCACCTTCCCCTCCCCCACTCCCTCCCAGGTCTCCTTACCTCCCAACTTGCTCAACTTAGTGTCCTGTTTTTGCTTTTGTTTTTAAATCCATTGAGTCCGATTTGTGTCGTCCACTCTTGGGTGTGTGTATGGCCAACCTACCATGGGACACATTTGTAAAGAAAATGGACTGTCCCTCACCTAGATGCTGGGGGTGTGTCATCGCTCTCCCTTGTCTCTCTCTGCTGGGATTTTGTTGGGTTGAGCTTGAGCGGGTTTTGTGCATGCTGTCACAAGCACTGTGAATCCATATGTGCAGCTGTCCTCTTGTGTCCAGAAAACACTTTCCTTGTAGTCATTTTCTACTTCTGGCTCTTTCACTTTTTCTGCCACTTTTTGCAGTGTTCTGGACATACCTTACCAGACAGCTCAGTATTGAAGCACAGAGATGGAGGATTTTCGGGCTGAGCATTCCACAGTCTCTTATTCTCTGCACATTGTCCAATTGTGGTTCTCTGTGGTTAATCACTATCTACTACTGTAAAAGAAGCTGTTTATCTAGAAGCTTATATCATACTCTCAATTACTGTAGCTTAGTAATAAACCTTAAAATCAGATCATTAAAGCATTCAACAGTTCATAAACAGTGTGGTAATTATTCTAGGTTACTTTGATTTTTCCATATATATTTCATAATTGGTTTGTCAAGTTCTAAAAAAATTCCTCCTGGTATTTTGAGTTTACTGAATGTGTATACCCATCTGAGGAGAATGAATATCTCAATAATATTCAGTGTCTTGTTCTCTGAGAACAGCAAGTCTCTTTGAAATCTTTATTTTGAAAAAATTTCTCTTAACAGTGTCTTTCAATTTTTAGGACACAAATTTTATACATTTTATCAGATTTATTTCTGTGATTCATATATGTATTTTACTTAGTTTTAAAAATTCTATATGTATGGGCGTGTTGCCTGCAGGTGTGTGAGTAGCACCCATGTGGTGTCATGCCCAGGTCAGAAGAGGGTATCAGATCCCCTGGAACTGGAGTTACAGATGGTTGTTAGTCACCATGTGGGTGCTGGGCATCAGACTCAGGTCCTCTGTAAGAGCAGTCACTGCTCTTAACCACTGAGTCATCTCTCCAGCCCTAGTTTTGTCTAATTTTTTGGTATCATCCTTGTATAGGATGCACTGTGATTGCATTCGCCCCCCCACTACCCTTCTCGTCCCTCTCTCACTCGTGCTAATCCCCCTCTTCCTGTCTAGTCTTTTCTGACTCCTACGTCCTGCTTCCTCCCTCCTTTTTCAGTTCTTATGTAGAAAGTCACAGCTTTTCTTGATTGTAACATCCATGTCATATTCAGAAGATAGTGCCCCATGACTTTGTTCTCCATCTTTTGATTCCCACAATCCTTTTATCCTCTTTCCTGGGTTGTTCTCTATGCCTCAGATGGGGGTGACATCGAAGTTTGGTTTGGGGTCAAGACTTGGTAGTCACTTATTCTCAGTACTTTTGACTAGTTCTGAGTCCTTGCTTTGACTGACACCCACTGTGGCAAGAGGCTTCTCTGACAAAGGCCGAATACTGCATTTAGAAGGCAGTTTAATTGTATGTCCATTTGGCAAAACATTAGTAATAGATTTCCCTGGAGGGCCTGTGACCTTTCCAGTCATCCTCTTTTCATTAGTTTTGCAGTGCTGTGCAGGTATTCCCTCCCATGGAGTGGACTTCAAATCTAATCAGGAAGTGGGTGGTTACCCTCAGAACAATCATGCCACTATTGCGCCAATGGGCATACCTTACCAGCTCAGTATTGAAGCATGCAGGGTTTAGTGGTCATTGGATGACCCCCCAACCCAATCAGCCTGCATAGTATCTTCTGGGGCTTTGAACACACTCCAGGAGTGAGGAAAGTTCTAGCTCACTTGTAGCTTTGCTTCTCTGTGTCCTGTATACACAGTGTGTGATGTCTTCAGCCCTGTGGTAGGCATCCGAGAACAATGGCAACAGCCTGTATTATTTTTAGGAGTCTCTGGGAAACTCATAGGGAGGGATTCCACACCTGGCACTGTGCTTTTAGTTTGAAAACATGCAACTTCTTGAAGCAGTGTTAACCACCCAGGTAGAGCATTTCCATTTGAGTTCCCCTTTTAAAAAAAATCATGTTTGTTTTTCTAAGTTACCTTCCATGGCCTTTTATAACCCACACTTTTGGTTGCCCTTCTTCCCACATCTTCTCATACATGTCACAGCCATAGTACTGAGTTTCAAGAATTGCCATTTCTAATTGTTTACAAAAATATGAGTGTGTTTTGAGTACTGATCATGATAAATTCACTTAGTAGTTCCCTTCCCTTCCTTCCTTCTTCCCTCCCTCCTTCTTTCCTTTCCTTCCATCCTTCCTTCAATGTATTAGGATTTTCTACATAAACATCATGCTGTCTGGGATAAAGATAATTTTACTTAGAAACTTTTGTGTGATGTTCGCAGACATGGTAAAAGCAATCACTCGTTTTCCTTTGTTAAAGATTTTACCAAGGATGCCTTTAACGAAGGTCAGCAAATATGCAACATTTTCAGCAGTCAATATAGTGTGTTTAATAAGAACTAATTTCATAAAAGTTAATTCTGAAACCAAATTATTTTGTTATAGGAATAATGTTGGAATTTGTATCTTTCAAGATGCAGAGTACATATTCATATATATATATATATATACATATTCAAAATAAGAAGAGTTGGGTGCTATATCAAATACTGTCTCATAATAAACAGGTCTTTTAAATTACAACTTTAACAATGTTCAAAAGGGCTAGGGGCAATATGCTAACAAAGCGATATTTGTAGTAGCTAAGATCAGTTACAGTTGGCCAGAAGTCCTGCTTCTCAGGAGATTAGCAGCAATATTTTCTTTATGGCATTCAGATTTTCCTAGAGAGATGGTAAGATTTTCCAGCTCTGAAGAGATGCTCTTTTCTGTGCTGCATACTTCAAATGCTGACCATGGTAGCAGACCCTGAGTTAAGCCTATGAAAATTTAGTTAGTCCAGAGCCTTGGTGGGAAAAGCTCACACAAGAAAGTTTATCATTGTCCTTGGGGCTTTACAGACTCAGTAGAGTTCAAACATTTACTGAGAACCAGAACAGTGTTTTCTTCATATATGCTTTTCTCATTCTTGTCGCCATGGGACTGTCATTGAACAAAGAAGATTGCTGAAGCAACCCTTGAAGGGTTTTGCCCCTCAGAATAAAGAGATTCTTAAACACATTGAGCTCAAATTCATCATAAATACTTGAAACTTCTGTTATTCCAGCAGGATTATTTAAAACACTGTCAACACTCTCCAAGGAGCCATAAAACAAGGCATGCAATATCTTATCTGCGGCAGCCAGACTAGGTTCCTATTGTTGCCTAGTGGGTCTGAGGAGATGGTCATCTTTATGTAAGAAGTAGGTAAACTGAGTTGTGCTTTTTCCTCTGTACCCTGCTCCGTTTGTCTTTAACTCATCCTCTAGGTCTCTCTAAATCTCCCTAATCAGTTGGTGTCAGATAATCCCACTGTCCCCCACGGTGGCACCTGATACCTCCCCTAGCGCACAGTTACATAATGTATTCTAATTCTTTCAACTTGTTTGAATCTTCCACTAAACTATAATGCCTGTGCCCCCTACTTTCTCCAATTTGGACATCCTGATAGCATCAGCAACTTGTTCCTGGTCTGGAGTTGGCACTGAATAAACAGTTGCTGGGTGAATGTGTGACTGGATAAATGCAAAGAGCTATTTGTTCACAGACAAGCATTTACTTTGAACTGTCTCTCACCTCACTGCAACTCTGTTATTACACTTTAGTAAGTTTAAGTTTGAAAACTCTTGTTCTTTTCATCTCTTTCAAGTTTTCGGAGACATTTCTGTCTATTTCTCTTATCCTCAGTTTTCTTTGGATTTTTCCAGAATAGAAAGTCTCTATCTTAGATCTTAGAAGCATATAATTAAGGTTTGGGGAGAAAAAGATTTAAAAGATTTCAGCTGTCATATAGCTATGTCTATCAATACGCACATGTGTATGTATGTATGTATGCATACAACCACCACCCACTCAGACACACACACACACACAAACACACGCATACACACACACACACTTTTTAAATGGCCACATTCCTCAAATGTCCTCTTAGGGTTAATATTTATTTCAGCTGGGAAATTTATAATTATGAATTGCTTTGCATTTTTTCAGATAGACATTGTTATCTTATGCAAGTGAGTATAAAATTTCTTCTGGTTTCCTAATATTTATGCTGCCTTCTATGTCTTAACAGCCTCATGTAATTGCCTAAAACTTCCAGAAATATGTTAAAATATAAGTTATGATGTTGGACCTTTTGGTCTCAGTCTTCATATTTAAAAATTGTCCAAAACATTTTATATTTAATTATGCTACCAGTTAATGGAATTATAGGTACATAGATAGATATTAAGAGATATCTTTCTATTTGTAAGCTAAATGCTTAGAAATTTTACCAATTGCTTTAAACAATCTATTAAGGCAATTAGGTGGCTTTTCTCTTGACCTATCAATGTGATAAAGTATAGATTTCCTAATATTGGGCCATAATTACATTTATTCCTAGAATAAATCCTATTTTGTCATGGTGTATTATTTTAATGTCCTGACAGATTTGCTTTCCTAATGTTTTATTAATAATATATGTATTTATAGTTATAATTTTCCCTAGGAGACTGGGAGTTTGTCTCAGTCCCCACTCCATGGTCAACTCTTTTGTATGTGTGTGTATTTGCACATATAGAGCAGAGGTCAATCTTGGGCATTGTTTCTTAGGTTCCATCTACCTTGTTTTTGAGACAGGGTCCCTCACCGGGATCTGGGACTCACTGATTTGGCTAGCCTGGCTGGCTGTGGCACCCCAGTGATCTGCCTCTCTCCACCTCCTTAATACTGGGATTATGAGCATGTGCCACAATGCCTATTTTTTGAAACACTGATTCCAAGGATCCTTATGCCTACGAGGCCACCTCTTCACTACCTAAGCTGTCTCCCCAGACCTCCGTCAGCTCTTGTCTCCGATCCCTGAAGCTCTGGGCTGGGCTGAGGAGGGTGTTCATGAATATTTCTTGGTGTTCTCGTCACTTTCTTCCCATCCAGATTTGCTGTATCCTTTAGCAATTTTGGGCCCTTTTATTATCTGCGTAGCAGAATTTTTCTTGGAACTTCTCTCCCTGCTTCTCGCAATTTGGATTGTTCATTTCTACTTTCTTCTCTGTTTTTCTTCGGACTTTATCTGAATGGGAGATACAGTGGGGCAAACAAAACCCCTTCGGTGAATCAAAAAGCCTCTGGTCTCATCAAATTGAGGAGCAAATGAAATGATATAGAATTCTCATCAAATTCATTCTTAG
Source organism: Eospalax fontanierii (assembly GCA_035773235.1). NCBI lineage: Eukaryota > Metazoa > Chordata > Mammalia > Rodentia > Spalacidae > Eospalax > Eospalax fontanierii. The sequence goes on from CM069541.1 coordinate 32,826,828, forward strand.
TACTGTCTCATATCAAAACTAGCCTGCAAAATTTTCAAAATGATAACTTCTTTATCTGAGGGAGGAACCAATGTCCTTGAACTTCTCCCCTGCAAGCGGAGAATGGCTCACAGGTACACAGATGTATATCTCAAGTGCTCAGTCTTGTGTAAGATATATTTTTGTCTAAGAAAAATAGAATTCTACCTGTGCTTATACTGTATAGCATTAGGTTTTTAGGACAGCCTTATACAAATCTCTTGTTATGCTGTAAAGACTCTGTAAGAGCAAACCCAACCTTTGAGCACAATCATATCATCAGTGACTAAAAATGCCAAGGTGTGTCAGGCTTGTGCAACACTTTATGTCCAGTAGGGTTCCTTGGAATGGCTCATATACAGTTCACTTTGGGTGTCCCTTGAGAGTCCCTTCTTGGCAGGGCCTTGCTTCCTTCTGTAGCTGTTCTTCATAGTCAAGGCCAGAATGGTCTTGAGGTTCTCTCTGGTCAGAGCTTTGAGGTTCTTCGGATTAGACCATCAATTTGACAAATAAACCGTTCTCTGGCAAAATGGATTGTTTTTCAATAATGTAAATGTCCTGTGTATCAAAAGAAAGGATCCCTCTGTAATAGGAGTGACCCATTGAAAGGATGAAGGGTACAGGAACTGTGAATGGAGGCTTTTGATGGGATTCAACAGAGCACAACAAAGCAGAGTTACCAGATACTACACAGTGGACCTCTGTGCCCAGGGTGCTGCATTGCACTCACCGTAGTCGGTGAGTGAGCAGCCTGGAGGGAGTCTAGGTTCGGTCTTTCTGGCCACTGGGGCCCTGGCTGACCTTGGGCAAGTGCAATGCGTTCTCCATTAGAAACAGAGGGTAATGTGTGCTGTATGCGCCATTCCTGAGGTGCCAGGAAGATGGATGTGAGAGCATCTAGGCAGAGCTCTGAACTGCTCTGAAAGGTGCTATGTAATTCAGGGTGCTGCCATCACCATCCTGTTAGGAGCACAGAGATTATGATAGCTGGGTCTAAATCAGCTGCTTGTCTTAGTGCTTCAGTCTCCCACACAGCTTGTGAGCACATAAATATGAGCAAATCACACAGCTGTCAAATGAGTCAGGGTAGATTCTTGCCTTGTATCCTTTGGTCTAACCTCTTCGGTTACACGTGGTGGAGCGGATTCTTTACATGACCAGACAACCTCAGGTTATGAACTTCCTGTGATATCAGACCCATAAAAAGTTCCTAAGACTTTGTATCTTGACCAGTAACACTGGAGCTTATAGCTATTTCATGAAGGAAATGAGATTGGTCCCCCAAAGCTCCTACTTAATACATGTTAATGTTTTGAAATTTAGTTTTCTTTTATTCTATTACTCTTTGGCCCTGGCATTCCTGTGACATGTGTATTTCTATTTCAGCATCTTGCAGAGAGATGGTGACATTAACATTTTGGGTATCTGGGCTATGATACTGTTTTCAGAGGACTTCATTTTGAATTATAGACTTTCCTTCTCAATGTCCTCAGAGTAATTTAAACAAACCAAATGCATACAAGCATTTATTCCGTGACATTTATTTTCAATAACTTGTGAGCCCTTTCATGCTCTTAATAGAAAGCAAAATCTACAAACGCTAAGCCTGGCTGTCAAGAGGTGCTATTTAAAGCCTCAGCAGGACAGAAACGATCACGTTGAAACTGACTGTGGAGTGTGATGATGCCAAAGACTAGCAGATGCCCAGGAACCCTGTCACGTCTGCCATGTGCTACCCCAAATCACAGGAGGGTTCAGAAGAGGTTTTCCTGGAGGAAGCTGCTCACTGTCTTCATCCCTAGATTTCTTTTGTGCTGCAGATGGAGCCTGTTGTAGCAGAGAAGCTACGAGCTGAGCTGGTGCTGGAGAGGGAGGGCTTCCCCCATGGGGAGATGTTTGCAAGGCTTCCAGCTGAGTGTGGTTACAAGGCAAGTTTCCACGTGGGGAACTGTGCTTCACGGAGAGGCAGCTACCTCTCTAGCACACAGCTTTGTTGTGGTTAAGGAGCCTGGTTTGCCTCTGAGCACTGCTTGTGATGATCTTGTAGAGTAACAGCCCATGACTCTGTTTGTCACTATCTGTAAATGGTAGGTGATCTGACCTTATGACATGTATATAACTTTTTGGTAATATGTGCAAAATGCCTATGTAGGTATTTAGACTTTGGAAAGTGCAACGACCCACTTAGGCTATTATTGACATTTAAAATAAAATAGATTGAAAGCAATCAACATGGCAAGCTGCATAAGGTGCTTGAGATGGGGGGGGCGATGGGAGAGGGCGGTGGGGGGGAATCGACAGGCTTCTGATAGCCAGAATTTGTGAATGCTGCTTTTCATAGAAAAGGAGTCTTTGCAGATGTGACTCAGTTAAGAACTGAGGAGAGAACGTCAGATGTCTCGGGTTATCTGGGTGGCCCTAATCGAACCATAGATAGTTAAGAATGGAAAACCTTTTACTGCTGTGATCGGGGAAAGGGTATGAGGCCAGATGAGGCCAGCTGTAGGCTACAATACTGGATTTGAAGCTGTAGGGAAGAGGCCACAATCCAAAGAATTTGACCACTAAAGCCTGAGAGGCAAGGAGATGGATTCTGCTCTAGAAGTTCTAGAAGGATCCAGGCCTGCTGATTCCTTGCTTTTAGTCTTCTGATACCCAGGTTATAGTTCTGACCTACAGAAGTTTAAGAAGATAAATCTATGCTATTTTAAGTCAAGTCTGTAGTGATTTGTTACAGCAATGTCAATGAGTTCACTGATCATTTTAACTTTTTCCAAACACCTTAGGTCACTCACTACTGCAGTGAAGAGATGTACTTGTTTGTTTAGGATTTCAGAGCCTTTCTAGAGTACAAGTTCAATAAGAGTTCCAGCTGCTTCAAGTGGTGAACTGTGTGCTACTGTGGATGTTCAAGCAGAGCTTCACTCAGTGTACTTGTAGACAGAGTTCAGATTATCGAGCTAGCACAAATGACCTTGAGGATCCTCATAGTATTGATAGGTCATGAGTCTATGATTTTTGCATCTTTCCTAGTTACTAAAGTATGAACATTGATAGCCCATTTTTAGGCCTCACCCTTTATCAACAGGTTGGTGTAAAGCACTGCGCTCACGGGTTAGACACTCAGATCCTGTTGCTGCCTCCCCTGGAGTTCAGTGTGACTGGTTCCTTTTGCCAAGGTTTTCCCCAAGTGGAATCCTTCCAGGCAATTTTTCTGCCTGAGGCACTTCAGCCCTTTCATTATTTTAGGAACACACTTCTAAATTATACAAGATTCCACTGACTCAGGCCTGAAACGCCTTGCCAAGTGGCATTCTCCATGAATGGAATAAATGCAGGAAGCCTGGGAAACGTGTTGGTACAGCCAGTGGTCTGACTTCTAGTTCTTCATGGTGTGAAGCTGAGGATTCCTGACACCCAGGACCAGATGATGTTTTTGCGTCTGGAGTTAGCTATACCAGAAGAGTAAAGACACAGAGCACAGCCTACGCCAGAGACATGCTCTCATGGTAGCCAGCCCCTGGCATCCAGGAAGTCACCTTCACTGGCTGCTCACATCACCCACACTGTACACTGCGCTGCTGTTCAGAGAGCTGAGGGGGAACGCACTTTGACTTGAATTAATTATTCCTCTTGACTCAAAGGCAATCTCCTACGCCTTTTTCATGAGAAGTCAAGTGTAAAATATCACAATCTCTGGGTGACATGCAGCCCGAGACCAAAACTATACCAAGAGACAAAATAAATACTTGTTTATCCCAGCAACTTCACTTCTCCCAAGAAAATAATGAAAGAAATGCTCAAACATGATCAACTGCAATATTTTTAAATAGCCCAAATCTGGACTCCAAATAAGAAGCTCCAAATAAAGCTTTTTAATGGGGCTGTGGAGATGGCTCTGTGGATGAAATGCTTGCTGAGCAAGCATGAGGACCAGGGTTTGGACCCTCAGCACCTACCAGAGAGCTGGACATGATGATGGACCCCCAGAACTCAGGGGGTGAAGACAGGCAGAATCTGGAGGCTCAAGGGCCAGCCACAGCAACCTCCATGTTCAGTGAGAGACTGTTGTGTGACACTATTCCTGGGGCGGGGGATATGAACAAATGCCTACTCACCTCAGATAGGGAACCAATGAGAGACCAAAGAAAGGGTACCACTGAAGTCCAACTTGGTGAACCAAAGTGATATTGGAGACTTATAGGGAGGTGGATGAGGAGGTACTTACAGAAGCAGAAATGACTAAATGATAACTCCATCACCAAAAACCCACCCCAGGATGGGTGACAGCTCACAAAAGCAGGAAACCTGGAACATATTACCTATCTTGCAGGAAGCTTTAAAGTTCATAGTATGTCTTACACACAGCTCAGGCAGTTTGGCTCATCTCTGTCTCTTCCAGGCAGCTCCGGCTTCTGAGAATCTGTCTGCATTCCTTACTGTGTATATAAGCTTGAAGGAAAGTTTAGCACAACTGGTCAGTTTCAGGAACTTCCTGAAGCCTTGAGATGCTTACTTCCAGTGCTTAACAAGCTTCCCTGTAGGATGGAGCGCTTAGCTTCCATTTAGAACATGCGATGTCTTAACAAACTTCACTCCAAGATGGAAGATTTTATCTTGGATGAAATTGCTACACAACTGACTGTCTCAAAGTGTAAGGTAGAGAATGAAAGAGGAAGTGAGCATCTCAGCATTGAACTCTGGCCTCCATATGCCACACATGGTCAAGTGTACACATAAACATGTGAACACATACACATCCATGTAACAAACGCATATGCACACAAAGAAGCTATTTATGTTAAATAAAGGATATCTGCACCACCCTGTATATCAGTATGATCTGTAAAAGATCATATTGTAGAAAAAGATTTAGAGGCATGGAGATGTTTATAGTATTACTCCGTGAAAGAATTAGGCAGTGCTAAATAACTAATAATTTTTTGATTAAAATGTGTCTGTGTGTTTAATATTTATCTAGACTGTGTGTGTATATGTGTGAGCACATGCTTGTGTGTGGGCATACACACTATGGCACGCATGTGGAGGTCAAAGGATGACTTGCAGGAGTTGGTTTCTCTTTCTACTGTGTAGGTACCGGAGATTAAACTCAGGTTGTTAGCCTTGGTGGCAATTTCCTTTACCCTCTGGGCCATCTTGCTGGCCCTTAAAAAAGTGTTTTTGATGTAGCTATCATAGTAATAGTTAACAAATACTGAGGGCATATCACCTGTTAGGTACATGCATTAATTTGTTTAATCTTTAACAAAATGGAGTAAAGTACTATTCATTTTATTTTTGTTTTGCTGAGACAGCATCGTACATAGCCTAGGCTGGTCTTGAACTTGATATGTAGAAGAGGATAAACTTGAACTTCTGATTTTTCGGATAATAGCCAAGAACTGCTATGGCTGGGTAGGATGCTATTATTGTCCCTATTTTATAGAAGAAACAGGCATAAAAAACAGATAAGTGGTTTAAGTCACTAGATAGAACAGGTACTCAACTGGAGAAAAACCTAACTTCAAAGCCTGAGCTTTTACCCACAATGAATCCATCTTGTAAAGACAACTCCAGAAGCCAAACACGATTACATGTATGTGTTGTGTATTATGCAATATGTGTATGCAGGCACGTAATACATCTGTGATGTATATCTAGAAATGTTGATTCTATAAGTGTGACTTTATATGTGTGTCATTAAGACTGAAGGTGATACATGTCTTTTGAGCATTTATAAGTAGGCAGCAATACCTACAAAATGACAAAAGAAACAGTAACTCTCTAGTTTCTCTGCTCAACCATCAGAAATTTACTAGAAAACTCAATAAAACAGCTTTGCTCTCGGATTCACCACGTAGCTTTGGGTCGGTTAATCAGTTCACTGCCCCACAGAGAAGCTAGGATACAAAGCTAAATCTTCTCATTTTCACTATTGGTCCAGTTCTTAATTGGCCTCCAACTAGTGTTGACCTGGGCTGCTTCTACTCAGCAGTTAATTCCTTCCTTTGTTGAAGCACTCAGAATTGCAAAGTGTTGGCTTAGGGCAGTGTTTCTCAAGGAGAGTGATTTTGTTGCCCTGGGAACATCTCCCTCAGGACAGTTTTGATTGTAGCAACTGGTGTGGGAGTACTATCCCTGGTATGTGGTCAGTAGGAGACCAAGAATGCCATCACCGCCCACAAAGCTCACAGCAAGGACTCTGGGCCCAAAGTATTAATTTGTGCTGGGAATGACGCCTCTAGGGAATGTTGATGGTCTTCTCCCAGCCATAGGAAGGGTTAAGAAATTCCTAAGTAACTCACAGTTTTCTTTTTCCTAGCAGAATTCAGGAAGAGGTATCTCTCCCTCAGAAATCTGGAGTTTCATGAGGAGATATGAATTCTGAAAAGACCACAGGCTTTGCACTCAAAAGACCTAATACAGACATGTATGAGGGGCTGGGTATGGCCCTTCACCAAGCCTGCCAGTGGTGAGCTAATTGTTTCACCCCTTTCAACTTCAGATCTTGTTTGAAGCTGGGGATGCAAATTTCTAACAAGAGCTTCTCATAAATGTCATGAAGATTTGGTAACTGCCCTTGGTAAAATTTCTGGCATTGTACCTTATGTAGTGAATGCTCCGTAATGTTTATTTCTGTTTCACTTTAGCCTGAGGAAGATCAGGCTAATTGGTGATCAAATTAGTCACTATGTTAATAAAATATCAAGAGGTTATCAATTGGGCACAAGTTAGGGTCTTAAAAGTTGGTATACCATACATCAAATTTTATGTGCCAGGCTGAATGAAGAATTGATGGCCTCTGTGCTTGCTTAGAAAATTATTGGTTTCAATAATTTTGTGCTGGGAGCATGGCTGTGAGCCTCACCTGCTTTTAGAAGACAATTCAGCAGTAATTGGAGCAAGTTATTTTGCAATTGTCTTTGCCTTCTGCTTTCTCGCCTACATTTCTATTAGTTAACTGGCTTAGGCCAAACTGCATACTGCAATGCTAATAGTTAAAATAAATATAGCCAGCACTTTTGTAATGATTTCTATGTGCCTGGTATTGCTTTATGTATATGAAACATGTTTATTATAGTATAATTTATATACAGAAGACTGAATATATTCAGTGTACAACTTGAGAGCATTATGTTCAATGAAATGAGCCAGACAGAAGGACATAAACTACATGACTTGATATACTACATGATATAACACCATGATATACTACATGGAGTATCTAATTAGTTAACCTCATAGGAGGCTGTTAGAAGTTGGGAGAAAGAGGAAACAGGGAATTTCTGTTCAAAGTGGATATAGTTTCATTTATACAAACAGTTTCTGGAGATCTGCTCTATGTGATTCTGCCTATAGTGACTCATCTTGTTAAAAGGTGCTTCCTTTATGATTGACATGTAACAATTGTACTTGCTTATGGATTACAGTATGATATTTCAATACTTTTACGTAGCTAATAATAAAATCAAAATAATTGGCATTTCTAGATCTTTATCATTTCTTCTTTCTTTCTTCAAGGTCCAGGAGGTTGAACCCAGGATCTCATGCCTGAGCCACTCTGATCACAAGAGTCCTGAAAGCAGAGGCTTCTTCCCTGCTGTGGTCAGAGAAAGAGAGGTAAAGACAGAAATGGGGCTGGCGATGACTCTGCTGTTGGCTTTCAAGCTGATGGGTAGAAGACAGGTGGCAGGAATGCAAGCAGCCTCTACTGGAAGCAAAAGACAGGGAACAGATTCCATTCTAGTGGTCCCAGAGGGTCTAATGCTATCCACATCTTGGCTTTAAAGGATAATCCATAAGGAAAGCTAATGGTGGCCCATGAATTATTTGTCACGTCATGTTCAATTTTGCCTTCCTCCAGTATTTTCTCAGTATAGGAAATGGATCCTTTAAAAACAAAAAAAGTTTAGGCCTGGGGTTATAGCTCAGTGATAGAGTACTCACTGCCTATGTAGGAGGCCCTAGGTTCAATCCCCTCCACCACCAAAAAAATGTTGTAAGCTAGCTCTGGTGGTACCACATAGCTCTAATTTCAGCACCTGAGAGGCTGAGGTAGACAAACTGAGGCAGAAAAGCTTGAGGTCAGTCAGGGCTACGTGGTGAGATCCTGCCTCAAAAAAAAAACCAAAAAACAAAAAAACAAAATAAATTGTTATGTTCTACCATTCCCTAAATTAAAATTGCACTTTACTTTATTCTCTGGATAAAGATTAAGAATCCTAAGTATGTGTTAAGGTTCTACTGTGCTCAAGCCCCGCAGACCGCTCCAGCCTCACTGCGACCATCTGGTCCTGGTTAGCACCCACACAAGGGCTGCCACTTGCTCCTTTTCTTGGATCCTCAGGCTCTTGTCTGTCTTCTGAGATACATTCAGATGCATTGTGTCATCTCATTCTTTACCCATGCTGTTTTCTGTTATAATTTGTCCTACTATTTAAGTCCTAATGAGAGTGTCCATCAACGCTTGTGTTGTCATCGTTAGCACCAGGGAGGCGGCTCCAAGGCTGGTACATCGATAAATGTGTGCGGTCCCTGACGCCTAAGAGTTCTGGGGCCTTACTCAGGACTTCCATTCTAACATCTGGTTCACCCCCCGCCCCTGTCTGTTCATTTGTTGCACGGGACAGCTCTACCTACCTTGTTCTAAACTGTGAGAAAGACCCATCACTTTATGGAGCCTAAGTGCCCCCATAGCTGTGCTGGGCAAACACTTTTACCTTATGAAGATGTTATGGAATTGAATTAGTCACATGGTGCATCAAGAGCCTAGAATACCTGGCCTATTCTGACGAATATTTGCTAACTTAAAATTGGAATATATGTTTGGAGAACTGGCAGCAGATGCTGGTTCTGGTGTCACCCCATGTCCCGGAAAACAGGGGGTGATCCTTGGAGTCCTTTTGACAATTAGTTCTACCAGTACTTTTTGAACTCTCAGGTTATGGTGGATTTCCCAGGCTATTCAGGCACAGGGGAGCCTGGGAATCCCTCAGAGCTGTTGGTCTCCCTCCGGCTTCATCCCAGCTTAACACTGACAGGCACATTCAGCACTGAGGTTGCTTTTGTCACACTCAACCTGCTAGACTTTTGCGAAGGATTTCAGTCCTTTGCTCCTCTTTCCTCTGGCTGTTCTGATGCTTGACTGGATTAATTCAGATAACGCGTTGTGAAAGAACCTATCATCCAAATAAGTAATGTTTCTTTTCACATGAAATATATTCTCAGATATTCACCAGACTGAATCGTAGAGAAGATCATCATCATCAGTGTAGCCATGAGCTTTATTATTCACTGTCATTTTATTATTTAAAACCTTATCTTTTCGTTATAGGATCAGCACATGCTCACTTTGGAGAATTTGGAAACTATAGATAAGGTGTGAGTAGACATTTGTAATATTATAACCACTGTTGTCATTTTGATAGACTCATCTTACACACACACACACACACACACACATACCCACACACCTCACATAATTAAAACAGGTTAAACATGTTTATGTGGCTTGATAAATGTGTGCCTCTCAACTATAATTTAATATATTGAATCTTTCATCAATTCTTGTAGTTTTTGCACTTATTTTCTTGCATTTTTCAAGTAAACCTTTCACACACAAAATTTTTACACCTTTCCCCCTACATTTACATACCTGTTTTTGTCTTCCTGTCTCTTATTGGTTTATCATTTTCTGGATTTAATAGAAAGATATCTAACTTTGTATGTTACGAATAGCTCTTTATCTGCTCTCCCCCCCGCATCGCATCAGCATTTGAAATATTACATGACAGCGATTCTGAGAATTTGCTTGGTTGGAGAGATAGGATAAATTACCACAGTAAAGAGAATAGAAGACCGAGAAACCATTTGTTGTGGCTCTTGGGAACTGAGAAAAGTTTAAGGGTGAAGAAAAAGCACTGGCTTTTCTTTTCCCACGCCCTTTCTGAGGGAATAGCAGTTGATAAAAATTTGTTTATGCGTCATTTTGAGGAGACTTAAGAGTGAATTGGTGGAGGGCTGGAGAGATGGCTTAGCTTTAAGAGCACTGGCTGCTTTTGCAGAGGACCTGGGTTTGATTTTTAGAACCCACATGGCAGCTGGCAACTGCCATGTTCCAGGGGATTCAGTTCCAGGGGATCTGATGCCCTTTTCTGACCTCTGCAGGCATTGTACAACATCGGTGCACTTACATGCGTGCAGGCAATGCACTCATGCACATAAAATGAAAGTAATGAATAAAACATAAAAAAGAGCGAGCTGGGATACAGCCAGACAGCAAACCATCCAGCATTTCTTTTGCTGTCTTGGGGCATGGACACTTGAAAACAGCCACAGGAACCAGGCAACCGCTACAGTAAGTGTAAGTCTGGCAGCACAGTGAGGCTTTTGCATCCAACAGATGACTCAGGATGGAGACCTGGTAGGCCCAAACAACTGCTATAGATGCTGATAGGGATAAGACTCGCAAAAGATAACTAGCCTGTTGCCCAAACATGAAGAAAATAACAATGATGTTTCCTTGCTCCTGTGGCCATTGTTTCACTGAACTGTGATAGAAAGATACATAAAGCAGTATCCGTGGCTGAGATGGAACAAGCATTGACAAGTGTCAGGCAGGCAAAGACCTGGGCTTTGGTAGCCCTCCCTCTGAGGGTGGTGTGAGAAAGGAATCCACTGTGGGATTTTCAAGGCCAGGAAGGGAAAACAGAGGCGCTAAGATGCAGAAGCACAGTGGCTTTAATAAAGACATGCTGCAGGATTTATAGATTATTTTCATAGCATCTGTTAACAGGATTAACTAAATCCTTAGCATTTCACCTGCGCTATGATAGAAGGTCAAAGTTAATATAGTGATATATAGTGTCAAAGTAAATAGATTCTTGCGAGGCATGTAGAAATAAAAACTTGGGTTAGCGTTTAATTAAATTAAAAGCATAAGTTTAAATTTAAAAGCAGAAAGCAGAAGAGAAAGATAAAAAAGATATTCATAACATACACAGTTCAATACGTTTTCACTAAAGCCAGGAAAATGATAAGCTGATATTATTAGGATTGATTCTTACTACTGTGAAAAGTCAGTGCAATTAGATAGGAAGACAAACCAGGGGTGTAAATGTTAACAGGACGTGTGGCAAGATATTGTGTGGCAGGTCGACTTGACAAGCGCAAGCCTGGCATGATGCTTCACGCCTGCAGTCTCAGTACCCAGGAGGCTGAGGCAGGAGGACCGCTGTGAGTTTGAGGCCAATCTGTGTTACGGAGTGAGTACCAGGCCAGCTTAGGCTACAGAATGACATCTTGTTTCAAATTATATACTCCACACCTACCTCTCACTCACACACACACTATACACACACATTATATATAAAGGCAGAGTGACAATAAAATCTGGGCTGAAGATATAGCTCAATAGCAGAATACTTAGTATGAGCAAGCCTTTAGTTCTAGATCCCTAGCACACACACACACACACTCACACACACATACCTCACAAGGAAATAAATTGAAAAAAGGACAAATGGAAAATAAATTGCACTAAGCAATCTTATTCAAGAGAGAAACCATATGAATCTGCAGGTCTGAAGGACTCCCCATGCCTAACGTGAAAACCCAGATGACTATGTTTCATGAACACAGGGAGAATCAATAGTTGGAACACTTAGGATGTGGGAGTGTCTGTGATGGGGTTAAGAGAGGGGCATGGCCATGCCAAATTGGAGGCTAGCAGGTATCAGTTCCTTCCCTGACACGATTTATCACTAAGGAGATGGAGTTGCTGTCCCCAAATGTTGGGCGACACTATGAGGAAGCATCCCCTCAGTCACACTGAGTACAATCAAATGCACGAAGGTGGTTGTGGCTTCTCAACAAAGATATAGTTTGCAAAAGACATTTCTCCAGCTCCAGACTGCCTCCATAGACTGCAAGGTTAGGGAACTTTCCTTCATGATAGAATTCAAGAGAAATTTAAAACTGGCCAGGTTGTCAGGGAGGAGTCACTGTGAATTTAACCAGATCACAGTGGGTTAAATAGTCCAGGTTAAAACCACCTGTTTCCAAGGATTACAGCAAAAAAAGGAAAAATCAAAACAAAGCAGAATGGAATCTGATATAGAAGTTATGAGCTGATTCTGGAAGATAAAGTAAGGAAAAGAAAATGGAGGCAGAAAGAAAAGCATAGTTTTAAGAACAATTTCCAGCCAGGAGTGGTGGCATTTGCCTTTAATCTCAGTACTTGGGAGACAGAGGCAGGAGGATTTCTATGAGATTGAGGCCAGCCTGGTCTACATAGTAAGTTCCATAGCAATTGGGGCTTCAGGGATACCTTTCTGAAAAAAAAAATTCAGCAAGTCAATTCTAACCTTCTACCATGTGGATTCAGGTGATCAAACTCAGGTCTTCAGGTTTAATGGCAAGCACCCTTTACTCACCAGGCCTATCTTTCCAGCCCACATTACAAATTGTTAACTTAGTTTTATCTATTTTGTTTATATATTACTTACTTTTCTGTAATTCTGTTTTCAGTTGTTCTTAGAACACACACACACATACACGTATGAATGCATGCACACAATTGGAGAAACCATCATGAGCATATCTCTGTTTGACATTTATGGGTTCCTTAGAAAATCAATTTTTAAATAATAGATTAGGTAATATTGTTTAGAAATATTATCTTGGATATACAAATCAAACTTATAATTACTAGCTTAGTGCCTTCTAAAAGAACAAGGATGAATTTCTGGTCACTAACTTATACAAGTTAGCACAGTATTCTGTATATGGAAAAATTGCAGTTAATATTAAATGACTAAGATATCTGCATGAACCATGATTGTTTCTAAGTGGTGGGAATACTGATGACCATTTCCTATATGTTTGTGCATTTAAATTTACCTAATTAACATTATTAAATGAATATTTTGTATTTTTAAAAATTTGAATAATCAAGGTATTTAAATCCAAGTGATTGTGGAGGAACTTCTTTATTTTTCTTTAAACCAAATAAAGTATATGGAACATAATTCTGGAACTGGGAAGCCAGTTTGGTTAATTGTTACATAACCAAATCTAATTAAAAAAAATTCAATCCATTTACAATTAGAAATCAGAAAATCTACTGGGGTTGCAGCCTCATGATAACACACTTGTACACCATGTTCTGGCCTCTAGGATTGCAAAAAAATGTTCAAAAATCATACAATCTCATTTTAACTTCTGAAGAGTGTGTGAGGCCAACTAACTTTTTAATGACTGGTTAATTATTAGATATTTAGCAAAACTTCAGGCATCAGGGCAGTGCTCTCTGATGACATTTCCAGACATTTTGTCATCCTTTTCTTCGGTTGTCAACTTGACACACCTGGGCAGAGGGAACCTCAGTTGAGGAATTTCCTCCATCAGATTGGCCTGTGGACATTTTCTTTATTTCTCATTACGTGTCTGGGCTCTTCCTGTTTCCTAGCCTGGGTTCTTGCCTGATTTCCCTCAACCATGCACTGTAACTTGTAAGATAAAAGCCTTTCCTCCCCAAGTTGCTTTTGGTCAGTGTTTTGTCACAGCAACAGAAAGCTTACCAGGACACTTTTCTAGACAGAGTTGAAGAGCTCAAGGTGCTGCTGTATGACGGGGGTCATTCTGGGTCAGGGCTATGAATGCACAGACATGAAGGGCTGATCACTAAGGATCAAAGAAACCATGCAGGCAATGCACTAAACTACAATATTTTGTGTGTTATTAATGATGTCATTCGTTATAGGAGAATTCGTTTTTAATTTAAGTGCAAAATTCTATTAACAAATATTTGGGAGCTGTAAAAGCAATTTATTCATTTCCCCAAGTCTGTTTGTTTTTACCTAGTATTTGGTTTCTGGCTTTTGTCATCCGTTGCTGGCACTGCTGAAAACTGGAACTCTTCACCAGCACATGGCATAAAACAGAAGCTTACTGTTCATGTTGCACTTTACTTTGCAATATAAAACTCTACAGGCTTTTGTAGGGAACCAGAAAAGTCAAAGGTGGGAGAATTATCAAACCTCTATTATGAAAATAAAAGCAATTCTATTTACTTCATTGTATAATACTATTTGCACAATCTGCCTTCCATACAGGTAATGGTATTTTTAATGTTAGTAAATCATCTTTGGTTTCAATTTCATTGTGAAATCTCCTCTGTTAAAGAATAATAGTTACACAACAGGCTGCTTTTATGAGTTATGCATAGATATAGAAGTCTCTTTTGTCACAATGCCGTGTCTGATTATATTTGACTATCTTTTAAAAATTATCTATTAACTAATCGTGTGTGTGTGTGTGTGTGTGTGTATCACAATGACAAGTGGAGGTCAGAGGACAGCTTTCGAGAGTTAGTTCTCTCCTTCTACCTTGTGGGTCCCTGGGATTAACTTAGGTCATCAGGCTTGGCAACAAGCATCTTAACCCATTGAGCCCTCTCACTGGCTCATGTTTGACTGTTCTTATAATGTAGCATCAAGAAAAAGTATGGAGAAAAAGAAGATGCTTTCTGGGGCTGGAGAGATGGCTCAGCAGTTAAAAATACTGACAGCTCTTGCAGAGGACCTAGGTTCAATTCCCCGCACCCACATGGTGGCTAACAACCATCCATAACTACAGTTCTAGGAGAATCTGATACACTCTCTTCTGACCTCTGACAGGATTGCACAACACGGGTGCACTTACATACATGCAGACAATACACTCATACACATAAAAATAAATAAAATATTTTTAAAGAAATTATTTTAAAAATCTGATCTTTTACCCCAAACCTGACATTCATGAGATAATTGTGTACACATACCTGTTCCTGAAATCATTTGTTAAATTTTAATTTATTAGCATGTATTTATTTTATAAAATAACAGGTTTAATTATGACATCTTCATACTTTGTGAAAATACATTCAGTTATAGCTTCAGTTATCAACTTGACACACCTATATAGAGAGAACCTCCACTGAGAAGTCCCTCCATTGATTTGGACTGTGACCAAGTCTGTGGGACATTTTCTTGATTATTGAGTGATGTGGGAGGGCTCAGCCCAGTGCGGGTGGTGTCAGGTCGTCCTGTGTTGTGTAAGAAAGCAGATGGAGCATAGGCCAGGGGAGCAACCCAGTAAGCAGTATTCCTTTCCCTTAACTGTCCCTGCTTCAGTTCCTGCCTCAAGTTCCTGACTTGGTTTCCCTTGAGGATGGCCTGCGAGTTGTAAGCCAAATAACCCTATTCCTCTCCAAGTTGGTTTTGGTCAGTGTTTTTATCACAGTAACAGAAAGTAACTAGTAATTATGTGTTCAATCATATTCACACTCACTGCCTGTCATTTTACAACCTATTTTGAAAAACATGTATATTGAACAAGGGCGAGGAAATTAAAAAAAAAAGCATCAGTTTGTTGGTAAACACCATGTCTGGGAAGGATACTTGTCATCTGATAACTAGAACAACCGAGAAACAATCACAGCAGAAGAGCTACTGTAACAGCCTGGGGTTCATGGAACAATCGTATCAGCATCGAGGAAAAATGATATTGTAACTCAGAGACCGAGGTTAAAAGCTGTGTGTGTGTGTGTGTGTCTGTGTGTGTGTGTGTGTATGTGTGTGAACTATGTCTATGTAGACTACAAAAAAAATGTTTGTTGACAATAATTTTGAAAAAGGGGACTAGATTCCATCCCCAGCACTGCAGAAACAAAAACACAGAAGCATAAGAAGAGAAGAGACAGAGAAAGCCAAACAAGTGATATCTACATAGGCAGGAGGTTTCCCAAGGTCACTGATACTAGACCAACTCACAGAGTGTAGAAAGAGATGCACGTCTGCGTAATTACGACAAAACTACTCAGCTGAGGAGAAAAAACCCGCCCACATATAATATGTAGGTGCAAAGAAATAAAAGGGATTCTGACTGGCTCAGAATGTGGTAGAAAGGATGAACACTCAGGAAAAAATAAGCCAGTGATTTCAGAGTTCTAGGAGACTGTACTAATTTAATGCCCATTTAAATTACATTTTGTGTGTGAAAGCAAGAAAGCCTGCCTCATATTCAAGACATGGAGAAATGTTTCGTAGAATTATTTAGGTGTTTGATTCCAGTGTGTCAACAATAAGTGAGGCATTGTACGAAAGAACCATAGTTTTTAGAAACTAGTGAAACCATAGGATTAAGCCAAATCTTTAAAATAAAATTAGTTTCTAGATCAAAGGAAAGTCTCAGTTTTCTTTGGAAGAGAAAATATTCAGTCTTACAATTTTTCTTCATTTGTATTAGTTCTTTGATAACTTACAATGTATTTTGATTGTATTCGCCCCTCCCCCTACCTTTCCCACATCTCCAACACTTTCCATACCCATCCAACTTAAAAAGCACATCCATTGAGTCCAATTTATGCTGCCCATATCTCTTGAGTAAGTGGCCATCCATTGGAATGTGGTTGACCTGTCAGGGGCCACCCTCTCAATAAAAACTGATTGCTCCTCTTCCAGCATCTAGCCAATAGCTCCTTATTTAGGGGTGGGACCTTGTACCTACCTCCTCTCTTCATGGTGGGATTTTGTCTTGCTTGAGTTTGTGCTGGGCCTGTGTATTCTGTCAAACAGCTGTGAGTTCATATTGGCAATCTTACAATTAACAGCAATGTCAGGTGGGCTATATGTGTTGAAAAGTATTCTGTGTGTTTTTACTTGCACAAATATGTGTATACACAACACACATATACACACATAAACATACACACCCCTTTTAGTTAGTCAGTTGTGAAACACAGAGATGGCAGCACATGTGTTGGAGGTGCTTTGTGGCTCAGTAATGGTTTTTCACTAGTGCTGTCTCTCCAATTGGTTGTGACACACCAGGTGGTAAATGTCTTGAATCTCATGCGGGCTGAATGAATGACTCAGTAAATGACTTATTAGAGGTCGTCTCTTGTCATCATCCTTAGAGTGATTTCAGCCTAACATTTAAGAACCTCTGATCAGGAGCATATCTTACTTACAATCTGACTGCTTCCCCACACTAGTTCCAACATTCACTTCTGTGTAGTTTCCTATAAAGTTTGAAGACTATGATGATATGTTTGCTTCATTTTGTCTTTAATAATATAAAGATTTTTTTATACCCATTTCCTACATAATGGTGCACAGCCATCTGAAGTCCTGGCAGTTATTTCCAAATCTGTTCTTATCTATAATCTGTGGCTATCTTGATTATTATTGTAGTTCCTTCTAGATTACACATGCTGGATCTTCATAGTGAGTGGATACATACTTTAGCTTTGATTTTCTCCTTCCTCCTTTAGAGACACACTGGTTATCAAGATGAGATAGCGTCTCCTAATTTAAAAAAACGACAGAAACAAAACAGTTCAATAATGTGAATTAATTAAGCTTAATTGAGAGCAAGTTCCAATCAGTGTCCAGATCACCTGCTCCATTTTCGAGACCTTTTTAACCAAGATAGTTCATTTTTGGACAAACATATGGTTCCTGGTACTGCTAACATGTGCTTATTTTCTAGCCCAAAGCTCATCATTTTGATGTTATTTCGACTGTGATCCAAAAATCTAAATTTCGTTCTTTGACACCATCTGCATAGCCAGCTTTTCACCTCCTGTGGCCTCCTTTCTTTTTGAAACTCCCAACTGTTAGTTGGAAGAAGAAATAACAGTACCACCTGTGTCCCTCGGATTCCTAATCAAGACTTTTTAGTCCCCAGCAATGTTTCCTGGAGACCGCTCTCCTGCTTAATTAATTAATTAATTAATTAATATTTATTGAGCAGCTATTGTGTGCCAAGGACTAAACTAATTGATTCTTTTCCAATTGAATAGTAACTTAATTGGTAAGGAACTCACTGGCTATTTGTTATTATATATAAACCAGCAACCTTTCTCCTTAATAAGGGTATTTGTCTTGCTTTCTCCGTAAAATTACAGAAGTCTACTTAGGATGTCTTAAAATTAAATTTCCGCTTCATTTTTAAAAGTTTATTTCTTTTTAAAGTAAGTAACATGTGTACATTTAGACACTTTAGAAAATTTAGATAAGCAAGAATGAAGAAAATATTTTATATGTACCATGCATTTAAAATGTATTCTAAAAGGAACTCCTCTTTGACATCAGACTCGGCGTTGCCAGGAGAGGGTCCTGAATAAGACAGTTTTCTATGCTCACTTCTGTGTGGCTAAGCTTTCAAGATCATGCAAAGATTTTATTATTAAAGAAAGACCATATTAAAGTATGAAACAAAAATCATTAAGACTATGTTTTGGATATTTTTCTCAATCAGCCAGTATTTTATAAACCTGAAGAATCACAAAGATTCATGTTTGAATATAAATATAAATTTTTGTATTTAAAGTTTTTGAATATAAAATTATCACCACCATAAGCACCTAATTTGAAGCTATCTGTAACAAACCAGATCCATAAAGCATTAGTATTCTTTGTGTATACACAGTAACTGTAATCAGTATAAAAAAGAAAGCATTTTAATAGACCATAATGCAATAGGGCATGTCCTGAACACAAACAAATTGCGAATGGATGATACATTTGTTAAAGCAAATGCAGTTTTCTTATAATCAAAGAGCTTCATTTTGAAATAACTATGATGTATCATATTTTTACCAAGCTAATTTTCAAAGATGAAAGAAAAAAATGACCATTTTGGCAAGCATGAAAAGAAATGAAGAGTAATTTTACAATGCATATCAAACATTTCTCACATGAAAATGTTCTAATGTTTTGAACTACCATGATAAGATCTTAAAAAGGGTATAATCATAGAAATGCTAAAATTTACCTTCTATGATGGATGTTATTATACATTATTACAGAAAGTTGAAAATAGCCTATAACTCTAATATAAATGGTGGTACATCCATATTGCAGAGTTCTATGTAGGCTTATAAAATAATATTAGGGAAGACTATTTAAGGAAAAAAGAGAAATGCTCATATTGTTAGAATTAAAAATTACACAGCATAATGTAAGATTTGGTCAATACATGCAACCTTCCCCTTCATGTATAAACATGTGCCTGTAGGAAAGTCTTGACAAGCTATAAAAGTGTAAACACAGCAGAAGGTAACTTTGATTTGAGACTTATAGTTGACTTTCAATCAACTTTTTTGTGATCATTTGTTTCTTCTCTTAATTTAAAATTTTCTGTAATGACTATATATTGGTTAAAACTAACAAACCAATAATGTAAAAAAATTAGGTAAGTGGGAGTGATTATGATAATAGCTACTATAATTATCAATAACATTTAAAATAGATTGAAAATCACATTTCCCAGGATAAAATACAAGGTATATATAATGGTGACTTTGTATAGTTTTTATTTGTTTATTTATTTTTATTTTGAGTGTGTGATTGTTTTACCTGTGTGTATGGAAGTGTACCATGTGTGTGCAATGCCCATGGAGGCCAGAAGAAAGCATTGGATACCCTGAACTGGGATTACTGACTTGTTAGCTGCCATGTCGGTGCTGGGAACTGAACCTGGATCCTCTGGAAGAACAGCATGTTCTCTTAAGTGCTGAGCCATCTTCCAGCCCCAGCGTGTGTAGTTTTAAATCGTCTTAAAGTGTATTTCCATGCTATTTCACAATAGGTTTTCTTATTGTTTAAATAAAAAATTGATATTTCTCCTTGGCAAAGGAATGTATGAATTCTGGTTCTAGCTCTGTTTCCAACCTGATTATTTCCCTTATACATAAATTACAGATCTGCTGTAGGAAGAGAAGTTATGTTCTCTGCTTCATAGATAGGGAAGCTGAAGTTTGAGGAGTAAGCTTCTGATGTGTGTTTTATAGCTTGTTTCATGTTGCTATGATAACTTTGGGGATCAAATGGTTTATCTATCTTACAATTCCAGGTTACAAGTCCATGGTTGATAAGAAATCAAGGCACAGCACAAGCAGCTGGACACATCACATCCACAGTCAAGAACAGAGAGAAACGAATAGACCCTTGGCTTCTTGCTCTGTTCTCAGCTAGCCTTCTCTAGTCTTACACAGTACAGGGCCCCAAATGAGGGAAGACTGCCTCCCACTATGAGCTGGGTCTAATGAACAATTGCAGGCATCCTTACAGTCCAGCCTGGTCTAGAGAGTTCCTCAACTGAACCTCTGTTCTCGGGTGATTCGAGGTTATGTTAAATTGACAACTAAAACTAACCAGTTTAGCAGGTATGTGTCTCTGGCAGGTCCTGGTGAAGAGCTGACTGTAGGTCTCCCTAGCGGTCTGTTGTCTATCCCAAGCCTCCTCCCTTTGCCATAAATCGAGACTTGTTGATTTTCTTAGGTTAGTGGCATGTGAGAAGAAACTTAGCGTTTTATCATTAGTCTTTTAACGGATGAATGTGAGGCTTGCAGGCTATTGGCATTGTCTGTATGTTGCCTTGATGGACTCAGAGGCCCTTTTGCAGGATGATATTGAGCATTGATTTGTTCCTCCTAGAAGAGTAGGTTGGAGACCTAACTGCTGCCACTCCAGATTATGAAAGCTGAGGAAAGAATCATTGCAGGTATAATTAGTTAAGATGTATTCATTAACTGGGCCATGATCTAATATGGCTGAGGTCCTTGTGACAGGGGAGGTATTGGGACACACATACCTATAGGGAAGAGACATTGTGACTGTGAAGGGAAGAATCAGCCCACTTCAGGAACACCAAGGATTGTCTAGAGGGCTCTACAAAGATGAGTAAGGACAAAACCTAGCGACTTTAGCCATCACCATTGATGTCGTGATCTTGGACTTGTGTCCTCCAGAGCTGAGACAATGCATTTTTTTCATTTATTAATTAGTGTGTGTGTGTGTGTGTGTGTGTGTGTGTGTGCCACACATATGGAGGTCACAGAACAACTTGTACTAGTCAGTTTTCTTCTATCATGTGGGTCATTGGTCCTCAGGTTTGATGGAAGAACCTCCACCCGCCCCCCCATCACCAGCCAAATTGTTGATGTTTAAACCACTGTTTGTGGTCCTTTGCTACAACAGCTCTAGGAAACTAATAAAAATGCTAAACTGAAAAAGATACATCTGATGTTCAATAAATTGACCTTTTGTAGAAATATGACCTTTAAAGTCTAGCCAATTTAACTACCTGAATCAGATGTTAGAAATACATAATTCTTAACATAATTCTTTAAAAGGCCACCTTGCTCTATACACACACATACATATTTATGTATTGAAATTCCTATATATTGTAAAAGTTTTATAGATACAATAATAAAATGAATTACAAATGCTCTTTTTTGATGTAAAGTCTCACTGCATAATACAAACTGGACTTGAAATCATGATCTTCCTACATTTTTACCTCCCAAGAACTGGGATAGAGATTCTTATGTTTGTTTTTTTCTATAGTTCAAACGGTTTATTGATCTCAGAATAATTTCACTTAAATGAGATTTTTCAAGGTTTTTAGGTCTCCGGTTTGGAAATCTTGGGGAGGGCTGTTCTTTAATGTGCTTCAGGTTTGACAGTTGAATTAATTCTAATGTGAAGAATTAGAAATCAAGAGAGGGGAGGGGGATGTAGAGAAATAATGTTAAGGTTTGAATATGAAGTGTCGCACATAGGCTCACATTTTAACACTTAGCTCCCAGCTAGTGGTGATGTATTGGGAGGGTCTGGAATCTAGGAGGTGGGGCTTTGATGGAGGAAGTAGGTCACTGGGGGTGTGCCTTTAATAGCTATGCCTGGTTCCTAGTCTCCTCTTCTCCAACTGCTTTCTGTCTCTCCCTGAGCTGAACAACGTTTACCACAATTTCCTGCAGCCATGATCTATTGCTAATACCACTACAGACCTTGAAACACGGAGATAAGTAACCATGGGATGAAATCTCTGAAATCTTGAGCCAAAATAAACAAAGCCCGCCTTTAGGTTGCTTGTGTCAGGTATTCTACCACACCAAGGTAAAACTTGGGGATCAGTCTAAGAAACATATGGTCTTCCTACCTTCTAATCCTGAGAAACAGCCTCTCTTTGGCATCCTGTAACCCATGACTCTGCTGTGGGGATTCTGGAAGTGTAGTCCTCAGTCCATTGAGATACACATCACAGCACAGTGGGGAATCTGAGAGCTAAACTAGAAACAGGCAACCAGCACAGAACCTTTGAATGGCATGAGATATGGGATTCTTTTCTTATCTTGATATAAACTGGGAATTTCCCTAAAGTACAGTTTCCATAATTATCCAAAGTAATTTGAATTTAATATTTATATTGTAAGTTAAAAGTCTAAGGTTTAAAGCAACAACAGCATAAGAAATAAGAAAAAAAGTGAATTGCTTTTTGAGAAAAAAGCAGAGCCTTGAGAGCTTGGAGTGACTGCAAATAAGATTGTTGTGTCCGTAGTATTAATGCCATTGGGTGTTCAAGCCTGCAACCAAGCTTCTGCTGTTTCGAGCCATTTTGCTGGGAGTACCTTGTGTACATGTTAGAAGCTGTTAAAGCTGTTTATTGCTCTATCTAGTAGTTCTTCCCAGGATGAAATACTCCAGGACATATGGATGTCACATCTACAATGATCTGATTACATCTTTAGAGATGCGAAGACCAGAGCACCGGAGCTTCTAAAAACCTGAACCAGAAAGACTGAGCATCCTAGAGTTCAGCCACAGAGGGAGGAAATCCCAGGGGAGGAAGGCATACTATGCATTTTACCTGTTTATTAATTTCTTTCTTCCCTGTATGTATAAATCATCGCTAAAGCATTTTATCTGTTTTATTTATTTCATTTATTTATTTCGATTAGGAGCTGGCATATAAAACTTACTCAATACGTATTTGTTGAAAAAAATAAAGCCTGAGAATTAACATGTTAAAAATACTTAAACTGATTCTGATTAAGGCAGTTTTCAGAATATACTTTATTCAATACTGGTAAAAAATTATGAGTAATGTAAAGAAATAAAAATTCTTATTGACAAAGATGAATGATATATAAGAAGCATGATTTGTTACATGTATGCTCACAGTATGAATTCCTAAGATATAAAACACATTAACCATAAAAGTAATATAAGACAAAGAACTGTTATTCATGAAAAAATATCATTAGGAGGTCAAAAAAATCACAAATTAGAAGTAATCTGTAACACACATGATTAACAAAGGGGTAGTATCTTTAATATGATAAGCAAGTCAGAAAATTTCCAAAAGAAGTTAGGCATGGCAGTTCACGTCTGTAACTTGGGAGTCAAAGGTAGAAGGAGCTCTGCAAGTCTCAGGCCAGCACAGGCTACATATGAGTTCCAGTTCAGGCTAGAGTGAGGCTTTACTCCCCAAGCTCCCCAAAACCCCAAACCAAAAACAACACAAGGGAGCGGTCAGGAGATCCCTGGAGCTTGCTGGCGACCAGTATAAGCAATTGGTGAGCCCCAGATTCAGTCAATGATCCTACCAAAAATAAAGGAGAAAATGATAGAGAAAAACACCAGATGCCAATCTCTGGCCTCCATATGCACACACACACACATACACACACACACACACACACACACACAGACACATACACACTCTTGAAAAAAAATACCTAAAAAGAAATGTAAAAGAAAAATTTCTCAAAGACTCAGGCATTCATTTAAGCATTCATTTCATAAGATCACCCAGAGAGTAGAGAATATGTTATAACCTACTCAATTTTATTGATAATCAAGAAAATATAGGTTTAATACTCAGATTATAGCATGAAGTCACTAAGTTGGCAAAAGTTAAAAGATGAATATCCTAATATTAACTGTTGGGGTCTGTATGGGTCAGCGTGCCCATCCTTGTTGTTAGAGTGGAGTGGATTACCTTGCTGAGGGATGCATAAATTGCTGTGGCCATCTTGGGAATGGCTTGACACTTGCAAACTTGAAGATACCACACAAAACAACATCTCTGTTTCTAATTATATTCTAGAGAATGCCCTGCACATAATCACCATACATGTGCAAGGATGTCTTGAGACAGAATGTAAGGGAAGCAAGCCATACAAATGTAAAGATGTTTGGACTGGTTAAGATTAAGGTTTAGGTGGAGAAAGCAGATAACATGCTCTACTCAGTGATACTTTCTTTTGGTTTTGTATCATGGGATTTTCCCAACAGAAGACCACTGAATCACAATAAAGAAAGCCCCTTCTTTAGCTGACTTTATCTTAGGAAAGAAATGGATCCTATTTATGCTTGCTGAGTTGCTGTTGATCTCCATTTTGGATGAGTTCTTGAAACTGGAATGAAGTGGCAGCCAACCTCAGTTTAAGAATGGTCATCAACATTGGACACATCATACATCCATTCCCAGGGAGGATTCTTGGATTTAGAGTATATTGCTGTGGGAATAGATATGGGCCATAAATAGAGATGGACTGTCAATCCATGGTACTATTCCTTTATTGACTACTGCCTTAGAATACAGAAACCTTGACTTCAAGATCCTTGATGTTTTAAATATCCAATGGGCTCATGTGGGTTAACTTAAAAGGCTCGGTAGAAAATACTATCCGTTCCCTGTAAGTAACTCAGTAATCAGCAAAATGATTCAGGGCCAGTCATCAGATATGAATAGTCTGAAGGCTTCCAAAGCACTTACTAGTCTTCAAATTGGTCTGGGAACAGAAGATGAAGATCAAAAAAACAATCATATGTATAGGAAAACTTAAAGCCCTTGTTTTAACAAATAAACCCAATCTTATTTTAATTCTTTCTTAAGACAGAGAGGACTAAAGAGTGCCAGATGTGCTATAAGATTTTATGTTAAATCCAAGATTTGTAATTATAAAGATATATTGAAAATTTCAGTATTCCAATCTTGTCGAAACAATTCTCTTTTCCTGGATTTAATCTTTTCCGTTTAAAGACTGTAATTTTGTGTGCAGTTCCTTGTCCTTAGGAGACAATGATGGTTTTATAATCTCATCCTATTTGGTCACAGAGCCTCTGCGGTAGACACGGCAATGCATTGAATGGACTTAAATAAAGCTCTGCTGACTGTGCGGTAGGGAGATGATTAATAGCAAAAGAGCCAGATCTGCCCAAAGTGATTGCACCCTAACTCATCTCGGTTTCTCACATTTTTTATTAAAACGCTAGATTGATTTTTCTGCGTTCACAGCTTCTTTGGTGTAAGGTGATGCCTTCCCTGCCTGGCCTCTGTAGCAGCCTGCAGCTGTAAAGCTGACTTCTTACTCTACATGTGCATGTACGAGTGCTCATATTACAGTGCAAAAATTCTGCATAGGGTGCCAGAAAAGGATGCTAGGAAATTCAGGTTTATCTTTACATCCTGTCCTCATGACCCTGATTCCTTACCGGAAAACCACAGCCTCTTCAAACTTCTAAATTTTACCACAACAGCTTTCCTTTCGCCTTCTTCAACATGTGTGACAACCCTTATCAATGTGCTTGGTGAACCAGGGAGACTGTGGTGTGGAGGTTGCAAAGACTGGTACCAAACTCAAGTGTTCCCTGTTATGAATCCTGGAGTCTTGCCATTTACTCTGTGTGAATGTCGAGAAATCACTTTGCTTGGGCTGGTGAGATAACTCACTGGGTAAAAGCACTTGCCGCATAAATCTGATGACCTGAGTTCGATCCCTGGAACCTACAGTGGAAGGAGAGAATTTGACTCTTGAAAGCTGTCCTCTGACCTCCACATGCATGCACACACATGCATACTTATATACACATGTACACACAAACACACAATAATAATAAAATTATAAAAAAAGAAATTGCTGCTGGGTGCGGTGGTATACAACTTTAATCCCGGCACTCAGGAAGAAGAAGCAGGTTCATCTCTGTGAGATGGAGGCCAGCCTGGTCTCCAAAGCCAGTTCTAGGACAGCTGTGGCTACAGAGAGACATGTCTCAAATAAATAAATAAAAATTCCTTTGCCGCAGGGGCAGAATTGGCTGTTATGTGTTTGACAAGATAATGTACCTGTATCAGAAAAATCAAACATTTTACAGCAAGGTGACCACTTGTCTTCTAACTATTAGAGATATCAGTGCTCTTTGAACATAAGATCAAACCTGGTAACATATCTGACTTAAATCTTTAATTGCTATCTTTGTGGTTCAAGAGGAATTTGAGAAGATATCTGTTAAATATCTCATGCTGCAGTAGAAATTATATTTATGTGGTTCTGGGCCTTTATTTACACTATTTTTCTGTCTTCTCTTTCAAACTGTTGGGGTCTACAGTGGTCTTTAGTGGTTGATGTGGGGTGGGGCTTTTAGATGAGTCTTGTGTTGATTCTCCCTATGGCACTAGATGCAGTCAATGAATAGTAGCTGACTTGGATTGTCAGAGTTTCTAAAATTTTCAATTCAATTAGAAATTCCAGTCCCTGAATGAATGGTCATAAAGCACAGACTCTTGAAGTCACAGCAAACCTGTCAATTCCAGTTAAGGGTTATGTAATGGTTTGGGTATTTTCTCTAATGGTACTCATCATTAAACTTTGGTGTTGTGAATTAATTATTTGTAGTAGTTATTTTTCTTGTTGCTGTGTCAAAAAACCCAAGAAAAACAACCTAAGGTGGGAAGGGGTTACTTTGCCTTACAGTTTGAGGATATAGACCATAATGTTGGGGAAAGCTAGGCAGCAAGCTTGTGAATTGACTGATCCATTGTGTCCACAGTTGGGGAACAGAGGTAACGGATGCTGGCACTCAGTTCTCTTTTTTATTCAACTCTTTTTTATTCAACCTGGCACCCCAAACTATGGGGTACCTTTAAGGTGCTTTTTCCTACCTCCATTAACACAATCTAGAAAACCCCTCACACACATGTCAGAGGCTTACCTCCTGGGTGATTATAGGTCTAGTCAATTTGACAAACAATATTAGCCATCACTATATGATACCCATCCTGAAGGCCAAATGTCTTGAGGAGAATTATAACTTCATGGAAGAAAGGCTACAATTTTCTGCCTTGTAGAGTCTCTAATTATATTGTCCCAAAGAGAAAAGAGAGTGCTTTTCTGTTGCTGTGACAAAACACTCTGACCAAAACCAACTTGGGGAGGAAAGGGTTTATTTGGCTTATATCTCCTAGGTCACAGTTCATCATTGAGGAAGCCCAAGGTAGGAACTCAGGGAGGAAACTGGAACTAGGAGCTGAAGCACAGGCCATGGAGGAACATAGCTTATTGGCTTCCTCCCTTGGCCCATGCTCAACCTGATTTCTTATACAATACAGGACCACCTGCCCAGGGTGGCACCAGCCACAGTGGGCTGGGCCCTCCCACATCACTCAATAATCAAGAAAATGCCAAAGGCCAGTCCAATGGAGGAAATTCCCCAGCTGAGGCTCCCTCAACCCACGTGTGTCAAGCTGACAACTAAAGCTATCTGGCACAGTTAGCCCCCTTGTCAGCTCGACACACAAATATATAATCGTTAAATCACAAGCTTTCCATTTCTTATCCCCAAGGTACGATGCTATAATCACAACATAAAACAGTACAACTTTAAAAGTCATACAGGCCTTTAAAAAGACTCAAACACTTTAAAAGTCTCTTTTAAAAAAATCTTTGTGTGCTACTAAAAAATAAAAAATAACAAGTACTGTTTTATTTCAAAAGGGAAGCATCTGGCACACTTAAGCAAAAACAAAGTCCAGCAAAGTTGCTCAAGTTAGACATCTAGGATTCATATACAAACTTCTGGGTTCCAAACGGTTTGAGCAGCTTGACTTCTATGGCTCCACAGCACACACAGCTTATATGGTAGGCCCATGTTAGCTCAATTCTACATCTTCTGCTGTCTTTGGTGGTCATCTCCTGGTCATGGCATCTCCACACTGGGTCTCCACTGACACTGAGGCCACACCTTCACCAGTGGGCTTTTTTGGCCTCTCCAGGTATGAAGTCTCACATTCTCTCCATGACCCCTGTAATCCTGGAGATCTTCACTGCAACCAAGGCTGCACTTTCACCAATAGCCTTTCCTGGCCTCTTGGGGTGCCAAGCCTCAGGTGCTCTCTCTGACCCCTTCATGCTTTTCAACATCAGGACCATGCAGGAGACTCTTACATATTATCAAGTCCTCCTTCCAGCTTGAGATGAAGGTTCGGCCCCTCTGGACTATAGCTTCTGTGTGCTGACAGTATGAAAATACTTCCCAGAAGATGTCACCTCATTGGTACCGGTCTCTCGTTACTCACAGCTGATTTTTCAGCCCCAGCTAACCAGCATCAGTTGTCCTAGTAGAGCACCAAAGTTTTCCCATTCAAAAGTTCTTAATTCGACACGACACAAACATTCCTAAAGAGTCTTTGTTTCTGTTTGAAAAAATCACAAAATTCATTATCTTAATTTCTCTTCTTCAGCATAACTGTTCCAGGCTCCACAGCAACAGCTCACTAAGCTCTAAACACTCAATGACTTTCCCAGTCCAAAGCTCCAAATCCTTCCACAATCCTCCCCCAAAACAAGGTCAGATATGTCACAGCAATACCCCACAATCCTCATACCAATTTTTGTTCCAGTCAGCTTTTCTGTTGCTGTGATAGCACACTCTGACCAATGCCAATGTGGGGAGGAAAGGGTTTATTTGGCTTAAATCTCCTGGGACACTGTTCATCACGTAGGGAGCCCAAGGTAGGAACTCAGGGCAGGAACCCGGAGGCACAGGCCTTGGAGGAATGCTGCTCACTGGCTTGGGCTGCTGGCTAATGCTCAACCTGCTTTCTTATACACACCTGTGTATTGGTCACAGTGGGCTGGGACCTCCCATGTCACTGTGCAATCAAGAAAATGCCTCACAGACATGGCCACAGGTCAGTTCAATGGAGGCAATACACAGGTCAGTTCAGTGGAGGCATTCCCTCATCTGAGGTGTGTCAAGTTGACAAGTAAAGCTATCCAGAACACTGGGTGTTTGTTAGGTAGAGAATTCCCATTTTTTATTTATAACGAAAATTATGTTTCGTAAAATTTTCCAGAAAGGAAAGGTGGCTTTTCTATTGCTCTATAGGCCTTTGTCTACTGGACTCTTTCCATAACTGTTTAATTTACTTTCTTCATCTCAGTTGGATCAATGCAAAGGTGTTCTGACTTTTTCCAAATCTATGTTTTTTTGTTCAAAGTGTCATAAAACAGCATGCAGTACCAGCTACCCGAAGCAGGAGCCCCAGCCGCTTCTTGTCGTGTTTGAATTATTTCTCCTTGCTGTTCACCTCGCCAAATCCTCTCGATTCTGTGTGGTCTGTGTTTTTTCCAGTGGGTTCATGTTTCTCCATTTCACCATCATTTTCTGAAGTCCAGTCAGTGAATCTCCAGAGCATATAATTTCAGAAATATGTTTAAGATAGTCTAGGATACAGCAAGAAATAATGGGAACCTCTTCCTAATGATTTTATCTTAGTTATTCATTGGCTTCATCTACCAATATAGTAATAGCCACTTATAATTTATGCATATATAAATAACACAAAATGCAGGGGCATTGTTGGAGTTTATTTTGCAGATTTCAAATGCATCAAACATTGAGACACCCATGGGTCACTTTTCACCTGCCCTGTTACATCAGCCTGCTGTCCACTAATCTTGATATGCTGTTCTGTCTTACAGATGCTGGGAGTTAACTAAATTATAAATCTAATCCTGTCCCTCTCGTGCTTTAAATCCTTCAGTTGTTCCTAGTTTTCTCCCAATAAAATCTTGTAACTAATGACCCCTATATCCTCCAAATGCTTCCTGCTTTCTCCTCCATTTCTCTCTGCAGCCAGACTGAATCATTTGTTCTCCAAGTGTGCCATTCTGTCTTCTGCTCTGCTCTGGGTTTTGGATATGTGCATTCTTTTGTCTGGAGAGCTCGTTTGTCTCCAGTTCAATTCCATCTCTCCAAAACTTGACCTTTTGTATAAGGTTCATATCTATCTCTATATCTATCTATCTGTCTATCGTATATCTATCTAATTCGACATAGGAGTATCTTTTCCATTGCTTTTTATCCCTGGGGCATATTACTGTGCTCAGCACATACAGCTCAAATAATTGTTGAATGAGTAGATAATTCATCTTATTGTTAGCATTCCAGTCAACAGTACAGTTTTGATGAACTGTGTACTATCTCAGATATACTCAAAGCTTCCATTCACTTAATAGTCATTTCAAACTAAACAGTGAATTCTCCAGTCCCAGTCAAACAAAAGCTTGCATTGTCGAACTATTTATATATTTCTAATTATCCACAAAAGAGTATACATCATCACTGCCTACTTTTTCTAAGCTGCAGGTATAGTACGGATCAAAAGGCATTGCTAAGTTCCTGTTTTCCTTGTAATCCTGGAAAACAGCGAAAACCTGACAGAGAGTGTGCATGCTTTACTTTCTCAACAGTGATTAAGGATATTTCATCATTACTGCATTTGTAATATGGTGCTGGAAGGCGAGTGTTCTGTTAAAGGAAAGCACCAGGTATCAGTAAAGTCAGCGAAAGAGCATGCACACTACGAGGAAGCTAGTTATCTCATAAAGATGTGTCTCCAGTGCAGTAAGAGTTCCTGGAGGTCTCAGTGCCATGGCTCTTGGGATGTTTATATCTGGAAAAGCATCCACATCAGAGAAATAAAATAAACAAACATTGTATGTGGTCATAGTTTGATCCTGAGTTTAAGTATAGTCTATTAGATTCTTTAAATGATTTGAGGTATCTTGTAAAAAATTATATATCTTAGCAAGATAAAATAATTTGAAAATATTAGTGAAAAATGAGGCAAAAAGGAAAGATAAAGACAGGAAAATACAGAGTGCTCATCACTGAGTGCTTATCCCTGAATAAGACACCTCTATCATTGTGGAAGAGGGGGCAGAAAGACTGTAAAAGCTGTAGGTGGCAGATGACCACAAGGAAAGACTTTTCCAGACCGCTGGTCAGTTACTCATATGAACTCACAGCAATGGAGACAGCATGCACAAATCCCATGCAAGCACAAACCAGACAAAATTCCATAGGCATGAGGAAGTAGGTAAGAAATTCTAACCCAATCTAAGGAAATTGTGGCAATCAATGGCTGCTGGGTGAAGCACTCGTAGGCTCTTTCAAGAATGGGAGTCTTGGTAGGTTTACTAGTCTCCAATCGATGGACATACACTGAAGGATACTGAGAATACAATTCTACAGGAATATATATATATATATATATTATATATATATGTATATATATTATATATGTATTATATATATATATATATATTACGTTAAATGGGACAGGGGACAATAAGGGGAGGCGTGGATAAGAGAAGGGATCTAAATACCATCAACTTATATTGTATGAAAATCTCAAAAATTAAAAAAAAAGATTGGAAAATACAAAGGAACCTTATCACTAAAAGACAAGCCAAGAAATGTTATGCACTTGCCAGTGGTGGTCAGAAGGTAGATGGAACTTTCCTGTAGGTCAATGGTGGAAGGAAACACGATCTGCTCTACAAGTAGTGTTGGTAACTTAAGACATTGCTCCCACAGAGAAAGTTAGAGGAAGTTGTTTTGAAGTCATTAGCAATACCATCACCATCATTCCCTTTTCAAAGAGTGAGTTAAAATACAAAGAGTGGACTGGGCATGGTGGCACAAACCTTTAATTCCAGCACTTGGGAGGCAGAAGCAGACAGTTCTATGAGAACAAGGCCAGCTTAGTCTACATGGCAAGTTCCAGGCCAGTGTGGGTTTATAAGGAGAGCCGGTCTCAAAGAACAAAACAAAACAGAAAAGAAAACACAGTTAAGAAGCATAGAGTGGGACTGGAGAGATAGCTCAGCATAAAAGCACTTGTCAGGCAAACAGAAGGACTGCAGTTCAGACCCCCAGACCCACAAAAACAGCAGGTGGCTTTAGTGGCTTTTGTGTAATTCCAGCCTTAGAAGACTAAGACAGGATCTCCAGAGTGACCTGGATAGACAAACTTATCATGTATGTGAGCTCGGGGTTTGATGGAGAGATCTTGTGTCAAAATAATAAGGTAGAAGAGTAGTTGAGGAGGCTTCCCAATATCAACCTTGGGCCATTGTCTGGTACTCGTATGCACGTGTGTGCCCACACACATGTGAACATGCATACACACACAGAGGAAAAAAAAGAAAAATGTACAACAAAAATTATCATTTTATGGAGTTGGAGGGATGGCTCAGTGATTAAGAGCACTGGCTGCTTTTGCAGAGCACGTAGGTTCAAATCTCAGCACCCACATGGTGGTTAACAACCATGTAGCTCCAGGGATTCCAATGCCCTCTCCTGGACTCTGAAGGCATTGTACGAAGGGGGAGCACTTACATACATGCAGGCAATGTACTCATACATATAAAATAAAAATAAATTTAAAAAATTAATTATCATTTTAAGAATTTTTAAATGCACAATTAAGGCACTGAGGTAGATTCACGGTCCTGTGAAACCTTGATGATTATTTACTTTCAGAACTTTGCCATCAAATGAAGACTGTATAGCCACTGAACAGCCAATAGTTCCCTGGGCGCCTCAAGTTTTTTCTTAGAAAGGGACTCACTGTGCTGCCCAGGCTTATCTCAAACATGTTATGCCTTTACCTCAGCCTCTTGAGCTCTGGAAATATAGTGTGAGCCACACTGCTTGACACAATTTGCTTTTTTCCCTCAGAAACATTATGATAGGTATGATAAATAATTTCATAATACACTATTCTGTATTACAATGTAACAGATGCACAATGCCAGCACACCATTTTTATATTTACACTCAAGTGTTTTATAATTCTGGTTGTCTAGAAAAATTGATTTGGCAAAAGAGAGGAGAGATGGCTTCCTTTAGCTTGAAATTACAGGGAGGACTATGTGTGGAGGGGTGTCTTATCTAAGTGGTTGTGTTGGGAGGCTTTCTACAGAGGCATATGGGGATGAGACTTGTTGGTTTGGAGGCTCATAAAGACTTGCATTTAGTTTGTTGAAGGGTGACTTGCAGCCAAAGATAACTGATGCGTCTTAGAATTAATCACCTAAGAGTTGGCTGAATTCTACTTATGATGAGGTAACATTAATGCAGATGAGGGAGAGAATTTCAGCAATTTCCCTGTAGGCAAAAGAAGCAGGAATGAAGATATAGATAGTTGAAAATGAAATAAACTTGATTCAGCCTCAGTTGTAAATTCAGATATTCAAATTGAAGGATAGACAAAGGACTTTAAAACTAGGGATTGTGCTGAGTGTGGTGGTGTACACCTTTAATCCCAGCACTTGGGAGGCAGAATCAGGAGGATTGCTGAGACTGAGGCCACCCTGACATGTGTACGTAGTGAGTTCCAGGCCAGCTGGAGCTCTGTACATTATGAGACCCTTCCTCAACCCTCTTCCCCACCAAATGTCAGGGTTTAAAGCTCAATATGGGACACAGTTTGTAACCAGGGCCAGTAATTCTTGCTTCCAACGTGCTAAGAAGAAAGTCTACTCAATTTTGCCTTGTTATGATATTTAATTTGAGTTTGGGTTACATGAGTTAAGAGTATGCATTTGAGCTTTTCACATTGGGTGACATCATGATTATCCCTCTCCAGCCCCACTCCCTTTTGCTACCTGTCCACTTATTGGATAGGTTCTACTTGCAATAGGGTCTTCCCTGTTTTCACTCACAACTTATCTTGCATTCTCAGTATCACGGTCTTTATTCAGGCCCTTTTGTACTGATGACTGTCAGGGCTTTCCAACTCTCTTCCATCTCCCTGGCTTCTGACCAGATAATTCTTTCTTCACATGACTGCCAGAATAAATGCCCTAATAGCCTGCTTATCTCACTCTGTTTATATTGTTCTTTTCTCTATAGCTTTTGATATATGAAATAAGAACAGTTGGCTTTTCATAGTAAAAAAGTAAAATGGCAAAAGGAATCCATTTGGCTCTAGGTGACTTTTGCTTTACACTGAATTTTTACCCCACAGTTCCCTCTGTAGCCAGCCAGGCAGAACGTCTCATGCAGGCAGTTTCAGGGAATACATTGTTTCTACAATACCGGAAAATTTGTAAGTATCCAAGTAGCACATCCTTCCTCCCACATATACCGGAATCTCTATGGAGCCCATTGTTTCTACATCTCTGAGAATAACTTGTTTTTTTCCTAACTGAAACTTTTATTTTAGCTGAAAACCTTTTCGTTAACTGACCTGCCCCTGGTTTGGTGTAACTATGGTGATCTAATGTAACTATGGTTATTGGCTTTGCCCCTGGCATGATGTAATTATGGTTTTAAGCTTTATAAACCCTGTCTTGCCTCTCCTCCAGGTTGAGAGTTCTTTTGGGCATTAGCTCCTTTTCTGACCACTAGCTATTAATAAAGGACTTCTAATTCACCATGTGGCGTTCCTGTGTGCATCCTACTCAGTATTACAAAAAGATGATTCAAAATGTGCTCAAACATCAATAAGTCATTTAAGAAAAGAGCCACTTAATTCTTTGGCCAAATACTTTATGAAACTTTAAAAATAACAACAAACAAAAGTTTCTAAAGAAAATAGGGGTGAAATATTTTTTTCTTATCGATTCTTAGACTTTCTGATGGGGAAATCATAAAGGGAAGAAAGTATATTTGAAGTATAACTGTCCAAATTTTCTTGGTTAAAAATATCATAAGATGTAAAGCTTGTTAGACACAGAATTACTATAACTGTCTGCATTTTTGTTCTCCAGCTCCTAACAAACTGTTAGTGGCAGTTCCTAGAAATAGCTAGACGTTTACTTGCATGTGCTGTTCCTGCTGCCTAGAATATTCTTTCCACATCCTCCCTTGACTGGCCTTCCCAGTTCTTTAGGACACTCATCAAATATTTTCTCCTTAAGCTGTCTTCTCTGTTAGGCAGTCGCCAGTGCTGAAGTAGGCAGTCCTCTTGCTCTCTCCATGGATTTCACTCGCACATTACTTGTCCTGTGACTTCCATAACTGTTATCATTAACTGCCACATCTTACTTGGTTTTCATTTGTCCCTTGCAACGCAAGTTTACCATCTGAACAGGCCTCATCTGTTTGCCCATCAGTATCTAGACTTGTTTTTGAACTATGACAGACATTCTGTTAACTATCTGTTGATTGAGTGCGTGAAAGAATGAATGCGTTTATGTGTGGATAAAAAGTCAGAAAAGACAAGATAATAATGATGGAGTTGTTTGAAGAAGAAGAGCATAGGTGATTTGTTCTTTCTTGAAAACTTTTCTGTCCAAACTTTACCGAGATGAGTATGCGTTTATTGATTGCCAGAAGACAGCTAAAGGTTATTTAATGGAAGCTGTTTTCCTGATAGCATCTGTAGCATCTGTTTGCTAATCTCAATCAGCAGTGACAAAAGATGATTCAACTATGCAGACCACAAAGAAGAATTTTCTGGAAATGAGCATGTCAGCTGCATCCTCTTAAAGTATTCATACATTTAACACATCCAGTCTGTATAAATGGAGAGTGTAAAAATTGGGTCCTAAACCAGCTATCTAAATTAGATCCTCTTTTAAGATTCCAAAACTAAACTCTTAAAAAAAGAAGGGTACTTGATTAAAAAAAAATCAGGTACTATTACTGGGTGGTTTCGAGAAATGACCACCAGGGACAGTCTCCTTTAATCTATTTAAAGGATAGGGGAGGAGAAGGTACAATAAAAACAATTTGAAAAATATCATAATGCAATACCTTCAATGCCGTATGAGGTCAATAAAGCACTATTCTGGACCTTCAATGCTATATGAGGTCAATAAAGCGCTATTCTGGACCTTCAATGCCATATAAGGTCAATAAAGCACTATTCTGGAAAAGTCAGCTATAGTCTTGCATCCATTCTGAGCAACTCTTTGCAAACAAAAACCTTCTTTAATTGATCAGTTCAGCATAGGGGGGCATCATTGTAATAAAGATGTGGTCAGGTCTGCTATATAACGTGATACTTTAAATGACTCAGAGAATTGTCTTGTTAGAAGCAAAGGTATAACAAAGACAGTACCCCTTCTTTTCTTTTATTTATGTCCCATGAAACCAGTCCTGCTGGTCCTGTGATTACAACATTGAACAAACAGAATAGGTTGGGAGGAGAAATATTCCCATTAACAACAAAGGAGAACAAAAGATAGAGTGGAAAGCGAAGGCTCTTTTGAGGTGGTGACATTTTAGGCTGAGACCTGAAAAAGTATGTAGATTCCAGCCTTGTGAAGAGCCAGACTTAAGAAGTATCAATCTCAATGCAGACAGAAATATAAAGAAAAACTGTCAGAATCCCATGTGACAGAGAAAGATGAACCTAGAGGGATAGGAGATGAGTTAGGAAATGTGCACACAGATCAGGAGACATAGATCATTGCAAGGTTTATTTTTAAATGCCAAGGGA
Organism: Eospalax fontanierii; assembly: GCA_035773235.1. NCBI lineage: Eukaryota > Metazoa > Chordata > Mammalia > Rodentia > Spalacidae > Eospalax > Eospalax fontanierii. The sequence goes on from CM069541.1 coordinate 32,863,209, forward strand.
AGCCACTGGAATGTTTTCATCAGAGAAGTGACAGGAGTTTAATAAAATAGTATGAGAAACCAATAAAGTGTTTTAATGGAGGAAATGGCAGAATTCAGTTTTAATGATCATTCTTTTATGTGAAGGTTGACTTTTAAGGGTTCAAAAGCAAGGCAGGAAGACCAGGAGGGAAACATCTGCAGTCTCCTACCTGCGGACTAAGGTTGCAATACTGTTGTGGTGGTGTAGGAAGAAGGAAGTGGATGGATCCACAGAATGGTTTGGAAGCATGGTCCATAGGACAGTGTGGGATTGATTCACGAATTTAGAAAACAATCAGGTGGTGTCCCAGGCACCATGCTGACCATACGGGTGCAAAGCACACGAGAGCAGACTGATAGCGGTTCTAAAGTATCTAATTGATACTTTAAAATTGAAACGGATTTAAAAATATTCACGTGAAAATGCCAAGTAGGCAGTTGGATAGATAAGGTTTAAGCTTGGAGGAGGAGGTCCGGGGCAGAGATGTGAAATGCGAAAACTTCTTTTTAGGGTGTTTACAGCTGTTGGAATAGCAGAGATAAAGAAGGAAAACGCAGAGGCAAGAAAGGCTGGAGAACAGGTGCCAACGTTTATTGGAAAAGTAAGAACACCCAGTAGAGGAGATTCGATGGGAAGAGGAAGCAGGAAAGAGAGAGAGAGAGTGGTGCTGGGAAGCTGGAGAGTATGGTGTCTCAAGAAGGGAGTGAAGACTGGGCTGAGAGTGAGAAGAGTTATTCACTGAATCTGGTGGCGTTTATCATTGTTGCCGATCTTTTTAGAAGTTTGCCAGACAGGTGGCCATAGAAACCCCACTGAGTCATCTGGCTCAATTTATTCAAATGGTCAGGTCAGACTCTTGAGATTTTGAATGCTGTTTTGCGGCAGACACTGTTAGTGCTGTTCCCAGGTGTCTTGGATCTTCGAGTTTCTTGTGCACATGCGCCCCAAGCCAACTTTCACTCCCGATAGAAAGTGCTTAGTCCGCGAATGTGTGGGCTGGCCTTCTCAACTGAAATGCGGGAAGGGGTGTCAGGGGTCAGCTGGGCATGTAAGCATCCCAGCTCACTGTTTCCGGTTGCACCATCGCGCTACCTCCAGAATGTCTGGAGACCAAGCTCACCGTAGAATTGCCTTGGCGTTGTCTCTTGATTGCTTTTTTTGTTTTTTCTTTTATTTTTTTGCTGTCCTAGTCCACTGTGGCATTTGAAGAACCAGTCGAAGAGGGTCTATAATAAGTACTCGAAAGCTGCATTTCCTAGCTCCCTGCCTCTGCTCTGGGTCATAGGTTCCGATTGGCACTCGGGCTGCACTTATGACGAACTAGTTACAGGTGGTGCGTCACCACTGGGCTCATATGCTTTGCCCTTATGGGATCTGTCACTGGGTATTGTCTAGACAGAGGAATGATGCAAAACTACCGGCCTTCAGGAAGGCTATTTAAAACGAAACTGAAGACCAGTGAGGAAGTTATTTGTAAGTAAAGACTTTGGCTAAATCATAGCATAGTCACATGTTTAAATTAATGGGAGAAATAAAAAGACATTTTATCATTTTTTTAAAGCTTCTTCTGTTAAAAATCATTGACTCTTCACTTGGGTCCACCAGATAACTAAAAGCAGAACAGAAATCAGCCCTCTGTGTCTCCATCTTGTGTCTCCTTGACTCTGGATCAATCAGCCTCCTGCTTGACTCTGCATAGGCAAGGTATTCATTAAGGATCATCTGTCTACCTGACCTAGCCCATTCCCCTTTCAAGGCTGAAGGAACAGAGGTAAGTCATTGTTCTGCAACCCATGGACTTCAGGAACAGCAAACCTTTCAGGAAAGACTATCCCTCAGATAGGGGCAATTATCCATGCATCTGAGGCTGCACTCTAGAGCAGAAATGATCATCTTAAAGGAACCAGACTGATCTCTTCAAGTGAGGATAGCAGTAAGGATTTTTTTTTTCGGATCATCTTGCAGAAGCAGGACCGAGTCAGTGATCAAGCAGACCACACCGTGACTAGGACTGTGTGATGATGTATGCATACCTCTTGTCCACTACCTCAATTCTTCCTGTATTTAAAACATTTTATTTGTTTATATTTTATGCGTATGAATGTTTTGCCCACATGTATGCAAGTGCACCCACACATGTAATTCCCACGGAGGCCAGGAAACAGTATTGGGTCCCTTGGAACCGGACTTACAGATAGTTGCTAGCTGCCATCGGATGCTGGGAACCAAACCTGGGTCCTCTGCAAGAGCAGCCAGTCAGTGTTCTTAACCACTGAGCCATCTTTCCAGCCCCAATTCTTCCTGTATTTAAACCTAAAGCTCATGTCAGCACCTTGGGGAGGGAGTTGGAGTCACTGTAAACCTTTTTTTTTTTCAGTACGACTGTGTTGAATAAACCTCCTTTCTCTGCTTTTCACCATCACCAGTCTCTTTAATTGGCATATTGGGACAGGTGGCTGAGCATAGCCTGTTGGGGCTGCCAGAGCCTGAGCTTTTATTCTAAAACTCCGGTTACAGCTTGGGGTGAATGGGGTGATGGAAGTTGTCAGAGCGTTTTCACTGAGCATTGGTCATGCCTGAGCTAAGAGAACAGAAATAGAGGAGGGAAGGGATAAGCAGGGCAGGGTGCTGGAACACTGGGATCAACTGGATGTTGCTAAACAGAGGAAGCACAGGAAAACGAGGACTTAGAGGTTTGATTGGAGCTATGCGGGGAAGGTGGTGCCGCTGAACAAGACAAGAAACCATAGAGAATAAAGAAGTTAAAAAGCTTTTCCCTCCATAGGCTTTAATTTCAAATTAGCCACTGTTATGGATTATGATTAAGAATTTGCATCCTGAGTTCATATGTGGCCACAGCAGTCACGACTGGTGCAGTGAAGACCAGTGAAACCTCATGTTTTGTGTGGAAATTTTTGTTACCCGAGTGGGTTTCTGAAGACTTGAGTATCATATTAGCATGCACTTTATGACGGTGAAAAGTAAAACTCGAAAATGGGACTAGACTTCCCCTTTAGATCAAAAGATTCTAGATAGTTTCATGAGGACAGAAGTTTCTGGGAGAGAGTTAATCTTCTGGCTCTGCCCAAATTCTCCTTCAGCACTTTGGGTATGTCCAAGTAGGCAGTGATTTGAAGCTTCTAAACAGGAATGAACCTATGAGCATGTACAGCAGACCACTTTGTGTGTCGTGGAAGCATTTGCAATGTTAAGCATCGGTGTGTGACATTTAAATGTGAGAAACACTTGAGTAAATCCCAGAGTTATCTGGAATTGATAAATGCTTAATCAATATACAATGGCATTTATAACTTGTACCACATCTCCTCCTAAATCTCTAGGTGATTATGCCTTGGAAAACGCCATTTCCCTGCTTATCTTCACAGGGTCCCAGCTGTTGCAAATCTTTTCACCTGGAAGCAGTTTCTTTCTAGTGTGCATTTGTAGAGCATCCAGCTTGTATTCTTTAGATTATATATCATATCTTGCCTTTTGTGACAGTGGTGATTTCTATGCAAGCCATCTTTCCTAGAAGATGTAATAGCTGTCATGAATTGTGCTTCCTCCCTGGTGAATCCCTGTAAGCCTATCTCTGGGTGACTCATAAATTCCCAGTGGCTATTTGTCTTAGTCTGTTCAGGTTGCTGTAACAAACTACCAAACAGCTAAGGAACTGGTGACTTATAAACAACAGAACTGTGTCTCACCCTTCTAGAGACTATGAGTCCAAGATCAAAGTGCCAGCAGCTTTGGCATCTGATGAGTGTCTGTTTCCTGGTTTATGAGTGGCTGTCCTGTAGCTGGGTCCTCACATGTTGGTTTGGTCATGGGCTCTCTGTTGAGCCTTCCTTTATAAGAGCACTGTATTAGGTAATTTTTGTTGCTATGATAAAACACCATGACTAAATCAATCAACAGAAGGAAGGGTTTAATGGGCTTACGTTTCCAGAAGGATGAGTCCATCATAGGGGACTCTCAGGCTGCCCCCACAGATCTGCTTCCTCCAGAGCTGTCCCTTCTAAACCTCTGCAAACCGAGCCACCAACTGCTGCCAAGTATTCAAATCCTGGGAGCTCACAGGGACATTCTTATTCAAATCACTACAGGTACTATACCTCTCTAGCCTAAACACCTCCTAAAAGCTCTACCTCCAAACACTAGCACTCTGGGAATTAGATCTTAACAGTGGAATGTGGGTGATAATTCCATTCAGTTTGTGGCGATGCTGTCCTGCGGTGGCAGGTGATCTGGCTTCCACTCCACCACCTGGCACAGTAGCCTCTTGTTGTTCCTGCTATGATAGTATCTATCCACATTAAGGAAGACCTCTGTCTCCAATAAGAGCTGTTAGACTCACTTGGCTTTTCTCACCTGGGACATACTAGAGTTGTTTCCTTGAGTCAGTAAGGGAAGATCTCTCAGCGTCTCCAGGAGTTCCTTCCAAGTCTAGTATTCCATGTTTCACAAATATCCCCTAGACCCTGATCTCCTTTTCTCTATTTGTTCTTAATGCCATAAAATATGCATGATGCCAATTTACTATTCTAACTATCTGTATGAAGTCTATTAATAGCAAATGCATTCACATTGTTGAACAACTATCACTACCATTTCTCCAGAGAACTATTTCATCTTAAAGTCTAAAACTCTATACTCCCTAGAAAATAACTATCTTCTCCTCCCCCAGTTTCTGGCAACTACTCTTCTATTTGCCTGTATGAATTTGACTCCCTGGATATGTCATATAAATGGAATCATACAGTATTCGTCCTTTTGTGAGTGGCTTATTTCACTTAATGTCTCAAATTTCATTCACTCTGAAACATATATCAGAGCTTTCTTCTTTGTGAAGGCTGAATAATATTCTGTTGTATAGTATGTATATACCACATTTTCTTATCTATTGATTTGTGAATGGACCACAAGTTGCTTCTATACTTTAACTATTGTGACTAATGGTTTCATGAACTAGAGTGCATCCTTACATTCTGTTTCATCTTTGCTGGCCGTCTTTTGCATCTGTGACAGTTCCTGAGAGCATAGGCACAGACTGTTTTGATCTTTAGCAATAAGATTTTGATGCTGGTTGTGGTGGTGTATGCTTATAATAGGAAGGAGGATCAGGAGTTCAAGTCCAGCCTCAGCTACATAGGGAGTTTGGGGCCAGTCTGGACTATATAGAAAGATCACTGTAAATTACAAACAAACAGACAAACAACTCCCCCGATACAGAAACAAAAGGGCTTGAATAAGGGACTTCTGTAGAAGTGATGACTTAAGGACATGTGCCCAGGAGAAACTAGCAAGGCAGTGGGAAGGTGGAAAAGCACACTGAAGCACATGATTTCAGGAAGAAGCCCTGCAAGAGAGAGCAGTAGCTTGATCTCACCGGAAAATTTAGACTGCAGATCAGTTTTCATTGCTGCCCTGCCCTAGAGTAAAGGAGCACCTTTAGTCACACCTTTAATCTGAAGAGGTAAACCCCTCTGCACTTCCGGCTTTTTGCATGCTTGGAAATAGTGACCCCAGCAGCCCTAGGCCAGGGCTCCAGAAACCTTCCAAATTAGTACCACAAGAACTGGGTACTGGGAGCAGAGTGTGGCAGATCTGGAAAGGAGGACAACAGAGACAGTAAAAGGCTTATGAGGATCTGAGGAGAGCACTGTCTGCTGTAGATTCCTACTAGGAGTCCATATTCCAGGCTCTTTGGTGCAAACCGTTGCTTGCAGTGTCCCTTCCACTGCATTTCTAGGAAGCCCTTTGAGAGTCTATGAATGTATCACTACTAGTTATGTTCTCCAGCATGCTACCCTTTCTGAGAAGGTTTCATCTGTGGACATGAGTCTACAAGCCACCTGAGAATGCCAACCATATATTCTCAGCTCTGAGCATTAAACTTCTAGTAGAATGCACTACAAATATCAGTGTACCCTGAATTTAGAAGAATGTCTTTTTCTGGACATAGTGCTAATTACGTCGAATAACATACAAAGGAAACCTCAAAACACAACCAGAATTTGGATGACATACTATCTTCAAATGCAGACATGCTTGCCAGACTGAAGGTCAGTTTCATTAGTTGTAATTATTGCTTTGAAACCACACATTGAAGAAAACCACTTTCTTGGAAGCTTGAGGCAGCTCTGCTTCGTGTAGGCACGGTCTCCTTGGGAAGATGATCTGGTCTACTTGGAAATTCTCTCTGTATCTATGACAATGAAACTTCAGACTTGATTTTCTAAATCGCCCCCTAAATGCTCATTATTATCGTTGCCGTCCTTCCTGCTCCCGTTGAAATTAATTTTGAAGGTTGTTCACAAAGTTATAAGAATGATTTTCCTCTTGCAAACTGTGGAAGGAAAACATTTGGGGGCAATATGGCAGACAAGGGACACTTCTAATGTTATTTTACAAACTCCTAAATACACTCTCCATTACACAGGAATGCATTCATACCAGTGTGCTGGTCCTAGGGACTTCATATTGCTAATGATGCTGCATACAGGGAAAGATGTTATTAAAATCCACAAGTCCATCTCTCCCACTGGGAACATAACTTTTAATTTATCAGTCATAAAAGTCATCAAGTAGAACCATAACCACCATTTTAAAGATAGAGGAAGCGAGGCAGAGAAAGTTAATGGGATTTCACTGAAGTTATATTAATACGGTGATAGATTCTGCCATTAACTACACTTACTCATTTTTAGCAAAAAAGTAAATTTCTTTCACGGGAAACAATTAGCTGTATTATTGATTAGCAACCTGGTTTAGCTTTCTTCACACACTTAGCTCTTTCCTTGCATCCCTTTGCCCTTTGCCACACAAAGTTCTGTTAATCCTAAAGAGTTTGGAACTCAGTGGTTAGATTATGGTTTATGTTTTGCAGCCCAGAGACCTTTGACATTTGTAGTCTGAGATGAAGAGACAGCCACACTAGGTGAAGTTCAAATCAGATTCAGAGTCAACCAAGTGACTACTATGTGCCTGATCTCTTCAAATCCCTTTCAGATCACCTTAACCCACATAATACTATAAGAAGAGATTATTGATTGCAATTTTGCAATGGAAGGTAATAACTGACCTTGGTAGCAGAATATACTATCATTTCATTACAGCATTCATACTCTAAAGTCCTATGACAACCTGCAGCTTCTCATTTAAGAGCTATGTAACTGGAATTCATTGATGTTTTGCCAAACTGGGGAAAGGACATTAAGGAAAGCAAACTGATAACCTGATAACCAAGCAGTCCTTAAAGCAAGACACCTCTGTAAGGCTGGAGAATTTCACGACAGCTACGTATTTTAAAGAGCAAGAAAATGGGAGGAAACAGTGCAGAAAGATGTCTGGCTGTGTGGGGACATTCTATTTAGTGCTTGCTGACGGGTAACTACTAGGTAAGTATAAGGACTTGAAACTGAGCACGCACAATGAGTGGCATGAAACTGGTCTTTATTTGAGAGTCCCAGTGTGTCCTCAAGTTTAACATATGGGGCTTGCTCTGCCATATCACTTGGATTCTAGCATGTTACCATCATTGCTCTTTTTTTTTTTTTTTGAGACAGTGTCTTACTGTGTAGGCCTGGCTGACATGGAACTCATAGAGATCTACCTGCCTCCTCTGCTTTGCAAAGTGCTAGGCCTAAAGGAATGTGTCACTATGCCTGGCTAGTTATTCTTATATAATAAAAAATCCTAAGGTCAGTTCAAACCACATAACACAGTTCAGTAATTAGAGAGTCCATTACAGTAATGAAAATAGTAGAGTGAAACGTTTATCTTTCTCCACCTGGCATGCTTACCTTAATTTGTGAAAATGGACCACCAGGAGAAACTGAGGTAAGAGAAGCAGTACTTACTTAACTGGTACTGTTAGTGATCTTTCATAAAAAAACATAGCTCAAGTCCAAATAGGAATCTTGCTTCAAAACACCTTTATGGATTCTTCAAGAATTTACAGTTCCCTATTGCAAATCCCCATATATGATCCCTATAGGGAGGACAAAGGTGTCTCTAGTGTGACCAATAGTTAATGTTAACACATGGTGAGAAACACCTAGATCTCACACAGCTGGCTTTCAGTGACAATAACTACATTAAGTAGTTTGGGTAGAAAGGAGTTTAATATAAAGAACATTTCCTTTAAAATTGCTGAAACACTAAGGGAGTAGATTCTAGGCTAGACTTTCAGAAATGACTCTCAGTCAGAGCACCAACTCAACAGTATAGCTGCAACCTCTGAGAACACTTTAAGAGCTGTGTCAGAATGAGACCTAGCTGCTGAACATGGTCACGGTCTTCAAGAACACGGGGAGCTAGGGAATGGAAATCACAGGATTGGATTGTGGATTAGGAAACCCAGGTCAACACTTCACCCCAGGAACTGGAAAATGGATGCCACGTCAGAGAAAACTCATGCTTTTGTAACCCTGCTTCACATTAGTGCTAGAAGAAAGAGCCAAGTAATATATAAGGAAATAGGTTCTGTCTCACTCCTGCCTTCTAAAACTGACGCAAGTGAGTCCAATCATCGGAACTGAGTTTGCATACAGCAAAGTAGCTCAAGGGCCCCTGGGTGGTGATTTTGCTGTCCCAAAGTCCCCAAACTGAATAAGGAAACCTGTAAGAATGAGCTCATTGGAAGTCTAATGGTGACTGCCAGGAAGTGTAAGCTCAGGTCAAGATGGCACCGGAGAACACAGAGAGGAGGGAGGAAAAGCAGTCGGGGTTTTGAGGACTTTATTGAGCTAATAATAAATGTGTGTTCTGAGCTCATCTGGTCTCAACTTGAAGTTTCATAAAATAGTACATACCTTACTGTTTAACCAGATTTGAGGGTTTGTTACTAATATTCAGAAGTATGCTATCTGATACCCTATTACACTCATTACATTTTTTATTTACTTTTTATTGTTTAGTCTTTCCTAGCTCCTGAAATGTAAGTTCAAAAAACACAAGGGTTTTAGCAGTCTGCTATCTCAGTATCTGACTTAATGCCTAAATAGGCTAAATTTCAAAGACAGTTTCTAAAACATTGAAGCAAAACCTGATAGTTACAGCTTTAAAAGAGTACTGATAAGCAATGTTATTTATCATAGGAATGGGAAGTTGGTTTAGCACTTGACTTCAATGTAAATGGATTAAAATTAAAAAAATCATACAATCATTACCTCAGATGCACAAAAAATACTTGGCAAAATTTAACATCTGATTCTTGATAAAAACTGTCATCAAATGTAGTATAGTATCCTTTGCAGGAACATCAGAAAATATTTACCACTAAGTTAAAATATACATAAATAATATGTGAATGTTGAAAAATAGTTATAGAAATTAAAGTCAACTTAGCAAACAGAGAAAGATCTTGTGTTCATGGATTTCAAAAATCTACTACGACAAAAATATCAATTCTCTAGTTCCTCTGTAGACCCAATATGGTATCCAGAAAGTCTATTTTTTTTTGTTGTTGTTGTTGAAACAAACTGGTTCTAAAATATTGTGGAAACTTAGACTTAATAGTAGTGTAGCTAATATTCCTCTTGGGAGAGGCCGACTAAGCTTAGTTCCTCCCTCCCCAGGTCCTGCAACAAACACACAAACTTTCCAACTCACAGTTAGGCAAATTCTAGCTAATTTACTTGGGTTGCTACCACAGCGGTGGGTAGGGGGAGGTAGGGGGGTACTTACAGAGCAGGGTGCCCACCCTCCCCTCCGCAAGTTACATTAATAAATCCACAACCAGGCTTGGATCTTGGGACTTCATAGTGATCAGATTCATGGGAAGGAAAGGGTGGCTTCCTGGCACCCTCAGTTTAAATGCTTTTAGCCCCTCCCCTTCTCACATCCAAGGCCAGTGGACGGGTGGGGAGGCTTAGGGCTTTCCCAGCTCCTCTTCTTTCCACACAGGGTGATCCTTGGTAAATAGCACTTGGCCTGGGAGGGGTGTTTGTCCACAGCTCATCAGGCTTGTCCCTCCAAGAATCCATTCACCCTACAAGTAGCAAAACCATTTTGTAAATAAAAAATTGAAAGACTGCTCAAAATTTACTCTTAAACTATAGAAATCAACAGAAGATAGCATCAATGAAAGAATCATGATACAAATGGATAGCGGTGAACCGAATGTCTAGGAACAGATACACCAAACATAGCCAACTGACTTTTTGCAAAGGTACCAAGAGACTACTACAAAAGAACAGTATTTTGAACAGATGAGCAAAAGGTTTGAACAGACATTTTATCAAAGGAAAGACAGTCATTGCAAGGACACACATGAAAAGATACTGAACTCTCTTAATACCTTGGGACACACCAAGACCCATTAATTATTAGAGCAACTGAAGAGCCCCGCCCTTTCATTTCTCTCTGCAGCCTTAGCTCCACCCACCTGCCTGACTTCTGAATGTTGATCATGGGAGCCTGTGGAGCATCTGGAAGCCTTTTAAGTATTGCTGGTGAGAACCCAAAACAATACAGTCATTTTAGAAAACAGTCTGGCAGTGTCTGTAAAATTAAACTTATCCTTACCATCTTACCATAGGGCCAACAATTCCACTCCTAGATATTTACTCAAGAGACATGAAAACATATGTTCACGTAGAGATCTTATGTAGATATAGGAACTCATTTTGGCACAACTGTACAAATGGAACATTATTCAACAATAAAAAGGGCCAAAGTACTGGCACATATGACAGCATGGTATCTTGAAAAAAAAAATGTTAGGGACAGAGACTGGGAATGGTTGTTAGATGCTGGGAGTAAGAGACTGGGCTGTCTACCATAGAGCACCAGAGGGCTTGGATGGAAATAATTTAGTCATAAAACTATATACAGTTGTCAAAAATGCATAAAGTAGCGTACCTAGAATGGCGAATTTCACTGTATGTAGTTTAAAAAGAGGAGTGAAAAGGAACAGTGAAACAAATTAAATAAAAATTAAACCTAAATAGCAACTGAAAATTTTGTTATACTATCATACCTGGGGTGATAAATATTTCATGTACAAAGAATAAATATTTAAAGAAATAATGTAAACCACTCAAAAAATAGGAATCTGACTTTACACGTTATTATTTTAGAATGATCGAACAGGAAGGAAAAAAATAGAATAAATATAGTTATAAATCTTTCAGTATGAGCAGCCGTGAAAGGAAAAACTCAGTCAAAAGAGTCTGCTGCCCCGGGTGACAGAGCTCATTTCTCTCTCCAAGTGACACGAGGATGAGCCCTCAACCTTCTTTTCTCGTGATCTACTGTTTTCAGAGTGGAGCTCCCAAGGCAGAAACTTTTATTTCTACCATGACCTTTTCTTTCCTTGAGGGCTTGGATGATCTTGGGTTGAGGGCGACTAGGGATAAGCTGATGGTGTGAGGTCAGGAGTAGTCAGGGCCACCCTTCTGCCCATCTCTGTTCCCTTCTGACCCCAGGACCTACTGGTGCTTCTGGTGCATCGTGCCATTTTCTCCTTTCACTCTTTGAGGCTCTATGCTCTTCGTGGTATTGAGTGCTGCATGACTAATCTTTGCCATCAACTTCACACACCTAGGAAGAGGGAACCTCAACTGAAGAATTTTCTCCATCAGATTGGCTTGTGGGGATATTGACTGGGCATTAGGGGTGGAATCATATCTAAGGAAAATAGCGGAATGTGAGCCTGAGAGCAGCACTCCTCAATGGTTTCTGCTTCAAGTTCCTGTCCTGCTTGAGCCTGGCTTCCTCCAATGATAGACAGTAACCCAGAAGATGAAATAAATCCTTTCCTTCCTAACTGGCTTTTGGTCATAGTGTTTATCACAGAAACAGAGAAACAAACTAGGACAAGTTTGGTCCTTCGTCTAGCTTTCTTCAGCTTCTCTCCACTCTGGTTCTTTCATTTTCATCTGAACATTCATTCCAAGTGGTAGATAAGTTTCCAGGTCTTTCCTATAGGCCCAAAGAATGAGTGACCTTTCAGAGTACCTAATCTACCAAGGTTAAGAATTTCCTTGATGTTCTTTGGTAGCATTTTTGAAAGTAGTGAATTGAGAAATTCTGAAGGACAAAGGTATTCTGTGGGACTTGAGTTCTCAAAAGCAGCAGTCATGTTTGTTTAAATTTCTGCTAGAGTAGGTAGATGCACAACTGCTCTTAGTTGATCTCATGAAGAAAAGGAACAGAATACTGACTACCAGAGGCTAGAGAGGGAAACGAAGAGGAGAGAGAGGGACACTGGATACCCATACCAAAATCCTACTAGACAGGGGGAATATGCTGTAGTGTTGTACATGACAGCAGAGTGACTACAGGTATGAGAATTAGTATATACCTTTTAAAAAACTAAAAGACATGCTGATAGACGCCAAATACAAATGAATGGCAACTGTAAAAGGAAGTGGGAATACTAGCCACACTGATGTGATTGGCATTCATGGTATACATGTACCAAATTATTATATTGTATACCATTATTATGTCATTAAAATGAATTTAAAATGGAAGTGGCAGCAAATGCCTAGTGATACTGGAATGTGGGAGGTAGAGACTAGAGGATCATGAGTTCAAGGCCAGCCTCAGTCACCTTGTGAGTTTGAAGCCCACTTGACTACACCAGACCCTGTCTCAAAACAAAACAGAACAAAACAAAGAAACCTAAGTAAATAAATATGAATTTTTAAATTTAAAAATAATTATTTAAAAAATACATTATAAAAAGAAGACAGGTATAGTTTATGAATTGTGTATTGCAAGGATCTTTGCTTGTGATTTCATCATTCAGCCAAATGCTGAGCTAAACCTCAATCACAGAGCTATATATATTTTAATATACTTATTTGTGGGGATCTGGGTATTGAGCAAGGCAAGCAACTCTGGATACCCTAAAGGGATGGCAGGTGTCTGACCTGCTCTGCCTGCTGTGATAACCTGGCCCCAGGAAACTACTGTAGATAGGAATCTTCCTTTCCCCAACCCCAAACCAGAACCAGGTTTTTGGGTTTCGTTTCCTCGTTCCTGAACTTTCACATCAGCCCTACAACCTTCCCGCCTTTACCCCAAAACCCCACCTTTAACTTCCCGCCTTCTATAACGGTCAGGAAGGCCTCCCTATATAACCCCTGCATTGGCTCTAATAACCGAACTACCCACCGATGCAGTCTCCCGGGAGGGAACTCCTCCCGCTGCATTCTGAGCCACCTGAGGTCCCGTTGGATTGTCCTCCATTCTCTGGCATGGCTGGAGCACAACAGCCCTGCTGGAGATGGAGACCCACCCACACTTATTTAGTGCGTGCGTGTGTGTGTATATATATGTATGTGTGCGCATGCGCATGGGTGTGCTATGGTGCACATGCGGAGAGAAGTTGGTTTTCTCCTTTCACAACTTAGGTTGTCAGGCTCTGTAGCAGGTGCCTTTATCTTCTGAACCAACTGACTGGCCTAAGTACTTTTGTTTTTTTGACTTGATCTTAGTCAAAAAGTCAAGAAGGGCTTGTTTTTCTAAGAATTAAATTATCCTGAATGCTCTATATGAAGAGAATGAAACCGAAATACAAGTTGATGAGGAGTATAAAATGTCAAGGAATATCAAGCTGTCTTCACCGATAACTTCATCAAATTAGCTGCATCATTTGATCCAAATTCTTATATGGCTTATCAGAGAATTTAAGAATAGTTAAAAAAATTAATTCTTTATGTACCATAAAGTGCTTTCATATTAATAATCTTGTTTGAGTCTAAAAGGTTTTAGGAAGTTGTCAAGTTTTATAATTCCTTTCTTACAGCTGGGAAGTCTGAACTTCCGGGACATGAAAGGACTTTTTCTAGATCCTAAGTGCAATAATATTAACAACATTTTTTATTGCTCAGCAATGTTTCATGTTAACTTCTTAGTAGATAATGCTTATTAGTACCTCAATACATTTAGAGCTCTATGACTATTTTCCAACTTTACCATTTGGCAGATGAAGAGACTGAAGCTTTGTATGGTTAGGTAACTTGTCCAAAGAGCTGGGGTCTGATCTTCAGTAAGTTCTTATGCCTTAATGTGGGTTCCCATTCATCCTCTGGCTTCTCCTCTGCTCTGACTTTGGTCCTGGAAATCGAAATGTTAGCATGGACCACTGGATAAATTTGTGATTCTACTTCTATCTTGGAAATAAAAATCTAAAACTACTGTGTGTGTGAAAGAGCCTGACAATATACATTTTATTGAATGGAACACCCTTGACATGCTTTACACAGATGCCATCTTGATGGACAAGCCAAGGCTGCTATCAAAGGAACAAAAGGCACACCATACCTCAATAGCATCAGCCTTGAGTTTGTTTGCAGCTGAAAACAATTATAAGTTTCTGTTACAATTGAGGAAACTCTAACAATATGCTTCCAGCCAAAGATCTATAAAACTCACAATTATGCCAGTTTCAACTTGGCATTGATGGAGAGAAAAGCTTCATTGCTCAAACAGCTGTCCATGTCGTCATTGGTGAAGACCTCCAGGTGTTCTCATCATTTTTCAGCCCCAAATCTTGGAGACTGGGTAATTTGTGTCACTCTAATTTTGGACAAATGTGAGAATAAGTTTTCTGAGTCTCAGAGCTCAGGCAAAAATGATGCTATTGATGTACAATTTGAAGTATTGTCATGCTTGTGTCATTGGCAAAAAAGTTTCTGCAAACAGCAGCCAGAACATAAACCAGACAAAAAGTTGCTGAGTTTCAGCAAAATACTGTTTGCTATGAAATGAAGGTGAAAATCATGCTGTCAGGGCTTTTTTGTCATCATTTATAAGACAGATAGTAGGCTTCTGTAGCACACTGTGTGTATATTTCTGTAGGAAATCTCACAACAGATGAAAATGGTCTGTAGGTTATGCAAGTATGTTGGCTGGACTTTGAAACTCGGTTCAAGCAAGTTTAATGAAAGAAACCAAATGGAAATCTGTTGGCTTGAATACAGAGTTTCCAAGAAGTCAAACTCTCTTTTATTTTTTTAATTTGTATATGTGCGTGTGTGTGTGTGTGTGTGTGTGTGTATGTGTGTGCCTACAGAGGTCAGAGGCATCAGATGCCCCTGTAGTTGAGGTTACAGGGAACTGTTGGAACCTTCCCAATGTAGGTCCTCTGCAAGAGCAGTAAGGTGTACTCTTAACTGTTGAGCCACCTCTCCAGTTCTAAGTGAGGCTGTCTTAGAGGTGACTGGAATGCAAGGTTAGACTGATGTCATGAAGAATCTTTTCTACTCCATTTTCCAGATCTACATTCCACTGTTGGGTTCATCCTCAGGAATTCAGGAATTCTTTCTTCACAAGGCTATAAAGTAGTCTTAATTACCTTACCAAAAATAGTCATTAGCCTCTATTTTCTCAGAAAAGAATTATTTTTCCCTTAAGAAAGTCTCATATTAGTCTGTTTTCAATTATTTGGTCATGTGTGACCAGAAGGGCTGTGATTTTCTAGGCTCTGCCAGGTACTCACCTGGAATCAGAAATGGTAGAAGCTACCCCAACCCAACCACACTGCCTGAGAATCAGGGAGAGTTGAGAAGCGATTTCTGAAATGAAAAACAAGTGCTTGATAAACTTTGTATGTGCACATGTGCAACTTAAGACTGGCACCTAGCCAAGACTCATTAGTGATATTAGTGAGATAAAATCCAAATACTATTTATAACTTTGTTACAAACATTATTTTCTTATTAGTCTGGAAGGTTTATGTCTAACCACAGTTTCTAATGTAAGACTGAAGCAATTGATCTTGGGTTGCTGTAGAGAAGTACTAGATGTGTGTAAAGTTCAAATACCTTTATAAACTCATGTGTATCAGCAACCCTTAAAGAAGCATCATTAATTTTTGCACAAGAACATGCAATAGGGTAATTAGCTTTGTTGGCATAAAGCCTGTGTTCATGGGTTTCAATAAACATTTGTTACTTCCGAGTGAATAGACAAGCAAACTCAAAATTTTTCTCTAATATTGTTTTCATGCTTTTAAAAGAATTTTATTTATTTTGCTACAATATTCCAGATGTTTATCAGCATAAAATATAATTAAGCCAATGAATACTAGGCAATGAATTTGATTCATTTTGTTTGTCCCTCCCTCCGCCTCCTGGCCCCTGGGCTTTCAGTTTTTATGAACTTATGAAACTAGAATTAGACAATTTTTTTCCCCAAAGGAGAAAAGAATTCTTGGTAAGTAGATAACAAAGTGGGCAAAGACCTAGCTGTGTTGGGAGGGTCCCAGCACTCAGGACCAGCTTGAGGGGGAACGAAGGAGCTCCACCCTAGGGGAGAGGGTGAGTAGGCGCAGGGTCAACAGAATCTGGGAGTTGAGCGGAAAGCCAGCGGTGGTGGTCTGCTGCAAACTCATTTATTCAAGAAAGAGCAGAGTGTCTTATAGGTCTTGTTAGCCAATAACCTTATGGGGTGGGGCTTCTGACCACAGCCAATTGCAGTTTGTTCCCAGGTGGATTAGGTTCTCTCCAGATGCTGGGCAGAAACTGGCTTCACAACCAGCTGGTGTGGAGCACTACACCCACGAGAGCCATTCCTCCATTCCTCCTGGCAGGCGGCCTAGCTAGGCCCACCCTGCATTATGCCCAACACTGGCTGTATAATTTTTTTGACTCTCTATTATATAAAGTACTGATTTTCAGCATTCTTCAAATCAAGCCCATGAAATAGCATGCCAACAGTACCTGAGATGTGAAAAGTGATGAGCTTGCAGGAACCACTGCAGCTCTTTCTGCATCATGTGTCTTTCAACAGATGTCTGTGAAAACTTTGACAAAGTTTTCTTTCTTTCTTTCCATTTTCTTTGGAGGGGGGGGGACTCAGTCTTACATTGTAGCCCAGTGACTTGAAACTCAACTCATGATAGTCCTCTCACCATAGACTTCTGAGTGCTGATTATCAACCTAAACTACATGCCAGCAAGAGGTGCTCAATATAGGATATAATTAAAAAAAACCAACAGTACATAGAACCATGGGGTCACTGGAAAATGATTTTTATAACATATGATGATTTAGGTTACCACAGTAAATTTCAGTAATTTTTATTACCCTAAAATGCATAATTTGTCATTGAAGAAAATAATCAGTTTCAGCTAGTGTGTGAATTCCAACATTCTCAGTGGTAAGTGAGCTGAGGCAGGGGTCCTTTCCTCCCAGATGATGGGGCCACATTGTTTTTATTCAGGTAGCCTTGCTCAGGAGCACTGCTCAGCTCTTCCTAAGATATTCCTAAGCATTGACAGTGTTGACAGTGGTGTCTTTTTTGCCTGATCTCTCAGCTGCCATCACAACATGTATAGAAAATGTCGCAGACACCCAGGCATCCCAGCTTCTTACATGAAAATGTCCTAGAATAGCTTCCTGGTTCTGTCTCTGCTCTTTTGCAGCAGCTCTCTCCATGGGTTAACCCAATCACTATCACGTCCACTCAATTTTTTCATTTCAAGCTCTGTCATAAGCCCTTGAGATTAATAACATAACTTCCCCTCCACCTCAGCTCTTTTCACTTTCCTCAGTGCTCTGCGGCTCCACAAGAACTGTCCTTGGAAGAACCAGCCTTTGTAAGTCATTTATAGCCTATTGATTGCTTCCAGCTTAAACCTATTCCAAGTCTGGTCAGAAGCAGGGTTCAAGGACAGAGTCTAGAAACTCAGAGTTCATAGAAGAGGAATTCAAAGCTGTCATATATTGAAGGGGCCTTAGAAAGAAAGTTGACACTATAAAGTTTTATTGTCAGAGACTATTAGCTCTCTGAACACTCTGTGGAAACATGGGAAAAATCTGAAAGGACAGTCCAGTTATCAAGCTGTGTTCAGAGCCAATGTCAAGAATTAGTTTTAGTAGAGTACGTTATGACAGGGATCCCACTAGATCCTTGCTACGGTCATCAGAGCAAGGATGGACCTGCTCAGGGAGATGGACCAGCAGAGTTGTAGAACTGAAACTTCTTCTCAGCTGCTTTTAATATCTGAATCACATCTATGTGTTGTGCAACCCTTTCTGTCCTCACTTCTCAACAAGGTTCATAGGTGCTCTTTCAGACTATGATAATTCAACCAACAACCAATTTTGGGGGGAACCAATTGATACATCTCTACCCAGTTTCAAAGATATTATGAAAGATAATTGACCCAATGTTATTAAAACACCAGGCAGAGCTTTACATTTCCTTAATACCTTCAATCTGCTCACCAGCCAGGAAGATTATTACTGTTCATAGTGAACTGCAGTTGCCTCTTCCTGGTCTACATGACATATCACCACAGGTAACAACAGCAATGAGTTTTATGTTGTGATGCTTTTGGTTGAATATTGGGATTATATCTGTTCTCCCTCCTCTGTCTTGGCATCTTTATCACTTCTTTGATTTATGACATATTACCAACATCGATGGTTCTGTAATTCAGTATTCAGGAATATAGAGGATCCATGCTAGACTGTTTCTGTAATAGAATGCAGCTGAGGTTAGGATTTTCCTACTCATTTTGATTTTATTCCTGCTAATGGGTTAAAGAATACAAATGGGTAGAGCACTTTGGTTTCTTTTTAATGTCACCCAGCATTATTATGCCATTGACCAAAAGCTGTGAGCCTATCTGTTCTTTCAACTTCCTACTGATAAAAAGAAAAGCAAAAACAAATCAGGAATGAGTCACATCATTGCTGAGCTGGTCATCTTGTCAGCTGTCAGGTCATTTCATCTTTTGTCTGCTGGAACTCATTTTGCAACTCTGAACTGCTGCTTTAAAGATGAACACTGTAAAAGGCAGCTGAAACTGCACTGACTTAATGTCAAATATATTTTGCTGAACTACCACACGTGGGTCTCATTTCTGAGAAGTAGTAGTTAATATGTATATTATTAATATGTGCATATATAAATAAGCACACATGTATATGTACATATATAACATAAAATCCTATTAAAACATAAATTCATTTTTTTCCTCATGTGAACTATATTAATAAACCTCATTCTTTTTCACTTAAAAAGTAACTAAAAAAGGTCCTAGAGAATTAGAACCATTAGAACTATGAGATATATTAAAAGTTATTTTTTGTAGAGTTGTTAAGATCATGGTTGGTGTTTGGAACAATAATTTTTATTTCTTAACCATAGAAGTTACTTTCAAAAGCTAATATTTGGGAAAAACTCCAAATGATTTGGATATTTATTTATTTTTAAAATCTATCAGGCATTTTATTTTATACGTATGACTGTATTGCAGGCATGTATGTCGTGCACCCATGTTATGCAATGTCTTTAGAGGTTAGAAGAGAGTGTTGGATCCCCTGGAACTGTAATTACAGACAGTTGTTAGCCATCATGTGGGTACTGGGAATGGAACCTGAATCTCTGCAAGAGAAGCTAGTACTCTTAGCTACTGAGTCATTTCTCCAGCTACCCAAATCTGGATATTTGTGTCTGTATAGTGGGTTTAAAATTTTCCTGGGAAAAAAGTACATTATAAAAGAAACCACTGTATGTGTGTGTATGGGGGGGGGCGGGATGTGGTATAAGTATGTAAGGGCAATCTGGCATGCTCCTGGCATGCTTTAAGTTTTCAATTGCTAGAGTTTTCACTAGTGGTAAACTGGTATGAAACAATATCAGAAGGGAATATAATGACCAATACAATATTCTAGGCACCTGAAAGTTGGGGACAAGTAGATGTTATGAGAGTTATGGAATAGATGGTTCTTCTGGGTAATAGAGATGCATTCGTATAGATAATGAAAGACTGAAGGTTGATTAATAACCAACTGAAGACAAAATAAGAAAACCAGATGGCCACCTTGGCAGTATGTCAACAGGCTTAACTTCTGTGATGGAAAGGGCAGGAAATCTAAGAACCATGTCCAGAACTTTAAGACTAGTAGAACTCCAGAGTGGTTTGAACTTTCTCTAATGTGTTCTGTGCTGAATTCAGGGATTTCATTGGAAAGGTAGTGAATTCTGAAATTTGGAATGGAGATATTGGAATCATTACACCCCATAAATCTGAAGCCTCAGATACTATGGAACCCTTTGTCCCTACAGAAGTGGTTTGTTCTTCCCTGTTTGCTTAAAGATAATATTGAGGGCTTTACTTTGTAGATCCAGATCCCCATAAGGACAAATTCCCATAACTACAGAACCCACAATGAAGACCAGAGTTCAGCTTAATTCAACTGGGGGATTTATGTTCCTGTTAAGGTTGATGCAGAATATAGGCAAAATGATCCTAGGCATGTGGGTAGGAATTATAATAAGAAATCTTTCACTATTTCTCTTATCAAGTTCTCAACACATTCCCAACAGATTTCCTTTTAAATGTAGTTTGAGGCAATATTATTTAGCACATGAAGTTTTAATATATATATATATATATATATATATATATATATATATAAAATATATAATTTTCTCTTTATATCAGCAGCTTGGAGAGGTGGTGACTGACTGGCCTAGGTCTCCCTTATTTAGCTAAGCAATAAAGTCAGCTTTAAAATGTTTAAAAATATTTATTTTATTTTATATGTATGAGTGTTTCGCATGCATGTATACAAATGTGAGCACATTGCCACAGAGGTCAGAAGAGGGTGTCAGATTCCCTGGAACTGGCATTACAGGTGGTTGTTAGCCACCATTTGGGTACTGGGGACTGAACCCAGGTCCTCTGCAAGAGCATCCAGGGCTTTTAACCTCTGAGCTATCTCTCTAGCCCGTCTATTTTGAATATTTTTATTTCAAGGATAGAGTTATGATCTTATTCTTTAAAAATACTTTATTATTTTTATTTTATGTGTATGAGAGTATTACCTACATATGTATAAGTGCACTCATTCGTGCAATGCCTGTGGAGGTCAGAAGAGGGCATTGGATTTCCCCTGAAATGGAGTTGTGAATGATTGTTAGCTGCTATGTGGGTGCCAGGAGTTGTTTGAAACTGGGTCCCCTGCAAGAGCAACCAGTGCTCTATCTACTGAGCTATCTCTCCAGCTCCGTGATCTCACTCCTGAACATTTACTTCAGGCTGGTTTGAGATTTAAAGTGAAAGCAGTCAACACCCCATAAATTAACTGTTATGCTATGCTAAGTTTCCCATCTATGCTATTTAATGTATAAATGTTCAGCATGGCTTGAAACCTTTTCTCAATATAAAAATGCCACAGTTCCCCACTCCAGGGCTCCGATTCTATTTTGTCTTTTGTGACTATTACAACCCTTCCCTCCCTCCTTCCTGAAAATTTCTTGAAAAATATCTTCAGTTTTGCCAATTTATTTACCTTTAGTTTTTTTGTATGTCAGTTATTCTTTATTCGAAGTCTCCTTGGGACAGAGTCAATCACATAATATTTTATTTTAATGGAATATTTTGATATCACCAGAAAGTTATTTATTGCATTTATGACAAATTTCAAGTATTCCCAGAGCATGAATTTGGCTCTTCTTTTTATTAAGATTCATCTAAGTCTCTATAATTCAGGACCTCGACGTTTTAATATAGGTGTTTCAAATTGGAAAAAGGTTCAGGGAACTGAGACTGTGGCAGGAAGTCGTCACAGAAGCAGGAGAAGGTTTGCATGGACTCCATAGCTATGTCTCTGGAGGTCTGGCACCCTATGAACCAGAGCTGGGATCTGCTTCTATTTGGCTAAAGATGACCCTGCTAAGCACTTTTCTCCTTGAAGTAATCTGTATATGAAATCAGGCCAAAGCCTGAGAATTATATATATATAAGATTATATATATATATATATATAATTATATATATATATATAATTATATATATATATATTTATATATATATATATATAATTGGTTTCAACGCATTTTCCTGTATGACCTTGGATGAGTGGTTCGTTTTTCAGTACTTCAGTTTAGCCATCTGTCCTATGGGTGCTATCTAAAGTCCCTTATAGCAACATGAATGGTTTGTCTTTGTATCTTTAGAACCTCCTCACATGCTTCCAGCACATGGTAGGCAGTAAATAAAGTACGTTGAATGCATGAATAACCTGAATGTTCTGTGAGCATACCATGCTTTTTCACTAGTATATACTGTATATAATATTCAGTACTGTACCCCTAGAACATACCACTCTGAGAAAAGCATTTTATGTTCTTAGTCCATATTTAATATAAGCAATAGCAAGCATATGATTCGTAGACTATATGATCCCTAGTAACAAATACGAATTCCAAATCAGTACTAGGATGCTTTTCTTCAAAGCTATACTCTGTTAGTGAACTCTAGCCCAACTCACAGTGCTATAACATGCATTCATCCAAAAAGCAGGCAGCTCATGCTCTGAACCAGCACTCTGTCTGGGTAGATTCCACCTGATGTCCTCCAACAGTAAGCTGCTGTTCCTCAAAGATAATTGCCTTGGCTTTAAGTAGAACATTTCTTAGAAAAGAGTCAAATTCTGGTTCCTTTTAAGTCAAATTGACATGGAGATACAGAAGAAAGCATATCCAAGCTTTAGTATAAGAAAGACTTAACTTTCAGGCCCAGACCTGCTGTCTGCCTGGTATGCGTGTTTTAAGACTGATCTGTTGAGCCAGTGTTTTTGTCTGTTTACCAGTGATCACTAATACTGGCCAATTGGAAAAGACCCCATAGTTGTCAGTATCCCTTTCTTTTTAAGTAATTGCAGCACAAAGTTTTACTTCATGGTGCAGACGGACTTCTCAAGATTTACATGTAATCAATATTTTTCAGATTGTATTTAATTTGACATAAAGCACATACATTTTCCTTAGAAAGAAGTTCTGCCACTCATTCGAAATAAAGGTAAACTGTTCCGTCTCGTTAGACATTTCAGGTTTGCACACAACTGGTTTGGCCGCATGAATTTTGTGTCCTCCCTTCCTTAACACAATAGTCATTTTAGATCGCTTTTCATTTGAAACGGAATATGACCTCCTGGCCTCCTAGTGTGATTTCTGGTCTCCAGACCTCTTTTCTGTACTTGACAAGATACATCAGTAAGTCATAGTGTTTAAGATCACCAGAAACAAACTACGGTCTGTTGCCTAACTCACTATGCGTCTTTGGGAAATTCGTATACTTCTTGTACCCCAATTTTCCAATATGAAAAATGGAGATAAAAGTAGTACCTATCTCATAGTGATAACAGAAAGGCCCACATCTGTGGTTGACTCGCATATGGGAAGTGGTAAAGAAAATCTATTGATTTTTGGAACCTATCCTGGAAGTTTGCTTATAAACTGTAGAGGCAGAGCTGGCAGAGGGCATGCAGAAGCCTGAGTTTTGGCAGATTCCACACCTTTATTTCTTCAATTTGCTCAGAACACTGTTCACAAAATCGGTTGTTTAAATGGGGCTCTCTGTAGGGCTGTTGAGAGCCTCTGGTGTACATTTGATTCTGTTGCTTGTCCTAAGTGGTTGCAGTGCGCTTGGATAGCTTCACAGTTGAAATTTTCTCTCATCTGTTGTGGAGTTCACTAAAGATAGTGTAGAGCTATAAATAAACCTACCCATGTAGCCGTAACCGTGGCAACCACCAGCCTTCAAAAGGGAAGAGTCGGACTCACAAGGCTGGTCTTAACTTTACAATAGCCCAATATGTCCGCTTTCAAGTTCGACAGCTCAGAATTGTGCTTTGCACACAACACAGCCGTGAATGCAAAGCTCAACAAACTGCCATTTACTTCAGTCTCACACAGTTCATTTCTGACTTCCACACACATCCTTTGGAAGCACCGTCCTAGATTCTATTGGCCGGGGGGTGTAGGGGGGCTAAAGTGACTTAAGCCAAGCCCTCCGAAAACACGGTGGCTTTCCTAACATCTTTGTGTCTCAGGTTATCCCCGCTCTTTAGTGGCTCCCCTGTGGATAGAAAGCCTAGTTCTTGCCTGTCTTTTAGCTCCATTTCTCACTGTCTTTTTCACAATATCATAAAATCAAAGCTACCCTTTGAGTCAGATGGGAAAAGGAGGGTGAGATTGTGTGAACTTGTATGCGGCCAACGTCCTTCTTCCTCTTCGAACAAGAATGATCTAAGACATCTTTGGAAATGAAGAGTGTGGATCAGAGCTGAAAATTCTGCTGCGGGAAATGATCTAGAGAAGGAATAGCATCACCAGAACTGAGTTATAGTAGCATCTTATGTTGGGGCGTGCATCTCAAAGTGATGTTCACCTCTGCATTATGGGTCTCTTTCAGCAGGGTCTGATAGCTCTGATGGGGTGAACTGAGTGAGGATGAGGTGATCTCCTCCCTTGCTGCTTTTATTACTCTCCTTACTTCTTGCTCCAACTGGGTCACCTTGTCTTCATTCCTCCTTGAACACATCTCAGATACCAGCTGTTAAATATCTTCTGAAGTCTCCCTGCATGACTGCTGTTCCTGCTGCATGACCAACTTTCTGTCCTTGGTTCTGTCGTCTTCACTGCTAGCGACCTTGATCATCCTCCTTAAGAGTATTACACCAGCCTTCCATGTTTCTGATCTCTCATTCTTTTTTACCATTTCTTTTGGTCATAGCACTACCTTCATAATATATTAAATTAGTTTGATAACTTAGCACATTTTTTGTTAATTGTTGATTTCCCTCCACTGGGGTGAACGTTCAAAAAGGACTAGTTTTGTTATTTAGTTTTTCTTTTTTGAGACAGTATCTTACTACGTAGTCTAGCCTGTCCTTGAATTTATGATCCTCCTGTGTCAGCCTTCCAAGTCCTGGAACTGCATGCAGGCACTATTGTACTCAGCTTTTTATCCTGTTACGATGTGTTTTCAAGGACCACAATAGTTTCTGTACACAGTAGATAGTTATTGAATGAGACTAAGGTGATTGGAGAAATGTAGGTGTCAGTGAAGATGGTGTATTGATAAGTAGTTTTTGCCAAACCTGAAACAGAAAACCCATATAAAAATTGCATGTTTTTACCGTTACTTTTCGGATTTAATTTGAAGCATTTTTAGATTATAAAATAAAAATATTCTCTTTTCTCTTCAAACTCCCATTTCTTCATGTCTTTCCATATATAGTTGTAGTTATTACCTGCTCTGCTGGATCACTCACTCACAACTAAGAATAAAACCATCTCCATGCAATTATTTCTCATACAGGCACTTTGCATTCTAAATTTTCTCTCATCTCCTATCCATCGATCTTCCTACCTTCCCATCTATCATCTGTCTGTCTACTAGAGCTGGTTCTCCAGATGTGTTAATGCTAGTTGCCCAGAAGTCTTTGGAAATTGGAGGACGTCTTTTTTAACTTTTGTTTTTGTGGGTGGTATTAGCCCAAGTGATCATGATTGTGGCATAGCTAAAAGTGTTCTTATGTGACTTTTATGTGAAACAACCCATTTCTACCTCACTTCTCTAGGAGAACTTCTGTTTACTCTAGAAATAAATTATTGGTTTTGTCAAATGATCTCTAGCTAATCAAGTAACTGAATTAAAATAGTCAAGGTACTAGTTTTAAGTTTTATAGAGCTCTTATGCACATTTGCCTGAAAATAGCCTTTAAATGGTTTAGGTGCACTATTTGCTTTCCACAGTATTTGAAGATCTAGCAAAAATGATAAAATAGCTTTCCAGTAAGTCAGGTTCCTGTTTTTTTTTTTAAAAAATGATTTTATTCATTATGACCAGTGTTTGTGTGCTCATGAGTGTGGGTACCACAGTGCACGCAGGTGTCAAGGTCAGCTTTTGGGAGTAAGTTCTGTCCTTTCATCTTGTTGAGGAAGAGCCTCTCCTGTTATTTATAGCACTCTGCATACCCTAGGCTAGCCTGCTCTGGGGCTTCTGGGAGGGAGATTCTCCTGTCTTGGCCTCCCATCTTGCTGCAGGAGTGTTGGGATTACAGATGTGGGCCACTGCATCTGGCTTTTTATGTCAGTTTCAGGGATCAATCTCAGGCTGTCAGCTTGTGCAGTGAGTGCTCATAGCCACTGAGCCATCTTGCCAGCTCTGATGTAGAGCTCTTACAAGTTAGAGAACAATGAGTCACATTGGGAGGAAGGGCCTCTGCTCAGATGAATAAAGCAGGATTTTCTGCCCTCTCCCTGTGCAGAAGAGCCTGCTTCTTTCTTTCAGAGGGTGTGGTTTGTATGTTCTTCAGCCTCAAACTTGCCCTGCTGTCTTTCCCACAGAGACCCCGTCAGCTCCCCTCTCCTGCCCTCAGTCTTTTCATAAATATTCACTAGAGATCAAGGGAAAAGATTTTGCAGGTGGGTAGAGACTCTTGTTGCTGGGGATCCTAGGCTTTCTGGTCTTAGTTTCTTCTCTTTTGCTGTGATAAAATGTCATGATTAAGGTCACATAGAGAAGAAAGATTTTTATTTGGGCTTAAGGTTCCAGGGGGATGAGAGTCCATCATGTGGAAGGGGCAGGGGCTGGGGAATGGGACACTGGCACTGTAAGAGAGAGAGCTGAGAACCCACATCTTCAAGTAGGCTCTGGAAGTAGAGAGAGAAACTGAATGGACAGGGCTTAAGCCTACCCCCAGTGACATATTTCCTCTAGAATGGTCACACTTCCTGAAGGTGTCATGACCGTCCCCAAACATGGGAGATACCTTGTTCAAGCTATCAGACAGCCCAAACTCATGATTTAACACTTGATCAACATCTCAGGTGTTTCCCTTTGGCCCAGTTCCGAAGTGGCTACCTCCTGTCCTCTGCCGAAGAGCGAGCAGTGGGGAGCCAGTTTTGCAGCTCTAATTCTGTTGGCTACTGCTTTGCTGTTTCTCAGTGACTGATTTCTGTCCATTGTGTTTTGGGAATTTTGCCTGTGAGCTCATATTCTTTTGAACTGTATCTGTGGGAATTCTTTGAACCTGAATTGAAATTGAATTCTTCTAGAGAGAATTTGTGTTTATTGTTGCATAGAACACAGCCAAATACTTTATATTAAATTACATGCCTGTGACTTCTCAGACTTCACTGGAAGCACAGGTTGCAGATATAGATTCTCTGGGACAGTGTGTGTGTTTTTTCTCTAACAAGTATTAATGCAAAACCAAATTGATTTCTGAGTAATGCCATTTTGAAGGTGCACTTGCTTACACTCCTCATTTTCCTTACAGTTACATCTTAGTAATTCCAGCTTTATTTGGGACAACTCTGCATTTCAAGAGTTGTGGAACTTTGTAATAGTCTGATGCAAAAAGAAGTTTCTTGTTGAGCAGTGAGAGGTTTTGATTTCCTATCCTGGCTATTGTGACTAATACTGCAGTGAACACAGAAGCATATCTTTTTGATGTATCAAGTTCATGGCTTCCGAATATACAGCAAGGAGAGAACTTGCAAGACCATATGGAAGTTCTAGGTTTTTGGGAACCGCAAATGATGGTCGTGCTGATTTACATCCCCACCAACATTATGCAGAAGTTCTCTTTTCTCCACATCCCTGTCTGTGGGATCCACATTTCTCACCCTGGGTCTTTTTGAAAATCACCCTTCTAATAGGTATGAGGTGATAACTCACTAAGGTTCAATTGGCATTTCCATAGTGAATTGAGCATTTTTACATAAACTCATTTTGAGTATCGGTTTCTGAAGAATATCTGTTTATATCCTTTGACTCCTTTTTAATTGGGTCATTTCTTTTCCTTCTATTTAAATTTCTTATGAATGGGGGATGCTAACCACTCATCAGACCATGCCCACAAGTGTATTCTCCCAGGGCTTTTGTCTTCTCCATCTTATTGCTTATGGCTTCTTCTGCTATTTGGATGTGCTTACGTTGGCATAATCCTAACTTTTTAATTTTGGTTTCTTGTGCTTTGGGATCATATCCAAGAAATATTTTTGTTATCATTATTTATTTAGGTCTTCTTACTACTTAAATTAAATCTTCAAACATTTCACACGTGTACACAGCACACACTGACCTTTACCCCGTTCCCCATCTCCCCGCCACCTCTGTGCGTGCCTCCCTAACAAATCTCTCTCTCTCATTCGTGATTATGCATTTCCTTTTCTGAACCACTGAATTTAATCAGGTTTATCTGTTTTGACCATGGATTTAGAGCTATCCATTGGAGCCTAGTGGACTTATCAGTGGGTATACAAATAAAGTCATGTAGTTTTTCATCTACATTTTATTTTTTTTTTTAAATATTTTTATTATATATATGTGGGAGCCAACCAGCTGAAATCGAACCATACCTGAAGTGGGGAGTGAGGATTGAAAAATAAAGAGAGAGAGAGAGAGGGAAAAGATAGATTTGGGAGGGCTATCAGTCAATACTGAGGCCCAGACTTTATTTTGCTCAGTGTATTTATACCTTTACAGCTGTGTGTGTGTGTGTGTGTGCGTGTGTGTGTGCGTGTGTGTGTGTGTGTGTGTGTATTGCCTGCATGTATGTGAGTGCTCCATGTTATATAATGCCTAAAGAGGTCAGGAGAGGGTGTCAGATCCCTTGGAACTGGAGTTACAGGTGGTTGTTAGCTGCCATGTGGCTTTAGTCCATTTAGAGTTTATTTTTCTGTGCATGGTATAAAGCATTTAATTGTATTCTGTGTTGGCAATTCTGTTATCCCAATACAACTTTATTCAAGGAACTATGTCAACCTTTCTTGTGTGTTATTGACTTCTTTGTAAAAATCAGCTGAGTATAAATACATGAGTTTATTTGGGGGCTCTATGTTTGTTCCATTGGTTTTTAAGTCAATATCTATGTCCAAGTATGCTGCTTTCACTGCAACACGTTTGTAGTATATTTTGAAGTCAGGCATGTTGATGTCTTTTGACTTTTTGTTTTCTCAAGATTGCTTTTGCTAAGTCAGGCTCTTTTTGTGGTTCCAAGTGAGCCAGGTGAATTTGAGGATTGTTTTGTTTGTTTTTTTTTATTTCTGTAAAGAAGGTGGCTGGAATTTTTAGTAAAGACAGTGTTGAATAGGTAGGTAATGGGGACATCTTTGATAATATTGATTCTTTCCAATCCGTGAACATAGACTCTCTCTGTTTATTTTTGCCTTCATTTCTTTCATTAACATTCTGTAGTTTTCAGTGTAGAGATTGTTCATCTTCTTGTTTAAATTTATTCCTAATTTATTCTTTCTGTAGCTAT
Source organism: Eospalax fontanierii (assembly GCA_035773235.1). NCBI lineage: Eukaryota > Metazoa > Chordata > Mammalia > Rodentia > Spalacidae > Eospalax > Eospalax fontanierii. The sequence continues at coordinate 32,892,266 of CM069541.1, forward strand.
AATGAATAAGCGTTTTCTAGATTTATTTTTTGCATATGTGTTGCAAGAGTGCTGTCGTAATAGTGCTATGACTTTTGTATGTTGGTTTTCTGTTCTGCAATTTTCTTTCTTCTAATAAAGTCATTTATTAGTTCCAAAAAGTTTCTTTCCTTTTGTGGAATATTTAGAATTGTCCGTGTATAAGACCATGCAACTGTAAACAGGGAAAATGTAGCTTATCCCTTTCCAACTTAGCTGCTTTTAATTTCATTCTGCTCTTCTGTTGCTCCAGGAGCTTTCTAACACTGTGCTGAGTAGAAATGGCATGAGCATCTTCTGGAACAGGACAAGTTCCAGACCTAATAGAAAGCTTTAAGCTTCTCACACTGAGAATGCTATTGTCCTCACCTTCATCATATGCATTCTTGTGGGTGTGTGTGTCTTTTTGAGGCAGGGTCTCCATGTAGCCACAGTCTCACAGAGATCTGTCTGCCTCTGCCTCCCAAGTGCTGGGATTAAAGGGGTGTGCCACCGTGCCTGGCCATTCGTATACATTCTTGATATGCAATGTATTAATTTAAAAACTCACTATGTTATCATTTAGTGTGAGGCTTCTTTTAGTGTGTTACACATCTAACAAAATAACATTTTAAAAATGATTTCTACCAGGTTAATGAGGTCTCAGAAGCAGAAACATTGATTTTTCTAGGTCATATTGTTTAACTACAGATATTAGAGGCCTCATTTTGAAAAGTACAAAGTTATTCAGATATCTACTTAAAGAGTTATTTAGGGTCAGTTAAAGGTATTTAAACTAATTCCTGAAATTTTTAGTTTAGGCTATCTCTCCGTGTAGGTCCCTATTTCGTTACTGACTGTTAAATTTATGACTAATTAGTGAATTTCCAGGCCTTTCATTCTTCAGGTTGACTGTTTTCGGGAAAAAGAATAATTAATAAAGGAAAGGTTTTCTTAATATGTGCAGTTGCCTAAGTTCCAATCTCATGATTATATGGATCTGGAGTGTCTTATCCTTGAAATGAAAGGGGCTTTGATATTCTTGTTTCCTCTCCTTTAAATGACCCAAATTTTCTCCATATCATTAATTTATTACTTGGATTCTACCAGAGAACTAAGCTCTGCAGAAAATGATTTGAGTGAACATTTTCTCAATTTTCCCGTGGATGGTCCAAGTTTGTATCAGTCTAGATGCAAAGGAAATTAATACCAATGAAAAGGTTGAAATTATGGCTTAATTCTCTTATGAAACTGCACATGAGAAGAACTCCTCAACATTTCTGTTCTGCATGACACTCCTGAAGGGACTCCTCAGCCATCTTTGCTTCTAAGAGCAGGAGGAAGCCTGGCTTTTTTGCACAGGGATTACAGCAAAGGAAGCCCTTTCATTAACATTTATGGAACCCCATTGCATTTCTAGTAGGGGGTTGAAAATATGCAAGAGTTCAGTGAAAAGGGTATGATTTATGAGATAAGCTCTGATTTTAGAAATGTCATTTGTTTCTGGAGCTCAAGGAGAGTTTTCTTGATCGAAGGAAAATAATTGAGTCTAATTTCAAATTCAGACTCCTACTGTTGCCCTTTTTATCTGTTTTTACTCCACGTGGAATAAAAATCTGACACAAAACAAGGTCTAGTGAATCACCTCAGTTTTATTCTAGTCGAAATGATTGTTAAATTTATCGTAAACGTCTCCTGTTCCTGCACTCCAGGACAGCAGCTGCAGCACAAAAATGCAGTGCGAATGAACTTGGAATTAAATTATAAATATTTGAAATATGTTAATTTTCTAACGGAATGCAACAGAACGCACGGGCAATATGGATTCTTCAGTTCATTTCGACAGACCCTAAACCATTATTGTATTTTATTGTTTCTATTACCCCAGTGATGCAGATTTTCTAAAATATAAATCCATACCTAAACATTCTCAAGGGTTATCCATTTGAGTACAGGATGAATTAAGTGATGGTGTGTGGTGTGAATGTGTGTGCACATGTGTTTGCATGTGTGTGCCTGTATATGTGGAGGCCTGAAGTTGACACTGAAAGTATTCCTCCATCTATGGCTGAACGAGGGCTTTATGTTGCAGCTAGCCAGTTTTGCTTGTCCGGGGCTTCCAAAGCACTAGGACTACAGGAGACCACCATGCCTACCTGGTTTTTATGTGGGTGCTGAGGACTCTGGTTCTCATGCTTGTGTGGCAAACATTTTATTCATTATGCCGTTGCTCCATCCCCAAGAGTCTTAATTATGTAATTCAAGGCCTTTCAAAATATGATTTGAGACAGACTTTCTTGCCTTCTTTTCCCATTCATCTCACAAGCTTTTTTTAAAAAAAAATAATTTATTTACGTTTTATGTTTGTGAATATATGGCCTGCATGTGTGTGAATGCACTTGTGTGGTACAGTACCCTCAAAGATCAGAAGAGGACATTGGATTCCTCTGCAACTGGAGTTATGCATGGTTGCTAGCCACCATGTGGGTACTGAGAATTGAACCTGGGTCCTCTGCAAGAGCAGCCAGTACTCTTAACTGCTGATCTATCTCTCCAGCCCTCCTCACAAGCTTTTATCTAGGTGTGCTGTGTGTCCTTTTTCATAACATATTTTGTTTCCCACTGGAGAGCTTTTATTTACCCCTCAACTGTCAACTGAAATCACTTTTACTTTTCAAAATAGAATAATGGAATGGTTCTCAAACTTAATTATCTCTGTGGAACTTAAAAAAGAGAAATATCAGTTTCTAGGTTCTACACCCAGAGACTGTGATTTATTTAGTGTGACACTGAGCTTGGATAACAATATGATTTAAAGGTCTCCAGGTGAACTTAACATGCAGTCAAACAGAATCCTTTATACTTTCTTAAGAGCTCAAATTCTAGTCAGTGAATGAATCTTGACTACCTTCCACTGTATTTTTTAAAAACTGTTTGGCTTTGTTATCTCAGTGTTTTCTCTGCAAAAATGAATAGAAAGATCATAATTATTAGGGTTGTTATGAACATTAGATTATTTAGGTAAAGATTTTAAACTAAAACTTGGTATGATAAAAATTCTCCACTTTCCATGGACAAATTAGTTGTTCCTCTGTGTTCTGATCTTGTGATCATTTTTCTAAATTAAAACTTATCTGTTATAATTTCTATTACACTGCACTGTGATTCTTAAAGGTATTTGTGTGTTTCTCAGTTCTAAGATGGAACTCTACTAGGAAACATCAGGCTAGTCCTTCTAGTTCTCATCCTGAGATTCCTCTTCCAACAGAAGCTCTATTTTCTCATTCCAAAATTGTTGTCATTTTGAATTATGTGCGTATGTGTGTTCATGTGAGAATAAGTACCTATGGAGTTCAGAGGTGTTAGATCTTCCTAGAGCCTGAGTTACAGGTGGTTGAGAACTGTCTGACATAGTCGTTAGAAACCAAACTTGGATTCTCTGCAGGTGTAGTATGAACTCTTATCCTTTGAATCATCTCTCCAACCATTAGAGTTTCTTTCTCTTGATCTCAGCTCTTAGAAACAACATGGCTGAAGACCTTACTCTCTCTTTGGGGGACAAGTGCAATAAACTGTTAATTAATCCCCTTTCACCTAGGCTCATATGTCATTGTCTCAATACCAATTTCTCGCCTGGTCTGTGCTGCTGCAGACATCGTAAAAACTATTGTGATGGAATTTATAAATCTTTATTTACAAATTGGATTCACTACTAATTATGAGGTTTTTGAGGGCAAGTTCTATTATTTTATTTCCTTTATATAACTGACTTCTAGTAGAGTACAGGAATGTAGCAGGTGATCAATTTATGAAGAAAAATAAACAGAAAAAAGACACCTGGAGAAAACCAGACAGTATTTCTGAGTCTTATTTAAAATTATGAAAAGTCTCTAAGAATATATCTTTTTCAAGAATTTATACACAGCAGGAAGAAAAAAATTGAATGCGATGAAAATGTAAGACAACATAAATTATAGATTGCTGTACAGCTGTCACACACTGAACTTGAAGAGTTCTGAGGAGTCAGACTTGATATTCTCACCAAATGAAAGGTCGGAATACATGTGAAGGGTCACATTTGTCAATTTAAGCAGAATCAGAACAGGATAGGGCAGTGGAAACAAAGAAGCAGCCCATAATCTGAAGCAGCCAGGGCGGGAGAAGCAGAGCTTGGACATGTGACACTTTGGGGGTCATATTCCTTGCTCCCATACTATTTGACATTAATTACCTGCTGTAGAGAACACAGGACACGAATGGCCATTCTTTCACTGGAGCATATATACATAGTGCACATATACACGAACACACACCTCACCTCTACCATGTCTTGATTGGGAAGGCAAAACTTCATTACTCTGACCTCTGTGGAAATCAGGAATTTAGAAAAACAAGGATAAAAGTTCAAGTCAAGAATAGGTTGACGTGCATGCTCCAGGATGGTTGCTGACACTTGTGCAACTCGCAGGTAAACTGCTGCTTATTTTATGCTTTGTTAAAGGATCTCATTTGGCAAACCAAAAATCACTTCAGAGAGCCACTATGAGTCTCATTTTACCTCTAATAGGAAATTCAGAGAAACTAAATCCTTCATTCAAGTCTTCATAAAGAAGGAGCTCTAAATTCAGGTCTATTGACTGTGAAGGATGGCATATGATTTTTCTTTAATTCCTTGAAATCCTTGAAGTGAATTCCAGGTCTTTTAAATCACAGGGACTCTAGAAGCATTAAAGGTTTGAGCTAAATCCTGTAACAGGAAACACAACACCAAATCATATGTGTGGAACTTATTTTCTTGAGGTTTTGTGTCATCTAAGAAGCTAAATCTGTTCAGAAATTTGCCACAGGGAAGTAATGGGTTTGGGTGTTCTGACAACTTTTGAACACCTAAGACTTTGTTCTTTCTTTTACTGGCACGCACACAAAGGTTTATTTACTCATAAAACAGCTGTAAGATAGAGAATTAACTAGAAAAAAAACCTGACTCTAAAGATAAACAGGTTCTGGGGTCCCCTTGCTACTGGCCACAGGGTCTCCCCCAGCACAGAGTCAACACACAGACCCCGGGAACCGCCTGAGAAGCATGCAGAGGGCTAGCCGTAGCAAACTCATTTATTCAAGGAAGTGCAAGGGGTTTTATAGTTTGGTTAGCCAATCACCCTGTGGGGTGGTTCCCGACTGCGGGTCACTAGTGTTCCATCTCTTAGGCAGATCATCCAGGCATGGGGCGGAAACTGGTGTCACACTTGGCCAGAGCGGAGCACCAGCCCACAGGAGCCATTCCCTTATTTCTCACAGCAGGAAGCCTGGCTAAGGCTCATCCTGCATTATGCCATACAAACAGGGTTCAAAATTTCACCTCTACCATTAATTACCTGCAGGATTGGGAACAATACTTAATCTTGCTGGATCTATTTGAATTTTGACAAATGCACAAAAGAGGGTAAAAATTCCTCCCTCCTAAATATGTTATACTGATTAAATGAGATTAAGGATATGAAAAGCTGTTTAAAAATGTTGGCTGTTGTCAGACAACAATATTAGTATACACTGAAAAAAATCATTCTTCCCAAACATTGCCAGATGTTATTGTTGGGTGTGTTTCAAAGAGCAGCATTCAATGCGGTTTCATCCTCCTGGATAATTTTTAAATTATTTGTAAGCCAGGTGTGAAAAGGAGGTACTTTCCCTGAGAGTGCAATCAGCCAACTCACAAAATTCAATACTGACCCAACTGCGCGTGTGGACCTGGTATCCATATGCTCTGTGAGTACATCATAACTTACTTCTCTTCAAAGTTAAACAAAATAGACAAGTGTATCCACCATGTTTCTCACTGACAATCTGTCTGCTGTCTGTGTAATGATTCTGTCTCAGTTATTTTCTCTACACTTAAGTCTGGAATAGCCTAGAAGGAATTTCTATGTTCTTGGTCAGATACTAAGACAATCAGAAGCATCTACAGCTCCACTTTACCTAGGTCCTCAGTGAGCTCTGTGTTATGGCTAACTGACCTCCCATATCCTGAAACTACTGTTCATCCACAGAGTAACACTAAGCCCTTCAAATGTCTACCCAAAGCCTTCACAAACTACCCTTTACTATTTCTTTTTTTCTTGCTTCTTTTGTTTTTGAGACAGGGCTTCCCTGTAGCCATAGCTGACCTGGACCTTACTATGTAAACCAGATTGGCCTTCATCTCACAGAGATCTGCCTGTCTCTGCTTCCTGAGTCCTGGACTTAAAGGCGTGTACCACCACACCTCACTTCTTTGCTATTTCTATCCCACCTTTCTTCCATGTTTTCTATTTTCTTTAAAATGTTTTAAATCATTCATTTATTTAGTGTGTGTGTGTGTGTGTGTGTGTGTGTGTGTATCCTGGCATACATGTGGAGATCATAGGACAACAATTCTGTCCTTTGTCCATGTGGATTGTGGGGATTGAACTCAGGTTAGAAAGCTTTGCATGGCCGATGCTTTACCTACTGAACTACCTCACCACGCTCTCTATTTTCTAATCAAAAAATTCTTCAACAGCTTCACTGAGCCTCTAACTTCTCCCTACCTTTTCCAGTTGTCAATTCTGCATTTCAGATGTGGATAAACATAAGAGCCCAGTTGTGATCTGGATTCTTGAATCACTGTCAAAGACCCAGTCAACCTAGGTTGGGGGAAGCTTGACCAGGGGGAAAACAGACAGATACATTTTCTTGCTTGAGGGAAATGTGGCTTTGCTGGGGCTGCACTGAACAAACACACTCGTAAATTACATGCTGTGTCTGTCTGTAAAGCTATGACTATTGTAACGAAACAATATCACTCTGTAGCACATCTTCCTTTGCTCCTGCTTGTCATTGTTATGGTCCTAGATACCTCAAGCTTAGTGTTGGTCTCTTAATTTTCAGGTTCTTCATTCTAGAGAACCCAGGTTAAAATACCATAGTTCCACAATCATTGGCACTCTTCTACTTCATGCATACAATAGTCCTCTTCTCTTCATTGGTCTTTTTGATTTTTCCATTTTGAGGATTGAACATAGAGCCTTGTGAATCCTAGCCAAATGCTTCAACACCAAGCTCTGCCCACAGCCTTCTCCATTGCTCTTAAAAACCCAGTTCAATTGCTGACATCTCTGCTAGCAAGGCAACTTCTACTACTGAAGCATATTACTTTATTACTATATATGTTTAATGGTGGGCCAGTTTCTCTTGACAGATTGTGATCTTCTTGAGGACACAAAGGCTGTCAATTTTCCCTGTATTCTCAGCACTTGGGATGGTGCCTTTCATTTACATAGTGTTTTCTAAAGTTATTTGAAGAATAAATAGGATTATAATTCATTCCTTTCCTTGGATTTTCTTGAGTATAATGGCCTAATGCTAAGAGGTTTTAGAAATATTTTCCACTGGGAATGTATTTTGCATCGTTATTGAGCTTCTTTTACTTTTCAGGCAAGAGGAAAAAGTTGTCAAAATAATGCTTCATCATTCAATATATGTTGTATGATGTTGTGTATGAGTTAGGATTTAGTAATAGGCACTGGTCATCAAAATGAGTTTTCTAGGTGTTTGTTTATTCATGTAGCATTTCCACTAACAACATTATGTTGTTGATATTTTATCTACATTTTATGCATGAGAAAACTGAGAAACAAGGAGATTTAAGAAACTTGCCAAGCACTATGCAACCTAGAAAAGGCTGAACATTATAAGTATCTACAAACCTGCTGGCATTACTCATTTTGTGGTATGGTTTGGTGGGGATTCTCCAGGAAGAAAGCATTTTAGATTATGTCCTACTTTGGTTTCTTTATTGCTGTGATAAAGAACTGATGAAAAGCAACTTAGGAGGGCTTCCATCTACTCATTAGCTAGTCAGAACTCACCCATTTGGTCACCATTATCTTGCTTCAGGAGTAGACCCATTCATGCTGCTAGAGAGCCCTCAGCTAGCAACCTGGAAACATCCCGTACATCCAATAAAAAAATCAAAAGTGAGAACCTATAGTGCAGACCAACTCACTATTCATACCAGATCAGAAAGAAATGAAACTATAGCAATAAAAACAGAGCCAAACTTCAATTCAGCAAAGGCAGACTAGAGTTTCATATCTGATACACAGCGAACAAAAGAATATGCTCAGCTTAAAACATTAAAACACAAATAATATGAAAAACTAAGATAATATCTTCCCACCAAACCCCATCAGTCCTTTAGAGGTGTTCTGCAATGAGAACTACCCCAAGGAACCCAGGACAAAGAACTTAAAAGAAGAATAATAAACATGATCAATGAATTTACAGACTTTAAAGAATACACAATCAAATAACTCAATGAATGTAAAGAAGATAGGAATAAACTCCTGACGGAAGCTCAAGAAAGAACAAATATGTGGTCTAATGAAATGACAAGGACAATTAGGGATCTGAGAATGAATTAATGAAAGAAAGAAATATTGAAGAAAACTCAAGCTGAAATGAATCTGGAATTGAAAAACTCAATAAACCTATTTGAAATTATAGGAGAAAGCCTCATCATCAGAATGTGTCAAATAGAGAACAGAATATCAAGACTACAAGATAAAGTTGGAGAATTGAACCTCTCAAGCAAAGAATAAGAAAAAATTAAAAACCATAGGAATGGCAGGAAATGTGGGACACCATGGAAAGACCAAATCTATGTATTACAGGCACCGAGGAAGAAGAATCACCCCAGGTCAAATCTTCAACAGGTTTATGAAAGAAAACGTCCCTAAATTAAGAGAAGACATACCTATATAGATACAAGAACCTCGGCTAACACCAAATAGACAAGATGAGAAAAACTCCCCCACAGCATATCATTGTAAAAACAGTAAATGTACAGAAAAAAGAGGATAATGAAAGCTGCAAGAGTAAAGCAAGTCACATATAAAGGAAAACAAATCATAATTTAAGCTGACATTAAAGTGTAAACTATAGAAGCCAAAAGAGCCTGGAGCAAAGTTTTTCAAGTTCTAATGCCAATCCAGAATACTTTACCCAGTGAAACTCTCTATCATAGTCAAAGAAGAAAGAAAATCTTCCATGATACAAATAGTCTGAAATAATCCATGTTCACCAAACCAGCCCTACAGAACACTCAAAACAATAAAAATGACCAAAGAAATAAATGACCATACCCAAGAGGCTACAGAAAGAAAACACATGAAGGCACAATAATGGCATCATAAAATAGGACTACGAACACAAACAGAAAAGAAAATGACAGTAACTATTGCACGTCTTTCAATAATAGCTTTAAATACCAATGGCCTTAATGCCCCAGTCAAAAGACAAAGGCTAGTTGAATGGATTAAGAAACAAAATCTATCTTTTGTTGTCTACATGAAACTCATTTTATTTTGAATGACAGGCACCATTGTAGGGGTGAAAGGATGGAAAAAATATTCCAAACAAATGGCACTAGGAAACAAGGAAAACTAGGAAATGCCTGTTGTCATTATGATATCTGACAAAATCAGCCAAGAAGACATTACAGTTATGAACATATGCACCAGACTCTGGTGCTCCCCAGATTAACTCCAACCCAGTAATAGTAGCTGACTTCAACACCATACGTCCATACTTTTTCTAATAGACAGGTCCTTTGGAGAAAGAATAAACAGAAAAACATCCAAATTAAATATATTATATATCAAATGGACCTACAGATATTTATAGAATATTCCACCCAAGTAGCAAAGAATACACATTCTAACCCCCAGCCTGTGGGATTTCTCTTAAACAGATCACATATTGGGGCACAAAATTAAATACCTCAGTAAATAAAAAAAATTTGAAATAATTACATGTATTCTAGCAGAGCACAATGTAATAAAGCTTAAAATCAACAAAAGAAGCTGTAATAGCTACATGAAATAATGGAGATAAAACAACACACTCTTGAATTATCAAAGGATAAATCAAGAAAGAAATCCGTATTCCTGGACCTAAATGAAAATGAAAACACAACACAACAAAAACTCTGTGTCACATTAAAAGAAGGAAATTTAAAGCTCTATGTTTAAAAAAAAAAACAGAAAGAGCAAAAATAGATGACTTAATGGTACAACTCAAAATTCTGGAAAAGCAAGAACAATCGTAACCTGAATCCAACAGGCAAGAAGAAATAATAAAAAAAGAGAAGAAATTCAATGAAATAGCAATAAAGAAACCAACACAAAGAATCAATGAATGTAAGAGCTAGTTCTTTGAAAAGATAAACAGGATAGACAAACCCTTAGTCCATCTAACGGAAAGAAAGAGCAAATCGAAATCAATAAAATCAGACATGAAATGGGAAGAATCACAACAGACACCAAAATGATCCAGAACATTTTACGGGAATACTTTAAAAAACCTATACTCTACTAAATCAGAAATTTTAAAAGAAATGGATGAATTTCTAAATTCAATGGGACCAAGCAAAGTTAAAAAAAGAAGAGATCAACATTTTAAACAGAGCCATAACAAATAAGGAAAATGAAACAGCAATACAAAGATCTCCAACTAAAAACAAAACTCAGCTCCAAATGGATTCACAGTAGAATTTTACCCGACCTTCAGAGACTATCTACAACCAAAATTGCTTACATTATTTAAAAAGATAGAAACAGAAGGCAAATTCTCAAACTCCTTCTATAACAAAAGTATTACTCAAATACCCAAACCAGGCAAAGACACAAGAGAAAAAGAAAACTGTAGGTCCATATTCCTAATGAGCATAGTTTCAAAAACTTTCTAAAAAAATGCTTGCAATTCACATGCAGACACACATCAAAAATACCATCTGCATGTCAAACTGGTTTTGTTCCAGAGATGCCGGGATGGTTCAATATACAGAAGTTGATAAATGCAATAAGTCATATAAATGGATTTAAAAACAAAAATTACATGATCATCTCAATAGATGTAGATAATGCTTTTGACAAAATCCAACTTATAATAGAAGTCCTAGTGGGACTGGAGGGAACATACCTCAACATAATTAAGGCTTTATACAACAAGCCCACAGCCAACATCACTCCAACTGGAGAGAAACTGGAAGCATTCCCATTAAAATCCTGAACCAGCCAACGCTAACTACCATCCCATTCCTTTTATAGTTCTTGAAACTCTAGCTAGAGCAATAAGACAGGAAAAGGAAATTAAGGAGTAGTAATAGGAAAAAGAAGAGGTCCAATTATCCCTGTTTGCAGATGATATGAAAGCATACATAAGAGATCCCAAAACCCCACCAGAAAACTGCTAGAAATTATCAACACTTTCAGGAAAGTGGCAGGCTGCAAAATCAATTTACAAAAGTCACTACCCTTTCTATATATCAAAAACAAGGAATCAGAGAGAGAGAGACATCACAGAAACAATCCCATTCGTAATAGTCTCAAAAGATATCATGGACTGAATCTAATCGAAGACTAAGATCTGGAAAGACTTCCTGTGCTCATTGGTTGGTAGAATTAATATTGAGAAAATGACCATCCTACCAAAAGAAATGTATAGAATCAATGAAATTCCAACCAATATCCCTTTGACATTTTCCACAGAAATAGAAAAAAATTCCTAGAATTTATATGGAATCATAAAGGACCCCTGATAATCAAAACAATCCTAAACACAAAGAGCAATGCCAGAATAATTGATACCAAACTATACTGCAGAGCTATAAAAACAGTTATAAAGCAGCAAGTTACTGTCATAAAAACAGATGTGTGGAACAATATAGATACCCAAAATGAATGCAGCCACTGATATTACAAAGCTGCCAAGGACACACACTGGAGGAAAGACAGCACATTCAACAAACAGTGCTGTGAGAACTGGATCCTCACATGTAGAAGAACTAGAAAATTACACCCTTATTTATTACCCTGCACAAAAGTCAACTCCAGTTGGATCAAAAAACCCCCCAAAACTCAAAGTTAAACCTGAAACTCTGAAGCTGTTAGAAGAAAATTTAGGCATACCCTACAAGATATAGGTACAGAAATGGACTTTCTAAACCAGGCTCGAGTCACTCAGGAATTAAGGTTAACAATTCACAAATGGGACCTCATTAAACTAAAAAGCTCTTGTGCAGCAAAGGAAACAACCAATTGAATGGGAGAAAAATTTAACCAGCTATACATACGACAGAGGATTAGTATGCAGAATATACAAAGAACTCAGAAAAGAAAAAATCAAGAATCAAGAAAACAAATGACCTAATTAAAAATGGGCTATGGATCTGAACAGAGAGTTCTCAAAAGTAGAAATAAAAATGGTTAAGAAATACCTTTAAAAGTACTCAACATTCTTAGGAATTAGGGGAATACAAATTAAAACTTCTTTAAGATTTCACCTTGTACCTGGCAGAATGGCTAAGATCAAGCAAACAAATGACCCCAGTGCTGGGGAGGATGTGGGGAGAGCGGGGTACTCACTCACTGCTGGTAGGATTGCAAACTGGTGTGGAGAACTCTTTAAAAACTAAAAATAAATCTATCATATGATCTGGTTATGCTATTCCTTGGCATACACCTAAAAGGACTCAGTATCCTACTATAGAATGCTTGCATAGCCATTTTTGTTTCTACTTTCTTCACAATTCCTAGGAAATGAAAACAACATAAATGTGCCCAGCTGATGAGTGGATAATGGAAATGTGGTGTATTCACACAATAGAGTTTTACTCAGCAGAAAAGAGAAATGAAATAATGAAATCCTCAGGTAAATGGGTAGAACTAGAAAGTGTTATACTAAGTGAAGTAACACAGACTCAGAAAACAAGTGACATATGGTCTTTGTCATTTGTGCATCCTAGCTCCAAATCCTTAGGTGTGTGTATACATATCCTGATGTAACTGCAGGAGTCAGGAGAATGGGAGGGAACCATCGGGATAAAGGAGAAGAAGGAGCTCAAGAGAGGGATGTAGTAGGAAACAGGTGTGTCATCTAGGGGACAATGGGGAAAACAAGGATACTTTAACTGGCGTGGGAATAGGGAGTATTATGGGGTGGAGGGGGAGGAGAGATAAATAATGCTTAGGTGGTTTGAATAAAATGTATTAGGTGGTTTGAGGGAAATGTATTAGTCCAAAAGTCTACTGAAAGGAAAGTGTGTGTGTGTGTGTGTGTGTGTGTGTGTGTGTATGTGTGTGTGTGCGAGCATGTATGTAGATGAAGGTTATATAACAAAAAAAAATACAGTTTCAGGTAGGTGAAACCTCCCTTCTAGTTGTTGGTGAGGGTAGTCCAAGAGACTCCCCAAATGTCATAGGCTATTGCTGTAGCCTTTGATTGCCTCTCAGAACTTGAAAGTAAGACCCTATTGCTAGGCAGGACATATTTCAGGCAGAGGAATTGGAGAAACGATCTGGAACTGATCTGTAAACCTCCCTCATGAAGACTAGCTTCCATAGAGTCAGAGGATACTATATAAACTGCCAAGGGAGAAAACCATTCAATGATCCCAGCCAGCTGTAAAGTCTACTAACCATAACAATGACCAGCCCAGGAAATTATCTCTACTGGTGTAGTAGTAGCACTTTTATTTTGGGAATAATCAACAGCTGTCTAAATGGACTTAAGTTTCACTCAGTGGGAGGGAACACATGTCTGAAAATGTAAACAGAGCCAGATATACATGGGTGGAGATGACATAGATCAATCATGGAGAGAAGTCTACTTTTGTCACATCCTTAGACCAATGTAAATTATTACTGTATTCTAAATAAATATCCTCATATTTACAAATGCATGTATCTCTCACTATTAATCAAAGAAGCTTCTTTTTGCAATGGATGGAGATTGTTACACAGTTCTACAACTAGTTAAACACAGAGAATAAGTGTCTGTGAGGTCCCCAGCCCTAAGGGACACATCTACAATGCAGCCTCTACACCTAAGCCTCAGGAAACATATCAGAATAGGGAGCAGAAAGAATATAGCATCTCTCAACTCTTACCAGTAAAACTTCCTTATGCAACAGATGGTGATCAACCCAGAAAGCCAAAATGGGCCAAAATATAGAGAGTAAGAAATGCCAGAGTGCTTATCCCTTAATAGATCATCTATATCAAATCTCTGCCAACCAAGGCTCAGTGACCACTGCAGAAGAGGCCATGGAAATATTATAAGAGCCAAAGGTGGATGATCACAAGTAAAGAGGTTTTCAAACTGCTGGGAAGTTACTTGTATGAACTCACAGCAATGGTAACAGCAGGTACGATACGCACACAAGCTAAAACGAGACAAAATCCCAGCATAGAAGTGGGAAAATTGATAAGAATCCTCAACCTTATCTGAGGAAGAATTGGCAACTGATAACTACTGAGAGGGGAACGTTGGTTTTTCTTTAAGGGCGTGACATTAGATAGGTTAACCAGTCTCTAGTGGATGTACATTAAAGGATATTTGGGGACACAAACTTCATTCTATATACCTTAATATATACGACAGAGCACATGAAATCTGGCAGTGGGCCTTTCAGAGGGATCCAGATAGGGAGGAAGTCTAAATAAAATCAAAACATATTGTCTGAAATTCACAAAACTTCAATAGGAAGGCATCTTGGGTAGTAAAGGGTTTATTTGGTTTACTACTCACAGTCCATTAAGTAGGGAAGTCTTGCAGGAATCTGGAGACAGGAACTGAAGCAGAGGCCATGGAGGAATGCTGCTTACTGCTTTGTGCTCAGCCTGGTTTCTTTTTTATATTGTTTTTATTTTGTGTGTATGAGTGTATTGCTTGCATGTGTGTATGTGCACTTGCATTGTGCAATGCCTGTGAGGTGAGAAGATGGCCTTGAATCCCCTGGACCTGGAGGTATGGATGGTTGTTAGCTGCCATCGGGTGCTGGGAATTGAACCTCTGCAAGAGCAGCCAGTGCTCTTAACCTCTGAGCCGTCTCTCTAGCTCCTTGGCCTACTTTCTTATACAACCCGTCTGCTCGAGGGCAGCACCACTCACAGTGGACTGAGCTCTCTCTCCTCACTTAACAGTCAAGAAAATGCCTTGGAGATATATCCACACATCAATCTGCTAGAAGCAATTCCCCACCCGAGGTCTCATCTTCTCAGGTGTGTCAAGTTGACAATGGAAGCTGTCCAGCACAGATGACTTCTCATTTTTATCTTCATCCACATCCACTCTTCTTTAATTACACATATGTTATATGATACATTATATCTGGTGCAAAGCCACTTTGTATAAAGGGAGTCGTTGTCTGGCTGAGGTGGTGAAGATTCACAAGGGGTATTTCGGCAATATCTGTTGGCAAAAAGCATCTGTAGTGAGGAACAACTTTGTAAGAATTTCAGCCTGTCCAACTTTGGCACTTTCTGACACAGGAAGATGTTCTATCTGATATCAGTTGAAAAGCTCAAAGAATATTTTATACTTTCCTAATCTCTTCTCCTGCAGAGATAATACCACTTATGGGGAGAAGAAAGTTTGTTTGGTGCACTTTTCAAATTCAGAAACGCAGACATAAGTTCTTATAATATGTACATATCAAAGAATGTTCAGATAAAAGGCTGTGAAAGCTTTTCTGCCCTGTTTTCTTCTTTAGTTGTTACTGTTGTGGAGCCACTTTCTGGGAAAGACGGTTCTGTTCTTTCAAGATAAAGACTCAAACCCTAAAAACCTGCCAAAACATCCAAAACAAAGTATTTCATAAAACAACTTATTCAGGAAAGAAATACATGTGAACATTTCTTAATCTTCTTTAGCACTCTTCTCTTTTATGTGAAGGCATTATTAGAATGTAGTAAGAAGGATGTGGCAGCCGACACACTGTGACTGTTGGGAGAGCAAGAGAGTTAAAGCAGAGACATTATCTTGCCGAGTTCCATTTCAGAGCTTCCTTTTTAATGACACTGTTTTTCATGTCTGCTCTCCTTAATTCATGAGAAACCACTTCACCTCATCTTCAGTCTGGCTGCTCTGTCTTGCTTTCTTTTCTAATGTAATATGAGTTAAATTCAATGCATCCATCTGCTCTGAAAGCTCCCTTCTATTCCCGGTACCCTGCCTCTCTTTAAAGGGACAGTATTATCCTTACTCACTGCTCTCATGGAGCCGTCTTGAAGGCCCCTCTTCTGTGGGGTTGCCTTATCAAATCATCCTTTCTAAGAGCTACCTGTCTTTCTCTCGTGTGCTTCTGTCTTCTCACTCTCCAAGCCTCGTGCTCATTTAGGTTGTCCTATATCACTCATCAGCTGCTGCCACAGCGTCTTGATTGACTTTCTGTCATCTGCTTCCCAAGTATAGTAGAGGAAGATTCAAAACTTCCACTTCTCAATACTCATCCCTACCTCTTTGTCCGTAGAATCTCATGATCCTTTATTTATGGCCAGGCAGACAAAGTATGATATTCCAATACCAATTTAAGCCCTTTCGATAGACATATCACTTAGTCCAGTCATCGTGACGGTGCAGTGAATACGGAAGGGGTTTTAAATTTGGGCAGGTAATGGGATCCATTGAATAGGTTTGAGCAGGTGTTAAAACTGACCTCTTTTTAGTCTCTGTCTTTGTAAAATGAAGATACTACAAGTATCTACATCACTGGGTTGTTGTGAGGCTTTCATGCAGGCATGTATTAACAGTGCCTTACCTACAGGGTATGCACTATATATAACTGTTGACTGCTGGTATCATACTAAACGGTAGGATAGAGGTCAAGCAACTGCCAAGGGGCTAAACCAGTGAATGAATTGGAGTTTGGATTGTTGGAGGCAGTATCCACTTAAACATATTTTACATCTTCTCTTCACAGAATTTTTGTGGCTTTCTGTTAAGGAATCCTTACATCTACAGGACTATTAGTAGTTTTCTTCACTTCCAACATCTGAGATGTCATACAAGCCATGGAAAGGTGGTAGGTGTCTCTGGTTTAAACCTCTGTTTGCTTTACTTGACTACTGGCCAGAGGTTATGGTTATCAGATGTTGATTCTCCTGGACTCCTAACACTTGGAGTGAAATACCTGAGTTAGACAGTGTTATGGTTGGAATCTGAAATGTTTCCACAGCCACATGTTATGAATGCTCTTTCCTCCTGATGGTACAATTTTGGGAGACTGTGGATATTTTAGGAGGTTGGGCTTAGATGGCAGAAGAAGATTGCCTTAGATGGTCACTTGAAGGCTATTTAACCGCTGGTTCTTGTCTCTTTCTCAGCTTCCTGGTCTGACTTGATGTAAATAGAACCTTCACCACATTCTCCTGCCACCACGACCTGAACTTTTCCACTATGATGAATTAAAACCTTTTGAAACCATGAGAAAAAACTATTCTTTCCTCCCTTAAATTGTTTCTGTTGTTTTAACCAGAGTGATGCAAAAAATAACTAAAACAAATAGAAAGGACTGATTTCTTAGGAAAAAGATTTGAAGTGTGGCCCTCATTGAGAAGATTAGGTCAATCCAGTTTCTCATATCACCAGGAAGGTTTTATAAGACGTTTAACTGTACTTCGAGTGCTAGAGCTGGCTGAGACACCCAGTATCTATCTACCTAGTATCACTCTCTCATGAAAGGAGCTCATATTCAGTGTGTGGATCATGTTCTTGGCTAGAAGATCCTTCTTGTGGTCCAGAGTGTCAGTGTCAGTTCATGATCATTAGCATTGGGCCTGGTTAAATGGTTTAGGTAAAGAAAGGCCCCTAAAGAGCTGGAGGAAAGAAAAGAATTAATGAGTACTTACTCTGTGCCAGGAAGACATGGGCTATATTCCAGCATACTGGAATTAACGTTCTATGCCTCATGGAGTTAAGAATCTAGCAGAATGAAGGATGTAAAGCAACTATTTATGGATTCACTTCCTCAATCCCTCAGGACTGGGATGCATTTCTGTGGAAAATGTGGAACATAAGTCTCAGAGAAGTGAGTTATTTTTTCAAATATCATGGGTTTCATAAGGCCGAGGAGCTGGGGTTCATACCCAAATTTTTCTAGAACTAGTTCTTCCACTTGTCCCAGAATCTTTCTGTCATTAACTTATGGTTGTCTTTAGGGCTAACATTTGGTAAAGGATGGCTTTCAGAAGTGAGCTTGTGTGATCTTGACTTATACCGGAATGCTGAGGAAATAAGCCAGCTATGTTCATTTTCCTGCCTAAAAGTCTCAGCATCAGACTTTCTAGTGTCAGTTCTCTTGCTCAGACACTAGATGTATTAGACACAGTTATTTCTGAATAACAAAATAACAATAATTCTTTCTATCCAGATTCTTCAAAGGTCTACGCTAATATAAAAATAAAGTTAGTTTTGTGCTTAATCCTTCTTCTGGAGCTAAACTCCAGAAGGTAGGCTCCCACTGCAATTCCTGAAGATATATAAAGTAGATACACAAATTTTATACTCACACTGGAAAATAGGAGTGAATGTGTGGTGATCTGAACAGGCTTGGAAGAGCTGTGTAAAGTAACAGCTGTGAATGTTAGTCTGTCACAGGGAAAGACTGTGCCTTAGTCCTCAGCACTTTCACAACACTGATGGATTAGCACCTTTCTACTGAGAGATTTCACATGCAAAACTTCCCAGCTCTCTTTCTCTAACGCTACATTTTTCATTCCTGTTTTTTCCATAGCTTAAGAACAGTCACTTGACTTGAAAGCTAATTTTGTTATCTGTTTATTGTCTGTCTTCCTGTTTCATAGCTTGAATGTCAGCTTTATGAAGGAAGAAGCTTTTATTTTTCATTCTTTTGTGTGTATGCATATGTGTGCATGTTTGTGTGTGCATGTGTGTTTGTGGCTGCATATTCACATGGGTTCTTGTGCTTGTGGAAGTCATAGGTCAAATGGGGTGTCTTCTTTTTCACTTTCCACTTTATTAATTATTGTCTTAGAAATGCAGAAATCAGTTAAAGCCTGAAGATTAAAACAAAAAATAGAGAACTTTTTATTGTCTGTTCATAGACCATATCCCAAGTGTCACCAGCTGATCTCTAGGGCTTGCCCTATTTAAGTGGATGTGAGGAGAGGCCTGGGAGAGAAGAGGAACTAGGGAGGGCTATGTTCACTCCTTCTTACCTTGTGTGCGTGTGTGTGTGTGTGTGTGTGTGTGTGTGAGAAAGAGAGAGAGAGAGAGAAAGAGAAAGAGAGAGAAAGAGAGAGAGAGACATACATAGTTGGGCTGAGGGGAATGTGACAGGTGTCATTTTCCTGAATCAAAGGGAGGGAGTCCATAGGGAAAGTCTTTATAAAGCTCTACCATACCCTGACCTGGCACCCCACAGTACAATTTGAGCTAGAGACCCTCTCTTGTGAAAGTTTGGGGTCCTTTTGGATATTTGAACAAGGGGAAGGAAGAGAGGAATTATCCAAGAGGAGGACTAGCAAGGCTGAGTGAATCCCTTCTGTTCAATACGGCAAAGCTCCTTTTCTCACTTTTAGATGAAGTATACACTTCTACATTTCTTAGGCACTATTATTTAAAGATTCAGGGGGGATTTTGTGCACTCTGTATTATTGATTTGGATATTGTTTGCTTTCTTCTTATTTTAACCGTATTCTTTTAAAGGCCCAAAGTTTCAAATAAAGGCTGACTTACTCTGAGGACAAAAATGCCTTTAAAATTGTAAGATGATAAAACTTATTCTGTATTCAGGAGCTTCAGTGGGATAAAAACAATTCTGGATCATTTTTTAAACAAAGTAGTTCTACTTGAGGACTTGAACAAGTTAGCCATGTAGAATAATTTTTGGATATATTAACAAGAGTTTCCAAGCTGCTTTTAAGAAGTTTTGCATATGATTAAAAAATTAGAACACCAAACTTTAAAACACACTTGAAGATTAAAAGTATCAAATCCATATGTAATATGAAGGCATCGTTTATATTTTTGTAATGTTTTATTTATTATTTTTTATTATTTTATGTGTATGAGTATATTGCCTGCATATATGTGAGTATACCTGTGTCATACAATGCCCTAAGAGGTCAGGAGAGGAGTCAGATTCCCTGGAACTGGAGTTACAGAAAGTTGTTAGCTGCCATGTGAGTGCTGGGAATTGAACCTGGGTCCTGTGCAAGAACAGCCAGCGCTCTTAACTGCTGAGCCATCTCTCCAGGTCCCATTATATGTGTTTAATCCTGAAGGTGTCATTTCTGATTTGAACGCTTCTACCCAGTTTCTACATCTCAACTGTCCACCATTACGTTTGCTTCTAGTGCTGGAACAGATAATGCTTATGAGTGTGTGTTAAAGGACATCATATTCTGATTATAGTTATAAGGGTCTTAAGCCAGGCATTTGAGTTTCTGACTGCTCACCAGGTGATTCCTTCCAACTCTTTCCCAAATCTGCTCATTGACTTTGGCGTTCAAATTGGCTTTCAGTGCCAACATTTTGATTAAGTAAATGTCATAGTTAGAAATTAAATTAGAAGCACTTATCAAATTGCAGTCAAGTGATATCGATTTCTAAATGCAATCTATATATTCACTGCAGCACATAGGGCGTGGGCTTGGTAGCTAGGAAATGAGCCGTAGTAATAAATTGGGTATGTTACATTCCTCAGCATGCTTTTAGCTTCCATTAAAACAATTACTGAAGGGAGGCAGGTAGATGGAGAAAGGCTGGGAATGCTGCGGACTTTAAAAATGTGTAGTATTTCCAATGAGCAGAGGGCATCACACTCTTAGGAATTCTTTTCTAAGGGAGTTTCTCTGTTGCTCACCGTCAGACTCTATTGGCTGCCTTTAACTTACTGCACAGTGAATTGGTTCTTCTCTGGGGAAATGCTAGAGTAGGCAGGATTTCCTTTACATCACGGATCCTTGTGGGTTTTTGTCCAATCACAAAACATTAGTGAAACTGCTGCCAACATTTCCTTACCGGCCCTTGCCTGCTGCCTTCAATTAGAGAGAACAGGTGTCCCACCAGACAGTTGTGACTACTCAGGGGGCATCTGAGCTGCCAGGTTAGTGCCAAGACTCATAAATGAGTGGCCAGATTGCTGCCCCAGGGCATGGCGGTTTAGAATCTCCCACACAGGGCCAATTACCTCCAGCTCAGGAGTAAAGGACTGTTGAGGTTTTCTCCCAGGAGAGTCCCTGCCAGGACTCAGTGAAGCCCCAAATTAATTGGGTATCGACCATGAATTTCCTGTCAAGGGGATTGTGATAACTGGGTCATTCTTATTTTAATCCTATATAAGGAAATTGAGAGATTAAAATAATTGCCTGGATATTTCTAGGGCAAACGGTAAGAAGTGAAGTTCACAGATAGAGCAGACCTCCTGGCTGAATCTTAATCTCACTTTATTCTGCTTCTCTCTCTTCTCTCTCCCCTACTCAGCTCCTGCACTTCCCTGAAACATTGCATGGTAGTGAAAAGAGCTTTGGAAGGACAGAAATTGATCTCATGCCTCTAATTTTTGACCTACTCAAGGGCATGACTGGGCAAATCCCTTCATTTGCTTACCCTCCATTTTTAAATCTACCAAATGAATTTTTAGGATTAACGAATCAGAAATGCAAGTGGTCTTGTGCTTGGTAAATACTGGGACATCACAAAAGTCTCATGTCTTTATCTCTCTCAGTATCCCTAGACCTCTGGCTTACATAGCATCAAGTGTTTCCTGATGCTCTTTGACCAGCCTAAGTTATTAAAACAATGATGAAAATCAAGCACTTTCAGATCTGGAGTCAATAACTGTTATGCCACTTACTGGCTGGCTACATCACTGTTATATTCATTCATTCATTTAAACATTATCTCAGAAGCAACACTGTCTTCTGTATGCTGGCTGTTTCAGGAGGTGGGGTCGGGGAGAAGTTTTTTTAAAAGAAAAGAATGAAATGAGAAATTAATCGTTAGAAGGCAGAATTTTTTCTCAACGAAAAATAAATATGCCCTATTATAGTACTTTATGTAAATTAACTTTCTATAATACAGTAGCAATAAAGTCCCGCCTCAAATAATTTTATTTTTTATCTCCTTTGCATTTGTTTTGTGAGGCAGGGTCTCCCTGTAGCCCCAGCTGGTATGGAACTCATTTATATAGACCGATCTGGCCTCAGTCTCACAAAGATCCATTTGCCTCTGCCTCCTAAGTGCTGGAATTACAGTTGTGTGCCACAATGCCCGGCCTATTTGCTTTTTTAAGGCAGATGGTTTGTATTTGTGTGTGTGCATTTATATGTATGTGTGATCATCTGTTTAGGTGCATGTTGTATGCACATACATGTGGAAACCAGAGGACAACACTGACTGCTGTTCCTCAGCACTGTCTATTTTACTTATTGAGACAGAGTCTCTCACTGCCCAACTAGCGACACCACCCCAGCACAAATGTGCACCACCATAACTGCCTTTTTATGTGGGTTCTGGGAGCTAAACTCAGTCCCACACACTTGCAAAGGAAGCACTTTAGTGACTCGGCTATCCCCCAGGTTCAAGGTAAATATCTGTGAGTTCAGCAGCAGATAAAAATTAAGAAGAGAGACAAAGAGTCTTGGCTACTAGCATCATTTCCTCATTTGTAAAATGGAGTTTATAAGAGTCACCTGGTAGTGAGGTTAGAAATCAAGGAGTATATGAATCTGGGAAGTGCCCAGAGCAGTGTTGAGTACATAGTCATAGAGTGTCAGCAAACATCAGATATTAATAGGCAGCCCTTTAAAGCAGGGTCTTGAACCTGTCCTGGAATTAACTCATTCCTGTGTTCTCGTTATTCTCAGAGATTGTATCTAGGTTTACTTCCTTTCATTCATGCCCTAATGAAAAGATTAGCATATGACATGATGCATATGACTAAAACTGCCACGTACTTTCCTCAACCCTCCCTCAAGCTCTCATCCATTGACGAATAACAGAAAGAACAGTCAATAGAAAATAAAATGTTGTGTATTTGGAGGGCTGTGGAGAGTGCTTAGTAATATATCTGAAAGCTGAAATGATGGGATAAAATTGGCTGGCTGATTCCTGGAAGACCTTTCCTTACACTAATGAAATGCAGTAGACCCCCACCCCCCGGCCAGTGCATCTGGTGCAATTTCCCCTTTGGTCATAAATTTATGCGGTCACAGACAGCTGAGCAATAAATTCTTTGTCTAATTTCTCATAGTTCTCCACTGGAAAGGGAGTCCTTCATGTGATTATGCCTGATATGAAAAATGACACTGTTCCATTCAGTCATAATCAGTTTGATTCTGCCTGTGTTATATATAATATTTAGGTTATTTGTATGCACTTAAAGGTAGGATAATTAAATAGAGTTCTAAGCACTTAAGTTATCCTCATCTTTATAAAAGTGTGTTTCTTTTAATAGAATTGACTTTGGGGAAATGCTTTGTATACTTGCTTTTGTGAATTGTGCTCTGGGATTAGCTATTCCCAACCCCAAGACAGACCCATACACACTCACTTGTTGCATTTTCAGGTGTAATATTGCTCCAGGTCAGGGGAAGGATTTCCTTCTTACATCTTAGGACACCATATGCTGTCTCTGGAAAGTGGCCCCCAGCCGTGAGCCGGCACTGATGGAGTTAAATGCTTCTCTGCTACATGTGCTCTCGCTCTTGTGGGATGAAAACTCTTACCGAAACCTCTTTTTACACTTTTGCCTTAATAATTGAACCTACAGTTCCTTAATATTCATACTCTCTAAGTTTTATTAAGAACTCTTTGTGGGGCTCGTTAGATGGCTCAGTGCAGTGTAAAGTGGTCTGGAATCCCAAGAGCCTAAGTAATAGCAGGTGTTGTGAAGCACATCTGAAACCATGGTGCTTCTGCGATGAGGTAGGAGGCAGAGAAGGAGGAGAGCAGCTGGAAGCTCATGGTGCAGCCAAACTGACACGTGAGGTTGTCTTTCTGAACTCTGTATGAGCAAATGTATGCACACACACATACACACACCACGCACACATACATAAATCTTTATAATAAACTCTGTAGAGTCTTCAACTGGAATTTGGCTCTCAAGGCAAAAAACAAAATAAAAAACACTGGTTTGTAGCATACATCCCCATCCCTTGATATTATCAGGGCTGATTTCAAGACATTGACATGGCATCACTGAATGTGCATTGGGAAGACTTGTGGACACTCATCATTTGGTAGATGGTGTGGCAGCTCCAGGGTATCATTATTGTGAACTTCATATTTTACACAAGAAAATTTATCTCTGTATTCCAAATTATTCTCCACACATTAAAAAGCATTAATCATACGAATTATACAGACACATTATATAATGTATACATACACAGAGAGACTTGTACAATCTGGTAGCCCAGAACTTTAGGCGCATTGATATCCTTAGCAACTGAGGGTCACATGATTGTGAGGGTAATCTGGTAACACAGCTTTGTTCTTTCAGATAAAGTCTAAGTGAACACAGAGATTAAGTATTAAAAAACCCCAGCTCTCCACAATAAGAAAGAAACCTTCCTCTCAGGTTGCTTTTCTTACAACCAGATGCTCTTATTCCACAAAGATAAAAAGAAAAAAATACAAACCCCAAAGCATTATTATGTTACCCTGGATTTTGGTTTAAATGCACTTAAATGAACAAGTATCTACTAAATTGGATCTCTCTTTACAGTTCCTGAAAACAGACTCAGATTACCAGGGGTTGTGATTTGTTTCTTTTTTGGCTATTCAAGCACAGTTCTCCGGGGATCTTACCTTATCTGGATAGACATTAACCCAGGGACTAGGGACAGCTGTGGGGAAACTCTCAAAGCCAGGCAACCATCTGATTGGCTAAGAGCTTGCCAGTGGTGACTCTGGTATTTGGGCTTGTGGGTGCCATTATGCTTTGGTTGTGTTCCCCCAGGCTCTTGGGATTTTGAAGTTCAGTATACCAGCTCTGTAAGCACGGACAGGTAGAAGGAAGAAATGAGTGTCTTTTGCTGCCAAGGAAAAATCATGATGTAGTGTCATAAGAGGCTTATTGTTGTGTCAAAAGGGGCTATGGTGTCAATAGGTTTCCTATCTAATTTATAGGGCTCAGGAAAAAGTGAATTGTGGGACACCTTGTTAAAAATTATTAACAATTTCAAGGAGTTAAGTCAGAACAGAAAACCACAAGTGGGGCTGAATGTAGATCCTGAGCAACTATTTGATTCATAAGCCTATATGAAGGATTTAATGTTCACCCTGGTGGTTGAACTAGGCCACTTTAGTAAGGACAAGATATACCTTTACCATCATGGGCAGGACAGCTCCGTCCATAAACGAAAAAACAGAGTCAGTATTTTCTTCCAGAAAACATCCTGGGTAAAAACTTAAGATACACACTAGCAGAGTGGCTGGTAAGAAATTAAGTGAAATTGAAATTGCTGGCAAAATCCAGAGTGTCA
Source organism: Eospalax fontanierii (assembly GCA_035773235.1). Lineage (NCBI taxonomy): Eukaryota > Metazoa > Chordata > Mammalia > Rodentia > Spalacidae > Eospalax > Eospalax fontanierii. The sequence goes on from CM069541.1 coordinate 32,917,579, forward strand.
ACCTGCAGCTTCCCTAGACAAGGGGAGATCAAAGCCTAAAGTTGAAGTTTAGTGAGAGCAATCCATGGAGTCTTCCCTGTAAGCAGGCATGACTGAGCAGAATAAAAGGACAGACTCATTCTCCACCAGAAGTCCTGTAATTCAGCATGTAAACAAAAGACTATGAAATCTGTGATTCTGCTCCCTGATTGATGGGAAATGTTTACTTGGAAACATATAGGCATTACAATACAGTTTAAAGTCTCTCAAAAAAAAATCATCGTGCCTTTATGACCAGTGTATTAGACAAGTTTACTAGGGAGGGTTATTCCATCTCTAGAAAGATCCTCCAGAGAGGAATGTGTCCAAAGTCCTGCTTCCACTCAAAAGCACAAAGAAGGGACAGTTCTTTTTTTCCACTGCTGCATGAAAGAAAATTGGGCATGGTGTCCGAACACGTGGAAGTGTCTGAGGATGGAGGCAGACAGCAGACATTAGGCGGCATTAGGGCGACAGTGAAGCTGTGGTCTAGAGTTGAATTAGGAATTAAGAAGTAATCAGGCCTGGTATGGTGGTGCCTGCCTTTCATCCCAGCACTCAGGAGACTGAAGCAGGCATATCTCTGTGAAACTGAGGCCAGCCTGGTCTACATTGTGAGTTCCAGGCCAGCTGGGGCTGCAGGGAGACCCTGTCTCAAAAAGCAAAGAGTAACAAACAAAGTGGTCAATAGAGGAGTAAGAAAAGTATTACTTCTATGTAACAACAAATGGGGAGTTGCATATTGTGTCACCATGGCTTCTAATCAGTGACCCTCCACCTTGCCAAGAGTTCAAAGCACCCATAGCTTCACCTTCTCATGACTGACAGCCAAGCATTTCTAATTTTCCTGCGTTCCAGCCATAATATTACAGACAGAGATTTACCTAAGATGAATTAGCATTTGTAAATCCCACAAGTTCTAAAAGAGGCAGATTGCAGTAGTTCTACATTATAGAGCTACTGATAATATAAAGATTGTTAGGCCGAGAAGGAATTTGAAGAAATCTGTCCCTTGATTTCTTAAATTTAATAATTGCCATTCCTATAAGCTCCACAAAAACAATGATTTGTATCTGTTAATTATTGATTCCCTGGTCTAAGAAGAGGATATGGCTTAAATTTGGCTCTCAAGAAGTATATATAAATTTTCTGTCTACCCCTCATTCTACTGTGTTGCATGAGCCTTAGATTTAGAGGTTAAACTTTAGATATGTTACCTAAGACTTGGCATCTCTCGGTTGTATATTCTCTGTGTCTGTCCAGTTGTGGAGTTCTGCTGCAGCCTCTATCTGTTACAAAAAGAAATTTCTTTGATGAGTGGTATACTGTATGTTTGTGCATAGACTGGTGCTGAAGCATCCCTCAACTCTCACCAGTGAAGCTTTCTCAAACAACATAGCGCTATCCACATAGAAGGCCACAACTGGCCAAGTTTTATAGAATAAATCCCGCAGAATATGTATCCTTGGATAGGACTCCTATATTGAACCTCACCCACCTATCGCTCAAGGATCATTGTGGAAGAGGGGTAGAAAGATTGTATGAGCCAAAGCTGGTTCATGAACTTAGGGAAGCAGAGTCTTTCAGGCTACTGGAAGCTTGCACGTGTGAAATTGTGGCAATGATGGCACTGGGCACAGGACCCATACCAACTCAAATTAGACAAGGGCCCAGAGTGGAGGGACAGAAATTAGTGGTGAGCCAGACCTTGATAGAGAACTCTTGGAGACTGAGTAGTACTGAGAGAGGGAGTGTGTATGCGTTACTTACACTCTCTAGATAGCCTGACCAGACTCCAGTGGATGAATTTGCCCTAAAGGACGTCTGGGCACTGACGTTTGACTGGATAGGACTTAACATGTATGACAGAATACATGAGGTCTGGTAGGTGTTGGGGGAATGGGTGGGAGAGGAGTTATACAAATAACTGTATGAAATGTATAAAACTCAATAAAAATAAGTATATATTAAATAAATATTGCTCTCAACCATGACTGAGTATGGGACCCCGAGAATACTCTTGAAGTTAATCATGAAAATTTCATTTAATTTCAGAGCCTGCTCTTTCTTACCATTCTGATCTGTGTGTGTGGGGGTGGGTATCTGTGTTAGTAAAGAGATCAGTTTTCCATAGAAAGTGCAGATGGAGATATCAGAAAGACTCTGCATAGCAGGTAGTCTCTCAGTGCCAATCATTTGTAATATCTTTGTTATTAGCAGTCGCTGATGTATCAAAGGGAAACAGTAGGACTGTCTGCCCCACTGCAGAGGAGTTGGTGGCATTATTTAGTATTGCCAGCACATAGTGTGAAAAGGAAGTAGGCTTATTTGAAGCCCTTAAATTCTGTTCAGAAAATGTACTTCTTTATCTTCACTTTCACAGACAACTTGTCGACTTCCACCACAATACAGACAACATGAAAGTGGCTGAGGCTCTCAGGCTAACTTCTGAATGGCATGTCCTTAAAAAGTGGGACCTATTCTACTACACTTTCATCACTGAGAGAGCTGTTCATTCATAAGGAAGGTACTTGATATGGAATTTGGATTTGTTCATTTGGTCCACTGTTTCATTTATCATTTTTTTTTTAATTTTTAAAAAATGTGTTTGTTTTGATTTTATGTATGTATATGAATGCTTTGCCTGCATGCATGTAAGTGCACCACCTGCATGCAGAAGAGGGTGTTGAATCTCCTGAAACTGGACTCACTGACAGCTGCTAGCCACCCTGTGGGTTCTGGTGACCAAACCCGGGTCCTCTGGAAGAGCAACCAGTGTTCTTAACTTCTGAGCCATCTCTCAAGCCCCTATCTATCAATTCTTTTTGACCAGTGTTGAATTTCTATATTAGAAGGGGTGTCTGGCATGTATTATATATTGCTTTGTAGCAAATTATTTCACAATGTCATGACTTGAAATGGGATCTCAGAGTAGTTAAGTACTAAGAACTGTGGTAACTTAGTTAGGTTCTTTGTTTTAGACTCTCACAGGCTAAAATCAAGATGGGGACTAGAACATCAGTTGCATTAGGTTTGCTATGAATGAAGCATCCACTTACAGGTATAGTCATGAGGTTGTTGGCAGGATACAGCTCTGCAAAGCTTTGTGGTCTGATGACCTCAGCTCCTGGCTATTGCCTAGAACCCTTCCTTAGTTCCTTGCTGCATGAATCTTTCCACAGAACACCTCACAACATGGCAGAGTGAGCACGTTAGAGGGCAAGACAGAATACTTATAGAAATGATAACTAAATAAGGGAAGCCACAGTGTTTTATAACCTCATTTTAGAAGTAATTTCCATTATCCTTATTTTACCCTGTTAGCTAGAAGCAAGTCATTACATAAGCACACTGGTTACATTCATTACATGAGCATCCTCCAGTACAGGAGGATGACACTGCAGGAGGGTCTGTATGAGTAAGGAAGACAGAGATCATTGGAAGCCATTTTAGATCCTGCTCACATCGGGTCTCTTACTGAGTCATCAGTCTACATATTTTAAATATACGTGTGCCAAGCCTGAAAGCATCAGTGAGCTCAGTTAGATCTCATTTTTGGTAAACTTCATAGGAAGATGTTCATGAGTGGCTTTGTTTTCTCATCTATGCTGAAGATGATTTTTTTTTCCCACTTTTAAATTTCTTAGGAAATTTGGGAGGAAAGGCAATGAAATCTATACAATCAAATGATATTTCTGTATGGAAATCTTCAATTTTCTAAAAGTAGGTATGAGGAAATGTCTGAGATAAACAGCTTCAAAGGCTTGCTGGAAGAGTTAACTTTTGGTTCACGTTTCTGAAGGTTCTGTTTATGGTAGGCTAGTTTCATTGCTGTTGAGTCTGTGATGAAATGGAAAAGCGTAGCGGAGAGACTGTTTAAGTAAAGCTGGTGGCTTGGAAACAATGCTGTGTGTTTGTATATGTGCAGGTATTCTTGGAGAGCGAGGTGGGGGTACATATGAGTCCCTGAAAGAGTATCCCCAACTCTAATAGCCTTACTTCCTTCCATTAAGCCTCACCTCTTAAAGGTTCCACTGCCTCCCAGTAATCTTTTAGGCTGTAACTGGCCTTCACCACACTGCTCTTAGGAGACATTTCTTAGTGCATGTTAAGATATCTTACTATTGGACTTATCAATGAAAGCATTGAGTAGACCTAACATTTTGACATGTGTTTTCTCTTTAAAACTTGACTGACATGATCTACTGCCTTCCATCATTTTTGTGGTGGTGATGGTAGTACTGATAGTTATAGAAGGGAAGACTAAGTTAGGGTTCTGATTATTGATGTAGCTAATATCAGTGCCTTCTCATATGCCTCAAACATCCTCAAACAAGGGACTTCTACCAGAAACATCTGTGACTTTCTCCATGAGGACGGCCCTCAGCAAACAGAAAGAACTGAAGGATTCACGTCACTTTGCCATGTCTTAGCCAGAGATGGACAGCAATTCAGGATAAATTTCTCAGTTTCTTCATCGATTGGGTGGGACAGAGCTGAACTGTAGGCTTTGTGCTCCTAAATTTCTCTAAAAAGATTGAAACTCAGTTGCCTACAGCTCGATAAAGGTGACTTTTAATAGTCATTTACTCTGCCTTGTTTCATGTTGTTAGTTCCTCAGGCTTCCCGAGACTGCTAAACATTAGTCTCAGAATCTTCCCTTAGAGAAATTCACTGGGAGACAATCAGTGCCGTCATAGGCTACGTGTTGAGGGCTGATCCCAGCTAGAGGCACTCTTTTGAGAGGTGGTGGAAACCTTCAGCTGTGGGACTGAGGTGGAGTCCTCCCTCATAAAAGGTGTGCCTTTGAAGGGTGTCTGCTCCTGACTACTTTCTGCCTGTTTCTCTTCTTCCTGTGGATCATAAAATGAGCAGCCTCCTCTAGTCATCATGCTCTGTCTCATGTCAGCTCTAAAACAACCAGGCCAAAGGGTCATGAACTGAAGCTACTGTAACTCTGAACCAAAAGATTCGTTCTTTACATTGTTTCAGGTAATCGCATCTGATGCTTGTAGAACTTCACTATGTTTGTTTATCATGGTTGGTGAATGTTTTATTCAATTTCTTTAACTGATTTTTCTTGGATTAGAAGAAACTTTTAATAATATGTGCATTTGTGTTTTCTCAGCTGAAGGAATTTACAAAACTTTGTGGCAGTATGATGTCATGTTATGGCAATGCCTAAACAAAAACAGCCTGACTTTTAATATCCATTAAAACCAAGAGTGGGGCCTGATCTGTTCTAAGAACTTGTTTCTTCGGATTTCTCTAAGAACTGTGCTCTCAGGCCTGATATTTTGGGACTATTTCTCCAACAAAGGCCTTACTCTCCATGTAAACAGTGTCTCCAGCATGCAATTAGGAAGGAAAAGCAGAACCATATCTTCTTATCAGAGAAGGACTTTTTTTTTTTACTTTTCTGACCCCCTACTGACACAGAACAGCATAAAGGACCACGAACAGATGTTATCAATCTAATACCACCTTATGTTTGCAACACATATGAGAATTCCTTGTTTCTAACCAATTATTTACTGCTTGCAACACTTGATATTTTCACAGCATGCACACACACATACATTATTGTGGGTCAAGGGCAGGGAAGGCCAAGAGGAATTAAAGCATATGTTTATGTTACAAGAGAAGCCTAAAGCCTAGCAAGTTTGTTTACATTATAAACAAGCTGAGAGAATGTTGAATTATCTCAAAACAGAAGACTAACTTTGGTTATAAGGTTAGGGAAGATTCCATTTGTCCAGAAAATAATTTCTACGGTTCTCCTTGTTGTTTAAATATTTTGGGAGGATTTCTTTATTTTAATTTTATGTGTATGTGTATCTTGCCTGCATGTATGTAAGGGCACCATGTACACACAATGCCTGCAGAGGTCAGAAGAGGGCATTGGATACTCTGGAACTGGAGTTACTTATGGTTTTTAGCTGCCATGTCAGTGCTGAGAACTGAAGCTGGAGCCTCTGCAAGAAGAGTCAGTATTCTTAACCACTGAGCCGGTTCCCTAGAACTCCCTGTCTGTGTTGTTTTTTTAAAAAGCATGTCCATATTTGTAACAGGAAGCATTCCCAGAAATGCTATCTCTATAATATGTGACTTTGTCATCATTGCTGTGAGTTAATATGAGTAACCGACCATCTGTCTGGAAAACTCTGTTTCCACGTGGTCGTCCACCACCTTTGACTCTTAGAATCTTCCCACCACCTCTTCCTCAATGATCTCTGAGCCTTTGGAGGCAGAAGTTTGGCATAGGTGTCCAATGCAGGGCCAAGTGTCCAGCAGTCTCTTGTTCTTTGCATGTTGGCCAGTTGAGGGTTTCTGTGTTGATTTCTATCTGCTGCATAAGAGAGATCTTCCAGTGAGACGTTGAGAATGTTTCTAAGTTTTTAAAAAGATTACCTCTTTGTTCCATTTGAGTGTATCATTTATACTTTATTGGATTTTCTTTTTGACTTTGTGGTCAATGACAGTATAGAAGCATGTTCACCCGCTGGTCTTTCAGTAGATGTTAATTCTCCCTCTTCTCTAAAGTTTTATGTTTTGTTTTTTCTTATTTACAAAACAGAATTAACAGGATAGAGGGATGATTTTTGTGAGTGGTTGTTTTATGTAATTGTAGAGTCTGAGAAGTTCCAGATCTTTCAAGTCTGCCTTCTGGAAGCTAAGGTTGCTGGCAAATTTGGTACTATAGGCAGTAAATGTCTAGTCTAAGCCTCAAGTTATGAGAACCTGGGAAATGAGAGTGTAGGCGTGAATATGAAGGCCATAGGACCAGGAGCTCTGATGTCCAAGAGCTTGAGAAGGTGGGTGTCCCAACCCAAGCAGAGAGTAAACCAGTCTCCCCGTAGGTTGAATGATGTCCACCTGAATGGCAGAGGGCAGGTCTTCATTCATTCTACTGATTCATTTCTTCTAGGAAACTATTCACAGACACACCTAGAAATAATGTTTTGCCAGCTTTGGGTACTCCGTAGCCTAATAAGATTGACCCATGTTCCTCAGCAGATAGCTTGATTTCCTTGGCTTCTGGGCTTCATTATATTTGGACAGAAATCAAATCTCCTCCTTAAATCTATTGCTGCAAGAGAGAAAATTAAAAAAAAACCATAAATCCCATTATAAATTCCCATTTTTAGCAGATGTGAAGCCAGTGAGTATCTCTCCTTCACACTTACCTTATGGGACATTGAAAGTTATGTATAAATTTACTAGTATACTGTATTACTTACTTTTCTCTTGCTGTGATAAAATTCCATGACCAAAAACAACTAAGGAAAGAAGGAATTTATTTTGGTGTAGTGTTCCAGAGGGGTAGAGTTGATAATGATAGAGCAGGCATGTTGTCAGGGGCAGGAAGCACACTGATCACATTTTCATCCTTGTATAGGAAGTAGAGAGAAAGCAGGAAGTTGGGCAAAAGTATAAATCCTCAAACTCCACCTCTAATAATGTACTTCCTTCAACAAGGCTCTACCTCCTAAAGGTTCTATAACCTCTCCAGACAGTGCCACTGACTGGGAACCAAACATTCAAATATATGAGCCTATGGGGAACATTTCTCATTTAAACCATGACAGATATTTCTTTTTTTATTCTATTTACTGTTTTCATTTTATGTGTATGAATGTATTGACTGCATGGATGTATGTGCACCCATGTCCTGCAGTACACAGGGAGGTCAGAAGAAGGAGTCAGATACCTTGGAACTGGAGTTAAGGATGGTTGTTAGCCAGCAGATGGGTGCTGGGAATCAAAACCATCTCCTCTGCAAGAGCAGCCAGTGCCCTTAACCCCTGAGCCATCTCTCCAGTCACTGGATGACATTCCTAATAGTTTCTACCATTAACTATCTTCTTATATTTCCCTCCCAGGTTTTGCTATCCAAGAAAGCACATGCTCTGGAAGGTTGTAGAAGGCTAGCTGGGGTAGAAAGGGGAAACTTCAGCTCAGAGGTAGGAAGGGAAGATTTCAGCATATAGAGGGATGGTTTCTAAGGGGAGAAAAATGTATGCCTAGAGACATTTCATGCATTAATAGTAGAGTCTTCTTACCTTGCTTTTCTTGGTTCTATTTTCCTAGCTAAAGTAAACCTAGCTAATTCCACAAATTGATGCTTTGGTTAATTTTCCAAAGTCATGTCCATCTTCCTTATGACTGTCTCTCTGATCTTGGCTTTCGGTTGTATGATAGCCCTAATTGCCTGTGGTCTATGAATTGTCTTGTTTCATTGTGTTATCATTACTCTATCTTTGAAAGATTGAGACACTGTGTAAATAAATGTTAACCGGATGCTGCTTTGAATGAGAGATGTCATCTTTATAATCTTTTACATTAACCACGTAATTGACTTTGTCTCGTTAGTTAAACACAATATGTAGCAATAGGACTTTGAAACTTTGGGTGTTTTAAACTTTACTCATAAGTAACAGTAGTTTATATGAGCAGATTAAAATGATAAATAACTTTAAAGCTTCCTTTATATATGCAATAAATGTCTAACTTAAGATTATTTTTGAGGAAAATGCCTCAACTCTCATCTATATGCCAATCTCAAGACATGTTGCTGCCAAAAATATGATGAAGTGCCCTTCAATGTACATATCATGGCCAGTACTCTCCACCTCTCTTCAGAATTTATGATTGCATCCGTGTGGTGGTAGAAACTTCGGGGAAGATATCCAAGAAAGCAAAGCATGCACAGAGCCATTTCCAGTCTTTAGCAGACATTAAAACTTCCGCATACGAGTAGCTATTAGGTGAAGCATATCATGTAAGTACAAAGATTTGAAGATTTTTTTGATATGCTGAAGATGAAAAAAAAAGGAAGCCAGACTTCAAATTCGTGTGCTTATTCATCCAAAATCTAAACTTTGCCCCGACCACCTTTGATAAAGAGTAGCAGTAAAGCCACAGGACTTTTCATGGTATAAATATCTGGATCAAAGATCAAATGTCACCAAGTCTATACATGAGTAGAAAAGTCTTCACATTTACTTACTGCATTGGTGTTCTGTAGTCTCCTGAAAACCAACTTTATGTACTTTTCCCCAAAGCCTGTCCAACTGATACTAAATGGTAGCTTGAAATCTACGACATTTAAGGTTATAGAAATTGGCAAGTCTTACAGTTAGTAAGACTTACTCTGCAGGAGCCAGTTGTTAAAGATTTATAAGCACACCACATTTCTAGTGCTTTTTTAATGCTTTCCTCATGATTACATCATTTATATTTAGTTTATTTATATTAAATTCCCCAGTCCTCATCATAGAGATTGATTGAATCAGCCAGTGATAGTGGATTTGAATTTCAATGCATTTGCTTCTCTGTAAGAGCAGGACTCCAAGTCTGAGCAATGGTTTTGTCCCTGGTTTTTCATAAACCAGGTAGTTTGTGGATGATAAATAGGAAAAAGGTAACAACTATAAACTATATCCTTTCTGATACTTATTATCATTAATCATACCAAGTGAAAGATGCCTTTTTATTCCAGTGTTTTAAATCTGAATCTCATTTAGAAAATACACGCCTCCAGTTATATCAATAATGAACTTAACCTCATTTTCTCTAGTTTTTGTAAATGTGTCTCTAGCTTAGATCCCTTCTTGTCCCATCATCCCAAAGCACAGAGCCTTGCTAGGGTGAGGCAGGGGCAGACTGCTGAAAATGAAATATGATCCTGCCTTTGCTGGCCTCACCAATCCCCCCCCTTCCTCTGTTAAATTTCTTTCTTCCCTAATCTTTCAAATTCTCTCCCTATCATGAAGCTCATCATTTATTATGCTTGTACAGTTACATTACATCTCACACTTTCAGTCCGAAGATGAGGTAGTCAGTAGGAAATATGGCCATCTAAAGTCCTGTCGACAAGCTGGTTAGAAAGCAATTGGTCATTTCCTTAAACTGGTGTTTTTTTTTTTTTTATTATCAAACACAACATTTTTATTGATTCTTTGAGAATTTCGTATATGCATACAATGTATTTCATCACGCCAATGCCTCCCAATCCCCCTCTACCTCCCGTCCAACCTCATATCCTCCCTTTAATTTTCATAACTCACTGAGTCTAATTTGTGCTGCCCATGTGGATTATGGAATAACCCACCTGAACATGGTCCACCTAGTAGGAGGAACACCCTTAAAAACTGGCTCTTCCTCCCACAACAGTCATCATCAGTCAACAGCTCCTCAGCTAGGGATGGAAACTCATGAGTTCCTCCCTGCTTCATTTTGGATTATTGACCTTCTTGTGCAGGCCTTGTGCCAGCAACCACAGTTTCTGTGAGTTCCTGAGTGCCACAGGCCCATGCTGTATAGAAGAAACTGTTTTGCCCAGTCTTCTCTGACCTCTTGTGCTCATAATCTTTCCATGTCATCATCTGTAACGGTCCCTGAGTCTGGGGGAAGGGTTGTGATATAAGCGTCCTATTATGGCTAAGTACTCCACAGACACTTACGCTCTGCAATTTAATCAGTTGGGAGTTTCTACATTAACTGCTGTCTTCTACACAAAGACATTTCTCTGGTGAGGTTTGAGAATTCCATCAGTCTATGGGTACAGAGACACATTTAGAAGGAGATTTGATACTGTGTCCATTTAGCAAAATAATAGTAGTAGGTTCACTCCTTGGGCCTATGAGACCGCCAGCCGTTGGTTCTTGACTGGGTTTACAGCAGTACCATACATTTCTGTCTGTGGACTCAGTCTTAAATCTAATCATGAAGTAGTTGGTCCCCCCATAACATTCATGACTCCATTGCACCCATGGGAAACTGGCATTTTACTTATTTATTTTTAAATTTCCGTGTTTTTATTTTATGTTTAAAGGTATATTGCCTGCATGTATGTAAGTGCATCCACATTGTGCAATGTCCACAGAGGTCAGAAGAAGGCATCAGATCCCCTGGAACTGGAGTTACAGACAGTTGTTAGCCACCATGTACGTGCTGGGAATTGAACCTGGGTCCTCTGCAAGAGCGGTCAATGCTCTTAACCACTGAGCCATCTGTCGAGCTCCGGGAAAGTGGCATTTTAAATGTGTTTGGTTTTGACTTGAGGAAAATGAAATATCGGTACCTGTTAGGAATCTTTTTCTGGTTTCAACTTGAAAGCACCATTCCTTTCCATTCTGCTGAACAAGTTTACATGTTGCTAGCTTTGAAGGGATTGAATGTGTAGGACTAAGTTAACTGGGTACCATATTTTCCAGTTAGTTCAACATTGTAGTACTCCTTAAGATGTGCTTCTTTACTTTTCATGGCCATAAACTGTCACCTGGGTATTTTCTAAGAACAACTTCAGCAGTTCTGATTCACTTGGTCTGGGATGGTGACAGAGCATCTTCCCTTCTGATCAGAACCCACATGATCCTGGCGCACATGGCCCAGAATCCACACTTTGAGTAGCAAGGCTTTTGGGATGTCAAGGAAGGTAGAAGAGCACCATATTCCCTTTAATCTGACTCTGAAAGGAAAGGTCACTATTTCTGTATGAAATATGGGGTCAATAAGTAAGTTCTTTTTTAAAACTTATGAACACTTAAATCATTTTCGTCTTGAGAAAGGAGTAGCTCACTAGCATTAAAGACATTTCCCAAGTTTTAAAATATATCTTGCCAAAATCAAAGCTTTAACCCTCAGGAAATAATTTGCTTTTGTGATTTGTATTTCAAAGTTACTGCTTAGATTATGAGAGGTTAAGAGTTTTTATCTAATCAGTAATAACTTTTGTTAAAACACATTTTAATACCTGGGTATGGAGAAATGGCTCAGCAGTTAAGAGCACTGGCTGTTCTTGCAGAGCACCTAGGGTTGGTTCTCAGCACCCACATGGTAGCTAACAACCATCCATAACTCCAGTTTCAGGGGATCTGACACCCTCTTCTGACATCTGTGGGCGTTGCACAACATGGGTACACTTTACATACAAACAATGCATCCATACACATGAAAAATAAAATATCAAATTTTTAAAATTTATTTTCATTTTATTTGTATGAGTGTTATGCCTGCATGTGTCTAAGTGCACCTGTGTCATCCAGTGCCTGTGGAGGACAGAAGAGGTCATTGGTTCCCCTGGCACTGGAGTTATGGGAAGTTTTTAGCTGCCATGTGGGTGCTGGGATTCAAACCTGGGTCTTCTGCAGGAACAGCCAGTGCTCTCAACCTCTGAACCATCTCTCCAGCCCAATAAATACAATATTAAAAATGTTTTAGCATCCAATATTCCTGTAATCTCAACAAATTCCCAGTTGATTTACCAAGCTAAACTGCTGTGAGGTGTTTCTCCAGAGGAGACCACTCAGACACAGGATGTTGCCAAAAGAAAGTCTTAACAGTCAACTGACTACTACATTGGGCAAATCTGTCCCAAGTGTAGCACAGGTCTTTCTCTGAGTCAGCCTTATACATAGGAAGAGAAGGAAAAGAAACACATTTGGGGGTGAAAAGTTTAAGTTCCCAAGCCTTAGAGTTGGTGAGTCCCTCTAACAATTCCTGTTGTACAGGAGCAAGCCAAGCAGAAAATACAGAAGCCATAGATATGCTGTTAGCCAGGGTAACCAGGTGCGTGCTCACCTTGTCTCAAATCTGTACTTGGTCAAACTTTCCCATTCCTATAGTGTGAGTAAACTGCATCCAGATTTAACTACTTAACTACTGGGTTAGCTAGAACATGGTATAGATATGGCCAATCTTGAGATGTGTCACCACAAAACAAACTTTTAAGGAGTAACAAAGAACACTGAAACGTCAAGTTTGCAATCTACCAGTAGTGAATTAACGATTTAGTACAGTCTCCTGACACCTACATAGTGATATTTCATGAGAATTTTATGTTTATCATGTGAGTGTACTTCTTCATATACTAGGACATTCTGAGTGATGGATATAGGAATGTAAAGTTGCCACACATAAAGCAGATCCCCGCCCCATGAAATTTTCATGTGTACAGTTCTAAGCAAACACAATCTGTCGGTGGTGTGTCCTTACTGGGTACAAGCTAGATGCTCAATCAATATTTGTTGAGAACACTGAGTCCTAAATAAACTATTATAGTTGTTCGCATTCTTGCCTACATAATTTAAATGATGCCTGCCACAAGTATGCACTTTCATTAGACCTGGGAGATGAGCAAGGCCTGTTCTTCAGACTTTGTGATTTAATTACGACCTCCATTCATCAAGCTTTTCTCAGCCACTTCAGCCAGTTTAGAACTCTTTCCTTTCCAAATATCCACAGCACTAATATTACTTCATACGGTTGCCATGTGCCAAGTGCAAAGGCACTATGAAATTCATGAACAGAGGGACAATGCCACATTATTTTTCTGAAACCCCTTCACACGGAACTAGACACAGAGCAGATATTCAACAGGAAAATATTAAACTAATTTGCTCCTTTACTAAGTGGTTGTTGACTATACTTTATTTATTAAACTCTTCTAGATTCAACTAAACAAAATACGTAATCACTTTAAGACGTTTTCTTATCAGTTCCCTTTGAAATACCTACAGAATAAGATATCTCCTAAGAAAAACCAAGTCAAGTGTTTTCTAGAGGCTCATCCAGGCATAGTTGCTGCTTCCTTTCCCCAGGGTTTAAATGAGATCAGATTTTGTTATGTTTCTATCAGGACTGCTGGTGGGAGTGTTCTCTATAAACGAGCCAACTGAGCGTGATGTGGGTGTGATTACTTTGACTAGTCAATATCAGAGAGGAAATCCAGTGGAATCATGGGAAATATAAGATATCATTCTTTTTATAATTTTATTTTGTGTGTATGAGTGTATTGCCCACAAGTACGTAAGTGCGCCCATGCTGTGCAAAGCTTGCGGAGGTCATAAGAGAGCACTGAATCCCCTGGAAATGGAGTTAGAGATGGTTGTTAGTTGCCATGTGGGTGCTGGGACTCTAACCTGCGTCCTCTGCAGGAGCAGTTACTGCTTTTAACCACTGAGCCACCTCTCCAGCCCTAAGAAATCATTCTTTTGGCATGTTAAAATATACACTATTTGTACTAGAAACAGTCTGGATCAGAGTCCATTTTAGATGCTTTAATTCAAGAATTTAATATTTGTGACAGCAGTATGAGGTTCATAATAAAACACACACACACACACACACACACACACACACACACACACACACATATAAAATGAGAGTGTGAGACTGAAAAAAAACTGAAGTCAGTCTCCCAGTATCCTGGGGGCCAGGAAAATGTGAAGCTAGGATAAAGACCAAGTGTCTGCCTCTGTGTTATACAGTCCTATACAGTAGCCACTGCCCACCTGTGACTATTTAAATTGATGCGAATTAAATAAAATTAGAGTCCAGTTCCTCAGATATACCAATTACATTTCTTGTGCTCAGTAGTCACAGGTGGTTGATGGCCACTTTGCTGGACATTCTCACACACAGTTCTATTGGACAGTGCTGCTGGAGCTTCTGCATTTGCTGGCGACCTTCTGGCCCTGTCCACATTTTGAGAGAATCACTTAAAGGCATGGAAGCTCATGAAAGCAGCTTTGGGCAGAAGGATTGAAGAACCAAGGAACAAGATAGATGAGGAAGGATGAGCCCTGTATCCTAGGCCACCCAGCACCTGGAGCGGTGGCTTTCTTACGGACTGCTCTGGAATATCCTGGGGAACAGGATGTGATGACAGAGGATGCTCTCCCCTAGACCACTAGGGACCAGGTAGTGTTAGTCAGTTTCCTGTCATCATGACAGAATACCTAAGAACCTCAGCATAAGAAGAGGAGAGATTTATTTTGGCTCATGGTTACAGAGGTTTCCATCCAGGGTTGCTTAGCTCTGCTGCTTTTGGCCTGTGCTGAAGAAGAACATCATGGCAGAAGAAATTGGGAGTGAAACCTCACCTTATGGTGTCCAGGAACCAAACAGAGAGAGGAAGAAGGGACAAGGTCTCAGTATCTCTTTCAAGGGCTTGTCCCCAGTGGCCTTACTTGTATTCACCAGGCCTCACGTCTTAAAGGTTCACTCACTCCCATAGCACTATTAATTTGGGGCTAAGCCTTTAGTCCACTGGAGGAGCAGAACTGCTAGAAAGAACACATATTATAAAAGGGGATTCATTGGATTGGCTTACACAGTTGGGGGTACTGTAATCCAGCAGTGATGGTCTACAAGCAGGAGAGGCTGAGAACCTGGGATCTGCTCAATACAGGAAGGTGGATCCCTTATCAATCCTGATCTGGCACT
Source organism: Eospalax fontanierii (assembly GCA_035773235.1). NCBI lineage: Eukaryota > Metazoa > Chordata > Mammalia > Rodentia > Spalacidae > Eospalax > Eospalax fontanierii. The sequence continues at coordinate 32,932,828 of CM069541.1, forward strand.
GAAGGTTGGAGGATTTCTAGAGAGTTGCTGGTCTTCATCCTACATAGAAAGGCTGAAGAAACTGGGTTTAGATGTCAGTGGAGTGTGGAGCAGCAGCAGCCGCAAGAAAAATGGTACAGACACACTCACCAGCAGGAAAGAGAGGCAGGAAGGCAAGTAGCGATACTGATGCCTCAGATCTCTTCACGTCTGAGCTGCTTTAAGAAGGTACGGCCCAACTGGGAATGGTGTAGTTAATCCTTCCGGAAATGTTCTCACAGGTGTCTCCATTGGTTCCAGATGACCTGTGGTAACATTCTGGTGGTTTGATAAACACTGGCCAGCTTCTCAGAATAGATTGACGTTCTCAGATGCACAGACCTATTTAGACAAACATGGAAATAAGAAACAACAGCCACAGCTGCCATGTACTATATTCCCAGATACTGTATCTTGATGCTCTAAGGTACTAAGCATAAACATACTCATTATTATTTTTATACATTGTATGTCCCTGAGTTTTCACAATTTTAATGAAGTATATATTACTGTTATTATCATTCTCATTTTACACATGAGGAAATAGGCACAGTGATTGATCACAACGCTGTGAACCCACAGGGTGGAACAGAGCCCAGGCAATAGGACCCTTTATCTACATTCTTAACTACAACAGAGGCTTGCTTTGCTTTCCCAGCAGGACGCCACTTCAGCTTGCAATTTCTATGCGCTCTGTGTACACAAACACTCACAAGGTGTTCATTTTTCTGTGGTTTTACATGATTATTCTAGTCTGGGCAAACATCTGCTGAGCTTCTAGAGACTATTTATCTTGATTGACAGATACCTCCATGGTGACTGGCTTGTGGTAGCAACTGGAGGAATCTTTATCTTTTCTATGTCATGCTTAGAATTTCCAGTCTTTCCTGTGATAAATACTTGTCACTTATTCTCATGTTTTAGAATGATCTAAGTAAGTGAACATTTGTGAGTTTGTCTTAGGAACAGACATTTGATTTCAGTTGCTTATCCTTCCTGATATCTGTTTTTAGTCAAAAACAACTAGAGATTACTCTCTCAAGAGGAGGATCATTAAGTTCAGGAAGCATCATTTGAGAATAATAAAAGTAGTAATTAAACACATAAATAAATGCAACAATTAATACTCCATTAATTTATCTTAGGGTGTGCCTTCCAGTACTGATACTATAAAAAAATTGGAAGTTTAATTTTTATAAAATTTCATAAGCATACACTGGAAAGAAAATCCCAGAGAGGGTTTGCACCAGCCTTCTGTAGATAGGTTGAGACAGCTAAATGCTGTTGGTTGGTTCTGCTATATCTGAACACTTTCCAGCAATGTATGTAGGAACAAAGAATTTGAAAAATGATTAAAAAATGAGGAAAGTCTTCAGCGAACATGGAAAATGTGGCATCAAGCTCAACACTAAGCACAAATATAATGGCATTTCTTCTACTTAGCTGAGACATATACATCAACTCAAGACACCACACTAGAGATTTGAGAGCTTGTCATTAACCTAAGTTTTAAGTTAGAATTAAATTCTAGTCAGTGCCTAGGATTACAAGGATGAAACATGATTGCAACAGTCGTATGTGGAGAACAGATGGCTAAAATGGGTGACCGACTCAAGAGCAAGGGCAAGAGAGAAATATGAACATTCCAACAAGACCACTCTGGGTGACTGTGATTCAGGGAATGCACAAGACAAAGGGCAGCCTCTGAGAACTGTTGCGGTGGACACATAATAAGTTGTCTTTATAGTAGCTCTAACTCTAGTGGACACATTTGCTTGTGTCTTTAAAACCATCCCTCAAAGAGGGGAAATAAGCTAAAGATGTGTAATATCTCATTTCAACCTCAACCACAAATTACTCTGAAAGAGACTACTGGGATTTATACTTCCAGAATACTAGTCTTTAATGTGCTATAAGAAACATAAGTATTTTCATACAGGTTATACTAATTAACTATGTGTTTATTAACAATCTGAATGAAGAAACTGGCAGCTCGAGAGGTGCCTCAGTGATTAAGAGAACTGGCTGCTCTTTCAGGGGGCCTGAGTTTGGTTTCTAACACCCACATGGTGGCTAACAACCATCTGTAACTCCAGTTCCAGGGGATCTACTAGCTCTTCTGGCCTCCACAGGCATTGCATGTGCATAGCATACTTGTATACATGCAAGCAAATTAATCATATACATGAAATAAAATAAATTAAAAAATTGTAGAATCTGAAGAAGCTTAGAAAATAAATAAACAATGAAAACATTTAAATAAAGAAGTTATACAGGCAAGAGCTTAAGCATAGGCGTGCATGTGGAGAGAACAGTGTGACTTTACGTAAAGTCTGATTGACCAGGGACAAAGAATGGTTGGAATAAGCAGTTAATTTGGATGCAGTATGTGGCTTGAAGGTTGATATTTAGAGAAGGCCCCCACATCTTCCAGTGACACTGAGTTGTCATGTTTATTTCTCCATTTAGTGAGCATAGCATTTTTACTGTACAGTATAGGAAAGGCGTATGTCTTGTAAGAGAGAAAAAGAATCTGTCAAACCAGTATTTAATAAGTATTCATTAAACCGGGACTACAGATTTGAACAAAACAACTACAATTAAAAATCAAATTAGTGCCTTTTGGTTGGCTCAGTTGAGTCTTTTTGCTTTCAAAGGGCAATTGAAAGGTTCATAGCCAACAATTCCTTAAATCCAGGAAGTCAATTACTTCTCAAGTGAAGGCTGCTAAATGCAATCAAAATGTGTGTGGACAAAGAAAAAATTGTATATTTATTTTTCTTTTAAATTATAAGAGTATTTATGCTGCTTCCATGACTGCTGTTCAAGGAAACAGGAAAGACTTTTGTAAATTCATCCACCTACTTTCTTGACACCTCTTAGAGCAGTCTTGCCCTGGATTTCCCACCAGCAACTAAATTGGCTGATGATGTTTTCACAGGGCCTCAGCTGTCCAGATAACATTGATGACTAAGACAGAGGGGCTGCTTGTGATATCCAGAAGTTGAAAAATAAAATTCCACTAAAAAACACATATTTAGTTTGAGTTCTATGAATATTCCAGTTCATTGCATTAATTTTATTTACTTTGAGAGGTCTATTTACTTGGCTATTTAAAAAAATGAGAGTTTCTTCATTTCCAAATTATATTTGCAGAAATCAAGGACTGGCTACATTACTCGACTTTTTATAAAGTGGTGAATACTATTGCCTATGCTGTTTTACTATGGGAAGGAAAATAAAAATAGAATCCTTTCTCCCTCTTTACTTTCCCGTTTTTTTCATTTTTTTAATTCTTTTCTGTGAAGTTAGACTTTTTTAGGTTTCTGTTAATTTTTTTCAACTGATTTATAGCAACATCATATCTTGAAATATATAGACATCTATATATTGTTAAATAGTTACAGAGATAACTAGCATATGTATTATGTTACAAAGTTATTATTTTGTAACAGGAAGTTTAAAAATCTACCCACTTGGTATTTTTCAGAAATACGTTGCTATTAATTACAGCCAACTTGCTGTATAACAGGTCTCTTGAACACAGTCCTCGAATCTAGTTAATTAAAACTTTTAAATACCTGATCAGTACACTACCAGCTCTCATTTCCCTAGACCCTGGAAACCACTGTTTTATTCTCTACCTTTGTAGGATCAGCTTTTACCCTCCACATGAACAAGACTGTATGGTCTTGGTTTTTCTGTGCTTGGCTTATTTCACTAATCTGCTGACCTCCAGATTCATCTACGGGGTCACCGATTACAGTATTTTATTTTTTTTTATCTTTTTGAGACAGGGTCTCCCTGTAGCCCCAGCTGGAACTTGCTATGTAGACTACTCTGGCCTTGAACTCACAGAGATTGGCCTGTCTGTGCCTCTCAAGTGCTGGGATTAAAGATGTGAGCCACCACGCCCAGCTTACAGTATTTCTTTTTAATGGATGGATATTCTCCTGTGTCCGTATCATCTTTTCTCCATCCATTCATCTGTTGATGGATGCTTACATCGATTCTAAATCTCGGCTACCATAAACACTGCTGCTCTCATAAACATGGAGAATAGACAGCTCTTCAAAATACTGATTCATTTTCTTTGGACTTCCACCCATAGTGCGATTGCTGAATCATACTGTACATCTAGTTTTAGTTTTTAGGGAACTGTCATAGTCTTTTCACAATGGCTGTACTGATGACCTTTCTCACTGACAGTTTGTGAGAGTTTTTCCACATCCTTGCCAGCCCTTGTTCTTTTGTGTTTTTTTGAACAGTCATTGTTGAGGTGCTAGGAACATTGTGTGTGTCATTGTGGTTTAATATGCATGTCCCTCATGGCAATGACGTGGAACATTTTTTTTTCACATATCTGATGGCCGTTTGCATGTCTTCTATTGATAAATGTCTATTCAGTTTCTTTGCCCACTTTTTAATTGATTGGGTTTTAAAACTTCTTGCTACAAAGTTGAGTTCCTTATAATTTTTAGATATCAAATCCTTACCAGGTTACTGTTTATAAAAGTAGTCTACAGGTCTATAGGTTGGGTCTTTACTATGTTATTCCTTTTGGTGTGCAGAAGCTTTTTATTTGACATAAACCTACTTGTTTAATTTCTGTCAATTGTCTATACTTTGGGAATGAGAGCCAAGAAATCCTTGCCCGGACTAATGTCATAGAGTTTTTCCTGTATGTTTTATTCTGATAATTGTATCTGTCTTGAAATTTTTATTACATCTTTAATAGACGTTTGTATACAGTGTGAGCTGAGGGTCTAACCTCATTCTTCTGTATGTAGATATTCAGTCAACTCCACCGTGTGTTCCTGATACCTTTGTCAGAGATCGGTGGGCTGTAAATGTTTGGGTTATTTCTAGGATTGCCATCAGTCTGATTTTACGCCAGTGTGATGCTGCTTGAGCACTGTGGCTTCTCAAGAGCTTTGCAAATCATGTGCTGAGATGCCTCCTGCTTTTGTTATTTTTATTTGATTGCATTGACTACTTCCTTCCCACCCTCCTCCCTCCATCCTTCTCTCCTTTCTTTCCATTCTTCCTTTATTTTTTTTTTCTCTTTTCTTTCTCTTTCCTTTTTATCAGCACTGGCCTAGCCTTGTGCTTAAAGGGCAAGTACTTTTTACCACTAAGCTATATCCCCATCCCATGGATTGTGTTTTCTGTGAAGGACATCGCTGTGGTTTTGATGGGTTTGCATTGAATCTGTAGACCCCTTTGGAGCACATGAGTATTTTACAATGACTAATTCTTCCAGTTCGTGAACACAAGCTCTCTTTCCATGTATTTTTGCCCTTCATCAAATTCACTGTAGTAATACTTCCCTCTGGGTTAAATTTGTTTCTGAGCATTTTTATGCTGTCGTAAATGGGGTTGTTCAATTTTAAGACAGTTTGCTGTTAGTGAATACAAACACTACAGGTTTTTATACATTGATTGCTGTATCCTTCAACTTTAATGGATTTATTATTTCTAAGTTTTTGTGAGCATATAAGTATATATGTTTATGCATGTGATTGTGCAGTATTTAGTATTTTCTATACATACAGTTATATATTCACCAAATAGGGCCAACTCAGCTTCTTAATTTTCAACATATATACCTTTGTTCTCAGTTTTCTGATGGTTTTGGCTAAGACTTCTGATACATGTTGATGATGAAGATGGGCGTTCTTTTCTTGTTCTGGGTTTTAGAGAAAGCTTCAACTTTCCTCTGTTGAAAATGAAGTCAGTTATAGATTTGTAATATATACACTTTATTGAGCTGAGTTACATTTGTTCTATACCTCTATATCATGAGGTTCTTGAATTTTGTCGAATGCTTTTTCTGCGTGTGTTGAAATGACAATATGGTTTATTAATCATGGATTTTGTTAATGGGATGTGTTGTGCTTATAGTTCTGGGCACGTGGAACTGCTATTACATCCATGTGATGACTCTCACTGGATCATAGTAAATGATCTTCTTAATGTGCTCTTGAATTTGGTCTGCTAGTATTTCGTTGAGAATTTTTGTCTCCGTGTTCATCGGCAGTACTGGTCCTATCTGGTTTGCTTCCCTTCTCCCTTCCTCACACCTTTCCTTCCCTATATGTCTTGTGTTCACTTTGGCTTTGATATCAAGATGTAAAATAATATTAGAAGGATTTCCTCCTCCCCTAGTTTTGAGTAGTTTGAAATTGGTGAATAGTAGGAGTTGGTCTTGGTAACGTGACTTTCTGCTCATCTCCCTTTGGGGTTGATGTGTTATGGGAGGAAGAATTGGCCTTTTTAACACTGGTTCTTGGGATTTTTGCATATGTATGAAAATATTTTCAGTCTTGAAGGTCCTTGCATGAATATTGTAATGCAAACTATTTATGGAAAGAAACCTGATTAGCAGGTCCCATGTGTTGGAGATGATTTGAGATCAAAGTTAAAAATGGTTATTTTTGTGTGTTATGCATGTAGGGGATCTTCTGTTATCTTCTTTGACTCCAGGGTGCTTTCTTGGGTGTGGTTCAACATTACCAATGATGTACATGAACCATGGTTACAAACTAGATTATGCCATCATTCTTCAAAGCTTCATACATTTTCCTGTTGATTACATTTCTTAAATGATTACATTTCTTTTGGACAAGGAGCCCTACCTTAAAAGTTTAGCCAACTCTAACATTAACACACACAATACAACTTCAACAACAAAATCAGTGGTTTTTAGAGTCTAACAAACACACAGATCTTGTTTACAGTTTCGCTGAAAAGCCTCAAGTATTCAAATTCAGTCACAGACTATATTACATACCCCTTTGACCACCCACTAAGGCTGCATAAAGAAACAGATGCTAAGGTCCAGATTAGGAGTGAGGAAGAATACATACCCTTTTCCACAAGACGATATAGCAAAGGAAAGTTTCTATCTACTAAGTCTATGCCACATGTATGTAATTATATGCTCAAAATCCTCAATTCAGCTTCCAGAACCTTGTGTATGCTGAGTACACTCCCTATCACGGAGCTTCATTCCCAGTCACCAATACAATCTAACACTGCAGTTCCTAATGTTGAGTCCATTCATCCTCTGAACCTGCCTTGCTCTTCCTCTTCTCCCAGAGTCAGCTTTGGGTTGAAGTTTTCCTTATGTTAATGACATGGGATTTTCCTCCAGATTTACTTGCATAAGTCTAGAGATTCAGTCTGAATGGTCACTCTAGAGCCAAGTAGCCAAAAGAAATACAACCACTGACTGGTTCAACTCAACACTCTGCCTTGGAAGAAAGATATAAGTTTACACTGAAAAAGAACTTAATCACACCATTTTTTAAATATTCCTTCTATGTGCCCACACAACACACACACACACACACACACACACACACACACACACGCACACACACACCCAACACACTTCTAAATAGCAGGAATCAAGAGATGGAAGAAAGGCATTCTCCTTTTCAAATTCTCAAATAATGTATCTATCCCTTGAATTTTCTACCAATTCCTCAAACTTGAAGTATCTGGAGACATAAGACAGACAGTTCTTTGTTTCTGTTTTACCCCAGTCTCTCACTTGTTTATGACAATACCCACTGGATACCTACTTTTTCTTTTCCTTAGTTAAAGAAGTTAGAAAGTCTTGCAATTATTAAAGCCAAGCACTTACATTTGCCTGCAGAGGCAAGCTACCCAACACACAGGGTACTCATTGCAGTAATCAGCAGCATTTACATCTTGACATGAACTTTTGTGAATACTTTGATATTAGCAATGAACTCCAAGGACTGTCTAGCTGATGCTTCTGAACAAATAAATAGGAGCACTTCTAATCCTCATCCTACAGCTACAAGGACTTGAGCATGCACAAGATCTTAATATGCCCCCTAAGGAGCCCTAGGCTGAGTCCCGCTAACTCTTCATTTAGATTCCTATTAGCCAATATAGTTGAATCTGGGAATTCTAATTTTCCTCAACTGTTGAAAGTTAGATGCCAAACCTAATAATCTTTATTTGGGATTCTCCTTTCGTTCGTGCAGCTTAAAAAACAGCCAAAACAAGTGGATGAGATCAAAGAAATCCAGCTTTTACAATTCCAGGCCAGTGGGACTATAACTGCATTTTGTGTCTTGTCTTGAGACATTTGGGCTGTTATTTGTCTGAATACAATGATTCTTCAAAAAGCTAGGTGTAAGCATCAAGCAAATGCAGAAAAACAGCATGCCTTATAGGGTGGCACTCAGCACCACACCTCCTCTAAAGCAGATGAAGCTCATGTTATCTTTGACATTTCATCTATATAACATGAAAAATCATCTTCATTATTAAGTGAACTGATTTGTTATGTGCCATTACTTGAAATTGACACTATCTTACCTAAGACAACTACTATTTTTCATTGGTCTTATGTGTCTGTGTCATGGATTTTAGAATAAACTCACTGAATTTCTGTACTATTATCTATATTTGATAAGTTAGAAAGTCAAAGCTCAGAAGTGTTGCTCATAGTGGCAGAGCAGGTATTTTGATCTGACCAAAGTCTGGACTTTTTTCTGTTGATCTAATATTAGAACTCAATTATGAAGTCCTTGGTCACTTGCAGATATTTTGTTAAAGCTTGTGTTCAGTGTTTCCATTCCTTGCTGACTTATTTCTGAATGTGTGTCCATCCATGGATGTTATTTAAGATACAAGCCTCTCAATGCATAAACCCTGTTTTTTCATGACTAAATCTCTTCGTGGTTTTCAGGAAGTAGAAATCAGAGTTATACCATGGGATTCAAATTTCTTTTGAAATAGAATTTAGGAACAAGACAGCCTATATTCCAGTCCTGCCTTAAATGTCAGCATGAAGAAGTAGAGAGCTGGGGATTTTGGAATTTGGTAGATGAGCAAAAATCCCAACAGTGGACATCTGGTTTTTACCATGCTGAATTAGATGTGCCAAATAGATATATCTGAAAATTCCACTGAAATTCCAAAGAATAGGAAAGTTTAAAAGTAATAACACCAGTGGCATTTACAGAGGAGACTACAATTCAGAGTCTGGCCTGATGTTTCACTGAATCCACCACGGAAGGGGAAGGACTGAGAAATTCTTTCCCAGACAATGTCTTCTGTGTTCTAGCACGTGACTGGAAACTGTAACTGAACATCCACCCCATGCCCAACTCAGATTGATGAAGGGTCACATAGTCAGAAGATCTCAGAACTATTTTACAGTTTGCATGAAATGCCCTTGGAACCGGTCAGAGCTGTCTTCCCTTTTCCGTCCCTTGTGACAGTGCCACGACCTGACAGTCTTCAACAATGAGTTTTTTTTCTCCAATTCCTGAAGCAAATGGAACATTAAAGACAAAACTCTGCAGGAGGGAAAGAACCTTGAACAAAACTTCAGTAGCTGATATGCCATGAGAGAGATGTCTTGTGTCATGGGATATTCAGTCAGCCAATGAGATGAAAATGAACGGGGAGATAGATAGGTGGGACACTCATACAGAGGGATGAAAAGAAGATCTAGCCTCAGTCCAGTGGTCCTTCATGGAATAAATATCTGTTAGGAATCACAGATGAGGCTGTAGGCTTACACACTAAGAAGCAAAGGAAAGGAGTGGTGTCTTGAGTGGGTTCTAAGGGGGAGAAGGACCATCCATCCCAGCTGTCTCATGACAAACACTGGACTTGGATAGAAAGATGAAAAAAAGAGGAAACAAAACAAGCAAACCAAACCCCAAACCACAGGAAATGATTTAGAAAAAGTGAAGCAGGGAGAACACTCCGTGGATGTGGCGAGTGTGACAAGGGAACATTTCAGACACTTAACTCCTTCCACGCTTCTCTTTTCTCTGACCTTGCCATGTCTACCACGTCTACCCTGTTCAGGTTGCTGGACAGTTCTATGTCCTGTGCCTTGGTCAGGGATGAGGCAGAGTAAAGTTAGAACAAAGAGGGCCTCACTGACCTTGTTTCCAAAGTTTCAGGCCCTTTGGGGACTGGAGAGGACGTAGATGTGGCCACACATTTGCAGTGAAGAAGAAGAAGGAGGTGTGATTTTCTACCCCCAATTGGCAGAAGTGGATGAATTGTTTCAGAGAGTCAGACTCTGAATCCTACATTCTTGGGGGAAGCCTGGTGTTCAGAAAAAAAATAGGTCTTATGAGCTTAGCAGCGATTTTGATGTCCCATTACAACACAGAAAGATTATATTATAGGGCATAAAATGAAAAGAAGAAGAGTCTGTGAGATGGCTCAGTTGGCAGAGGTGCCTGTCACCTAGGCTCATGGCTTGAGTTCAGTTCCTGGACCCACATAATAGAAGGATAGATTCTTATAAATTATCTTTTGACCTCCACATAAGCACTATGGCATTCCTCCCACACAAGTAAATAAATGTAATAAAAGTTTTTTTTTTTAATTAAAAGAGAAGGAGCCATCAGATTCAGGGGCCAAGCAGAGAGAAGCTAGTGATAAGTCTTCTGGTGGTCATCTGCAGAATTCTGAGAAAGACTGCATGTTATGAAACACCAGATAAGAGTAGCACATCAAAATGCCTAAGTCACCCCAATTCTATTACAACACTTGAGTAGGGGAAAGGACCCCAAGGTTACTTGAGATTAAGTTTATGTTATTCTAGAAGAATAGAAAATTGAAATAGATACTAGATCAAATAGATACTATGATAATTTGCTAAAATGTTATATTATTTGTAAAACTGAAATGTAGTCTGAGATTAATATTAATTACATTGGCAGTAATGATCTTATTACTTTCCTATTGTAATTTCCATTTACATTCTTTCTTTGCTTAATTAAGGGCAGTCTTTTGAAATGATAATAAATTTTATTAATTCCTTAGTGATACTTTTTGAAATAACTAGAGCGTCTAACATAAATAATAATCTGCTATTATGAAGAATTTAAACTAATTCTAAAGACTTAATTCAGGTGATTCAACTATGTAATAATGAAGTCCTAAGAATCAAGGAAAAACATCTAAATGCAAACCTTACTTCAAACATTCTCATTCCCAGGAATCAAGCATATGCAGGAATTCCTCTTAATGGAATACACTTGCAAGCTAGTTGTCTGACCTTGGGCTAAGCAAGACCAATAAGAAAATCATTTATATAAGTGAAAGCCATTTCTAAAAGCAGTCAGCTTTTTAAAGCTGCCTTTAATCAAAGAGTGTTGGAGAGAGGCTGCTTACAGGCCCATAGAACACTTTGATGTGTGTCCTTTCCTCCTGGAGATTATCAAGCCTGCAACTCAAGACCTGTCTCCCAGCATCCCTTCTGTTTGATTTGCAAGTAAGTTTTTCAATGAACCTTACAAAACAAGTAATTTGAACAACGATGTGTGACATTTTATTACTTCCTTCCAAAAATAAATGACAAGGCAAGACAATTTGCTGCTACAATTTTCAAATGACATTAAAATTCACTTATTACTGATATTTATTTCACTGTGTTAAAATCTTCAGAAGAGGTGTATTGGTCTTTAGATAGATAAAATATCAGCTTGTAAATTATGGATTATCATCCATACTTTTCTTTATAAATCTTCACAGTTGTTTCACCTGGAAACATTTTGTTCAAACACACTTTTCATTTTGTGGTGGTTGATACTCCTGGTTCACCCAGCTCTTCGGCTCCTACTTTCCGTGTAGAGAAAATAAAAACACTCTTTTCCCTCAAGGAGCTTCAAGCACCCTGTGAGGAAACAGCGAGGGCACTGATGATGACTGCAGTTCTGTGATATAAGCAGACTTGGAGTCTGCACACAACTGACTGTGAAATGACTCGCAGGGAAAGCCTCAACTCCCACCGATGATGGGGAGGAGTCTGGCGGCATCATGTGGCTTGCCTTTGAAGCTCTGATGGAACATCTGCATTACTCTGCTCTCCCAAAGGGGACACTTTTCTGACCTCCCCTTTGCTGGTCCCAAGGTGTGCAATAATCCCCAAGGACAGAATTCAAGACTCAGGGACCTAAAATTATAAAAACATAGACAGAGGCTCAACAGAAGAGTCAGTGCTAGAATGAGAATAAATAACTGAAATTAACACAGTGTGGGGAAGGACTATGGGGAATTCCTTTGTCTTTATCGCTATGGATTCAGCAAGACTCCAGAGGCATATGGATTCCCCGCTGAAGTAGTTAAGGAAGGCATAGTGTACCTAAGACCCTGGCTCTCTTTATCTCCAGAAAAGGCAAAAAAGTTTCTAGTTACTCTTAGATCATGAGATATCCAGTGAGAATTAGGATATTGTGGGAAAGTGAGAGTTCCAGGCATTTCAGGTCAGTGGTAGAGTGTGGCCACAAGGAACAGTACCAGGTAGCCACAGGCTGAGAAGCACAGCTTCCTACCCCAGTTGGAAGTCAGAAGGGTCTCTTTCCAGGGTTACATAAAACCTGGAGAAGACAATTGGGTGTGGGAGAGGGCGTGTTCAGGTCACTGATACATACTGGACTTTCCGTATCTTAGCAGCACCTTGAGTTGGTTCCAAATCATAGTTCCTCGGCCTTAGCTGATAAGTTCCCTGATAGGTTATCTACTCCCAAGTGGTCACAGGAGCACCACTAAATGACTCAGTCCATTATACATACATATTATATATATATACATATATATATATATAAAATGTATGTGTAACAAATAAATATATGTAACAACAATTATCAAAGAAGAGAATGAGAAACTGGAAAACAGAGGCCGTCAGGGGAACTTGTGAAGGGCTGGAAAAAGACTGGGAAGGGAAGATACGATGTAAATGCAATATTCATGTATGAAATTCTCAATGTCTAAAAATTAATGATAACAATGGAGGACATGAAATCGGAAGAGGGAAGTAAGGGGCGGAGAAAAGGGAAGGGTCTGGAACCTCTGTTGTAAATAATATGAGAAAATAAAACTGAAGTAATATAGAAAGACATTGTTTGAACCGGGGCCTCATAGAACACGTCGGGCTCTTTATACTGGGTAAAGAACAATGGGCTGAAGGTATTTTGTACATCTGAGTGAACTTGCTGAGTAATGAGAGAAGACAGACGCGGCACTAAAGGGGCCCCGTCAGAAAGAGACATCCCAGCACAGGCAGGGTGAGATTTAAGAAGGGACCTGTATCGCTTGTCTAGTGAAGCAGACACAGCCGAAGCTGCAGTGACCGAGCAGCCCCAGAATAGGGCTTCTACCTTGCTCTTTCCAAGTTAAGCACAGGAGTCAGCACTTCCATCTGCCCATCCAGACACCACTCAAGCCCCCTTTGTGACTTGCTTCCTCTTCCGTGCTGACTTTAGTACTGATCAGAAAAACCTCAATGTGCAGCTAGAGAGATGGCTTGGTGGGTAAGAGCACTTGCTACACATACATGAGGTCCTGTGTTCTAATCCTCAGCACCCAGTTAAAAGCTGAGTAACCCCAGCTCTGAGGAGGATAGAGATAGATGGATCCCTGGAACTTGCTGACCAGTCAGCCTAGCTAAAGAAAATGGCAAGGTCCAGGTTTAGTATCAAGGCATTACGGTAGAGAGTGATAGAACAGGACACCCAGCATCCTCCCCTGGCCATCACACACAGGTATGCAAATCTGGGAGCATGTGTATCCACTCCCTCCTGCATTTACAGAAGGGGGGGGGCGGGGGGAATGAATCTCAACAGGTTCAAAGGGGGTGGATCTATAGGGTCCCTGGGGCTCCTTTCTCATAGGAGCATTGACACCCTCTCTGGGCTTTGTTCTGAGGCGTGGCATCCAGTTTTTGACTAGTGCATTCCCTGAGATTCAGTCTCCTGAGATTACTTTTTCATCTAGAACTCAGGGTCCACTGTCATTCTTTTCCTTTATTATCACAGGATTTGAAAATGGAAATAATTCTCGAAAACTATTCAGCCTATCATCTTTTCTGCTACCACATATGTGTAAGCTGAGGACCAGAGAGAGGACATGACTTACCTAAGAAAATTCAGCTTAAGGAGAGAATATAGCTTATGAAAGAAACTTAGGATAAAAGCAACTGGAACACTACCATTAAAAGATAAGTAGGTGCTGGACACGGCACCACAATGCCTTTAATCCTAGAACTTGGGAGGCAGAGGCAGGCTGTTCTCTGTGAGTTCAAGTCCAGTCTGGTCAACATAGCAAGTTCCAGGCCAGCTGGGACTACAGGAGGTAGACCCTATTTCAAAAAGACACTGACACACAAAAAGATAAGAGACAAGACCGGTGGAGAAGGAGACTCAGAAAAATTAGGCTTGAGAGATAATGGGGAAGCGAGGGTTAGAAAGAAGGGAAGGGCTCAGATTTTAGTGCTGTGAGAGGAACAAACATACCTTGGACTGGACTTCAGGGCACAAATGTCCTCTGGTGAGGAAGGCAGCCTGAGGGTTAAAGAGGGATCAGAAGGAAGTTTGAGCTTGGGGATGAAGCAGCTTTACCCTGGAAAGGAAGAAAGGCTTCATTCTCCTATCTACCGGAATGTTCCTGAACCTGGATCAGTGGTGGGCTTCTCGTATGAGAGGCCGCAGAGCAAGCTGGCGAGTGGGACAAACAGCTGTCCTGGACTGAACACTTCCTGTGGGGAGCGCAAGACTTTTCCGGGATGGAAGAGTGAGGTGCACTGGGCAGTGAGGCAGAGCAGAAAAAACTTGATTCTAGGCCAGGATAGATTCTCAACTCCGTTTGAGAAATAGATATTTTTGCAAACTGTTTTTCTCAGATTTGTGCATCTTATGTTTAAGTAGCTGATGAAATAAATGATCTGCTACTTACATGTGACAGTTACTTTTTTCTCTTCTGCCTGGAGGTATTTTAATTCTCCGGGGGAAAGGATGTTGTTTCTGCAAATCTCAAACATAACATGCATCAGAGAATTTAAGGAGAAAGCTTTCATTCTCTTGGATTTAAACACAAATGTCTGCAGCTTCTTCCACTTCTGTTTAAAGCCACATCGTAAAGTGCTATCACAAACCAGCTCCCAGAATGAGTTGTTTAGCTCTATAAAGTTTATTTGCGTGGGAGTATATAGGCATGGCATTTATATTCCACACACAGTTAAACTATATTATCTTTTAATGTATACTTTTTAGTAAACTTTTGAACATTTTATTCAAAAACATCTACTATACTATCTTAGAAAACATCTACTAAACTATCTTAAAAACGCTTGAAATGTAGGAAATTAGCATTCTGGTACCAAAAGGCTAGAACTCAGGCTTTCAGGAGCATTTTTTAACATTGTGTGTGATGGGGGTATATGTGTGCATGTGTGCGCATGCATGCCACAGTGCACGTGAGTTGGTTCTCTCCATCCACCATATGGGTCTCAGATATCATCATGCTTGGCAGCAAACATCTTTAAGTGGCTGAGCCATCTCACCAGCCCCTTAGTGGAAATTTTTGAAATTTTTCTATCCATTGCTTACTTCACTTTTGTATTAGTTTTTCTATTGTTGTGATAAAACACTGTAACCAAGGCAAGTTATAGGAGGAAGAGTTATTGGGCTCACTGTTTCATAGGGATAAGAGTCCATCATGATGGAGCAGGTGTGGCAGGAGGCAGCCAGAGCAGACAGCTAAGCGCTCACATCTTCAAGCAGGCACAGGGAATAGATCCAGAGGTTACAGTCTCCCTGTTGGATGGTCTGTCCTAATTTGCTTTCTGTTTCTGTGATAAAACATGGATCAAAAGGAACTTGAGGAGAAAAGGGCTTATTTGGCTTACATGTCTGGATCATGATCATAGTCCATCACTGAAGGAAGTCAGTACAGGAACTCAAGTCAAGAACCTAGAGGCCGGAACCGAAGCAGAAATCACAGAGAAATGCTGCTTACTAGCTTGCTCCTAGGCTCACATTCAGCTCATCTCTTATATAGCCCAGGCTTACCCACCTATGGATGGTGTTGCCTACACTGGACTGGGCCCTCCTACATCAATGAGCAATTAAGACAATGCCTCAGAAGCATGCCTATAGGACAGGTTGATGTAGGAAATTCTTCACTTGAGGTTTTCTCTTCTCAGATAACTAATTTGTGTCAATTGGACAAAAACTTACCAGCTCAGATGGCATATTTTGCAAAGTTAAAATCACTTGAAACTTAACATATTATACATATATATATTATACATATTCCCCATATATATATATTCCCCCAACAAACAGGAGCATCTCTCATTGCATGATCATTTGATCATTTGTTACATGACTTTTCCTGGGCGTGTTTAAGGGGTCTGTCTCTTCATCCCCAGATAGAGAGGCCGCTGACAGACCGAAGAAAGGATCCTGTTAAAGTTCAGCTTGGTGAACCAGTAAGTTTATTGAGGTTACTTATAGGAATATGGGTGAGTCACAGGCAGCTACTCCACTGAGAAGTCCTACCTCTACCTCGGTCAGTTATTTTCTTCTTGTTTATTGGCACCTGGAATCTCAGCATGGGGAGCAGCCTAGAGAGGCTCTCAAGAAAGCCTGGTAAATCGCATGAGCCTCTATCCTTCCTGAGAGTCCAAATAAATACATAGAATTATTTTCTTCTATTTAGGTCAAGGCAACAGATACTTTTTTACAGAGCAGTGATTAGGTATGAGTCTCTGCAGTAATCACTACCATAGTAAAAATATGTGTGTTGGGGAGGGGGGGCTAGGGAGGGAGAGAGGGAGTGGGGTCTTCAATGTAAAAGTTTCCTTTGACTCTGACTGAAAGCAGGAGTAATCTATTTGTATAAACACAGATGCTTAGAAGGCAATTTGACAGGCACATCATCATTGATATAAAGCCACCATATCATGTCTTCTAGAAGCCCATGACATAACATTCAGTCATTTCCAAACAATGGCATAGGTAATTGGAAAACCAACACGCAGTGAATGCAATTACTATTCTTTATCTCACTTAACAAATAATAACCCAACTACAACATACATAAGTTCTCAAAGAATTGTCTCCCCAAATCATCAAATGGATACTTTAATTATCTGCCTTATTTTTCAGTGGGCATTCAAAATAGCCTTACAAAAGACCAGCAGTGTGCTAGATTGTAAAGAAACTATTGCATCCTTTATAAAATTTACAGTTACATTCTGATTCAACAACTAGTTGAACAACACCTGCTTAGAAGTGTCTATTGTACGGAGTATTCCAAGGAAGATTTCATAATACTGTACTGAGTGGAACTAACATGTAAATGTGGTCACTGAGGAGTTCTGCATATAAAGCCCAGCTCAGCAGTAGCTCTCAATTTTTATGAAGCTCTTGAAGCCTATTGTCAATTGTAACTAAAATAAGGTCATTAGTGGGGCTGAGGCAATATAGGAGTTGCATTGCATCAGAGCCCCTTGGGCTACAAGCCGCCTTTGTGACTTAACGAAGATATTTACTGAGCCCTCTGCCTGGGTCAGTCAGCATCTTATCTTCAACTCTTACACACTGCGTAAAACATATGCAACATGTGTTTGTTGAATGAATGGACTCGAAGCAAAGAAAATTTGTGCTAAGAGTTTGTAGAAAAGAAGGAAAAACAGTCTTCTTCTCAAATAAATTTGTTTGTAAAAAAATAAGCCATTAAATCTTACTCAAAACATCTCACATCTTTACTATATACTACATATTCCCAGAAGAACTTAACAAATAATTTCTCATGGTTTCTAAAGTGTGAGGTACTGATCAGCATCTCTGTAGTACATAGGCTAATATACTTAAAAGTAAATATGACATAACATGTAAAAAACATGATCAAATTCTAGCACTCATGAGGCAGGTGAATCTCAGTGAGACTGAGGCTAGCCTGGTCTACATAGTGGGTTCCAGGTCAGCTGGGGCTATGAGGAGACCCTGTCTCAAACAAACAAACAAACAAACAAAAATACTCAAATGCAAATTTACTACTTTTAGGGCCATACTGTATATGTGGGGCTTTCATTATAATAAAGTACATAAATTGTTCTAAATGTTTGAATGTATCTCAAATACCCATAATCTATTCTGATAATGAACACATTATCTTTCAGCCTTGAAGTAAAGTAAATAAATCTCAGTCCTTCATCTGTCAAACAGTTGCAAACTGTTTGATGTCGTTCTGAAGAATGTATAGGCACAAAGGGCTGGGTTTCTGGTGTGCCCTGATATCTGAAACACTAGGGGTCTTATGAATTATTAAATAGATATTACCAGGTCCCATGTGCCCTCTAGAGTGTATAGAGAAAGGCCAAACAAAACATGGAAACCTGTATGCAAAAACCATCCCAAATGATTCTACAGCAAGGAAGTCAGTGGAATACAGCCTGAGTAACACTCATAAACAGTACCTCAACATATCATTACTCTGGTCATATGTGTCTGATTTTTTTCCAATCCAGAGTTTCCATCTGTTGCTAATATACTTTCTTTAAGTATTTATATGTTGTGTGGCTTTAGAACAGAATACAGTGTCCCTACATTAGGAGGTAGAGATGAATGTCCTTACTGGATGCTAGCATCTCCTGCATGGAAATGAACAGGGAAGGCCCAAGTCAGATTCAGCTTCAGGCTCATTTTGACTAGCTGAGATCTTCCTGCCTCTGCGAACGCTTGATTCTTTAGATTAAGTTAGATGTTACAGAAAGAGTGAGCAGGGAATAGATTCCATCTAGACAAGAAGGTGAGGTGGGCATATATCTTTTGAGATGGACATCTGTCTAGTACACAAATGGGAAGAGAAGCTGGTAAAATGAATAAGCATGTCTCAGGATGTGGACTCTGGACCCAAGGCATTGCACCTCTGCTGGTTAAAACCTATGGGTTTTTCAGCTAGTCACTAAGCTTCTCTGAGACATGAATTTCTCTTTTCCTTTCTAAAATGGGAATAATAAGACTATATAAGGTTTTGAGGTTTAAATGAGACATTTAGAAACTAAATAGTCCATTACCTGCCATATATTAAGCACTTAATATTAGAAATTATCTGGTGGCAGTGGCCTCCAACTTCCACAATATAGTGTTTGCTATATTGACTCCCATGGTTAGCGCTGTCATTGAAAATGAAGCAACAGGGGCTGGAGAGATTAAGAGAACTGACTGCATAGGACCTGAGTTCGATTTCCAACACCTACATGGCAACTAACAACCATCCTTAGCTCCAGTTCCAGGAGATCTGATGCCTTCTTCTGCCTCCAAGGGCATTGCACAACACAGGTGCACATACATACATGCACGCAACACACTCATACACATAAAATAAAAATATATAAAAAATGAAACAACAGCAACAAAAGCTATATACTTTTACATGGAATAGAGTTTTGGAGCTGTTGCATAAGACTCTCCTCTGACCAGCAAGCTATGGACTGACGCCTTCTTCCCAAGCGTGGTTGTACCCACTTGCCTCAGATCATCACAAACTTGTCTGTTAAATGCTCTACCAGAAAGGAGGGGCAGGGAGAGTCAGCCATACCTCCCAACCAATCAGCTGGCCCTAGTTGCACTAGGGGGAGGGACTAAGGGTTTGTAAGTGGAGGAAGCTGTAGGGAGGCTCTCTTGTCATTTTGTAGGGAAGTCACAATCCATCCCTGAATGGAGACTTTCCAGTGTGACTTTGGAGGTGGGGAGCACTCACACTCCTGTAAGTAAACTCTCACCCGATGCTCTGAAAGCAAGCCCAATAAACTCACTGGTTTCCAAGCCTGCAGTATGGAGAAATTGTACCTTGACTTTGTCATAGGGACCAAGGGAGGAAGGGACAGACATTGTTTGTACCTCTTAGAAGAAGTTTTAGCTATAGGACCTGAACAACATTGAAATTGAATATTATCTCTATCCTTTACCTTTACAAGATGTGTGAACTTAAGTAGACCTGTGTCTATAATTTTTAGATAGAATATTTACTTAGAATTCTGAAGGATAAATTATGTTCATCATCAATGTCATTAGTTTGGAGGTTTCTCAAGTACGTGGCTCTAAATGTCCCTGTGGGATCATTTCCTGTGTCATCTTAAAGGTCATTTTATTCAGTACAGTTGCTGAAAAGATCCCTTTACTCGCAACAGGAGTGAAGTTCCAGACCTAGGACTATCTGGAGTTCCGGGATCCCTCAAAGTCAGGAGAAGAGGAAGAAGAGCAGACAGCTATGAGATTTGGAGGGTGGGGAATTCTAAGTCCCAGGTGATAAGTTCAGGTAGCAAAGGAAGCAGCAAAGTGTTAAGACCCAGTGAAAGAAAGAACTATGGTTAAGAAAAGTTTGAAATATGACTAGGCAAGACAGACTGGGTATGTCCGAAAGACAATGTCTAGCAAAATTCTTTTCCAGGCAACTCTACAGAACCAGAAAAGCCTTTCAGGAATGCTAGAGGATGATTTTGCCTAGGAAAGAACATGTTAAAGAAAGCGTGACCTCTTTGGAAGTTCCCAAGAAGGTGAAAGTTATAATTATTCTCCTATTATACATGTTGTATTGTGAGGTTGTTGAGAACAGGTCTTGGGGTAATCCAGTTTTGAATCCCTGGATCTCTAGCAGTGAGAGAGCAAATGCTTACTGTAACTCAGTCACAAGTGTTATATTCTATTCCTTTTGATTCTCAGGCAACTTTCATATCAATTAAAGGTTTTTCCTGAAAAGGTTTTAAATTTATCAATTAGCTAATATTCTTTGGAAACAGAATTCATTTACTTTACATATCTAGGGCAGTTACTTGATCAGAACATATCTCTGACTTAGTCTGAATAATATGAAGTGTGATGATTAATTTTCATTGTCAACTTGACAAGATACATAGTCACCATGGAGACACATCTCTAGATTCTTGAAGAACAGAGAATAAAGGAAAATCGATTCCCTTACTCTCCCACATATACCTTATGCCTTTATAGCTCATTTTTGTCTTTCTTTTACATCTTATGCAGAACAATTGTCTCTTTACAGTTATTCTTGCTCCTGTATGAAGAATTAGCAATGAGTCTCATGCAGTTTTGAAATTTCACTCATTATTTTTAATACCACATTACTCTTTCACAACAAATTCTAACTTCAAATCTGTAATGAATTATTTTATGGGCAATTTATCTGTTTTTCTCAAAGTCTAGGTATGATATTTTTTTCTGTTATCAGTATGTGACAAGTGCTCTAACTTATAATTGTCCTAGGAATGCCTTTAATGTCCAAAGCATCTGATAAAATACACATGGGATCACCAACTTCCATTTGCTACAGTACATTTTCAATTATAGATAGTGGAGTGCTTAGGCCTTGGGAGCTCTCAGAACATATATAATCTCTCCTAACTATTGTGAGCCTCCAGCTGCTTCTGTCATCACTCAAAGCCAGGGTCTCAGGTGGATCTGTGTGCAGACAGTCCATGTGGGATTTTTAAACTGTTTGTTTGGAATTACAGATTAATGCTTGCTACCATTGGTTCTCGAACACCTTCAAAAGAATAGTAACTCACGGAACCTGGTGTATTTTCCCTTGCAACCCAACATGACTACCACGGGATGAAACACTGTGGAAACAATGTGTTCTCACATTGAACAGATCTGGATTTGAACATAACTTTACCATTCATTACTTGGTATCAGGAAGATGAGATCTGAAGCCACTCTGAGTGTTGATAAGGTAAGAAAGAGGCTTGTAATAATTGGAGTGTTTGAAATGCATCAAACTGCCACAATGTTCTGAGTGGTATCAAGGTTTATATACATAGTCAAGATCTGTAGTCGCAGATTTTAGATGATTTCATATGATGGAATGAAGGCATCCCTTCTCTGATTCCCTGGCTCTCATTCAGTGATTTTCCTGCTTAAGACATGTTAATCATCAAGTGGTGCTGCCCATAGGGAGATAAGTAAGCTTAAAAATCCATCATAAAGATTCAAACTAAGATTTTGGGAAAACAACCAAATACAAAATAAGCCTTTTATGTTATGATATATAATATATAGGCCATTAAAATGGATATTACTCAAATTTTATAAAGAGAAATTAGTTAAGGACACTGAGAAATTCACTTGTAAGATATTATACAATTTTAGAGGTTATATTTGTGACATTTCATGGAAATCCAGAAAATATTTAGGTTTTTAAATGTTTTTTCAATTACATCTTATTTTCTGTGTGTATGTGCATTGTGTTTCACAGTGTCCATGTGAAGGTGAGAGGACGTCAGTTCACTTGTGGGAGTCAGTTCACTCCTTCTGCCATGTAGGGACCAAATTCAGGTCAACAGGCTTAGTAGCAGGTCCTTTCATCTGCTGAGCTATCTTGATGGCTCTGTAGTTAAGTTTTGTAATGCTTAATAAGGATCTAGAGAGATGTCTTAGTGGTTAAGAGTGCATACGTCTCTTGTGGAGAACCTGAGTTCAGTTCCCAGCACTCACACCCGACAGCTCATAGTCCTCCTGCAACCCCAACTCCAGGACATCCAATGCCCTCTTCTGGTTTCCATGGAACTCTGCACTCAGTTGCACATTCCCATACATAGACACACATACAGACACATAATGAAAACTAAAATCAATCTTAAAGTCAATACTTAATAATTAAGAAAAAAAACTCAAAATAGAAAACTAAATATATGATTTGATTTCAGAAATGTAGAGTAAAAGATTAGATAAACTTTGCTACCGTGTTAACAGTGATTGTCTCTGGCTGGTGAGTTTAAGATGATTTTGGTTTCCTGACTAATTTTCTGCAATTTTAGATTTCTGATTGCTGGTATTTGGGAGGCAGAAAGGGTAGCTTTTACCAGAAGATGTATTGGGGTTTTATGAGGAGCTTTATAAGGTGGCATTATCTTGGAGAGTTTGCTGTGATGCAGGGTTAGCCCGTAGCCAGTCACCTTGCAGTGTTATCAGAAGGTCACCTGCCTAGTTTATAATCAGAGCAGATGAAGGTGGCTAGTCTGGAGTGATATTTTATCATGACTAAGGGGAAACCCAATAAATCACAGCTGCACAGTGGAAACCACCTCTGTGAGGACAGGAAAGCTGTGTTCCTTGCCTGAACAGTGCTGAGCAAAATGCTGCCCACTTCTGACCCTTTTTATTTTTCTCCGCTTCACATGTACTTAATTAGACTGATGCTTACCAAATATTCCCACAATTCAGCTCCACATCACTGAGTTTATTCAAGTCATGTCTGTCTCCTTCACAGGCATCCTTCTGGTTTACTTCCACCATTGGATGAGAGTCATATTTCTAAGTTCTCAGAAAACACTTTAAGAGCATCCTAATGTAGTGTCAAGGGCATGTATTTATTTTCACTATTTCAAAATATTTCTCTGGAAATATACAGAGACTGTAGGCTTTGTAAACATGCCGACCTGTTGTGAGTTTTTAAAACAAGCATCCCAGGAAGCAATCCTAATGCCATTCTCAAAAACATTTTGAATTTGTTACTCTGATTTTATCATTTGCCTTCTTGCTATGATTTGAAATGATTTGGGGTGTTTCCAAAATATGAATTGAATCTCAGAGGGTCATCCTGAAACCAGTCTCAGAAATCTACAACAGGTGTTGAATGCAAGTTCACAGAGGAGATTCAGAAGTCATGTATGCTGGGTCCTGAGCAAAGTCAGAATACACAAATCACAAATGTCAGCTAAACATGGGTTGGTAACTTAGTGGAACACTGTTCATTACTTAGATCTCTATATAATCCAGTTTTAAAACTAAAAGTTGTTGACTCCTAGGTTCTCTTCTAGTGTACAGCAAATAAAACTTTGTGATCTGTAAGTTCAAAATTGTCTTTAGCTCTATAGTGCCAAGAAACTTTAATGAGAGATAGAAATACTGAATTTTATAGATACCATTTGATAGGTATCTATTACATGCCAGATAAGATATAAGAAGGTATTTATTAAATGTATGGTATCGTATTTAATTTTCATAGAATTTATAAAAACGAATAGCCAGATTTTACAAATGATAAGAGTTAAAAATCAAAGACATGAACTTTACCAAAAGTTATTTTTGGCAAATGGTTGCTCTTGAATTTGAATCTTGTTTTCCACAGTCCAAGCGTGCTTTATTATTTGATGAAGTAGGATTCTCTCAAAATTCAGTCTTGCTTTTGGAAAGAAGGCTTTATGTTTTCTACGTGGGGAGTCTGCGAATCACACAAAGGGAATTTTGTCAGAATTAAATTGGTCCCCTGCTCTTGTCGGGAGTTGTAGGCCTGCAGCACATGGGAGACAGCTTGGTGTTAATGAGCTGACCTTTACCACATGGTTGGGAAAGCACGGGCCTGGTCTTCCCAAGTGCAAATTTCTACTTTACACCTCCATAAGGGTGAAATCTAACAACCAGAATAATAACAGCTTACAGAAGGATTTTTCCTGTGCCAGGCTCTGTGCTTAGAACTTTCATCACAATCAATGGTAGCTAAGTATAGGCTTAACTCAGAAATATGCTTTCCCAAGAGATAAGTTAGTCAATGTTTCTCTAGAAGGGTGAGTTAAGGGTTATATTGATTATGAAAAGAGTACCACATTGTAAATATTACATACATTTTTTACATGACCACTCATATATACATATATTACATATATAGGCTATAGGACATTTCTATGTTTCAAAACAATACTAAGGAATCACTAACAGCTTCTCCAAGATCATTGGATTTCTTAGAGTTATGCTCTAAGAAGTGAGAGATGCTTCCATGTTCAAATTATATAGCTTCATACCATTTGCAGCAATAAACATAATGAAATGGTTAATGTGAAAATTCCACGATAATAATTTATATATTATGAATTTGAAAATAGTGAAGGATTAGCCTTGAAGCGTTCTGTGTGTGTGTCTTTGTGGAGTGATATTTTCTTTTTGTGAGATAAGAATAGTATTTTCCTGAAGTATCCTGGCTCTGGTTTGCTCCCTTTTCACATCTGACAAATAGTATTAATGCAAAGTCCATATACATGCAGTTTGAATAAGTAAGAAATGGCTCCATCTCAGCTGAGAACTGCTGACTCCCCACTTTGCCGTCCTTCTAGATTTCATGGTGAAGAATCTCTTCTAATTTTAACAAATAACTTTCCTCCCAGAGTTTTCTCCACTTGCTTTCTGGGCATATGTCCTTCACACAGACAACAATCTTTTCTATTCTCTCAGAAAATGTCTCATTGATCATCCTGAATGTTTGGCCTCTTGGGGAGGTCAAACAGAACACAAAGAGTATTCACAGCTCCATTAAGTCACTGCCTTAGAGTTTAGGTGAAAGTAATTTAGGTATGTCTATAAACTGAACTTGTGAGAATAAAAGTTTTATATACATTAAGAAATCGGGGCACCCTTATTTAACATTACATTACATACTGTTGCATAATTATCTTTGTTGTGTTTATAACTTAAGTAGAAACACTTTGCAGTTCCACAGATTTTATAAAATCCTGTGTATACAAGGTCTCATTTAATTTTTTACAACTATGCCAACTAGATAGTGAGATGCTCATTTTGCCAGACAGAAAACTTAGAAAGGTGAGAGGATTTGTGGTTATAGAATCAGGAAGAGGCACAGGCAGAAGTAAAACTGATCTTATTCTCCTAAGTCCTGTGTTCTTTCTGCAAAGTGACTCTGTTTACAAAAGCCTTTGAAGGAGAATACAGGATTCTGTGAATAAGATGATAACGCAAATCAGACTTTGTAATACATATTGCCAAAGAGAGAGAAAAAGCTAGTTTGATTAATATTCTGCGAGGTTTACCACTGTTACTTATAGGTCCCTGAGGAAACATCTATCAACAGGCTTCAGGAACAGAAAATAACCAGCCTGCTGCTTTAAAAAAATATTGCGAAGGCTTAACCTCATGCATTGTTTATTGCCTTCTTTGAATGCCACTGAATAAGGGTGACCTTGACCCTCACCCCACTCCATGTTTGTATTTGTTGAACATCTCCTACACACAAGGCCTTCTGCAGGGTTGTAGGAATACTTCCCGATGGGACATTGTTCTCTATTCTGTCTTCATTTCCCCCCAGTACAACTCATTCTCCAGAGACTCCGCTGAGACTGAGAACTATCTTTCCAAATTGCAGTCCCTAACATATCTGGTCTATATAAACATGCTGTAGCTTTCAGAGGCTTGTGATCATATCTGTCTGATTTCCCACTTTATCTTTGTGGTCAGTTAGCTTTTAGGAAACACAAAGTCTTGCTTGCTTTTTGTGGCCTCTCTTCCAGCTCCCCAAGCCTTTCCCATGCCTAACACTGCCTGTCCCTCCCCGCCCCATGTTAAACTCTTCCATGTAGACCAAAGGTACACCAGGTTCACTCTCTCCTCAGGCAGAAGAAATGCTACTTCCTTTTTCTCCAAGGCCTCAGGCCATATCTCTGCCCTTTAGCTTCCCTGGTAATTTATATTTATCTCTCTGCATCAGTTCAATCTTCATGCCCACTGGAAACATTTTCAGAAGTGCCAGAAAAGAGATCTGATGCTCTCCTGCTTCATTCGGTATTTCATTATTGTAACCCATACTTCACAGTACTAATAATGCCTATTTTTCTATCAGTATGCTCCTGAAATAGTAATTAACATCTTTCAGACACTTCAATATTTTTAAATTCTTTGTGTTGGTATGTTTTGGGCGGTTAGAATATCTGAGACTTAGGAATCGATATAGAACACAATGGTATTGGTGAGCAGTTCTGGAACTGGGAAGTATAAGGTCAAGTTATCAGTTTGCGGTTCTAATTCCAGTATAATACCTGGTATACTGAGTCCTCCAGAAAGAAGCAAGAACAGGTGCTCACTTGGCAGAAGGCAGAAAGTCTTCGAGAGTAAGAGAGAAGGGGGCTGAAGTTGTGTAGAGAGGGCTGTTGCTAGGAGAGCAAAACAGACACCAGGTTCCCATCTGGGAATCCTCGAAAGCTTGAAATCTACCAACCAGAAGGAACTCACCTCTGACAGGATGTCTAGGTGCTGTGGAGTGTGGTAACCTATAACCCACAAACTATTTTCCTGTAATCTTAGGCTTTGTCAGAGACTGAATATTGATTAATCAGGACTGCCTTTATTTACAGGGTGAGGATTACATGACTGGAAATTAAATGTATAGAGACTCAAGATAACCTCCCAGGACTGAACACTGACCAATCTAAACTGCCCTCATTTACATGACAGGAATAACACAAAAGCGGAGAAAGCGGCTTTCCCAGCCAGTACTACTCCAGTTCCCATTGCTGTACCCTATCAACAGTATTCCCATAACTGCCAGTCCCTTTCCGCTTGCAGTGAACTGAGTAACCCTTTATTTCTGGTACACTATCTAAAGGGAAAATTCCTTCATATTCTACCACTCTCTTATTGCATGGAACTCACCCTTTTGTAACAATGGCTATAGTCTTACATGAGGTCATTTACACAATTAAATTACAATTGAGTCTTGACATGAACTTTCTAAACGGACATTCAACACAGTACAAGGTCATTGAATGAATGAATAAGTTATACAATAGTGAGTAGATCATCTGAGATTTTGTTTTGTTTTCCGTCTGTCTCCAGACCTATTACAGCGCATAGTTCACAGTGAGTATACATTGAATATATTTTTGAATGAACACACTAACCCATTGTTGCATAAATTTATTTTCCACACCTCAGAGGGTGGGATCTGGTTCATCCTGCTGGATAAAACGGAAACTGATCTTCTGTTTAGAAAGGTTTATTTAATTAACAAAGTCTCCGGGAATGCACAGCCCGCAAAGTCTGCGTCAGCCGGGCTCCTGGCTCAGTCCCTTCCCTGGTTGCCAGCGGCTGGTTCAAAAAGCCAGCGACAGCCACATGCAGATCTCAGCCCATCCCTGGGAATTTTGCTTCCACTCACGTGATTCTTGGGACCACTGGGACTTAGCATGCTGCTTCCTGGGTTCTGGCCTTTTGCGTGGGCCTGGGATCAGGGCATTTTCCTTCCTGCGTGGGTACAATCTCCGACCAGGAATAGCTGCCATGTTTCTCCTCCCACTCCCTGCCTCCCTCCTCCCTTATTGGTCAGAGGGTGGGACTTGGGCAGAGAGGATTTCCTGTTCCTACAATCCACCCCTTCCTCTCTGGAAAACAAACATAACATAACAGTATAGTAACAGCCATAAAGGAAAGCAGTAACATTCATATAGACCATTATAAACACAACTGTTTAGACAGTTATATTCACCTCACAAACAATCACAGTAGTTTCTCTGCTGGGGCCTATAACTTCTTTTAATACTATTGGGAGTTAACCCTTCTCCTTTCCATATCAGCATATGTTCCATCCCTAAAGAGCGGGCTTTAAAGCCAATTATGAATAGGCTGGGGTTGTGCTTCTCAGACGAGCCTCCACCACCCTGCAGGACATCTGACAGTAAAGCACGCAAGATCTGTAACTTTTTCAGGATCATTCTCCCATGGTGGTCTGTGTAGCACCCTCTAGCACTATGAAGGCCATCCATCCATTTGTAGGGAGTCTTTAGCTCAGTCCCAGCTAGATCTCTTTTTCCATGCTCAAGCCATGTCACATTTTCAGTAATGGGGACTTACCATCCATTTCCAGTGCAGGACCAGCATTATAATGTGGCAACTGCCTCTTGTTTGGTAGAGGGGACCTTCAAGCCCCCATTGGCTAACAGCTCATAGGGAGGGTCAACCCATGCCTTGTATTGGAATCGCTAGTCAACAATTACATAAAGTATACCTTTACTCTTTGACATCTGTAGGCCTAGGCTCATAGAACTCACAGAATTCCACAGCTATACTTCACCCTGGTACTCTGTGTGAGTTACATTCCATTCTTCCTTTAAGTGTACTTGACATCGCTCAACCCAGTTTCATATCTGTAAAACACTCAGAAGTTAACATGACATACACATACAAGGTCTAACATAGCATGGAAAATTAGCCAGTTCTTTACTGTCTTTAGTTATTGTCAGGAACCCAGTTAGTGTCCCAGGGTCATCAGAGGGAGCCTCCATGTATTTTCATATCCTTGCCAACCTTATTGAGGTTGGTCCAAACTGCCTGATCCTTCATAGGGCCAAGGAAGAATAAGGTTTTCCTTGCCCCTGTTGTACTGGTTGATTCCTAGGGCCAGGGAGACCCTGGATCTGATTCCTGACCCTAGTCACACCTGTGGTCTCTCCATTGCCCACACCTGGCTGTTGGGAGAGGCCCTGGCCAGGCAAATTGTCTCCACCCCTCAAACAGCCAGTCACAGGGGAGAAATGTCCTCCTTCTACACTAGGGAGGTTAGTATCCACCCCTGGGATAAGCCTCATTCTCTGGGTACCTTTTGTGAACCGTTATCAGGGCTCAAAGCCTCCCAGAGCTGCTTTAGCAGAGAATTTGGCTTTTTATCAATTTTTTCTTTAGGAACTTGGGCTAAACACAAGTCTTTCCACATTTGTCTACAAGTAACCCATGCAGAACTCCCTTTTTGTTTTGTTTCCCTTATATATCTTTTGGGTCTCTCTATTTTTCTACAGACATACTTCACATGCTGGTCTACATTGTTTAAACCTGTCAAAGCCTCTCCAGCCTTGTAAAGCTCCTGCCCCACTAGGGGTTCTAGTGAGGACAATAAACTTTTATACCAATGTTGAGGTCCATGTTCAATGAAATTCATCATAAGATCTCTAGTGAGCACAGCTCTATCAGGTCCGGTGAAAAGTCTACTGTATACTGCTTTCCTCATGCCCAGTTCTCTTAACGGCACTTGTACTTTTTGTGTCATGCTCCAGCTCCTGGAATTCATGGGGATCTCCACTGGTGATGACCAAGTGTCTCCTGTGGCCTGCACAAGTCAGCTCATCAGCGACTGCTTTCCCTTGTATTGTGCCAGGTCATGCAGCTTAAATCTTAATGAGGGATGAGTGGTTATGTGGCTCAGCTGTCTTGCTTCTGCAGCATTGCAAACAGTGTCATCTGCCCCTCTGTCCCATATCCTCAGGAACCAGGTGATGACAGGCTCTTTTGCAGCTTGTTTGAATGTCCTCCCTATTTCCAGCAGCCCTAGGGCTGAAAACTCTTTATTCACTAGATCCTGGCCCCTGCCTGCTTTCTCGGGTGGGTGCTCAGCTGGTATACTCTGGGCTTTCTCTTCCTTTTTATTTAATTTATTAGCGAGGTCACTGGCTGATGCAGAAAACGTCTTTTGCTTTAATTTCTCTCTTAACTCTTTAGTCTCTCTAGATAAATTCTTTATCACACATAGCAGAGGCCATGCTGCCTCAGCCATTGCCTGCTGGAGCCTTGGCTCTTTGCCATCCAGCAGTTTTCAAGGTCTGCTTCAGCCCCTCTGCCATTTCCAGATTATCTCCATAATCCTGAGGTGCAGCCCAAAGGCTCAGTAAGTGAGCCACCGCATGCCAGCCACAAGAGGGCTCAGATCCTGGGATTTCTTCCCCAGACATTGCTGGCGATATTAACTCAATTAGCCACTTGAGGATTCACTGTAACAGCCATGCTAGAACTCCCTTTGTCTGCATTCCATCTTGCAGGGCTCCTAACCACTGAGCTATTTTCCATTTGTGCCAGCCGGACCCTACTTGACTATGCCAATTGTTGCACAAATTTATTTTCCACGCCTGAGTGGGTGGGATCTGGTTCATCCAGCTGGATAAAATGGAAACTGATCTTCTGTTTAGAAAGGTTTATTTAATTAACAAAGTCTCTGGGTATGCACAACCCGTGAAGTCTGTGTCAGCTGGGCTCCTGGCTCAGTCCCTTCCCTGGTTGCCAGCAGCTGGTTCAAAAAGCCTGTGACAGCCACGTGCAGGTCTCAGCCCATCCATTGGAATTGTGCTTCCGTTCATGTGATTCTTGGAATCACCGGGACTTAGCATGCTGCTTCCTGGGTTCTGGCCTTCTGCGTGGGCCTGGGATCCGGGCATTTTCCTTCCCGTGGGTACAATCTCCGCCCGTCCCTGGGAATAGCCGCCATGTTTCTCCTCCCACTCCCTGCCTCCCTCCTCCCTTATTGGTCAGAGGGTGGGACTTGGGCAGAGAGGATTCTGTGTCCCTACACTCATGAATGAGATTGAGACAAATCTTTCACACATACACACCTATGTAGCTATAACAGGGCAATTTGATGTTATAATAGAGCAACTCAACCTAAGGCTACTTTTGCTTGGTTAATTGACACTGTTCAGTGTCTACTGAGGATGTAGGGAATTGTAATTACCATATATTCTCATCAGGGAGAGTGACTGCCACAGTAATTTGCTTAAAACAAATGTGTGTCTTTCTTCCTTAATACCTTTAACTGCCTCTCAGCCCTGCCTCCGGGATGAAACACACCCCATCAGCCTGGTTTGTAATGCCAAACCCCACAGTCTCTTCCTAACTCAGCTGCTCCTTCTCCCATCCATGCGCCCTCCACAGCAGCCCTGGCAACCCTCCACAATCCTTTAAGAGCCTCTGTTTTCCCGTGCTTGTGGTTTGCGTGCACTCTTCCTTCTTGTTGAAATGCTTCTCCACTTTGTGTCGAGTGAATTTGTTTGCATCCTTCAAACCCACATTTCAAAATGTCAGCTACTGTGGGATGCTGTTGTTGGTATTCCACAATTTTTCTTTGCACCAACAGTAACTTCTATACGCCTATATGATAACATTTACATAAATATCTCGATGATTATCTACCTTTGAGAGACATTCAACTCTTTGCAGACTTATAGACAACCCAATAAATACTGATGCACAAAACCTGATTTTGTAATTTTATACCATATGTTGTTCTGTTATATTTGTAATATCTCAATGGATAGATCTTTCTCTTTTTGCAATTCAGGTTTCAAATACTATAGGTGCACACTCTAAGTTTCTCGCTAGTACATTATTATGATATTGTTGTAGCTGGCATTAACTGTCAATTTGACACAGTCTAGAATCACCAGCAAAGAGTCTCTGTTGAGTAACTGTCTTTACCAGATTGGTCTGTGGCCATGCATCTGAGGGGTTTTCTTGATTATTAATTGATGTTGGAGGGTCCAGCCCACTGTGGGCAGTGAATTTCCCTGGGCAGGTGATCCTAAGTTGTTTAAGGAGCCTAGCTGAGTATCAGTGGGCCGGAAGTAAACCAGTGAGCAGTGTGACTCCACATTTTCTGCTTTAAGATCCTACAGGAGTTCCTGCCCTGCCTTCTTAGTTATGGACTGTAGCCTGTAAGCTGAAATAGACCTTTTCTTCCCCTTGATTACATTTGGTTAGAGTTTTTGTTATCACAGCAACAGAAGGAAACTAGGACAAATATAAACTACCATTTGCTTGAGTCATGTGCCTCAGACCTCTGCTATTTCACAACATGAACAATTTTTGTTACCAGATACATAAGCCATAAAATTCTTTTGCCAATAAATCAGCACAGATTTTAATGTGTGATACAGGTTCTAAGGGAAGCAGTTCATAAATGTGGAGGCTTTTTACTCATGTTCATGTTCTTTGACACTTTCCAAGACCTTCAGTGGATGAAGGGCTATTTTGGTGCTGGAATGTTAACTGGAAATAGTTCACATACACAGTATTTTTTTTTTTTCTCATCACAATCCTCGTCTTCATATTCATATGTCCATTATCTACAAGCTTTGTTCCTTGATCAGAATCCCACCCTAATGGCGACTAATGGTACCACAGGGACAAGAGATGGAGACATTGAAAAGTGCCAGGTCCATTTGTAACTAAAGCACCCACTGGAAGAGCCAAATGGTTGAACTGAAACAAATTTATAACTGAATGTCAAAACTGAACATAAACATAGTTAGTGCCAGAGTGGATTTTATTTCTAACTAAACTACACATGATCTAGTTTAGAATGTTTGGGATAGAAATGTTAATTCTAGGTTGGGAATTTATGAATGAGTTTGACAATAAGAGTTGAACAGATTCAAGCATAGTTTGGCTGAAATTTAAATGACATATGTATTTAAAAAGTAAGCTGTTTAGTGTTTTGATAATGTTTAATATTTGAATGACATCAGCCTATCAGGATATACCTAGCATTCTTTTAGGAAATATATTAAATTTATGAGATTTAAAATTTAAATAAAGGGCTGGTAAGATGGCACTAAACTTGCCAACCTGAGTTTGAGCCTCAGGACTTACTCGGTGTGAGAAAACAGCTAGCTCCCACATGCTGTTCTCTGACTTCACACAAACACCATGACACAAGTGCGTGTGAATGTACACATGCACACACACACACACACATAATAAATGTGAAAACAAAGTTTAAAAATTTAAGTAGAGTTTAATCGCAAAATGCAGTAACAGTTGTTAGCCTAGCTTTTGTGAATCACTTGCCTTGGTCATTTGCAGAAATATTTCAGGCTGTTTTTCTTCAACTTACCTGAAACAATCTTTTTTTCAAAAGAACATCAAGCAAACGTAATTAAAAGATTTTATTCACATATAAATTTCTTTTGAAATCACTGTTGAACTTGTATATTGACAGCAACCAATATCTGGATTATCTGGATCATTCTTATTTTAGAAATTCATTTTTTTGAAATAGTTTGACAGGGGTAGAGTTTTGTGAATCAAACACACATATATCACCCATAGTAAGTGCAGTTGTGAAGTAGGCTGCTTTTATAAGACATTACTTGTAGCTGTCTGAAATGTACCAATGTTTTCTTTTATTACCAGCTAATGGCATCTAAATTATAATTTCTAAAAGTAGCATCTGTGTCATAAATAAGTAGAGGACTTAAAATTTAGAAAGTGTGACTTAATGTATATTTAAACAATTGAATTGCATTTATATTCAATTTAAAAAATAATTGTTCAACAAGATGGTACTCTATAGCACAGAAGGAAATATATTCTTTGGGTGTCCAAAGGCTACATCATATGATTTTTATATCAAATTTATAGTTTCTAAAAGGTGAAAATGCCCTGCAGTTTTTGTATGTGATTAGTTGCTTATTCCTGTGAAAAAGTCCTAAATCTGAAGTGGAACCTCACAGACATATACGGCCTGGTGTCATCTATTGTGTCATGCAGGATCTGATCTGTGATGTGTCAGGTCAATAATAGTAATTATGTTTACCCAGTCAAGATGTCCTTCCAGGTGGCATATGCATACTGACTCATTTAGTTCCCAGAATAACCGTCTGATAAAGACACTGTTATAATCTTTTTCCATCTCTACTTAAAGAGTGTGAAAACAGAGTCACTGAGAAACTAGCATCTTAGAAGCATACAAACTGTAAGAGCAATGTGCAGGATTCTGAACCATAGCAGGCCTGTACCTGGGGACGAAAGCACTCAGAACTTAGTTAACAGCTGTCCTTGGAGATGAGTGGGCCTCTAGATTGGTTCCAGGTCTACAGTTGGTTCTCGTGCACAATTTTGAGGAACAACAACTAGGATTTGGACCTTGGCTGCCACATTTACTATGTGGAGATGAACTTGATCTCAGTCTCAATTTCTTCAACATCAAAATATGAAGATATTTATCACTTAGAATTGTAATTTAGAGGCAGTATCAGACTGGCACACTTATTAGAGCATATATTAAAAAAGATGTTGCTATTATGATTCTGGACAGTAAAATCTTTTTTATACTCAGCTCTTTAAGAAGCATTTTGGGATATATATATATGTGGGCAATATAACTCTTGCCTTTGATTCTATCCTTATTTGGAATTGTGCCTTCTCGTTAATTCAAGAAGAAACATTTATATGGTCCATGTTTTATGACACCATCCAATAGCACATTGATTTGATTTCAGAAAAACTCTTAAGACTATTTTGCAGCAATATATTGCTTAAGGTGACGTTGTATAATGGAGGAAGTGGCCCTTTGCCAGTGAGGCTTCTTGCCCTCCTCTGGCAGAAGCAGCTTAGCTGTTGAGCAAGTCCCAGAGTAGAAGAGATTGGAAATCAGAATGTCACCTCCATTGGGCCCCTCCCTGCTGGAAGACTTGATTGGAGAACCCTCGCTAGTGTGAAGAGAGTGTATCACAAGAGGCCAGGGCATTTGCATCCTCCTTAACACCTCGCTCCACCTCAGTTCCTTCCTATGGACATGTTGGATTACTATAGGAGAGAAACTATCTAATTTTTGTTTTCCCAGTATGGTTCTTCTGACTCAATAGAGAAAAGACTATGGAAGACAAAGCTTCTGTTGTATATTTGGATATCAAAGCTCTGGTTGTTTGAGAGGAAAAGACCTTTCAGAAGCCCAAAGGAAGAGTGCGTGAAGTTCATATATAACAGAAATTCCAAAGAGGATAGGTGAGCAATGTGAGGACTCCTAACTGGAGGGTGAAAGAATTGGGGAAAATGAGAAGGAGGCCAGTGTGCTCCATGTTGGGGTGTCTTCATACAGTCTCCACCATCTAGTCTCCACCAGAATGGGTTCTTTCCATGCGGCTGCTGGGTATCGGCCTCACTGGCAAGTGGTATATAACAGTCTGAGTGATGGGTCTTGCTGAGACGCAAGGTCATCTCCATCCTGTCTACAAGGCTCCTTACACACATAACCATTGACCCCCTTCCAGGAGTGGCAGCCTGTGCCTTGACACATCACATGCCATCTAAAGTAATTCATGAAGATAATCCTCCACTCCCAGCAGCACAGGACACTCAGAATCCCTATGGACATAAAGAGTGGCATCCCAGATTTACCACTGGAGTGATGTGCAGTGCAAGTCCCTAACATCTGGACCGAACAGCTGAGCAGAAACAGCTTGATTATCCCCATTGGGAAAGCAGCCAACCATAGTGCCAGTTTTAGATTACAAATAGCGTGCCCTGCACGGAGCAAGATGAAGCACTTTGTAATGATGTATATCCTGCTTTTCATGCTACAGTTGATCATCTTATTAGTTTATGAGCCAATAGTAGGAAAACTATTGAATAGCAGATACCGTGATTAATGACAAGCCACAGACTTAATTGGGGGGAAAGGAAGAGAAATGAAAAGGTGGCTTGTTTAGTTTTTTGCAGATATCATTTCAGGACAAATATTACTTGTAAGGAAATTACCTCTTTCTATTTAACTTATAGGAGATATTAGTTTGTTGGAGGAGTTGGGAATATACCTCAGTAGCAGAACACCTGCCTAACAAGCAGAGGACCCTGGGATTGAACCCCAGCACCAAAAACCACAAAAGTTTTAAAAATATGTATTTTATTTTAAAGAGTTTCATATATGAGTATTGTGTTTGCATTATCTCATGGTCCCCGTTCCCTCCCAATTTCTTGTCCTTATTTTTGACTATTATTGTTACTTTTAGTGGTGCTCCTGTGTTCTTGTGTTTAGGGCTGTCCACTTGGGATTAGATAAGCTCTCAGGGAGCTTGTCCTTAGGGAAAATGGATTCTCCCTCCCTCAGTATTCATTAATTGTCCCCATTCACCTTGACATGTCAACTTGAAAAGTAAAAGAAGTTTGCTGGACTTTATGGTCTGGATCTTTCAACTTCAAAGTTCTTATCTAAGAATTGTTACAATTGTTCTTTTTTCAAAATATTTTGTGAATGTTTGAGTGTATTGCCTGCATGTATATAAGTGTACCCATGTCATACAATGCCTGCGGAGGTCAGAAGAAGGCATTGGATTCCCCTGGAACTGGACTGATGGACAGTTGTTAGTCACCATGTGTGTTCTGGGAATTGAACCTGGGTCCTCTGTAAGCGCAGCTAGTACTCTTAACCACTGAGCTCTCTCTCCAACAATTGTTCTTTTTAAAAATACCTGCATGAGGAGGTAAAGCAGAAAGATGGTATGCAGGGCAGGGAAACTGAAAGCAAAGGGCCTATGTGACCTTGGAGAAAGCTATAGCCATGGATCCTTTCTGATGTCAAAAAATGTCTTATTTACCATCATTTGATAAAGGCACATATGATTAAAATATAGAGCATTCTGAAATGAATGTGTTCAAAATTCTCAGGGAATAGTGCCAAATCTGAATCTGTTTAAAAAATAAAGATAATCTTCTCATGCAATTCAGGAACTTTGGAACCAGGACAATAGCTTTGACTTTGTAATAATGCTATGGGTTACTAATTTTTCTTGAAAAGGACCAGTTGGGACTTGAAAGGCTCTTCTGCCGATAGCTATTATGGTAAATAATTCTTACTGAACACTTCCCAGTAATAGTCACAGATTCTGTTCTTTATGTCTTCAAATAATTTATAGTCACCTGTCTGGCATAGACATGCAATGTTTAAGTAACTTTACATTTTTCTGATTTGCTGATCCTGGGTACTTGGACAGGTCCTTGCGCCAAAAAGGCAATGAAAGCCCAAATCCATCTGTAGACATGTACATGCTCTTTGTCACAAGAGGCAGATGAATAAGACATAGGACACTTGTTAGGACAAATGTCTCTGATTTGGGAATGAAAGATACATTAGCAGATTTATTCCTCTAGTGTTATTAACCTCGGGATCTTTCACAGGATGTAACTACGGTCAAGTGGGTGGAGGTGAATATCAATGTTAAAGCTAGATGGAGGAGGATTTAATAGTGTGGGTTTTGTGACACATGTAAGCCTTGGTAAAAAAGAATAAAAACAAAAACAAAAAAGGTTATCCATCGAATCTCATGCAATTGTATGGAGCAGGTAGGAAAGTTATTATCTCTGCTTTACAGGCAAGGAAACAGTGGCTCAGGAAGGAAAATGACTTGCCTGATAGCCTTCATGCTACTGTTCATATTTATCCCTGTTTAAGAAAACATTTAACTCAGTTTGGGAATTCTCCTGGAGAGGGTAGAATGTTTGAGTATTATTTATAGTAACCCATTTCGTGTCAGGACTGTGAGAGTCACCTAAACACTTTTTGATGATAATAAACATAAAAATGGAGGAATCGCAAACTTGGATCTGAGCAGGATGACTCAGCTCCTAAAAGTGCGGTGTTGTAAGCCTGAGGATCTAAGTTCGATCCCAGGGTCCCATCAAGGAAGAAAGGACAAACACCTGAAAATTTTCTCTGCTCTCTAAATGTGTACCATAGCACATTCATGCCCCTCCAATATCAATCAATCAATAAAAATGTAAAACTAGAAGACTTCCTTAAAGAAAACTAACCTCAAGCCTAGGCTCAGAAGTCTAGGCTCAATATTGTAGTCTCACATAACAGGGCTTCTGTTGAGCATCCAGCATGGGACAAGAGCAGACAAGGTGAACGCCAACACCAGAGACTGAGCAGCTAGAGTGAGATGGGGTCCACTCACCTCTGCTATCTCAGGAAAATGGTTTCAAAGGATTTCAGGTAGACTCAAGTGAAGAACGTGTCATACTCAGGCCCAGCTTTATATCCCTTCCTTGCTACACTGCTAAGAATAACTAATTTTGGTAGATATGTTTCCTTAGGATTCAGAAATTTGAATTATTTTCTCTCTGCTTCTCATAATAGCCACAATAGCTGTTACACCAGGAAGTGAGTCAAATACCTCAGAATGAAGAAGGCAAAAGGCAAAATAAAAGCGGAAGCAGACTCACCGGCGACTTATCCATTCCGACATTTTATGCATTTCTTTCCTGCTTCTTCTCGAATTTTTGAAGGTTACTCAATTTTTAACTTTAAATTTATTTACTTTTATTATATTTATATGACTGTTTTGCTCACACGTACATAAGTGCACCCATGTTATACAATGTCCACAGAGGTCGAAAGAAGGCATCTAATCCCCTGGATCTGGAGTTACTGATGGTTGTTAGCTGCCATGTGGGCACTGGGAACTGAACCTGGGTCTTCTATAAGAGCAGCCTGTGCTCTTAACAGCTGAGCCAGCTCTCCAGTGCCCAGTTTTTAAAATTGTATAAGTGTTTTGCCTATTTGCATGTATATCCACCACATGAATGGAGGACCTGTGGAGACCAGAAGAGGGTGGTGAATCCCCAGGAGCTGAGTTATAGATGGTCGTTAGCCACTATGTGGGTGCTAGTGATGAACTCTGGTACTTTGCAATAGTAGCAAATGCTCTCAACCACTGAGCCATTTCTCTGACCCCACTGTCTGTTCTATAGCTTTCTGGAATCTACTATTTCACCCAGTAATCAGCCCCACAATTATCTTGTATGCTCTGTTCTTACCTCTTTCTAAGCTAAACACTTATCATAAGGTATGAACATCTGACAAATAGAAATACAAATAATATTTCTAACAACTTGATGTCTGAGAGAAGATAAATCAGAAGAAGTGGACATACTTTGTTTTCAAAAGGTTTTGTTAATGGAAAAGTTTCACACACACATACACACACGCACACATTAGCATAAACATAGTTGCTGTAAAATAGTCAAAATGTCCAACTCTTGCTTGAAAAATGCAGGTGCTTTTGTCAAGGGGATGATATGATTTAAAGGGCTGAAGTCATTTTCCTCTCAGGGACCTAGTAAGTAAAGTTCTTTCAACCTGGCAGTTGATTATCACCAAATTCTCAGCAAAGGTCTTCAGCATGAAAACTGTTTGAAATTTGATGGACAAGGTGTCACATACTGTAGTGATCCCAGGAGACAGAGGCAGAAAGATTATAAATTTCAGGTCAGTTTGGGATACGTAGAGTTCCAGGG
The DNA here is from genome assembly GCA_035773235.1 of Eospalax fontanierii. Lineage (NCBI taxonomy): Eukaryota > Metazoa > Chordata > Mammalia > Rodentia > Spalacidae > Eospalax > Eospalax fontanierii. Next base: position 32,972,280 of record CM069541.1, read on the forward strand.
CTACATGTGGAAATTCTGCTTCCCAAAAAGAGAAAATACCCTATTAAGCCAAAAATCAAGAAGCTTTACGTCTATCCATGTGCTGTGTGTATTGCTCTTTTTTCTGCAGTATTAAGGATCTATCCCAGGGCACGAGGCAAGTGCACTGCCCACTTTGTTGCATCTTCAGCTTTCCATATTTTATTTGGAAAATATAATGAATATTATTCATATACAATAATTAGATACATTAATACATGTGTAATTAACCAACCAGAGGTAGTGAAGTGAAATATTTTCTGAAGGTCATATGACTGGTAATAGAATTTACTATAGTGTAAGAAAACATTAATTAAATATCAAGGAATAAAATGGATTATAATCCTGGTTTACTTAATGGTCAATTAATTTGAGCAATTTACTTATAATTTATGAAGGTTAAACTAAAGTTTATATCTTCAACATGTAGGGACTATTTATAACATAATTGGTCAAATTAGTTAAATAAACACTTTACAGAAGGGATGAATTTGCAGTAAAGTATGAATTATTTACAGTAATTAATCAAGTACATTTAAATTTAAAACTAACCGTGAAGCATAGTTTTCTTCTTAAACCAGCAGAAATATTTTAATGGTATATTTTAAAGGACTTAGTGGAATATATACTTTCAAATACTTGGGTAAAAGTTAAAATTTTACAGCTACTTTAACTTTAAATATAAAATTACCTACATTTAAAAGAATCTATCATAGAGGAATATAAACAAATATCAAGGAAGTTTGTTACAACATTTCAATGAGGCTTTTTAAAAAATCTTTTTCAGACAGGGTCTCTCTGTAACCTCAGCTAGCCTGGAGCATGCTATGTAGCCCAGGCTGGCTTTGATCTCATAGAGATCTGTCTGCTTCTGCCTCCTGAGTGCCAGGATTAAAGGCATGTGCCACCACATCTGACCACCCAATGATATATTAGAAATAACTTAAGTGTCCATTGGTGAAATTAATTATTATATATGATATAAAATTCTGTATACATAAAAGTCATATTTTCAAATAAAATGCAAAGATATGAGGGCATGTGCGTGATATAGTATTGATTGAAAAACATAAGATTTTACATATATGTAGCATAATATTCTTTTTAAAAATGTGTATGAAGTTATAAATAAATAAGAGAGGTCTTGATAGAAAATGCAGTGTCAACTGAAATTAGCTCTAAGTGGAGAGGCTACGTATATTTATTTTGTTCTGTATATGTTATTGAATATCCTTTAAGAAAATTAATTAAGTTTACATATAGAAAATGATATTGGACATTAATTGCTTCAGAAAAAAAAACAGAAATTGAAGGAAAGAATCTGTAATTATCTAAGAAATTCTGAAACTTACCTGACAATTACTTCTCAAAAGTATTCACATACTAACCATTTGATGAGTTTTCAAATTGTTAAGGCATAAATATTTTCCATCATGTATAAATTTATTTCATTTGTAAAATAGATGGAGATTTAACTTAAACTACATATACTCAAGACAGATTGTGATAACTGACAAAATTACAGATTAGATTTCTTTGTGACTACAGAAGAAAAATCCCAAGTAACACATTAAAAGTTTGGATTCCTTAGTATATCTGAGCCCTATCTACAATCATGACAAATTAGAGTGATAATTTTCAGGATGATTTTTATTAGAAAATGTATATATAATATTTCGTGCATATAGGTTCAATAAGAATATATTTGAAGTAATAGGCTATAATTTTAATATAGTATTGTGAATTTATTTCATAACACAGTATTTATTCCTCATAAAATAATACTAAAAGTTTTAATTAAAGTATTTCTTAACATAAAAATACTGAAATTGTTAGCTAAAATTTTGCTTTATATGAAGCATCAAAGACCTTTCCACTTAAATAGAAATGGAATCCATATTTATTGACCAACTCCATGGTAGGTATTTAAGTAATAAGCTGTGTAGATTGAGGGAAAATTCAAGCATTACCCTTGTCCTTGTGTCACTACAGTCTAGTACTCCAATGGATGCCCAAGGAACAGGGAATTATACTATTTCCATTTTGCGTGAACACAATTTTCATGTAAGACATGCAGGCTGAGCATCTCTAACCTGAAAATCCAAAAAATACAAAACTTTCTTGAGCGAGCATTGACATGATATCCCAAGTGGAAAATTCCAAAGCTGGCTCGCATGACATGCCTCAACCAAAACAAAGGTGCATGATTATCTTCAGTTACATGGATGATGTGTATAGGAAGTAAAATTAAATCTTGTGTATGAATTTTGTGTTTAGATTTGAGACCCATCCTCAAGATATCTCTTTCTGTATATGTAAATATGCCCCCAAACCAACAGTTTCCAATCTGAAACACCTCTGGACCCAATCAATTTTGAATAAGTGATATTCAGCATGTACTATGAAGAGAATTAGTAAACAGGGAGATAGAATGGCAGGAAGTTGGCAGGATGCTATGCATACTGTTGGTTAGAAAGTTCCCATTAGCTGCTGTTTAAGCTAAGATTGGGAGGATAAAAAACAAAGATTCTAATTACCCTGTTCTATCTATCAGAGTGGCCATTTGCATTTAGCCCTTGAGTTTACAAGCCAAATACACCATGCATTGCACCACAAAGCCACCTATAATAGCTCTTGAATTTACAGCCATGCATCAGAGAAGAAATAGATATACTTTGAAGGAATAGAAAAAAATTATTATGGGAAGATAGTATGTCTACATATGCACACATATAGAAGAACATTTTCTATTAGAAATAATAAACATAATTAAGCAAAAGGATCAGACTAAAAGTATCAATGACCTCACTACACACCTAAAATAAGTACTTAAAAGATGAGTGGGCATAAAATCCCCCATTAGCAATAGTAACAAAAACCATGAGATGCTGAGTAATGAGTTTTACAAAATTCCATGAGGAAAACCACAAATCTTTACTTGATGATAAAAAGTAATAGTCAAATTATGGGGACATTGCATCAATTTCAGGATAAAAGTACAAAGGATGTGTCTCAGAGCTAGAGAACTAATTTGTAGATTTATGGTAACTCTAATATAATCACAACTTGAAAAATTACTTTAATAATCTAGATAATGAATGTGTGCTTTAACTTGCTTTAATAATTGCCCAAATATACTGTAAAATTACAGAGTTTGTAGTAATATGGGATCTGTGGAAGAAAAATCTGGCTTGTCAAATAAATAGCAGAGTTAATCTTGAAATAAGTTTTATTATACATAAAAATGTAACATATTGCAAGGCAGATATTATAAGTAAAGGCACAAATTTGGAAAAGTTTGATGTTAATTACATATTTTATAGATTTAAGTAATTCAAAATAAAAGTTCAGGCCTAGGAAGATGGCTCAATGGTGCTTGTTGCACAAAAATGAGGACCTGAGTTTGGAAACTTAGCACACACATAAAAACTGAGTTCAGCATATGCACCTGTAATCCCAGAGCCTGAGAGGCAGAAATAGTTGGATGTTGGGAGCTCACTGGCTAGCTAGTCTGGATGAAACAGGAAACCTTAGGTTAAGTGAGAGAGTGAGAGACTTTGCCTCAAAAAATAAGCACCCCCCCGCAAATGAATGAATGAATGAATAATAACAAAAACTCTATAAACAATAGAATTATTTCATAGATTAGTCATAAACTACTAAAATGCTAGAAAATTTTAATTATGTAAAAGTTGGAGGCTTAACCAAGAGAGAAATGGAAGAGATCTTAAGAGGGTATTGAGGAGGAAACAAAAGAGATGGCAATGGAATGCTGGACAGGAGGGGGCTATTTAGGTGGAGGAAGGGGACCAGAAGAAGATGGGGTGGGGGCGGTGGCGGGAGGGAAGAAGAATGGATTAGAACAAAGTGAGAGGACTCATACGTATTGTTCGGGGTCCCTGTGCTCGGGGCCAGCCCAGGGCATTGAAGGGTCTCTGCCTTGGGGGGAGAGGGTGGATGGCGTTGCAAGCTCCTTTATTCAAGGAAGTGCAAAAGGTCGTATAAGTCTGGATAGCCAATGGCCTTATGGGGTGGGGTCCTGACTGCAGCTCATAGTGGTCTGTCCCCAGGTAGGCAGGTTCTTTCCAGATGCTGGGCAGAAGCTGTTCTCATAACTAGCCAGAGCAGAGCGCCATGTTCATAGGAGCCATTCCTCTATTCCTCATAGCAGGTGAACTGGCCAAGGCCCATCCTGTGTTGCGCCCTACAATGTATGGCAGGCCATTGCTTTGTATGCTAACTTAAAGTTTTTATAAAAATGTCAGGGGCTTAAAATAAATTAAAACAAAAGATCTCTAACAAATTGGGAGAAGATATTTTGGAAACTATAGAAATATATTTTTAAGATTTGCAACAAATAAACAGAAACAAACAAACAAAAACACCCTATATTTTTGTGAAGTCCAACAAAAGAACATGAAAAACAATAATAAAGATGGCAAAGAACCTGAACAGATATCTGACAGGACAATACATATCCAGCAAGCACTTATCCATCGTAACAACACAGGAATAATAATATGTCATTTTCAGCTGTAAATTATATGTTCTAAACTAAGTACAGTGGCAGAATTAGCTTTAAAAGTACGGTAATATGTACTTTCTATAGATGTAGTTGCACAATATGCCTATACACATGAAAACTAGTAACACTTATCTGCAAAATAGCTTACTCATGTGGATCAAGATTTTTTAAGTATTCATATTTTTCTGCAATAATTATAGTTCAAGGACACAATAGACTAAATTAATCAAAAATGCTCACCATGATGTAGGTGCAGAAATACTAGTCAGAGAATTATTTGCAATCAGAAAAAAAAAACTGAAAACAGATAAAAAGTGTAACAATAGAGGATTGATTAGTTCCCATATTTATATGATGCTGGGTTCTTCCTCATAAGTAAATATGCTTTGGGGAATATCTAAAAACATGGATATTGTTCACAGAATTTTAAGTAAAAAACCAGAATCATTAAAGAAGATTGAATACACAATGCAATCAACATCTTCAGAGTGTGCTATATAACTTTTATGTTTGGTGTATGTATGTATGGTGCATGGATGTGCATGTGCTCATGTATGTGCGCATATGGAGGCCTGGGGAAGACTTCAGGCATCTTTTTTTTTGTTACTTTCTGTTTCGTTGCCTTGAGACAGGCTCTCAGCTGAAAAGTAAGCTCACTGTTTCAGCTAGGCTGACCAGAGAGCTCCAGGGATACATCTGTCTCTACTCACTTCTCCCTGCTCCAGTAACAGGCAAGGTATATTGTTTTAGTTAGCTTTCTACTGCTGTGATAAAACACTGACCAAAACCAACTGGGAGAGAAAGGGTTTATTTCAGTTTCAGTTTACAGTTTATCAGGACTCAGGGCGGGAACCTAGTGCACAGCCCATCAGGGAGTGCTGTTTACTGACTTGCTCCTCTGGCCTGTGTTCAGCCTGCTTTCTTAAACAATACAGGACCTCCTGCCCATGGGTGGCACCATCCACACTGGTGCGTCTTCTCACATCACTCAACAATCAAAAAAATGCTGCACAGACATGGCCAAAGGCCAATTCAATGGAAGAAATTCCTCAGTTGAGGTTCCCTCTACCCAGGTGTGTCAGTATGATAACTGAAGCCATCCAACACACATCTGTAGCCATGTTCAACTTTTTATGTAGGTGTTGGGGATTTAAAATGAGTTCCTTATGCTTCTGCAGCAAAACCTCTTTCTACTGAACCATCTCTGTACCCCTGATTATATATCTTATATATGATGAGCTTTAAGAGAAAATATAGAAATCATTTTTATTGCTCATTTTCAGAACTGTAACATTCCACCTAAGCAAGTTTACAACCACTTATACTACTAAAAGTGAAGCTTCACAATTCATTATCTAACATTATCTTAATGCAGATAATTTTCTCACATTTTGATAGAATGGTGTTAGACTACACATTTTTAAAAAATATTTATTATTTTCATTTTATATGTATGAGTATGTTGCCTGCATGTGTGTAAGGGCATTGTGTCATGCAGTGCCTACGGAGGTCAGAAGAGGGCATCACATCCCCTGAAACTGGAGTTACAGATGGTTGTTAATCACCATGTGAGTGCTGGGGACTGAACTGCCCTCCTCAGGAGAAGCTTGAACTCATAACCACTGAGTCATCTCTCCAGCCCTGCATATCACATGTTTTCAAAGCATAAAATACATTCTTATTGATAAGCCATAATCCACTTACTGCAAATTTCACAGTGTTGCTGAAAGAAATGAGTAGACAATTTTTATGCTTTGATGTTCTCAATGAAACAGCAATACCTTTAGAAACATCCTCTCCTTTGTTCTTTATGCAAATCATTCATATCTTTATCCCCACATCGTGATAGTTCCTTTTTAAAGACACAGAAAAATTGAATTCCACTGGACTTTCACCATGGTGTGTTCTGCTGTTGCTTTTAACCACGAATTGGATTCTCAGGGTTGATTCCTCTGCATTGGTAGTATGTGCATGTTTCCAATTCCCCTATAAGGAAAAAAAAATCACAAGCATAATATGACGCTTAGTATGAAACGCCTTTAATTATGGTTGAAAATGTAAATATAAGGTTGATTTTGTGTGGTTTCTACTCTTGCTTGTTTTTTGACTTTGGTTTTTAACTTCAGTCACCAGTCTGTTTTCTCCAAGTTACTGGCTAATTAGGGAATGAAATGAAGTCACCTGAAGGTGAGAGAGGTGCCTGTAGTTCATGTCTGACATGTTCTCAGAAGATGACAAGATGCATTTTTCTGCCTGAAAAGTGTCTTTACGGTTTAACCCAGAGTCATCCTTCATAGGCTGTTATCTTTTACCCCAAACAAACATTGCTGTCATCATATAGAAAATAAGTACTGTAGATTTTTTTAATGTTGATTCTGGAATGAATGAAGGATTAGAGATTGACAGAGGCGGCAGTCACCAAAATAGATCTATGTTAAATCACTGTTCTCAGCTATCTTGAAATGTTGGGGCCTGCTGCCCATTTCTCTCATTCTACAACCCCAGCCAAGGAACTATTATTGGCAAATGGTTACTACAGAGTGAGGGAGAGTAGACTTTCTTTAAGGCTGATCAGACTGCAGTAGATGAACTTGTCCCTTGCACTAAGGGACACCTGGATAGAAATACTTGACTGAATAGGACTTAACATACATGACAGAATACCTGAAATCTGGAGAGGAGGTGATCTAAATTGAATTAAAACATGTTATATGAAATGCATAAAACTCAATAAAATATTTAAAATGAAAAAATAAATATAATTGACATTGGCATTAACAATTTACAGAGTTCTTCTACCTTTTATTAATGCAGTCTGCCAATCATAAGTGATGCAACAGAAGACAGAAATGAGTGCTTTGTTCAAGGCCACAAAACTGCAGGCAGATGTGAAAGGCTTCAAATCCAGGTCTTCTGATTCTTCTGTGTAGCATTGGTTATCTATTTGGCAGCCAAACAACCCAGTGCTGTTGTATAAAGAGCAAAAGTCTAGACTGGCTATTTTGTTGCTTTTTTTGTAAGTCACTAACACTTCTTGTAAAACAAGAAAACCTTCACTGTACCAAATCCCTGGATACAAAATCACAAATCAGTAATTTTAAAGAAAATGAGGTTTAATGTGTGTCAAGTACTTACTTTGCTGTCAGTTTGCATTTTTTGTGACTCATTTCATAAGCTGTGTCATCCTTTTGCATCTAGAAAGCCAGAGTAGAATATTTATCAAGAGTATTTAGTGCCATGAAATCAAGAGAATGACCCAATCCTGTGTCACTGCAGGATGTACTTCTGTAGGACTGTGACTGCCAATAGTTGCTGACTTTTAAGTCACAGTTGCCAGACAGACTTTTCAGTAGGAGTGTAATGAGATAAAACAAGTTTATCAAGGTGGCACAAAAAAAATCAACTAAGATTGGTTGGAAATACAATATAGCAATCTGAACTTTCCACTGAGGCCTAGAGAACTAGGCTAACAAAGACTAATCTAGGCTTCATGTCTTAAAACAGGCCCAATCAGAGAAGAAATTTTGATTATGTTGTTACATCCAGCTTAACCCAGAAAGACAGTAACCATGTTAATAAATTTTTAAAAAGGAAAAAACTTACCTTAGTTATCAATGCTTCTCCACGAAATGCCTGAAACACTGTACCTCACTTGTGATATTTGTTCATAAAGGACAATTTTTAAAAGTCAGTAACAAATGATGTGGTAGTTTTTACTATAGTCAACACTGTAAAGGGACCTTTTAAGGAACTCTGCTAGTTCAGAATCAGACAGAAGGTGCATTAGGGATAGATCTCAAAGAAAAAAATAAAGACAGAAGAAAACTGCTATGAAATTTGAGATTCTAGTAGAAAAGTATACTTTTGCCTCATAATGGAAGGCAAACCTAATAGTAGATTTGTTGTTTTATCTAAGAAGCGAGACGAAGAGCAGTCAATTTATTGTCAAGACTGGACTGCATTTATTTAGTTGGGAGACAGATGAAGAGACAGAAATACAATTAAATGAGGGCTCCAACAGAAGGGGAAGCAATGTTGCTCTGAAGAGTCAAAGATAAGTCTGATAAAAATCTATAGGATTCAGTAAACCAAAATAAACCGCAAAACCTGGATTCTTCATTACAAATCAAGAATGCATGGGGCCTAAGAGATAATACAACTGCTATAATGAAATCATAGGCCAAACACAAAGCACAACAGGACAAAAATAAAGGAAGACAGACTATATAATGACGACTTGGAGACAATAAATTGTATTAAGGGCACTAAGCATATCCTTCTGGTAGTAGCGGTTCAGATTGCTTGGACCCTTTTACAGAGAACAGTCAGAAAATCCCAACAAGATGTTTTTGAAGGCACTGAACAGTTACTGAAATTGGAATTTGCAAGAAACAAGTTCTAAGATAGAAGCAAACTTTGCTTTTAGCACTGTTTTCCTCTTGGGAAGTTGCTGATCCGAGTGTGTCAGCTGGGAGGTTGAGGAATGGCCTGTGGCAGGCTAACAAGGCTAGTGGTATGAAAAATGAAGTTCAGAATCCAAAGCCCCCTTCCACTGGGCTTCTGGTAGGATCAGGAGAGCAGCTTAGAAATACACATAACTCAGAAAGATAGCATTCCTCTATAGCAGGGGCCCACAATCATTTTACATTTCCTCTGAAGGGCTAGATGATAAATGTTTAAGATGTTGTTGGAGAGGCAGGCTCTATCATAACTGCTCCATTCTGCTGTTGTATGCAGAAAGCACACAATATGTCAAATATGAACAGGTATTTCAATTACTTTAAATCTGCAAAAACAGGCTTAAAATCCTATTCTTCATTAGAACCTGGAATTTTTAAGTCAATATTGGCCATCATGTCATGGACCAGATAAAAGGCTAAAGTGATAGACACCTGTTTTCTGAGTAGCGGTGGGAGGTAAGGATAAGGAGCGATTGAGGGAACTTCTGGTGTGGTGTGGGATTACTCCTTGTGTTGTAGGCAGAACAACAGACACCTTTGCATTCAAAGATGCCTCAAATTCTAACTCCCAGGACCTGTGCTAAGATTGCTAATCAGCTGCATGAAAAGAAGATGATCTTGAATTTTGTATGTTTATTTAATGGAATTACAAGATTCTCTGAAAATTGAAGAATGAAAATAACAACAACAACAAAAAGTCAAAAACCATCAGAGTCAAAGAAGAAGATGTGACCATGGAAACAGAGAGCAGCATTGTGCACTGTGAGAAGAACTTGGCTGTCCTTTGCTGATGGAATGAGATAAGACGGTCGCAAGAGAAGGCACGCAAGTAGCATACTCTAGGAACTGGAAAATGAAAATGACAGTCTCAAATCTGCAGAGTCTTGTCTAGACAATGAGAACCATTATGGACTCTGACCTTCAGATTTATAAGATAACAATTTTTTTTTCCATTTTCAGTCATTAAATTCATGACAATTTGTTACAGTAGCAATTTTTTATGTTCTTCTATACCTGGGTGTGGGGCAGATAATGCAAGTGTGAGGAAAGGAGCCCTGTGGCCTTTGCAGGTGGGACTGGGTTGCGGGTGAGGGTTGGGGAAGGAATGTAGAACTAGAGAATTGAGCTAGGACCATTACCTCTTGCTTCTTTTGCACTTGAATTATACAAACCAACATGGTGCCAGTATTCAGAATTCCATATTACGGGAATTACGATCAGGAACAAACACTGTGCCATTCATTATTCTTCATGATTTTATATTTCTTTACAATGAGCAAGTTGATAATTAACCCAATTCTTCATTTATCCTATCCTAATTATTTCCAGCCTGTTCGTCACATAAAGACATAAAAATCACAAATGAATATTACTTCTTAAGCAAAAAGTTTACCTGTGACCTAAAGCTGATTTCATTATTTTCCAAGTTCATAAAATGGCAACAGTGACGAGATCTCACCTTTATAGTCACAACAATGACAGGAAGACAGGAGAAAGAAACATGAAGGTTACCTTGTAAAAGTCCTTCAGTTTAGAAAAATAATATATTAAAATGGGATACATCCTATCACCTTTGAATAAAATGGAAAAAGACAATAGACAATATGTTTCAAAATTGAGTGGGTTTGCAGAGCTAAACACTTGAAAATTAAGGCTGAATGTGGGTGTATTTGTTAGAGAGCAGGGAGGATTCTGTGAAAATGTCTCTGTAGACCTGTGATTCCTAATCAACCCAGTAGAGTGAGGGGCAAGGGAGAAATGTAGCCACAACCCGAGGGCGGGGTCCAGATTCTTTCCTGCATTTGGTAAACATTGTGGCCTCATCCCTGACCAGTTTCAGAGAATACCAGACAGATGTTGTCTGAAACTCTTAGGAAAGCAGAAAAGAAGGTGCGCCTGGAAAACGCTGTGTTCTCTACCCTGATAGTGAGCAAAGGCCAGAGATCCTGGGGAACTGGCATGGAATCCATATCTGTCATATGAATGTTGGTCTGGGGTCATTTAAAAAGACATTCTACCCCAAAGCCACCAGTATGTTAGAGTACATGGAGCGTTTCAGTACACAGCCGCTAAAGTGCACAAACTATTGGGTACAGAACCTGAAGGATATTTTCGTTGGCCAGTGGAAAGGAGAGCCCCTCTGTGTCAGGAAGATCTAGCAGAAAGTCAGCAGTGAACTGGAAAAGCACCTTAAGAGCAATAACTATTTTAAAGCATCTTCCAGGTCCAAAAGGGTAGTGTGTGCTTACGATCAAGTGGGACTGTTGCCACCCTTTCCCTGCTTGAATCCAGAAGGTCAGAAAAAGCAGTAATGGTTACCTCCTAAGTCTGATGGGAGTCTCCAAACCTCCCTGGACGGCCAGAACTGGTTCTTTGCCAGAGTCATTGAAAGGCTACAGGCTATGGCTGCTGGCTGAAGTCTGAGAGGACCACAAGATTAAAGGGTTAGGTGGGGAATGTCAAGGGATATGGTTGAAGGCATGAGACTGTGCAAGTTTCCTCCGGGAACTGCCCATCCTGCCCTGGAAAGAGAGGCACAGAGAAGAAATCCGTGCCAAACACTACCAACTAAGTGTTCAAGCTTTTCATGACTATTAAGAGCAAACTCTCAACTGGTCTTCCTTTCTGTCAAAAGCTCCCTTTGATGATACTTGTGCTAGACATGAAGTTTTCAGCTTTATGGTAGAGGTCATGGGTAAAAGGCCATCTGATAATTACATCCATAAACTGGATATTACCAGTCCACAGAACTAAAAATAGAGCCATTTAGTCAGAGATGCAAAAGACCATGGAACCACTATGAAATGAACTGAACCTTCTTTATGAGGTTTTGAATCCCATCCTCATTTATTCATATATGAATAGCAATGGTGCCAGCAGAACCTTCTAGAATACAAGGAAATGACAACAACTTTAGTAGTAATAACTACGATTTACTGGTCTGTACTTTTTCAGGCCCGGAGGAGGCCTTTTTTGCACAGTATTATTAATCATTTCCACAACAAAGAGGGAAACATTTATTGACCAAGGACATGAATTAGGTCACAGCAGAGAATTCTTATTTCCCATGCATAGCATCCTGGATGGTTTTTTTCCAGTCTATTAATTATTTAAATAGTTATTATCTGTGTTTGTCCTTCTTGCTTGAAATGAAAACTGCTGATCTAAGCTCATCTGCATATCATCTTGCAGCAATACTGAGAGTGTGTACAAAACCTTCTTTTTGAAAGCAGGGAGCAAAGAGGGGACAGCAGGCCATTTTAATGTGAATTATCTTAATGATGTAAAAACTTGTAAGATAAATAGCTTACCTTTGCTGCATTATGATGAAAAATCTGCGGTCAAGAAGTTAATACACGGCAGGGCTCTTGCTATTTCTTTGTCTCCTTTCAGAACGTAGGACATAAAGTGTAAATCCTATATTCTGTCCATGATGCCAATCAGAAAGTGCTTTATGTAGCACATCTCATTTTATTTCCTCATATGCCCACGATAGGAAAGAATTCAATGGTAATATTACTGACTCAGCATTTGTAAATGTGAACTTAAGTGTTAGCGTAGGTAATTCAATGAGCCAATGATTTTAACTCAAATTAAAAGAGGTGTGCACCTGGTATGTTGCCAGTCTACAGCTATAATGGTCTTGTGACAGGTTGAAAAAAAAATGCCCTCCTCCACCTAATCAACACACTATTCCGTGAAATCTTGAATGCTCACGTATTGGGAACATTTTTGCATATTACCTAATTGGGCAAAAGATAAGATTAAATTTAGGGTTTTAAGGCAAAGCTCATCCTGAATTACCTGTCTGGACACTAAACCACTGCCACATGTGTTACTTTTGTGTATGCACTTGTGTGTGCAGTGGGTACATGTGTGTGTATGTGAATATGTGGGGACACATATGTGTATGCATGTGGAGGCCAGAGATTCATGTTTGGTGGCTAATTTGACTGCTCTCCTTATTATGTATTTTTAAATTTTTATTTTTATTGAATTTTTGTGCATTTTATGTATTTAGACCCCTCCCCTATCTGCCCCTCTCTTATATTCCCCCTGCCAGATTGCATGTATTCGTATATATTAAGGTCTCTTGCATCAAATTTTTGTCCTTAAATGTCATTTGGTGTGATTCCATCCACTGGAGCCTGGTTAACCTATCAATCCTCACACCTTAGGGAAAACGGGTTCTCCCTCTCTCAGCATGTATCAATTGCCAATAATTCCTCAGTTAATTTGGGGCCTTTTTACCCCACATCTATGCTGGGCTTTTGTCTGGCTTGAGCTTGCGTGGGTCTTGGGAATGCTGTTACCCTTGCTGTTCTGAGTAACTTCCCAGCAACTCTGTTTCTTTGTGCTCATCCACCTCTTCTGGCTCTTACAATCTTTCTTCCCCTCTTCCACAATGACTCCTAGTCCCTGAATGACAGAGGTTTGGCTCCCTTATGTATTGAGGCAGGGTCTTTCACTTGAACCTAGAGCGCCATGATTTGGCTAAGTAGGTCTATTTGCTCCAGGGATCCCCTGTCTCCATCTTTTGAAAACTGGGATCATGGATAGACTGCCACAAGGTTTGTGTGGGTGTTGTGGTCTTGAACACCAGTCTTTATACTTGAGTAGTAAGTATTTTATTTTGAGTAGCAAAATATTTTTACTGAACAATCTCCTCAACAATCTCCCCATAAAAGTTCTTATTAAAAAGAGGCAGAAAGAGATTTGAAACAGATGGTGAAGACACAAATTACTAATAGCAATATCAGAATTAGACAATAGAGAAAATGGGGAACTTAATAAAATAAAAAGCATTTTATATAGTTGAACAAAATGCATGAGCTTGAAATATATATCTTTAAGAAACAGGCCATGTAATAAAGAACAACAAAAACCAAGTTTGAGAATAATGATAACTAAAACAAAACTCTAAGATATTCCAGGGGGAGAAATATATCTTCTAAAATGGCACAAAAATAAATTTATATCAGATTCTTCTAGATTGTAGAAGATTGTGAAAATGCCTTAAATAGTCTTAGGGAAAAACGTTTTGAACTGTGATTCTCACACTATGACCAAGAAAACTTAAAGAAGGAGGAATTTATTTAGGTTATAGCTCAGGAGGGATAGGATTCCATCCTGCTGGAGAGACATGACAAGGGACAACCAGAGCACTCACATCTTCAAGCAGGCATAGGAAGGAGAGAGAGAAAAAAAAAAGAGAGGAGAGAGAGAGAATGGAATGTGGCTATGAACTCATCACACCTGCCCCCAGTGACATACAGCAAGTCTGCACCTCCTAAACCTCCACAAACAGCACCACCAATTGAGGTCAAGTATTCAAATTCTTAGAGCCTATGGAAAACATCCTCATTCAAACTCCCACATTAAATTCCTTGGCCTCCATTGGCTCATGACCATATGTCATAATTCAAAATGCATTAGCCCAACTTTAAAAGTCCCCATAGTCCTTAGCAGTCTCAATATTGTTCAAAAATCTAGATTATCTTCTGAGACTCAAGACAATCTCTTAACTATAAGCTCCTATAAAATCAAAATCAAATTGTATACTTGCAATATATCATGGAACTGAACACACATTCCCATTCCAAAAGGGAAGAATGGGGGCATAGTGAGGAAATACCAGACTAAAACAAGACCAAAAACCAGAGGGTAAAGCACCAAGTCCTTCAGCCCATGTCCAGTGTCTGTGATTTTAATTCCAGAAGGATTAGATAGTTCAACGTCTCCATCCTTGCTGTGTACAACATACATATCTCCCTTGGGCTGGTACCACTCTGTGTATGCAGCTCTCCTTGGCAGGTATCTCATGGGTCTGGCATCTCCAACATCTTGGGTCTCCGTTATCCTGGCTTCACCTTTACAGCTTGACACCTGTTAGGGACTCTTGGTCTGTCAGAGCCTTCTTCTTGCAGGGACTCACCTGCCATATGTTGCCTGACTTCAGTAGATCTGTGAAACTATGGAGAAAGATTAATATCTGATGCATACATCTTTCATGCATCTAAAGCCAACACCATGTGGGTGAAACCAAGTTTGGCTACAGCGTGGGATGGACCTTGATCCCTTAATTCATATTATCAGCAGCTTTTGCATGTTGTAATTTTCTAGGAGCATAAAACTTCTTAGGCCTTTTCCTTTCACAAGTTGGAAGCTTGGTTAGATGGAGTTTTGCTCTGAGGGTACTCTTTTCATTGTTCAAATGAAAGTCTGGAGGTCTCTCCTTAGTGGTTCTAATTGCTGTATCAAAGAGAATCTCTCTTCTAATTCACATGCCTTGGCTGCCTTGACGCCAACATTGTTAACTTCCTAGTGTACATTTTATATTTCTTTCTGCCACACTTGCTCTCTTTCATTGTAGAGCTATATAATCTTCAACGTTAATAATCATGCCAGAGATTTGTCTGCCTTGAAATTTCCTCTAAAGAA
The DNA here is from genome assembly GCA_035773235.1 of Eospalax fontanierii. Classification (NCBI taxonomy): domain Eukaryota; kingdom Metazoa; phylum Chordata; class Mammalia; order Rodentia; family Spalacidae; genus Eospalax; species Eospalax fontanierii. The sequence continues at coordinate 32,987,724 of CM069541.1, forward strand.
ATTAGTGCATTAATTTTTAATTTGGTCTCAGGAAAGTTCTTAGGTCATGGGCAGAGAGCTGTCAGATCCATTGCCATAATATACCAATTGCTGTTTAAGTCATTGTTTCTATCTCCATCTGGAGCTTCTTGAGTTGGGCCTCTACTAGAACATCTCATTGAGCTGTCCTTACAGCATTCAACTGATTTTCTAGTCCAAACCTCCAAGGTCTTTCACATTCCTCCCAAAACAACATGGTTATGTTCTTAACAGAAACAGCTCACTTTCTGGTACCAACTTCTCTATTAGTTACTTTTCTGTTGCTGTTCTAAAACACCATGATGAAGGCAAGCTACAGAAAGAAGTGTCTATTTAATTTACAGTTCCAGAGGAATAAGAGTCCATTATAGCAGAGAGGCAGTGGCAGTGGTGACCAGAGCAGAAAGCTGAACACTCACATTTTCAAGCAGGCATCAGAAGAGAGAAAGAAAGAGAGAGAGAGAGAAAGAGAGAGAGAGAGAGAGAGAGAGAGAGAGAGAAATGAGATGTGGGTAAACTCTCAAAGTCCACACCCAGTGACAGTCTTTATTTGGCAAAGCTATGTCTCCTAACAGGGCCACCAACTGGGGACAAGTATTCAAATGCTTGGAGCCTATGGGGGACATTCTCATTCAAACCACCAGAGTATGTAAGTAGAAAAGTTAAACTCTCTCTCTCTCTCTCTCTCTCTCTCTCTCTCACTAAATCATATAACAATTCACAGCACCTCCTTGAAAAAGTATTAGTGGAAATGCCAGGGAAACAAACACAATATAAAGCACATATGTGAAAAATGAAGGTGCATAATAAAACACACATGCAGTCACACAGTTATAGCAATGTGGTGGCTGATGCAAAGGGAGAAAAAGAACAATAATATAAAACTAATAAAGGGATTCAAAGAGTATAAAGAGGAGTAAAATGGTAATAGTCTTATTTTATTCAAGGGGAGATTATATTAAAGAAACTGGCTGTTGATAGAAAGAAATAAATTGAAGTAAGTATTAAACTTTAAGGGTGGCTATCAAGGAGTATATAAATAGCTGTCAAATCACTAAAGAAAAGAAAAATAAAAAGCACTGGTTAGTGAATTCAGAAAAAAAAAGATCAGATAAAATACCAAGTAAATAATAAAAAGAAAAGATGCTAAGAACAGGTTCCAATGTATCTGAAATTACAGTGTATACTAGTGCATATTGAAGTGTATTGAAATACATATTGTGACAAAATAGGCCAGGGTTTAGAAGAAATATAAAAATATGTGATTTGATTAACAATGATTTGCATGCTGAATAAATGGTTCTGTAGCAGAGATACAAATGAAAAGTATTGTTTCCTTCAGTATATAAGCCTTATATTATCTAGACACAAATCCAGGCAAATAGAAACAAATAGGCAGAATCATGAACACAGAGTTTGTTTGTGAAATAGAGCTAAAAGACCCCCTAAGCCCCTGAAAAATGTTTTAATAGAAAATAAAATCTTTATTAAATAGTTTATTCCGAGTGCTAGAATTTTTAAGCATTAGTTACCGTTAATTCAGGTCACTACATTCACTCCCGAAGTTCGTGTCTTAACTCCACACCTCTCACCCCCTTTCCACGGCGGGGAACCTGCGTCCCACTCTCCGGCCTGCACGGAGCAGAGGGACTCCAACAACCTAAGGCTCAGGGAATTTGGGGAATGGAGAGATGGAAAGACTGTAAGAGCTGGAAGACAGGATGGTGGTTGTGACTGTCATGGCAATCATGATCTCACAGCAGTAGAGTGGCCTGCACTGACTTGCACAAGACTGGGCCTATCATCAGTGGTTCATGGATCTTGGAGAGGAGCATGGACCGTGCTTCACCTTTCAGAACTACTGGATACTAGAGGATTCCGAGGGAGAGGCAATTATTGTCTTCGTTTATGTAACCATAGAGGACTCCACCGGGCTCCAAAGGATATTTTGCAACCCGAGGTCACACAGATGACCTTCATCACGCTCAGTGTGTCACCAAAAAAAAAAAAAAAAAAAGTACAGTAAGGAGAAGGGGGCTTTATGGGAATGGGAAGGATATAGAAAAAGAGAGATAAGAGTAACCAGAATGCGAGCCGAGTGTGGCGGTGCTCGCCTTTCATCCCAGCACTCTGGGGGCAGAGGCATTTAGAGCTCTGTAAGCTCAAGGTCAGCCTGGTCTACATAACAAGTTCCAGGTCAGCTGGGACTACAAGAAAATTCTGTCTCAAAAAGACCGAAAAAATGCAGTGAGGATGAATAACCAGAACACATTATATACCTATGTGAAATTATCAAAAAAGAAAAATATATATTTATATATGTATAATTATATATATAATTCACATACTATTCCATTTACCAAAACATACAGTGTAAGGAAGGAAGCAGGCACAATGATGTTCATCACAACACTATCTAATATAACAAAACATTGGAGATGATCTTAGATGTTTGTTAATTCAGCAAGATAAATAAATGACAATATTTTCATATTATATCGATCTTCGTAACAGTTAAAAAGAATGAGGTTGGTCTATGCAGATTGACAAACAGAAGTAAGGCATGTTAGATGCACTTAGGGCATGTTTGATGCCATTTATTGAAAATAGACCACATGTATTATGTATAAAAGTAAATATGCAGGAAGTAGTATGTAGGGATGGACAGTTATCTATGATGCAGTATTGTCATCTCTGGAGAGCACCCGTGGGAGACTGAGAGAGGAAAATGAGGACCATTCACTGATCATGTGAACATAATTCCTTATCTAATTTTTTCATAATAAACCTCATTTTATACTGAAAAATCTACTAAAACATTTTATTTACGTATAAAGATGCATACACACACTCATTTTCAAAGCTGATAGAATTTCTGAAAGAAGTCTCAGAAATCAAAGAGCCATTCAACACCTTCATCTCAGCTTACAGAGTGCAGAATTGTTAGAAAATAAATTTCTATTGTTTAATCCAGTCAGTCTGTGATATTTTGTTATAATGGGCTGTTATAATTATTCAATTGAGTTGAAGTAGATCCTAGATTGACAGTGCCTAGGGATGTTGCAAAAGCTTAGTCATTTCTAAAAGGGATGTCGCTTCATGTTATTTCTACACACTATTTGCAAATGCAATGTATGTACACACTGAAAAGTAATCAGAGACGGGGAGTTAGTGATAGAGTGCTTGCCAAACATGAGTGAAGCCTTAGGTTCCTTATGTACTAAGAAGAAATAAAATCCAACAGAAACCGACTCACAGGATACACAGGAAATGTAGAATTGATTTCCAGACTTTAAAGTCATAATACATGCCATATTCAAGGGGCTAACGATAAGATCAGAAGTTACAGTAGAGAATTGAAAATTAATTGATTGGAAAATTTCTAAATTTAAAAAGAGCCAAAAGTTAACAACACAGTGGATGGGATTACGTGTAGATTACCAAGAGTAGAAGAAAGAATTAGTGATTCGAAAGGTAGACCAGAGGAAAATAACTAGTATGAAGAGCAACGAAACAAAAGCCTAGAAAAAAGGACAAATGATATGTAGACACAATAAGGCTTAAAATATGAAGAACTGAACCAAAAGGAAGAAAAAGAATGAACCAGAAAGAATATCTGAAAAGATAACAGTTAAAACAATTCAAGACTAATGAAAGACATTGTTCACATTTTCAAGAAGCTTCGTGAACTGCAAGCAAGATGAAATAAGTTCAAGCTAAATTTCTTCAAATAAATCTGGAAAATGGTTTTAAAAAAAAAAGACATGCTACCTTTAAAATATTAACAGACTGACAACTAATTTCTGAGCAGAAATAATGACACCAAGAAAATAATATCTTCAAAAGACTGGAAGAAAATACTGCCAGCTTGAAAATATCCTTAAAGAACAAACGCAAAATAAATATTTCTTCAGATGCACAAAAATGGGTGTAAGTCTTTCCTAATGCACACTAGAAGGCGTTTTCAGGCAGAGGGACAGGGATTCCAGATGAAAGTCTGGAGATGTAGGAAGGAATGAGACATGTAACAGTAACACAAACATAAATGGAAATAGTAACTGTACCATTAGGCACTTAAGGAGCATTTGACATGGTTTTGTAGATTTAAAATATCTGTAAATAAAAATTGCTAAGAATAAAAAGTAAGGGAATTGCTGACAGTTGTGACAACACAGGCGAACCTGAAGGCCATTAGGTTAAGTACAAATAAACTAGGCATGGAAAGACAAATATTGCATGGCCTCACTGAAGCAGAGGGAGATGTTAAATGATTGGGTTAGGTGATTAAGGGGTCGAGGAAATGTTGGCCAGTGATTGTAAAAAGTCAGTTGTATAGGAAGAATATATTCAAAAGACCTTATATACAAGCTGGTGACTGTATATATATTTTAAAAACGATGAGAGTAAATTGTAAGTGCTTTCATCACAAAAATGAGGAGTATTTGAAGTAATTCTTCATTGGCTGGGTTTAGCCATCCAACTACCTCGGAATATTTCAGAGAAATTATGTAATACAGTATAAATGTACTGACGGTTTTTGATTTTAGGAAGGTTTGACGTAATGATTTTTCTGCTTTACAACTGTACAAAAGACAGTCACTGAATTTTTAACTTTTCCTGCAATAGTGATTCAGGGAGCTGCATCACCCAGTCAACCAGACAATCACCAAGGAAAGTAAATGGCAGCCTGTAGTGTCTGTGTGCTAAACTATAATGTTTGGAGGTATGGCTTTGACTTTAGATGTGTATTTTTTCTCAATGTATATATTTATTGAATTTCTGTGCCTGATTTCATGCATTCTATTATATATAGGCCTATCAAGTCAAGTCTGTTTACCCAGATGTCGCTCAGTCCAAGTTCATCCACTGAAGTCTAGTCAGCCTGCCTAGAGTCACACCCTTAAAGAAAATCAACTCTCTCCCACCCAGTGGAGATCATCTGCCAATAGTTCCTCAGCTAGGATTGGAGCCAGCTGCCCATTTCCCCAGTTCTATACTGAGTTTTTGTCTGATTGAGTTTAAAGGGGTCTTGTGAATGCTTTCACTATTGCTATATATTCACATGAGCAAGTTCCCAGAGACTTCTCATCCACAGGCTCTGCCTCAACATCTGTGTCAGGGAGAGTGGAGACAGATAGACTCAAGCAGGGTGTTGGGCCAGTCACAGGCAGAAACCTGTATTTTCCAAAGCTTGATACACTGTCAGGCTCTTTGGCATCAGGAGAAATGAAAGTATTGTGCTTCACTGCACAGTCCATGAGGCCAAGGAGAAGAAATCCTGGAGAAAAGTCTGAAGGTGCAGGAGTATGATTTATGAAAAAGTAACTTCTCCGATACTAGAAACTTCACTTTCGGAATTCAGGAACAATATTTGATCTGAGCATCAAATACGACCCAAGCTTCGGTATCTACGGCCTGGACTTCCGTGTGGTGCTGGGTAGGCAGTTCTCAGCAGTGCGATGGGAAACTCCGGACAGGCTGCACGGGGGCCAAATATAGAACAAGCAAAGAGGTCCTGTGCTGGTTTCAGCAGAAGTACGATGGGATCACCCTTTCTGGAAAAGGAAGAAGGAAGTCAGGAAATGTCTAGAGAAAGAGAAATCAGCATATAATACTGACAAAACAGCTACTGGTAAAAATAAACAATAATAAGACACCTCCAGTGCTTACTTTTTATAAAATTTAATAAATTAGAAAACTCTTGGAAAGTTTCATTTTTAAAGAAGGAAATATAAATAACAATGTCAGAAATAATAAACCGGTACCTCACCATACATTCTATAGATATTAAAACTCAGTTAAGATGGCAGTATAGACAATTTATGCCAATAAAATTGAAATATCAGTGTAATAAACATGCTAAGAAAATCGATTTATTACCAGTGACACAAGAAGTAGAAATGTGAGTAGTCTTTATATTGCTTTCTTTAGAGGGATGCTTGTGTGAAATGTGAATTATTTGAAATTACTCTCTTTGTCTATGTGCACAGCAAACTCCAGGTAAATACGGTCTTACATGGTGAAGAAATGAAGTACTTACCTTTGCTTTGCTTTTCAGATTGAATTTAAGAAATTTGCTCATGGTTCTGATAGTCCAACCTCTTCCTCCTGCATAGACACGTGCTGCTTGCAGGCTGGGTTCAAGCAGTCACACAAGTAGTTGGTAGAACGAAAGAGAGGAAACATTCAATCAAATGATTACTTGAGTCCACATCATATTCTGTCTATTTTCCATTGACCAATGCTAAGCAAAGGGGTGACTTTCCAAACAGGAATTTTGATGATGCTATATAATTTCTGATTTAAAAAAATTATTTGTTATTTTTATTTTATGTGTATGAGTATATTGTCTGCTGGTAGGAAGGTGCACCTGTGTCATGCAATGTCCTCAGAATTCAGAAGAGGACCTTAGAATCCCTGGAACTGGAGTTGTAGATGATTGTTAGCTGCCATGTGGGTTCTGGGAATTGAACCTAGGACCTCTGCAACAGTAGCCAGTGATCTTAGCTGTTTGACCATCTCTTTTTTCTATTCTATTTTATTCTAAAACAATTATAAAATATAGTTTGCCTACATTTGTTTATTCTTTTGTGAAATATTTGTTAAATTAATCATAACCTAATATTGCTGAAATTTAACAAGTTACATACCAAATAAAGTAAGCTGTAGCTTACAAATGTTGACTGTGCAATAATTATATAGTAGGAAATTGTCCCAGAGCATATATAACACATTGAATTATTTTGGTGGATAGTATGAATTATACCTTCCATAGTAAGTAGAAACTATATTGTTTGACTTCCTTTTTAAAAACACTCATTAAATAGCTATGGCAGGGACAGGAGAGATTAGTTAGTGGTTAAGAGCACTGACTGTTCCTGCAGAGGACCTGGGTTAAGTTTTCTGTAAGTTCAGCCCGGGGCATTCAGTGACTTCTTCTGATCTCTGTAGAGACCAGGCATGCACACAATAAAATAAAAATAAAATTTAAAAATTAGTTATAATAGCAGAGATAAGGGAAATAAAATTACAATATTATAAATAAAATTTGTAAGTCAAGTTTTACATCCCTCAGAAACTGGTAAGCGTCCTATCTTTGCTCTGGTGTGATGTTTGTGTGTGTGTGTGTGTGTGTGTGTGTGTGCGTGCGTGTGTGTTGGTTGTTGTTCAGACAAACAGGAAGTATAAAGAAAAGTTTGTGCCACATTTTCTGAAATTTCATTAACCCTTTCAGTTAAAATACAGATTTCTATAATATGTGACATTGGTCTTTGTCTATTTTCATATGACTAACTTTAACAACAGCAATGACAAAACCTTTATAAAAGCTATCATTTGCTACAAGGGCCTCCGTCTGAAGCTATCAGACATAAACATAACAATATAAAAAATCATAGCATCATCACAGAGGTTTTGCAGTATCTCTTTTATTTACTCAGATCCCCTATTGCATTTATTTGACAACATATGGTCTATTGGTTTGTAGGTATATCCTTACTACCCCAAAGAAACTCTCCATGTAAATAGTAAATTCCAACACCTGTCTCCTGTAAATAATGTCAAAATTTCAATAGTTATCAAAATGTAGAAAGAAAGAAAGATGTCTGTTCTCTCTACATAATGGTCATGTCTTCTCAGTGACAAGTGCTGTAGTTCTTTGCAGTCATCTAGGCATTCAAGAAAAGGTCAGAGGAAATGAGCCTTTCATCCAATGTTGCTTATTGGGCTGCTTGGTTCACCTAGCTTGTGGTCAGTGTGTTTTATGGCATTTTAGCTTTTAATTTACAGACATATACACGTACTTCTTATTTTATGATTGCTCATCTATTTGCCAGGCGCTAGAGCAGATCACCCTTCATATGGACAGGGAGCTTGAGGAAATGCACCTGAAATGCGAGCAGGTGGACAGCCTGACAAACTCAAATCTGTAGCCCTGCAGTCTCCATCTATTCAACTGGCACTGTGTTTGCAGATCAGAATCCAGGTACATATCACTCTCCTTTGGGAAATGTCATCAAGTATTTGTTTCTTCATTTTTACAAAGAATGCTTAGGCAATGGTCAAGTAAAAGATGTCAACTACAATAAAAAATGATGATATCTTCATTTGTTTGCTGAATTTACATTGAGGAAGGGTTTTGTTAGTGGCAGAGCTCTGCAACTGAGGTACTTCCTGCTTCCCAAGGTGATGAAGTAACATCTTCTGTCCTCCCTTCCACTACCGTGGAACATGGGAACACGGGAACCCTGGGAAGGCGTGATTCTGTAAACCACATTCTTTATGTCAGTCCCCTTGACTTTTCCTCATTAGTAATGTGCAAAACCATGGAACCAACCTGCCACAAATGATATTTGTGAAGATCTGTTGACCTTCATAGTGTTCTGTGAGTCTGTTGAGTATGTAGAAGTCCATGCCTGGATGGGGCTCCATTCTCTTCATAGTAGTAACAAGAACAGCAGCAGCAGCAGCAGCACAGCAGACTATACGATTTGAAAGACACCGTGGTCGACATCAAACACACAGTTTAGTGATCTCTCCAATATACTATGCAAAAAGCACATTACTTTTTCAGCATCACTTAAGAAGAGGAAACTAAGCTAGGTGACGAAGTTCTTAAGGAATCTGGGTTTCTTAGTACAGCAGTCTTTCTGTTCATTTCCAGTACTTACTTCCTTTAGAGTTTTCTGCATATATTTCTATACATGTGGTGCCACTAAGATTCTTTATCTATCTATGTATCTATCTATCCTATCTATCTATGTATAATGTATTATCTGTCTATCATCTATCTACCTATCACTATCTATCTATCTATCCATCTGTCTATCTATCTATCTATCATCTGTCTATCTATCATCTGTCTATCTATCATCTATCTATGTTGGAACTGCTTCTATGTTCTACCATCTGCATAGGAAATATTCATGTCCCTATTCAGCTGACTGCTCCCTGCTTCACAAGAAGTTGTGACCCACATCACTGTTCTTTTCTTTGGGATCTTAATGTACCTCAGTTTCTTGGTGACTCCATCACAATCCAGTTATCTACAGGCCTTGGAATGTGACATCGTGTGGCCTATGCCTCCACCAAAGCAACAGCAGATCTGTGAAGAGTGACAGAACCTCTATCAGGAGCTTCACATTGGCTGCTCATACATTGTATCATGCCCAGAATTATTTTTTCCCATTCATTACAGGGTGTCTTTGTTTGCCTTTCTAAAAAATTTTATTCAGGTTTTAGAAAATTCAAAGATTTCAGATAAAATCCAATTTACAGCTTCTCTTGAAAAACAAAACCTAATGACAGGGTGCTTCTTTCTTGCATGACAAGTGTCAGTATCCTTTAGAAGAACATTAACCTCTCTCATCTATGTGTACATCTACATATACACATAGACTTCCTGATGATTCCTACTGTCCAGCTGGTAGGCATTATGAGACTGCTGATTCTAGTTCCACTAGAGTCATGTCCACTAACACTTGAGCAGAGCTAGGGAGGCATCTGTTGACAGTCAATTAGCCAGGACCAGGGGCAGCTCTTCTCTGTTTTCAGTGGATGATGAAGCTATGCGTGGTTTTGTGTTGTTGAGTACCTCCATCTCTTGCCTGTAGCTGAATCCCATCCTACTAATTAATCAAGAAAGAATGATCCTACTAATCCTACTAATTAATCTAATGCCCCAGCAGTTTGTTCATCCTCAAACTTTCTTGGGGTGCATATAGCAGGGTTTTGTGGGATAGTGGGGATCTCTAAGATATATCCAGGAAGTGTGATTCCTGCTTTGGAACGTGGAGGGCATCTTTTACACTGAAATAAAGACTCTAGTCCTCTGTCATCTTCCTCCAGCTGCAAGCCATCTGGTGAATGTCAGTTCTTTCCTTTAACTGAGGAGGAGAATGGTGTGAACTTTAGAGAATAAGAATCTATCTGATTATTCCAGCAGCATCTCAGCAGCTTTTGGTGACTGCTCACTTGTATTTCAACTTCACAGAATTTTTGAACACGTTGTATGCTGCACAGAGTGGTTACTGCTCATACTTTTAGGTAAAGCACTATAATAGATATTATCTGGGATTTTAATTATACATATTCTACAAACGATGACCCTGAAATTGAGAAGGATCTTAACCGATATCAATATGAGAAATGAAGAGCTCAAAGCGAATTCGATCTCAGGATTTGGATCTGTATTTCAATGCAGTGTTTTTAGGGTTCAGATGTCATCTTAGGCCATAGTAGATAAAACGTTCTTACTGACAAAAAATGAAAAGATGCTCTGGCTTCTTCTACTTTTTTATGGTATATCAAGTGGAAATCAGACCCTTTCCTGTACTGCTTCCTTTATTGCTGCTGGAAGGTAAAGCAGTTAGTTTGGAAGAGAAATCTTCTGCATTTCAAGAGATGCTGATATCTACTGTAACTGGCACAATGGTCGATCTTTGTGATAAAACCAATACACTGGGCCAGTATTGCAGTGTCACTGAAGTCCCAGTGCCTGTACTCATGACACTCATTATCTTTGTCATGAGTGACATAGTTGTTCTTGAGCGTCCATGGCTCTGGCACGGACAGTGTGGGGCCTGGTACCACTGATACAGTGCTCTGCTTCTCAGAGTTCTGGTGTGCCTATGATGTGTGGATCTTTGGGGATGGGCAATAATAGAGTGATCTATCTCAGTGAAATGGCAATACCATTCTCCAGAGCCAGGAGTTCTCTTCTATTAGACAAGTGGAGAGAAACAGTGGCGAGAGCCCCTTGCTTCTCTGTATTCAGCACAGACTACTCTGTTTCCCTTTTCTTCTCTTTTCTATTCCTGTTTCTTCCTTTTCCTTTTCTCTTTCATTTTTTAGTACTAGGGATAGGACCCAAGGCCTCAGACATTTTAAGAATGTATTCTGCAATTGAACTATATCTCAAGTCCTTCCACATTTACTTTTAACTAGACATACCTGTGGATGGGCACAAAATAGCTAACATTTCTCAATTTTGACACTCCCAAGTTAAGTCCCTTACTGTCACATTTTGTACCTTTATTGTAGTAGGAAAGCACAACTATGAATTTCTTCACTGAACAAACACAGGTACCAAGTATATATGAGATTAGAGACATAACCCCTAACTTCAATCTGCTTAGTCTACAGTCTATAAAGTTACATACTGCTTTAGTGTGCTATGCCGCTATGACAAAATAGTCATGGCTGGGTCATTTGTAAAGACATTTATTTTCTCACATTTCTGGAGTTTGGGAAGCTCAAAACCAAGGTATCAGCATCTAGTGAAGACTTTCTTGCTGCACTTTTCCTTGGTGGAAGAGTGGAAGACAACAAACTAATCCCTAATCACTCCTAATCCCACCCATGAAGACTCTATCCTTAAAACTTAATCACTTCATAGGGGCCTTAACATTTAGTGTTATCAGGACGGCCATTAAGTTGGGGAAAGGTAAGGAGACAAAAATATTTCAATTATAACATATATAACTGTGTAACCTACATACAGTACAAGAATTACTAGGCTAGAGATAAACTCAAGAGCACTGTGGGAGCACAGAGGAGGGTTGCTTCCTCTCCCCTTCTTTTGGGGATTAAGAAAAGGCTTTCTGGATGAAGTAGTATCTGAACTGACACTTAAAGGACAAACAAGACTTAGACAGCATGCCGGGGGAAACACAGTCGTAACCAAGCCCATCCAAGGACTTTGAGAAATAAGCTGGGAAAAGCTAGTGGAGGGCAAGCCAGTGAGTGACATGGTCTGATTATGTGGAATCACTATTGGATGTATAATAAAAGATGACCCTCATAAAGGAGGGGAACCAAACCAGTCACTCTTCCTTTTAGAAGCTAATGCTTATGAACTGAACCACTTGGAGAGAGCTGTGAGGAAGAGGGGACACCCAGCAAGCCATTCACACCAGCCTGGCACCCAGAAGTTGACAGCTGTTCTAGGCACTCTTCAGACAACCCCTGTTGGGCTGGGAGGAGCTTCGGCATGCCTTGTGCCAGTGATACCTTATCAACCACATAAAGTTATGATTGGCACATGTACCCAGGCCCAGGAGAAGCAAGGAGCTCCCACCCAACTGTCATCTTCTGGAGCCTACAGAAGCTGACAGCAAAAAGGCCCTAGGCCAGCCTTAGCTGGATAATGACAGCTCTGGTGATTGTGAAGTAGAGCTGGGCCAGTGGCCAAATGAGTTGGCAGCGTAAGCCTGGCCCTGGCCTTGGCCCTCTCAGTTCCATCTGTCTAACAGTGGGTGTTAGCCTCAAAGAGCACCAGCCCTCTAATCTGGCAATGCAGAAAAGGGGGAAGAGGACACATAAGACGTATGCTCACGGGTGAGATTGTCTGAAATGCTCAGGACTGAAAAACAGTCATAATGTGGCTGGAGGGATCCTTTAAACATTGTTTCCATCCGTTACGCGCTTCCCTCTTTGTTTGCCACTGTTGCTCTTAAAGAGATGCCAGTATGAACGCATCTTATAAAGAGTTACAATAGGACCAGGGAAAGGTAGAACCAGGGAGTCTAACTCACGTTAATGATATCCTCTTAGCATTTCCAGGCTTAGTGTATGTCAATTGCTTAGTGTTTCAGTTTTTAAAAAGACATTTTTCTTTTAACGGAAGCCAAAGTTCTGGATTTTGACCTAATTTTTAAGTTTGGATCATTTGACATCTGCCGGACACTGCAATGGTCAGGGCAGGGGGATATCCTGATCAACAAGGTTGGGATGATAGGCCCATTCTTGAACATGGGAGAGCTCTATCCAACTATGTAGATTAGCTGTTGGATATTGACTTCTTGGAGGATGTCAGCTGTTTAGTTAGATATCATTTCTGGTCGAAGAGTGAATAGAGTAAGCCAGAACAACAGATACCCTGCGTCACTGACTGGCTTACTGAAAAAGAGTAATGATTTCTAGTGAGGATTACCTGCTGATGGTAATGGCGATGAGGTCAGTTATCATTGATCATTTATGAAAAGGTTTGTGTCATTTGGCGCACAGTTTCCTGAAAGTTTTTCTTTGGTTAATGTGATGTGTTAACCAGATGATTTTGCTAGTTTTCAGGGCTATGGGATTGCCAGAGCACCAGGAGACATGTTCTTAAAAGCTTCAGACAAATATCATGGTTCATCTCTCTCTCAAAGTTAAATAATATAAAATTTCAAGGCTGAGGAGATGGACAGTGGGTAAGAACACTTCAAAAGCATGAGGACCTGAGTTCAGATCTCCAGCATCCACATAAAAGGGCTGGGAATGGCAAAAATGCCTGCAACTCCAGCAGTGGGTATATGTGTAGGGGGGTGAAGGCAGAGACAGGAGGATCAGAGGGACTTGCTGGCCAGCCAGCTTAGCTGGAAGAAATGGTGAGCTCCAAGTTCAGTGAGAGAGAGACCCGGTCTCAAGGGAATCTCAGACTGATACAGCAGGACACCTAACATCCTCTTTTGGCCTCCACAAATGTGCACAGATATACAAACCCCCACGTTCATATGTCATACACACTCATACATCACACACACTCATATGCATATATAATAAATATACATAATAAATTCATATGACTGCACTGTATTGTTTCTGTAACACTAGATTATTTTAAAACTTCCTCAAGTCTTTTATGCCTTTCTTTAAGTGTTATTTCAATAAATACCTTTAGAAATTAAAAGACACAAAGCCACATCACACTATCAGGCACAATTTCTCCAGAGATCATTTATTTTCCATATTTTATATATGAGAAAACTAGGGCTTAGAGTGTCTTACCTATAGACATGAAGTCAAACATTCCCTTGCTGAGCTGGAATTTAACTCAAAGTCAAACTGAGGACTGCTTTTTACTAGATCATGGGCACTGTTAATCTTTGAGGAAGTTTCTTAGGATGGAGCGATTAAGGTAGTAAATTTAAAAGGTTGCAATTTAAAAGCATTTTGGTAGCCCGGTGGAAGAGCATCCACCCAGCACTCTTGTTTGAGATGTCTGCAGATCACAGATTTCAGTACCTAACCTGAAGTAAACTTAGAAGCCAAGAAAGTTGAAATGGGCATGGGGGCAAGGGAATGAAGGAATTATGAAGAGGGGGATAGTAGGAAACAGGTGCTATGAAATGAAATAGGAAAAACAGGAGGGGCTTTAAGAAGGGAGTGGGGAGGGAGGTTCATACTGAGAGAGGAATGAGAGAGAAAGAACACTAAGTAGCACTAAGGATATCTGAAAAAGCTTTAAGGAAATATTATTTAATAATATTAACAATAAATTTATTATAATAAATAATAAATTTAATAATATTGTTTAACGAATAAGGAAACATTACTTTAAAAATCTTACTTAAAAGCATATAGCATATGTTTAAACTATATATATATATATACACACATATATATATGTATATATAGTTTAAATGGGGTTATGCCACATAGAATGACAATGCCCCAACAGCTAGAGACTATTTAACAAAACCTCTGGTACCAGGCATGGGGAACTTCTCTTTAAGTTGTCAGAAGCTGGGGGTTCAAGAGACTCCCAAAATAATGAAGGATATTTCACTACCCTTGGTATACTCCCAGAATGTGAAGGTAAGACCCTATTGCTGAAGAACAGCATATACTTGAACCCAGGTCAACTGGGGCTGACCTGTAAACCTCCTTCCTGAGGAGTCAGAGTATTGAAAGGTGCTATGTAAGATGCCAAGAGAGAAAAGCACTTAGTAGTTTTACCCAGCTGTAAAACCTACAAATCACAACAATGATTGGTTTGACAAGATATCCCCAGTGGTGGAATACTCCCTATTATCTTGGGAGTAACCAGCAGCTGTGTAATTGGATTTAAGGTCTGTTCAATAGGAGGGGACTCATGCCTGGTGCTGTAAATTAGTGAACTCTCCATGGTAAAAGAGATCACAGACACTGGAAGATAGCCTACCCCTGCCATTTTCTTTATCCAGTATAATTTCCTACCATATTCTAAGTACTTAGAGGTTAATCCTTAAACCTACAGATGAAAGTGGCTCTTAGTCCTCATCTAAAAATCTTCTTGCAACAGTCAGAGGCTGCTACAGAAAATGACAAGTGGTCAAAATGCAGAGAGAATAGTGACTGGGGTGCCCAGTCCCAACTGATACATCTGTAGTGCAATCTCTACACCGAAGGCACAGGGAACATCAATGGCAAGGAGAGATTGTAAGAGGCAGAGGACCTGCACCTGTTGCCAGTGCATGACAAGAAGCTGTACCCATGAAATCCCAACAGTACAGTTGCCTAAACAAGGCAGACAGAATGACATCACCAGCTGACGTGCCAAAGGATTGTGGGAAATTTCACAAGGTCCCACCTCTAGATGAAGAGCTACAGGCTAATGCCGAGAGAGAGGGAGACTCAGTCTTCTCCAGGTACAGACTCTGCTCCGATTCCTAGTTGTCATCCCTACACTTGTGCACATGAGCAACACAAATGAACTCAGTAGCTTAAATGTGTAACAGTAATAATTATAAGAAAAAGTTCATGCACTTGAGAGAGAGAGTGGGGGCACAGAAGGAGTAGATGGGGAGAAGGAGGTGTAGAAATAATGTAATACAGTCCTCATGCATGAAATTCTCAAAACTTTAAATAATAAATAAACAAAATTAAATTGGGATAAGATATACACACCATGATTTTCAAGTGCAATCATCATCATCTACTTTCAGAACATTTTTCACCTTCCTTAACTGAAACTCTGCACCATGACAACTCTCCATGGCCTCCTTCCACTCTGCCCCTGGCAACCACCATATTTATTGGACTCATGAATTTGGCTATTCTAGGATCTTCATGAGAGTAGAATCATACAGCGATAGATTCTGGTGACTAGCTTATTTCACTTAGTGTGAACAGTCAATCTATGTTAGAGTATCTGTCAAAATCTTCTTCCTTTTCAGAGTCTGAATAATATTCCACTGGGTGTATATGCTGTTATTTTGTTCACTGTTATTTTGTTCATCTATCAATGGAAACTTGGGTTGTGTCCACTTCTTGGTTCTTGTGAATGAACGCTGCTATAAACATGTGTATGGATGTATATCTGGGTTTCAGCTTACAAGACTCGAGAGTATATACCCAGGAATGGAATCACTGTATTATATGACAATTCTGTGTTTAAATGTTAAAATAACTGCCATAGAGACCAGCAGCATTATTACCAGCATTTCAGAAGTATCCTTTTTATTTCCTGTTTTCTATTTATAGTAGTCATACTCATGGATATAAAGTAGAATCAGTTTGTGCCTATGACTTGAATTTCCTGAATGAGGAGCCATTTTTTTGTGCCTGTTGGTCATTTGAATATCTTCTTTTTGAGACATTCTACTCAGCGTCTCTGCCCTTTTGTCAATTGAATTTTGTTGTTGCTGAATTGTAGTTGCTCTTTTTTAGAGATTTATTATCTGTTCTTAAAATATTTTATTATTTTCATTTTATGTATATGAACATATTGCTTGCATGTGTGTAAATGCACCCATGTCATGCATTGCCCACTGAAATCAGATGAAGGTATTGAAATCCCCTGGAACTGGAGTTATGTATGTTTGTTAGCCACCATGTGAGTTCTGGGAATCAAACCTGAGTCCTCTGCAAGAGCAGCCAGTGCTCTTAACAGATGAACCATCTCTCTAGCCCCTATTATCTATTTTATGTGTTTGAGTGTTTGTCTGCATGTATGTACACCACCTATGTACCTGGTGCTCATGGAGGCCAGAAGATATCAGATCCCCTGGAACTGGAATTACAGTCCTGTCTGCTACTATGCAGGTGCTGGAAACTGAAGCTGGGTCCTCTACTCTTAATGGCCACGCCATTTCTCCAGCTCAGTGTTCTTTATATACTCTGGGTATTAACACCTTATCTGGTATATGATGCTTATGATTTACAAACATTTTCTCCCCTTCTATGAGCTGTCTGTTCTGTTGCTAGTGTCCTTTGATACACAACTGATTTTAGTTTTGTTGAAGGCAAATGTCACTGTTTTTGTATCGTATTCAAGAAAACAAGTACCAAAGCCAATGCTAAAAACCTTTTTACCTTTGTTTTCCTTTAAGACTTTTACAGTTTTAGTTCTTTAAATTGGTAACGATTATATGTGGTGTAAAGCAGGAGTCTAACATCATTATTTTCAAGTGGGTAAGCCGTTTTTTTCAGCACCATGTGTTGAGGAGTGTCTTTTCTCCATTGAACAGTTTTGACATACTTGTCACAAATCATTTTGACCATATGCGAGGCTATTTCTGGGCTCTCTATTCTATTTCAGTGGTCTATGTGTCTTTCTGTATGCTGTTTTGATTAGCTTTGTGGTAATCACGGTGAGGGCGATCTCCAGATTTGTTCTTTTTCGAAATCATTTTGGTTATATGGAGTCCACTGGAATCCCATATTCATTTTAGTATGGATTTTTCTTTTTGTTTTGTAGAAGTGTTGTGATTCTATTAAGGACTTCATTGAATCTGTAGGTCACTCTTGAGGAATGAAATTCTTAAATAGGATGCCTTTCATAACTTGGGTTTAATGTTGTAAAAATGCTCAGCTGACAGTTTAAGTTGTATGAGTTCAACTCAACAGAGGGGTTATTGTATCTGTACTGAGACTTATATAAGAATATATTTTTATTGGGTTGTCTTTATTTACCTGTGAAGAGGTAGTTCTCCTAAGGTGCTAGTCACACTTAGAATATATTTACTTGCCTATTTTAATAGGCAAGGATATCATGCTTGAATTAATAAATTCTCTTTGAATATTTCTCTCCTTAAGCTTCTAGAACCATGTAAGTTTCTTTTAGGATAAAAATAGTATAGTTGTTATTGCTTACACTGTTCCATGTGGAAAATAGCTGCTTTACAAGTAGAAAAAAATTAATTTTCTTGAGTGTGTTCTTAAGATAGAAAGGAGTACATGCTTGCTTACCAGGCGCAGCCAAACTGACAAGACTAAGATTTCCCATACCCATGCCATAGTTTTTATTATTTTCCTGCAAGCAGGACAGAAAGAAGGATTTAAGTTCCTTTTACCCAGCATATTGTTTGTGATAGAGGTAAAGGGCAGAAAATACAGTAAACTCAGAGCTGGCAAAACTCAGACCATGAAGGGCAAAACAAGCTTACTATGAGCTTTTGTAAAAAGACAACAGCTCTGAAGAACAGCCCCTCTTGTTCTTTTCGGCATTGTCTGTGGCTGCAGAGTTGAGTAGCTGCGACCGTGACCATATGGCTTACACAGCATAAAATATATACTAATTGGTCTGCTACAGAATAACTTTGTTGACATCTGGATGGGACTACTAGAAAGTGGTGATTATGTCATTTGGTTCAGCCCTCTCATTTTAAAGAGGATAAAAATGAAGACACAAATCCCATGTGTCAGTCACCGGGAATGAAGGGTTCTGGCATGGCAGCATGGGGTGGAATGGAAAACACAGGTAGACTTTCTGCCTCTTCTACACTGGGCACTGTTCACAGGCTGGAAATGCTGATGGTGGAATGCTACAACATGTAAAGTTAAAGAGAAGTTGAGTCATGATTCTCATAAATCCCAAAGGAAGTCTTTAAGAGGAGATACAGGGATGGCAACGGGAGGGGAGTCAAAGAACGGGGAGAAGTGATGATAAATGGTGGGTACCACTTGTATCTTGGTGGAGTTCTGAGTTCTGGGGCCTGTGCCATAAGATATTGACTCAGAATATAAAGCATGGAACAAGGGAAACCCAGATCAAAGCACACAAAGCAGCTTCTTAAGAAGCATAAGGGCCACAGTGGGTGAGAAAATGCTTTGAATAAGAGAAGATTCTGGAGATTTGTTATCAGTCTGTGATTTAACAAGAAACACAGTTATCCTAAAATTATGACTAAATTAAGAAATCTGAACAGAGTACCAGGCCTGGCTGGTATGACCGATAGAATGTGGCTAAACTGATGGTGTGCTACTTCTGAGACTGGGTTATTAAAACACTGCAGTTTCTGTCTTCTGAACATCTCTTCCTCTCAGATAATTCTCAATAAACTCTTACCAGATGGCAGAATGGCTGAACCAGAACAGACAGATAGAATACAATCACCGGAACTTCTCAGTTCCATGGATGATATAGTGACCAGAGCTTAGATCTTTCCTGGTTGATCCTTTTCTATTGGTTGAATAGTCCCTGCTTCCCAACACCAAATCCTCATCAATGAAAACAGAACTGACTTCTCATTGTCATACAAGACAGTTACCATAGAAATGCTGGTGGGAGATCCTGGGGTGGTCCTTTTCACAGATTATTTCTTTAGAAAGTCATTCTACTTAGGTGTGAAAGTGTAATAAATTGGAAAATAGTTCTGGTGAATTAGTTGACTAGCATGAATCTGTCCTTTGAATTATAATACATTCTGAACCAAAAAAAATTAGAATGGGCTTAATTTATGATTTCAAGGGGATAAAAGCTGTTTTCAGAAACTTGTTCTGCCTTTCTTGTTTAAACTTCCATTTTCAGGTAATTACACACAAAAGCTTTAAAGCAATTCATATTGACCTCATTATCTGTAAGAAGTAACAAGTATTACAGTACTTTCAAAATCAGCATATTAGTATCATAAACCAATATGGGATATGCAGTTATCATTCATTCTTTAAGCATTTACTAAATATATTATCACTTGCTTACTTTCCTGAGGCACCAGGAACATAAAGGTACTGCCCTTGAGTGGTTCATCACGGGCCTAGGTGGAGGCAAGTCTGATAGAAATGAACTTAATGTACTCAGTTACTCATTAGATTGTCAAAGGATCGTAGAAATAGTTTTGCAATGGTTTATGATAGTAAAAAGTTTGTATTTTTAATCTAGCTTTCCCAGCCAGGAGTAACACATTTGATATGTAAACTTAGAAGGATAGTCAAAATGTTACCTAGCAACAGGTGAATGAATAATGAAAATGAGCATAATATAATGGAGTTTTATTCAAACATAAAGAAAAGTGAATATGAAATTTGCAGAAAAATGAATAGAACTGGAAAACATTAAGTGAAGTAACCAGGTTATGAAAAACAAATCCCGTGTGTTCTCTCTCATGTGCAGATCCTAGCCTCCAATTACAAAGTATGTGTATCTACATGGGAAAGCAGAAAGGGGCCTATGTGATCAGAAAGAAAGAAACTTTAAGGGAAGGATTGGGGTTACAACAGAACAAAGTGGCAAGGGGAACACTGGGGGCAGAAGGGGCAGTGGGGAGATGTGGGGAACATGTGTGTGGGTAATCAACCAAAATGAAATATGTATAAAGGTCAGTCAGGCATGGTGGTGCACATCTTTAGTCCCAGCATACAGGAGGCAGAGACAGGTGGAGCTCTGTGAAATCAAGGCCAGTTTGGTCTGCATAGCAAGTTCCAGACCATCTGGGGCTACAGGGAGATCTTGTCAAAAAAAAAAAATCATGAAAATTCTATATAGAAACTTTACTTTGTAAGGTAATTGAAAGATAAAAATAAAATAGTTTTAAAAGTTGACTGCCAGTGGAGATTGAGTCTTGCAGCAAGAGACCCTGCCAGGCAGGGGCATTTTAACCATACTAAGAAATAAGAGTGACAGACATGCTTGTTGATATTGTGGAGACAATGCTGTGTCTGGGTGTAGAAAGGCGAGGACTGGAGTTATTCACTATTGCACAACCATGTGTTTTCATAGTATTCTTTTTACTACATGGATTTTTAAATACATTAGGATGATGGTTAGGTAGGCGGTGGCAGCAGCCAGAAGGGAAATTGGGAGGCTTGTGGTTTTCATCTGTTTTACTTGCTTAATCTTGGGGAAAAAAAAAAGATCTTCTTTGCTTAAAAAAGACATAGCAATGAAAGTGCTAACCCAAAACAATAGCTACAAGTTGCAGAGAACAATACATATTAGTCACTGTTGTATGTCTTATGTACACCATCTCATTTAATCTTCACGCTTTTCCCACACTCCCCAGACAGTAATGCTCTATCCCAGAACTCTTCATTCATGGTCCCATAGCAGAAGTACCCTGAAGGGATTCCAATTTATTTGCAATTCCAAATTAAAAAGATTTCCTTCACCTTTGACCTTGAAGCTATTTGATGATTTAAGAAGATGAATTAGGGCCTGGGAGATGGCTCAGCAGGTAAAGGCACTTGCAGCAAACCCAAAGACCCCAGTTCAATACCTGGGATCCACATAGTGGAAGGAGAGAACTGACTCCTGAAAGTTGTCCTCTGACCTTTACTTGTGTGCCTTGGCATGCCATCATAAGGTGGGCACAAAGAACAGTGTGCTTGCTTCTTGGATTTACTGTAGGAACAAGTGCCTTTCTTCTGCCTCCTACAAATAGAACAGAAGAGTTGAGACCTGCACCTACCTATCCCAACTGCACTCCTCTGTTCTGGGTCCCACCTCACTTCTGGATTCATTCAGAGACCCCACTCACCTTCTGTCTAGTACACAGGTGCTTCTAGTGAAGGAAGAATGGCTTTCCTGCCTAAGGAAGCAGAATGGTCTTTGGTTTGCAAACACCCTGGAATTCCAAGATGGATTGGATCTACCTTTTGCTTCATCCTCTGTTCTCTGTTCTAAGGGTGTTGGATGTCTATCTTGGGTGTTTCCAGATAGCCCAAGAGCAAAAGGCATGGAAGTAGGAGCCCCAAATACCATAGTGGTTTTGCTGATTCCTGGAGCCCTGATCTTCCTCATGGGTGGATGGCAAACTCAGACTCACTGTGCTTTAAGCACAGCTATGCTGAAAATCTGGAAGAGGAAAGCACCTGTCACTCCATCCTGGACACTTTATAAACACCTTCCATCCTGATGTTGGTCTTCTGAGTCTTTTCTCCTAAACCTTGCTTTTGTGCGTGATATTTAGACATGCTGTTTTCTCTCCTCCGGGTGTGTTCTAGGATTTGATCTAATTGTCCTGCTGTTCAAGTGTCACTCGGCATTATTATTGGGAAGATGAATGGGAAACGGGTCAGAGTTCAGCAAGAAGGCATCTGCTTGCTTACACTGCATAGTGGATGCTCAGAGGTGATCTTTAATGAAAGCTTGGAAAACATTTGAACAGAACAGGCTGTCCTCTGTCCTTCTGAAGCTGGGGTGATCAAAAAAGAGTGGTTCTTTGCTGGAGAGTAAATAAGTAAACAGGAGGGAGGAATATCTTTCCAGAAAGTTTCTTGTTTGGGGAGTCTTTCCCCTCAGCAGTGAAGAAAATGAGGGTGGGAGGGGGGTGTGATTAAATAGAAAGGAGATGGAAGATTTTTAATGGTTCCGAACCATTTGCCTGCTTTGTGCATACGACAACCTCACCGAAAAAGAGTTTCCACTGCCCTGGCAAAGCCTCTCGCCCTCTAGTTTCCTGTGGCCTCCGGTTACTGCGCCATCGCAGGCTCAGGTTCACTGGGTTCTCTTGACAGTTCTTCCACTTAACCAAAGGGCCAGAGCCCCACCGGAGAAGACCTACCATTGCTTTGGCACTGGAGGCAAGTGGGACAATGGTTCCATTGTTCTTTATACCCTCTTGAATAGGGTGAGTGTCTCCACAGAATCTGGATACGGAAGGAAGCCTTGTCCAGAGTCCTTGGAGAGTCACCTTCCTTCCCCTCCCAGTTATGTGCCTTTCTGCCCTGAACCCATCAAAACTGTTTGGGTGATCTGTGTGGACGTGGCTTTTTCTCCACCCTGCTCTTCATAGAGTGAAAGTTGGGAGGGGGAAGAAAGAGGCACAAATCTGGAAGCTCATTTTAGTTTAGGTGCTAACTTCAGCATGGGTTTTCCTTTGGGATCTCTAGGCAGATGCCCCTTGGTGGCCCCTGGGAATCCCCAGGAAGCCCTAAAACATACCCAGGGTGAAGAGAACCCGGTGCTACCCAAGGCTCGCTGCAAAGCAATCTCCCAGGTCGGGTGGGGATCCCCACACTGGCTTCCAGCACCGCGGGAGCCCGGGAGTCCCCGCGCAGGGCGCACCTTTGCTGAGGGATTTCCCTGCCGCCTTCCCGGGACCCCGAGGAGCCTCTGCTGCTCCTGCGGGCGCAACCTCAATCTCCTCGCGCCCTAGCTCTCTCCAGAGCGCGAAGTCCCTCTCTGAGCATGCGCGCTCCTCTCCCCGCCTCCCCGCCTCCCCTGGCGCCCCCTCCGCGCCAGCCTTTTGCTCCTTTCCTTTCATTAAACAAACAGGAGATCCCGAAACCTGGACCCAGCGCCAGGAGGAGGCGGAGGAGGGGGGAACGCGGGATGGGCGCAGGGGCGGGTCTGTGATCCCGCGCACCCCCGCCCCGCGCGCGCACACACTCACATTCACACGCACACACAGTCACACACTCCACACGCCCGCGCTGCGCGCTCGCCGGCTGGTTCTCCCACGCAGGCGGAATGCAGCAGCAGCGCCCGGCAAGCGCGTCTGCGGTGGCCGCCTGAATGCACCTCGCTGCCGGGAGCCGGGCGTCCCCGTAGGGCGCGCGGGAGGACGCTCCATCCCCGGAGGTGAGTGTGGCGCCGGCAGCCCCCAGGGACAGTGCCCGACTTGGCTGCTCCTGGACAGCCGGGGGGCAGGTTCCCGACCCCACAACGCGGCTCAGGTGGCCCACGCCGGGCTCGAGGGCTTCAGGGTGCAGATGAAGGTAGCATTCTCGTGGCTGCGAAGAGGAGAGAGCGATCCCAGCGAGGGTCGCCTCTTGCAAGGTGTCAGATGGACCCAGCAAAAAGCGACCCCCTCCAGGCTTGTAAACTTTCCTCTGCTGTCATTTGGAAAGCGTGGAGACAAAGGGGGCGTGGAGGCTCTTTTGGTCCTGTTCAGCCCTTCTGACTGCATTCTTGACTGGGATGCTGAGCCGTTGCGCGTAGGTGGGCATGAGGGCCTGGGGATGCCCAGCAGGTAGCTGGTGCCAAATTCTTCCACCCGACGGGTGGGGTTTGGGATTGCGCATCTCCCCCCGACCCACCCGCCAGCTGTAAGCATTGCCATCGATTTAGCTTCAGGAGTAGAGACTTGCCAGCCCAGCCTTGGCAGGTAGCAATGGTGTTCAGGGTGTCACATGGAGAAAATTGGAATAGCCATGGGCTTTCTCATTCGGCATTCTGCCCTCAGGCAGAGAGGCTCCAGGATGAGGCTAGGTCAGTGCACCATGAATGATGAGTTACTGAAAGACTTGGTATAATCACCTCCTAGGAACACAGGGCTCTGGGGACTCTTCTCCTTGGGGAAGGTGCAGTCTTACACACTGCCTGGCAGCGCTGGGGGCTGGACTTTGGCTGCTGTGGCGGCAGCAGCTCCAGGCGAAGCCGAGCTTTATTTTTGCTCTGGGTTTTATGATACACACGTGTAGAATATGTGATGGATTCTGGGCTGTTGTCTTTGTGCGGATATCTATCTTTTTGCTTTCAAGGTTTCCTATGGACTTGTTTTGACGCTTACCACCAGATTGTCCAGCTGGTGGACTGGTATGCTTGAATCTCTTCTGCACTAGGGAAAAGGTCCTGAAAAAAGAAATTTTCTTTTAAAAAGCCAGTGGCCACTGAGACGAGATCTCAGAAGAGTGCAAGGGGAAAGCCTGAAATCTAATGGCCCTCTGAGGTAGCCAACACTGGTTCAGCAGGTGAGGCGTCTAGGGCCAGCACAAAGAATAGAAGAGGGGCGAAGGATTAGGGGAGGTGTGACTAGACGCCTATAAAGGCAGGATGAGAGCTAGTGCCAGGCACTCTAAGGCTTTCAATGAAAGCTCCGTCTCTCCACCTCCTGTGGTTAGCTGTTCCTACTCATGGAGTGGGTCTCTAGTTTGGGGGTGTCTGGGATGTGACCTCTGGAACATAAAAGACTGGATCCTGGACTTACTTAAACGTAGTCACAAATTTGTTCCTTGGGTCTAGAAAGCGCCTGTCTGAAAGTTTCTCCATCTCAACATTTGTGCTGTAGACGGGAGGGTGCACATGGTCACATTTTTGTCTTTTCTGTAACCTACAGTCTGGGATTTGTAAGAGAAGCCAAGCAGGCAACGACGGAGGAAATGCCGGGAGCACAGACCCACTTTGTGACAACTGATGGTTAAGGGGTCTCTCCTTTCTCTGAGATGGCGCAGGGAGGCCATATCTCTCTGCAGGTTGGGACAGGAACCTGTTCAGCTTTGAAAACATTGGGACTGAAGTGGGAGAAAGCCTGGTGTAGATGAGCTTCTCTGAGAAAGTTCACAGATTAAGAGACGTTGACTCATAAGCTGGCATAACAGAGGTGGTGAGGATTTGGAGAAGAAAGGAAAAACGGGAGGGAATTGAGAACTGGAAACATCTGATTAGAACAGACTGGCTTTACAATTCCTTAAGGCGTTTGGTAAGACAGAAATTGGAGTGCGCGCGCGCGCGCGCGCGCGCGCGTGTGTGTGTGTGTGTGTGTGTGTATTTGTTTCTTTTTCTTTTTCAAATAACTAGTGAAGAAAAGACCTATCCAGAAATATTTCAAGTTGAAATTGGCGTAGTGGGGGTTAAAAATAATTATCAGCATATGTCCTTTTGTTTTTCCTTCATGGTGAACATTCTCATCATTATTCTAGCAAATCTTGGCAAGAAAAGATCAAAATAAATTTATTTTGATTTTTATTAGAGTTCTTTATCTGCTTTGATATTTTCATGTTTCATCTGCAAGATC
Organism: Eospalax fontanierii; assembly: GCA_035773235.1. Classification (NCBI taxonomy): domain Eukaryota; kingdom Metazoa; phylum Chordata; class Mammalia; order Rodentia; family Spalacidae; genus Eospalax; species Eospalax fontanierii. The sequence goes on from CM069541.1 coordinate 33,013,379, forward strand.
TCTTTATTAGAATCACATGCAGATTCTTTTGATAAGTGCTTATTGACCATATATCCCGAATTTAGTCCCAGAAGTCACATAAAAATATGTCACATAGTTCTGGCCCTAAAAGTGTTAGCAATGTCACTTTAAATACAAGAGCAACAAGCAAGAAGTAATCAGAGTGGAACGGCTCTGCATGGTGCTGTGTTCCTGACATATGTGCTGTGCATTCCTTCCCCTTCTCCTGGATTTTCTGAGCATTAGAAAACATGTGTTAGTACTTTTTATGTGCTGGATCCAGGAAGGAACAAAATAAACCAAAACATTAGAAAGTAAAATGTGGGTGTTGGAGAGAAGGCTCACTGGTTAAGAGCCCTGGCTGCTCTTGCAGAGGACCCGGGTTCAGCTCCCAGCACCCACATGGCAGCTTACAACAGTCTGTAACTCAGGTTCCAGGGGAATCCAATGCTTTCTTCTGATCTCCACAGGCATTGACACGGGAGCACTTACATCCATGCAGACAATACACTCAAACACATAAAATGAAAATAATAAATAAAATATTAAAAAAGAAAGTAAAAACTCCCAACCTTCAAGAAGGAGAAAACTACCTCTGGTGTAATAAAATTTACTGCTTTAAGTACAGAGCAGGCAAGTACCAATAGTCCATACATATCAGCAATTTGTTTTTCTTCTCCAGGTGATCTTTGGGTTTTTTTTTAAGAATAGTTTTTATAGGTGGAGAAGTACTGAAAAGTCATTCGAGGCAGAGGAAATGTGTGAGTGCTTAGTTTAAATTAGGGTAACTGTCATCCCTAGCACCTGGGTGACCTTAATTCACAACTAATGCTATGGAGTGAGTTTGTATAGAGATATGGCCAGGAGGCTATGCAAGCATAAAGAGAGAGTTTCCAGCAAAGGAAGGTGGAAGAATCAAAGAGGTTTCTTGGGGAGTTTTACTTGGGGCTGAGTCCTGAGCAATGACAAGAAGAGAAAGACTTCCCAGGAAGAAAGTGGATATGAATACTAGATACAGTTCTCTGTGGCCACAGCAAGAGATATGGATGTTATCTCCTTCAAGTGGAACAGCCACATGCCAGAGGAATAAGCAAGAATCAAGTGTGAACAGAACTCCCCTCTAGGGCAAGAGCTCTAATGTTATATAAAAGCCTAAGAGCCTTTGAAGGTTGGAAACATTTGAGAAATCATCAGATTTGCATTAGAGAATGATGTCCATGACCGAGGTGTGAAGGATGAATTTGGAGGGCACAGGCTGGGAGCTTATTGTGGAAATATAGGTGTGAAATAACAGTGTGGTGGAGTAGGGGTGGAGAGGAGATGAATCTGGACGAAAAGACATAGAAGTGAAACCTGGTATTTCCTTCTTGTGTGACCCCAAATCACCCTCTGCTCCCCCAGTATTCACTTGTGAGCTGTGCTTTCTGCTTTGTGAGGGCAAGATCACCACAGCAGTTAGCGCAGGCTTGGTATAAAGTAAGGACTCAAAATGAATCTGTTGAATAAATGATTAAATAACTGATGAGAAATCCAGTCACAAACTGATGATTCTGCATCAGAGTAATAGAAACTAAATCATGACCTGTTCCTCCATGGACATCTATTTTGGGGAGGCCAGTGACAAAAATGTTCCAGGGGGACTAGAGCTCAAAATAAAAACACATTTTACTGCTTCCTCTGGAAGAAATATCATTTGAAGAACCACTATAAAAAAGTATTGACTGTAGAATCAACACATCTTGGAGGCAATGGCAGTTACACAATTAGTTCCTGACATGTAGTAGGTTGGCAATGAATGAGAATCTTTTCACTCTCCCTTTACTTGTCAGAGTATTCCAAGTTCATGTGCTTCATAAAAGCTTTTCAAGTGAGTTAGGACTCAGTGCTCTCATCTGAAGGGTCTCTAGAGTCTCATTTGAAGAGCTCATGGCAACTTAGGATCCTGGGATGTGGGCCGGACACCCATGACCTAGACATCCACAGTACAGTTTGAGGGTCTAGGCACCTCTGACCCAAGCCCAAACATTTCAAGTTCCATTATGAAAGTCCTAGTATGAAATGCCATCCTGGCCAGAAGGCAGATTTCTTTTCAGGCAGACTACAGTGGTAAAGGAGAAGGAACATTCCTGACAGCACAGAACATTTGATATTTGGTGACTGGAAAGGTGGTGGCAGAGCAGTGAGGAGGGCATTAGCCCAGGAGGTGAATGGTATTCTGTTTTGCAGAAGTGGATTTAGGTGGCATCTCTGGAACATCTTTGAAAGTACTAGGAAGATCTCAATGTATAGTGGTTTCATAGTAAATGCCAACTCTTGTTTGCATAAAGAGAGAGGATGGAACAAACTTAGGAGACTATCAACCCAGAGACTAACGCTTGTCAGTGAGCCGCATTTAGGGATAAAGAGACACAGCTCCAGTAGTAAAGAACAGAGCGATGTGCTTCTCTGACATGGGAGGAGAGAACAGGCCTGGAAGCCAAAGCCTGGGGGAATCATGAGAAGTGGTCAGGCTTGAGAGAAGCACCCTGGGTCAGGCCTCAAAAGAGCACCCCCACATGGAATCTCCTTAAGTCCACAGCATGCATGATTCCTTTTTCCTTGACTCTGAGACAGGTCTCAACAGTTTGCCTATAGGCTATCAAACTAGCCAGCCTGACAGTAGCCAGCTCTCAAAGCCATTGCCTTCACTGAATGTGTCAATTACCAGAACTGCACAGAGTTCTCTGGTGACAGAAAAGCAGCTTTAATAGCAGTGTGCCCAGAAGCCATATTTCATACTCCAGCGGGGGGCGGGAGGGGATGGAGGGAAGAGCTTCCGGGCAGAGTGCATCTATCCGTCATTTATGAAATCTGGCGGAGAAAGAGTTATGGGACCATCGGGAAAAGGTGTAGTGAGCGTCAAGCAAGTTCTTATCAAGGAAGAGCAGATGGAATGAGCTAGTGCTTAGGAACAAAAGGTGCACAGAGGAGAGCAGGAGAGTGGAGAGAGAGGAGGATGGCTGTTCCCAGGAGCATGGGAAGGACTGGGAGTCTCACAGGATGCTCATCTCCTCACCACTAAATGACAGATGTTTCTAAAGCCTTAAGAATTTACCTCGTCTAATGTCCTAATGCTGTTGCTGGGGCCTGTAGGCTGATGAACCTTGTTTACGAAGTGACATGACCAAAAGAACACAGACCCTAGCCTGAAATAGGCCTTGGTCTGAACTTGTTCTGAATTCGTTTGAGTCTGAATTAATTGAATTCTATTTTTTAAGGAATAGGTATTGGAAGACCTGTTTCTTTGTAACATTTTATTTATTTATTTATTTATTATTATTATTATTGTGTTTGCTTGATGTGTGTTATGTGTTTAAGTATGGTCACATGTGTAGAGACCAGAGGACAACTTTGGAAACTTTTTTCCTTCCATCATGTGAGTTTTGAGGGCCAAACTCTGCTTATTAGGCTTGGTGGCAAGTGCTTTTTCTTGTGAGCCATCTCACAAGCTCTTAGTTAAATGATTAATTCTGGCTCTGCTACTTATCAGCTGTGTGACTTTGGTACACTTCTCTGTGCTTCTAATTCCTGCTGTACTTAAGATGGAGATCACAGTAGAACATATCAGGAAGGGTTTCAAGGATTAGATGAGTTGTTTGTTCAGCTTGGTGCAGGGGGAGTAAGTGCTTAACAGATGTCAGATACGGTGAGTGAAGGGAAAGATCTTAAACATACAGCTTTGACTATGCTCAGGTGTCCATTACAATATTTCCTTGGTTATAAGTAATAGACTATAATCCTGACTTCCTAAATGCAGGAATTAAATCAGCAGACACACAGATGACAAAAGCAGGCCAGCTTGGCTGTCACAGCCTAGATGGAGTTGACACTTGCTGGGGGAATCTGCCAATTTCCTTAGATGTCTGCCTATCATACCTGATGGTAAAGATGAATGTTTGCTTGCCTTTCCTGGACCTTGCATGCTCCAAGCTTGCAGGCATCACACAAGAGGAACTTAATTGTTTAGCAAATTATTTTCAAGGACATGACCACATGAATGAGTCACAGCCCCTCCTTGGTACTGAGCGAGAGACACTCTGAACACCTCAGATGTGCAGTTCTACATTCTTCAGTGAATTGTCTACTTTTTTTGAGGAGAAGTTTGTGTTGTGTCCCAACAGAATGCCATTGGGTGGGAAAGCCCCATCATCTGGCCAATTAGCAGTATGGTAGTGAGTGGAACTCACATCTGTCCCATAATCTCGTTCTTCTATTTTGTTTCTTTGGTCCACCCATCTTGTTTATATATCATACATACTAAACTTCTTACAGTTCCCCCAGTGAGAGATTTCTTTTTTAGCCCTAAGCTTTTCATCTTGTTACTCCCTCTTTTTGAAATTCTGTTCTTAGGTTGGTCTTTTAATAGGTGGTTAGCTTTCATTGCTGTGTTGTTTTTGGCTTCCTTACTCTGTATCATCAGTTCTTGGCGCATAGTAAGCGCTCAGTAAATATTTTGGACTGCAGAGCTAAATGAATACATCTTGCTCTTTTGAGTCACTGACAAGGCTCTAAACAATGTAACTTTTGGTTTAAAAAAAAAGCACAGAGAATTTTCAAGTTCAATGAGTCCTAGCAAGTTATCCCATCTGGCTTCCGAGTGGAATATGATATGGTTTTTGGGAACCACAGAAGGTCAGAGATTTGCCTGAGGCCACTAGTTACCGTAGGTCAGAAATGGCAGAGCTAGGCTGAAATTCTCTCCTGATTTCTGACCTAGACTCTTCCCAGAGTGGACATCAGGGTGAGATCCACGGGTATGCAAGCCTAGTGGTGGCTTCTGTCTTTATTTATGTTATAAATATTTTGATCATCATGGAGTTTCTGCAATTAGCATGAATTTTAAAATATTACATTACAATATTTTTTATCTTGGATTTTGAGGTTTTGGAGGGAGCACTTGGAATGTTTTTGCCTGACACCAATGCTGATCCCTTGCTTTTCCTGCAACGTGGTAGGAAGGATGGGTCCCCAGCCTTTCTGTTCTGCCTTATGAACATAATGACACTTTGACAAGCCAGTGCCGTCACTACAAACACTAAAGGAAACTTCGTCCAACATGATGGTCCTTGCTAGCAAACTTTCCTGACCTGGCTTCTCTGCTCAGCAGTAAAGATTACATTCAGTGCTCAAAGCAAAGCCAAAAAGATAAAAAATAAGAGCTAAATAAAAGCGTTATTTAGCTGTCATCTACTTATCTGGGGGGAAAGGAACAGATTGTCTAGACTAGTTCCTTCATTTACAAATTTGTGTGCGTGGTTTGTGCTTATTCTTATGCCTTTGAGATTTATGGACACTCAGACTGAAAACAGGAGAAAATCACTACACCTGTCAAATTGGCTGGTCTTGGATTATAGCACTGTGACCTGTATTGAAGAATTGAGGTCAGAAGGTACAATGGCAGAAAAAAGACATTTCTCTTTTTTCTTTTAAGGGTAAAGGAGTATTAATGGAAAAGAGAAAGAGGTAAAGCAAAGAAAATCGGAATGGGTCTACTAAGTACCATACACGTGCTAGCACGGGCCTTCATAGGTACTGTCCCCTTAATTTTTATAGCTCACTCTTAAGTAGTTACCAGTGTCTCCATTTGACAGCTGAGTAAATCAAGCTTCAGAAAGCTGAGCTGGCTTACTCAGCCAGCTGAGCCTGAGATAGATCCAAACTCAAGTCTGCATCCAGAATCCCACTGCATATCCCACTGTTCTTTCTGGTGCTCAGAGTTTGGAATTCCAGGTCATACCATAACCTTTTCTCTCCGTAGGAAAGCTTAGGCAACAAGCTTCAATGGCTTCTCAATGTTCATTGCATGGGACGTCAGCAGTCAGCTCTGCATCTGGCCTCTGTTTCCTCTATCTTTTCCGTTCATTAGTAACAACATGGAGCAGAGATGCATATCCACAAGAAATAAATACCTTCTTTAAATATTTTACTTATTATTTTTATGTGTATGAGTGTATTGTCTGCATGTAGGTAGGTATACCTGTGTTGTGCAATGCACAACAGGTCAGAAGAGGGCATCAGATCTGGAGTTATGGACGATTGTTAGCTGCCATGTTGGTGCTGAGATTTGAACCTGAATCCTCTGCAAGAACAGCCAGTGCTCTTAACGGCTGAGTCATCTCTGTAGCTCCATGAACTAAGTGCCTTCTTTGAGTGGCTAGCATAAATTTCTAAACCATCTGAAAGCACAGATTTTAGATCGCCTCAGTTACATTAGAAATGGCCTTTACTTTTGGTATTGTGGCATCAGGTGTTCCAGAAATGCTCACAGTCTGGTGAAAAGGGGATTGTGTTGACTTGTGCAGATCTGTCACAAAGAGGGGAATGTCTTTGCACGGCTGACCGGAGAGGGCTTCTGAGGAGGTGCCCTTCTATTGAGATTTCTGATGAGAAGCATGGAATGGTGGCCTCTCATCAACATTTAAATTCAATGAAATACATAATCAAGCAGAATCAGATACAATTAACAAGAAGAGTCTGTTTGCAAGCGCTGCTCAGCTCAGCGCTTTACCAGCCAAGCAGGCTTTATCATCATCTGTCTCCTAGTGTTGCTGGCTGTCTCTAGTAAGCAAATCCATGTATTCAAATACTCTTGATAATCGGCCCTCAGCCTTCTCTCTTGGGGGTCCCAGGAACCTCAAAGAAAAAAAGATTTTTCCGTTCACAGTTGTATTAATGGGGGAAACTGTAAAAGCAAGGCAACACTTCTAGGTTTGAGAAAAATGTTTTGGGTTTGTTTTTTAAAAAGTTATGGTAGCATATGCCATGTGACATGGTTTCTGGCCAGCCTAGTTGGAGACAATAGGAAAACCATACTTTTAAAAAATTAATTAAGTTCAGGGATGGAGAAATGACTTAGCTGTTAAGAGCCTGGCTGCTCTTGCAGAGGACCCTGGTTCAGCTCCCACATAGTGGCTAACAACTGTCTGTAATTGTAGTTCCAGGGGATCTGACGGCCTCTTCTGGTCTCCACAGGCATTGCATGACATGGGTGCACTTGTATACATGCAGGCAAAACACTCATATATATATAAAATAAAAATAAGTCATTAAAAATAATTAAGCCAGTTACATATGTATTATAATGGTATGCAAAATGCACATATAATAAAGTACTTGATACAGAAAGCAAATATCCTCCAAATTTCTGCCCCATTCATTTTCTCAGAAAACCACTGTTAATTGTTTAGTGTATGTCCCATCAACATTTTTGGTTCATTATATTTACATATATTATCCTTTTTTCTTAAATGATGGGATTATACCATCATTATATTTACCATTTGATTTAATTGACAGTTTTAGACAGAAGTAGTTTCTTTTGGTTAATGAATATTTGCTGAATATTACTCTTGTATAAGAAAGAGGAAGACAGTGTTGCATTTTAAAACAGAAAATGATAAACAAATGTTTTCTGAGCATCTTGTAGAAGCCACCTATTATGCTTTGTGTTTCTCAAGAGTTCACATCCTAACAAGAGATCCAATAATGAAAACTCTGAATTTGAACTTAATTCAAGGTATCAGCTGTCAATTCTCCTTGATTTACAGAATTTCGGAAAGGGAGAGTGCATCCCAATTGCTGTATTTTTCCAGATTACAGAAGTTGAGGTCCTTTAAGTTTAAGTGACTTGTCCAGGACCCCACAACTGGTTATTGGAAAGGCCAAGATGACAGGCAGCTTTCCAGACTGTTGAGCCGGTGCTCGCTGTTGAGCCAGTGCTCATTCTATTACACCAGACTGCAAAACAACCCCCAATATAGGAATGGGAAACTGGGGAACTCACATCAAAAGCACTAGCTTGAGCAGTGAATCTACCAAATTAAAGCCCATGCTTTATGTAAATGGTGCCACTCAGGAGCTTCTTCGGAGATTGCCTTCCCATCTTCCCGCCTCAACCCGCCCATCTCATCCCTGTCCAGCTCTACATTCTCCTCCTCTAAGGCCTGAGGGTCTCACATTAACATAACACATAGCAAAGGAACATTCTTAATGTTAAATGAGATGTTAGCTTTGTTGCCTAGGGAAGGTGTTCATCTATAAACATATTCCCAGGGATTTATTGTTCATTTTGGCATCTTGCCAACTTGAGCCTTACAAAATGTGTTCCAAAGCAAATATACTTCATATTTCAACTGTCAACTTTAATCAAGTCATGAGCTTTTCTTTATACTAACTGGAGAGTTTTGCTCATGATAGAGCATAAATAAAACTATGATTCTTAAACATGCTAATTCTGTTTCCTTTTTCTGATGGATTAAGAGCTTGGATGTGGGGATCAGATGGAGCTGAGTTCAAGCCTTAGCTCTGTCATTTGTTAGCTTTGTGATGTTAGGCCAATCCCTTGGTCTTCCTGCCAATCCTTTCGTCTTCCTAAGTTTCTGATCTCTCATCTGTGACAGATCATGAAAATACCCTTTCTCTCACAGAGATTTTTTAAAAATAAGGTATAAATAATTTGTCATAATACAGGTTCCAGGTTCAAGATTAAAAAAGCTACAGCTATTATCATTTTTAATTATTTATTATATACACAAGACTTAGCTAATAGTCTTCAGAGCCACTCAAATATTAAAACTTAAAATTCTAAACATTTTCCATCATAACACTTTAACTTCTTTCTTTTTAAATACATGTTAACTTCTTTTAAAAAGTCAAGACTGTTGTATATGTGTATTTATAATGACAATAAAAATTTAAAACCTTTTAAGAAAAAATTTTAAGGAAAAAAAAAAGTCTGGCCAGGCATGGTGTCCACACCTTTAATCCCAGCTCTCCAGGCAGAGGCAGGGGGATCTCTGTGAGAACAAGTCCAGCCTGGTCTACATAGTGAATTCCAGGCCAGCTGATGCTGTAACAAGACCCTGTCTCAAAAATCAAATAAAAAAAGCAAAGAAAGTCAATCCCCAAACCAATATGTTAACTATAAATTGTTATGTGGCTAACTTCAAAAGTTTGCCTGTGTTTTGTCAGAATATCACCTAGTTCATGAATCATAGAATTCAGAAAAGAGAAGAATGGAGGGACTCGACTGATCAGCAAAACTCTGCTCTAAAAATTAAACCCTAGTCTTCTGTGTCTGCATTACTTTACTTTCATGGAAATACTTGGGAATTGATGCAAATGTATGTCAATATTATTAATCTCTATTAGTTACATACATTCAGTAAGTCTCAATTTCCTTAGTTTTAGTGGTAGATTACCTAGATGTGCACATACATACTTGATCGCACAAAATCACAGGACCTGAAGAGTAAATGGTAAGGATCCCGGGAAACCAAAAGTGCTGGGGTCTCTCCTTACATATAATAAGTGGGCCAGCCTGTCCCTCCCAGGGCTCTGTTCTTCCCAGTCCTTGTGGTCATAATGGGTGCTGTCTGAGATATACTGTGCAGGTCCTGGGGGCTTTAGCAGAGAAGGTAACCTTCATGTCCCCATCAAATGTTTCCCCTCCCCCCACATATTTATGCCCAGGACCTTTGCACTGTAATGTCTGTAACGTCTGCATGTCCCCTAGTCCCATCTCACACATTTGCTTAAGGGCCATCATGTTGGCCTTTTCTGATGACTGCTCAAAATACTCGGTCCACTACTCCTTAGTGCTTTACTTTGATTTCTGTTTTCTCATTGGTATGGGGAAACATCCCACTTTCTGTGCATATGTTTACTGGTTCATCTATTTGTGACCTGTCTCCCCATTCAGAATAGAAACATTTCAGGATGAGTCTATATATTTTGATCATTATTGCATACCCCACACATCATAGAGTGCTTGTAACACTCCATCACTTTAACTGAAATTTACTGAATATGTGATATAGATGAAAAAATAAACAATATTTGAAAGTGGATCTAAGAAACCAAAAGCAGTGACCAGATCCAAACCAGAATTTAAGAGAACATCTCAAAATGTACAGAAACTCAGAGCTCTGAAGTGTGGCAGATCTTCATATGCATGATGGGAAATGGGACCCAAAGCAGGACATTGGTCTCAGAGGACTAATGAGCATAAGACAGAGCTGTTTCCACTGCAAACCTTGCTTTCAGGCACATGGAACTCTGGTACTTAGGGCATACCAGGGAGTTACTTACTCATAATGCAGTCCATTTCACTGTGGGGAACTTGAAACATGAAAAAGTTCTTTGATTTTAAGCTGACTTCTGCCTCCATACATGGCAGGGAAGCTGGCTAGGTTTAGGGATTCAATTCATACAGAAGGTGAAATTAAAAAGTGCTTATAGAAATCAAATCCCACTTTACATGTTAACTCATTTACGTAGTATTCCAAGAAAATTAATTAAGTGGACACTTACAAAGGAATCCCAGCAAGAAAATACCTTTGGAAAACTAAACCCTTCAAACACATGTACCTTCTCATCTTTAATTGTGATCTGTTATTGAGGAAATGTAAGTTTGTGCAGGAAATCCTGTTATTGTGGTGTCTTTAAATAGGAGCTCACCCTTGGTTATTAGGTTGGGTTTTGGGTGATTGCTGACAGGCTTTCTGTGTGTGGTTTGTTGTGGTCTTTGTGGTCTTGGGTATAGTGGTCATGGGCAGCTCTGTGGAGGGCTATGGGTTCTTGAAGACGCTGTGGACTACCCTGAAGTTGTGCCTGGGGTTTCTCCTGGGGAATCTATATGAGGGGTAGCAACATGGCCTGAAAACAAGCTTGGGTCTTAGTCTCCATGGATTTCTTTAGAGAACAATTACTGGCTATTTTACGGTTCCCTTGCTTTGAGCGAAATTTTCATCACATAAATACCAACTAAGCGGAAGAATTTGGCAAAGTATTGATGGTAAATGTGAAATTCTTAGAAGATTAACCATGTTAAGAAGGATTGTGATGCTCTACACTTTATTTATATTTTGATGTTCTGGTGATTGAGTCTAGAGCCTCCTGCTAGCAGGTTCTCTACTACTGAGCCATATCCTCAGCCTTACACACACACACACACACACACACACACACACACACACACATGCAGAAATTCTGAGCTCCCCAATGGGGCATATCTTCACATGCCTGGTGGGAAATGGGACTTGTGTGTGTGTGTGTGTGTGTGTGTGTGTGTGTGTTTGTGTCTGTGTGTCAGCATCACTGGGTGTCTTCCCCTGTCACTCTTTCTTCTTTGATAAGGTCTTTCAGTGAACCTGGAGCTCACTCGTTTGGCTAGATGGGCTTGACAGCTAGGTCTGAGCATCCACTTGTCTCTACTCCTCCATCCCCAAGCACTGAGGTTACAGCACTGCTTTGTACAACTATTTTTACATGGATGCCGAGGATCCAAACTCAGATTCTCATGCTTACATGGCCAGCACTTCACCCACTGAACCATTTCTCCAGCTGCCTACTCTCTTGAAAGTTGTCCTCGGGAAAACCAAATCTAGAGGCAAATGGTGAAAAGCTTATGTCTATAATTCCAATGCAAATAGAATTTATAGGAAAAGGAACTGAAAGAATAGAAACTTAACTCATTCAGAACTAAGTGGATGGATTACATAAAATTCTAAGAAGCATATAAACTTGAATTTTCCAGAAAATTAGTAGCTTTTCTGAATATGATGTTGGGAGCATAGATTACACACTTAGCTTTTTTTCTTCTTCTTCTAACTAGACTCTTGCCCTTGATCCAAATCTTGACTCCTCTGTCTTTTCCCCAGAATTCACAGTTCTTTGTTATGAATCTAGGGAGACAGTTCATAAATCAAGAACCTCTTTTTCACCCTGTTCCTTTGGAAGGCATGCATGGATCACTCAAGAACAATTATTGTCTAGACATTTTGTGGCCTATAAAAATCTTTCGTTAGCAAGAGAGTATCTATCCATCAAGAAATGTTCTTGTTTTTTTTCCCCATGTTCCAGATCTGTATCCCTTTCTACTCTGAAGATGGTTAGTTACCTTCAAGAGAAACTCATCTTCTAAGTAGCTCTGTTACTGCACATTTAATACTTTAGCAAGAATCTTGAGAATTGTTCTCAATTCTGAGTTTAGGTGATAGCTAGAACATAAGGGATAGCATGTTTGACCAAAGAGAAACTGACTGGCATTATAAATCCATTGATATTTTATAAAATTCAGGTAGATTTTTTTTTGCCTGCATATGTGTATTTGGTGTGCATGTGTGTGGAGGCACAGATTAGCAAGTGTCTTCCTTGAGTGTTTCCCACTTTATTTACTGAGACAGGCTCTCTCTCTGAACCTGGAGTTCACTGATTCCCTTATCCCTGCTTCCTAAATTCAAGGCTTGTGTGGGGGCCATCATGGCTGCCCCACTTTACATAGGTTCTGGGGTTCCAAGCTCTGCTCTCCCTGCTTGTGTGACAAGTGCTTTCTCCACTGAGTCGTCAGGGTAGTTTAATATTTCTTTAAAATGTGAATTAAAGATAATACTCTACCATTATAGGACCTGAAACACAAGCTTCATCTATTTATTGCTTTGTATGGGTTTTGCCTGGAATAGCCTTTCTTCTGACGTCACCTCAGTCCTCTGATCCTTCACCCAGAGCTGCTGTTCCTTGTTTTTGTCTTTGATTATTCTCTCGTTCGAAGATTTTTAGATAGCCACTCCTGGTGGTTCCTAATGCAGGACCCCCACTCTATCACCTAGACACCTTGGTTCTCCATATTTGCACCCTGGGAAGAGAATGCGTGAGATCATCTGGGTGGGAGTATGAAGCCAAAAGAGTGAGAGAGTTCAATCCCAGGATCTGCCTTTGAGTCTTGACTGTATCGCTTAGATTTCATTACTTCATTTGTAAAACATGGGCAAGAGTGATTCAGAAAAGAATTGTTCGGGTGGGAATGCCCAAGATAAGAAAGTAAAAAACTTTGCATAAGTACTCTTTAGGAACACATTATTACTATTCAGTACCACCATTTTATGAAAGGAAAAGAAGTAAGTCCTTCAGTAATGTGAGTTTTAGAATTTTACTCTTCACTTGTATTAGTCACTTTTCTGCTGCTGTGATAAATAACCATGATCGAGACAACTTATAGAAGGAAGAGTTTATTTGGACCTGTGATTCCAGAGGTAGAAGAGTCCATCATGGGCTGGAAATACAACCTTCCCTAGTCTTTGTACAGTCAGCAGAATACATGTTTGGTGTTCTTTCTGTACCTAATTTGCCCCAGATTACTTACCTAGGACTAATAAGTTTTAGGTTTACAATGTTCCCTTTTGAATGTAAAGGGTGTCAGGTTATTCAGAGAACTCCATAGGGTGTTCAGTGTTGATTGGAGAATTATCAGTGGGTACACAGGTAGGCTGCTTGCAAAATAAGCAAATGGAAAGGATAAAGGAGTAGGAGTCCCAGTGAATCCAGAAACAATCAGCAGATTTACATACTTTAGTTTTTACCTAAAGTAGAAACATTAAGACTTTGCCAGTCATGGCCGTCTCATTGGAAAGCATTCAACTCAGTGTCCAAGTAAGCATCCCTTCCTTCTATCTCTGTAGAGTTAGAACAACCAAAACAAGAACCTTTTGACCAGAATCTCCAGGAACATTCAGCTGAATGAATAATTTCGGTGGAGCCTGAACAGGCTGATTGAGGGTTGACCTTTAGGCAGTAGGTAAAACTAGGTATATTGTTGCTCTTTGATTTATTAGGCACATCTCAATATACATTCAGCATTTGTTGGAGGGATAAGTGGCTGTGTAGTGAGTGGAAAAGAACGAAGAGCAAGCTAAAAGAACAGTGAATCATCAGAGACAGAGTTTCTTGGAATTGAAAGCTGGATGCCTAATTGACAACTAGAAAGGAGAGAAGGAGCCAAAACTGTCCTGGATTGGAGATTCTAAAGGAATGTCCCAGAGAAGCATATTTTAGCAAGACAGGGTCATATAGGAGGCTGGTCCCATAGTGGAGCAAACCAGATGCTGCTTGAAGAAGTTGTAATATTCTTCACTTGCCCCAGGGACATAGTTTAAGATAATGGGAAGATGGGAACTCTGGAGGTGGCACATCCAGTAAAGTGCTTGCCACATGAGTATGAGGATCTGAGTTCAGTCCCCAGCACCCATGTGAAAGAAGGGCACAGCAGAATGTACCTGTAAACGTAGCACTTGGGAGGCAGAGACAGGAGGATCTCTGGGGCTTGCTGGCCAGCCAGTCCAGATTAGTAGGTAAGCTGTAGGTTTAGGGATGTCTTGAAAATAAGGTAGGGAGCAACATCTGGCCTCTATACACGCATGCATAGTCACCTTGTGCTTCACGCGCGTGCGCACACACACACACACATCAGATGATGAGAAGAGCCTGGGCTCTGGATTTCACCTGATGATTTTCAAACGTAATTTATTGGCTTTTATTTGGGTGAGATTTTTAACCTCTCTGACTTTTTAATTTCCTCCTCTGAAATGAACTCATCAAACCTACATCATGACTGTGTCAGTAGTATTTGGACTGTCACAACTTGGCAAAACAGACATGTTAAAAACTAACAAAGTTAAACAACTTCTGGCATTACAGAAACTCAGAGTAACTAGTCAGCAGTCAGCAGTGGTTGACTTCCACAGAGTTCAATGGAGACATGCTTAAACATGCGTACGTGTAGGTATACGGCACTGAAGCCTTGTCAAACCCAAGCTTCACCTTATCCTCACTGTGTGGCTCTCTCCCCTGACCCTTCCACAGCCCCCTGCCTCTTTCTCCAAAGATACTTGACTTTACTTTCCTTCGTCTAGTCTCTTGCCCATTCTAAGCAGCGTTTGCTGTTGACACCAAATGCTTGGTCGCCCCCACACCTAGAGCCAATTGGCAAATGCATATCTCTCCACCTCCAGGGTAACAGAATTGTCCACTTCTATTTCCTTGTTACCTGGCTCAAGTCTCTTTTACGTCTCTTACTCTTACAAAATCCATTAAAACCTTTTCTTGTAACATTTTCTTGACCCTTAGGTTATTCTTGCTGTTAACGATCTTATAATTCATACTTATTTTGATGCTTTTATCTTAGTCATGTGTCCCCTTCAGAGAGTTATCTTCAGAGTAGGACTTATTGAAAGCCCCTCTCCAGTTACATTATTCTCCTAAATAGGATTTTTTTCCTTCTGTAGCAAAAGCATTTCTAGTCATTTTGAGTTATAACTTTCCTCCCTCTCCATCTGTACATTTGGTCTTTTTAATACTTTATGGGTTCTTTAGATAAAGGACTTTTGACTCTCTTCTGCCTGTAAAGTCCTAACAGTACTCCTCCAGGCCTACCACGAACTCTCATGATTCTATTTTGTGGTTATCTCCTGAATTTCCACATTGTTCTAGATCAGAATTAGTTGCAGGGGAAGAGTCTACCTGATGTTTTGAGCTTCCCACAGATGTCCAGGGTGTCTCTGAACACTGTGCCAAGCAAGTTGTCTTGTCAATACATTATGGATATTTGTCCTCCATCCTGTTCTGCCTCACTTGAGGGCTAGTCTGTAGGTTGTATCAGCAACACATGATTCCTTATCATCCCAAGCAGTCTTTATTATCTTTCTACAATGGTGTCATTTCAGTTTTTTCTTTGCTCACATTGTTCAGCTCCCACAAATCTACTCTCAGGTCTAAATGATGTGAATCCTCAGCCTTGTGCTTCAAAACAGCTCTTGTTTGGGAACTGGAGGGATGCCTCAGTGCTTAAGAACATTTGGTACTCTTTCAGAGAGTTCATGTTCAGCTCCCAGGATCCATATTGGGCAGCTCACAGCCACCAACTCCAGTGAGTTGACACCCTTGTCCAGACTCCATGCACACCTGTGCACACATAGACCCACACAGAGATACACAGAAGTAAAACTAAAACAAATCTTTAAAAACATGATTTTTAAAAGCATTTGTTTACAATGCTATTGCTGTAGATTATTTCTGTCTCCAAAAACGTCTGTGATTGTAGCTTTCTTGAATCCCTTCTAATTTTTTGAGCAGGACACACATAGTATATGTGGATTGAAATTTCACACTGTATCATACACATCTCAATAATTATTGTTAATTAAAAATAAACATAAAAGATAAATCTTAAAATAATAAAAATAAACAAGACATTTGTCGGCTGTGTGTATCATCTGGTACCTTAATCCATTTGCCAGGTTCATATACCATGTGCCTAACTTCACTTGTTCTTTTCCTGTGCTTGGAAAGCTCTCTGAGGAGAAATGTGCCAGAGAAACAGGTCCATAAATAGATCATTACTCACAGGGAGAGGGTGCCAAATGGCCTTGTTCTGTGTCCAAGAAAACACTGGGACTCCTGAAAAGCAAAACGAAAAATGACAAGTGAGTTTATCATTTCATTGGGAGGACAAAAGGCATAAGCACGACAATAAGATATTTGACCCAGTGAGCATTTGGAGGAGGATAGACCAGGCTTATCCTGGGCTAATTAAAAGCCACAGAGATCCTAGAATCCTTGGTCTTCTCAAAAACTGTAAACCCTTTACTGAGTCTCTTCTGTGGTGTTATGAGGTATGGAAGAATTCAGCATTCTGGCATGTGAGACTGTTCAGGAAATCACAGTGAGATGGTAAATCACAATGAACCAGACATCCCTGTTCAGGAAAAAAGTTTCTTTTTACTTTGGGTAAGGTACAAAGATTAATGTGATGCAATCTCATTTCAACAAGACATAGAAGCATTGATTTTATGGTAGAAAACATGCTCATCTCCCAATGCATTTGTATTGAATGCTGAGACTTCAATAGCCACCAGCCCTCAATGACCAAGAGAGATCTTGATTCAGAGCTGCTGTCTAGAGTAAAGCCTTAAGTCATTCGAATCTTGCTGTGAATAACTGGAAATGTATTAATACACATGTTACAAAAGAGCAGTAAATGTAAGAAATAAAACTGTTAGTAAAATGAGAGAAGTACATGAACAAGAAACACATAAAGCAGAAAATGTAAATAGTCAGTAGCTGCACCGAGGTACATGGTTCAGAGAGAAGGACGTATAAAAACTCAAGGTATAATTTTGCCACTGCTGAAACAGTATAGACTTAAAAATTGCTTTAATTGACTGTAATCACAAGCATGTGCCTGAGTAATTATGAAAACAGACACCTTGAATTGTCACGTGAGTTATGACAATTTTGGTAAATAGTCTCAGAATTGAAAATCCTTTCACTTTTTCATTCAGCAATCCAACTTTTGAGAAGGAAATAACATGAATATTTGACTATATACAGAATTTATGGTGGTTTAACTTATAGGGTTTTTTTGTTTACAATGGGTTTGTCAGAGAGCAATTGTATATTCAATTTTACAGAATTTAGTATAAAAAATCTGAATTATTACCAATAGGACATTGAATAAGTTATGGAGTATCAAATTGGAATAGTATGTCACTTTGAAAAATGCGTTATTATGTCTATTGAGCTGAATGTTCATTATGTTATGACAACTATAAAAATAGTATAATGACAGTTAAATGGTATCTTCTGCAAACCATGAACCAGCCGTCATTCCAAGTACTTTGCATGCCTTTACTTTTCACAGCATCTTTAACAGCTGAGAAAACAGAAGCAGACCTAGGTCAAATGACTTGTCCAAGGACATATAAATAAATGTTTTGTGGTAGACCTAAGCTGTGAACTTCAGTGAAATGGTTCCAAAGTTGGCTTCCTTAATGATGATATTAAACTTCTTTCTTAAGAGATAGGGTAATCAATGGCTATTGTAAAATTCTATTTTGTATAAAAGCAAAAAAACATATGTATATACACATTTATAAATGTGTTTCAGAACATAGTGACTCTAATATGAGCTTTGATTTTATAAAAATAAAATAAGTGAAAAAAATTCTTCTGTGAGTTGATTCTGCTCAAGCTTCTGGAATAAGAGCTTCCTTGGAGTCTAAGAAATGGCAGGATCTGTTACTCTGTCATCCCTGAATTGATCTGAATCTTCTCCATTGTCTTTTTGGGGGGCGGGGCAAAAAATAACATGCACTCAAAACACTTCCTGTCCACACTGAGAGGTGGAGGGAAGTTACCGAGCCCCTCGTGTTTTAAACATGAATTCACAGCTATGACTGTTAAAGACAGAAAAACAATGGAAACTAGAGGTGAGCCTGACTTTTCCAGTAAAGGCTAGAGTACAAGTTTTGGAAGCCAGCATCTCTGGGGAAGAGTTCCCAAGTGAGAAGCTGCTATAGCTTCACAATTCAGTTGCTCTGGGCAGAGTCATGGGTGAAAGGACAGCATGTGGTGCTCCTATGGAAGAGTGAAAGAGGCGGGGCTTTGATGAGCAGGTGCTCAGTGGAGCTTCTCTCTCGGTTGCTCTCTGTAGTGATGCGAAGTTGTCAGAAACATTTATGGGTCAGAATTGACTCACTTGCTGCCTGTTAATAGCCATATGGATTGATCCTAGATAAACTGGACCTGTTCCTACGTGCAGAACCTGACGTCCTTGTGTGACAGCCTCTCAACAGTCCATCTCTCTTCTCTGTACTCCCCTCTCCCCTCTCTGATGGCCTCTGCAGCCTTCTCTTTATCATTCAGATGTTTTGTCCAGACTCTGCCCTCGCTCTGGGTTCACCCCATGGCTCTCTTGATGATGTCCTTCATGGTTTTCCTTTTGTCTTGATGGTTTATTTCTGATCCACTTTCGTTTTCAGTTTGTCTTATTCAGTCTTCCTTTCCACGCTGATGCTGCTCGGCGCAGGCGCAGTAGACTTCACATCGCTTTGTTTTGACCGGTGTCTTCATTTTTCTTTTTTTTTTTCTCCTCATATCCCAATAGTTTTATTTTTTTCCCATTTCCACTTCTTCTTTGCAACTACTGAATGTCTGTCTAAAACACATCTCTAGTTCTTGTCACCCCCTTTGTCAGCAGTGTGCAGAAGCCCACCATGACCTCGAAGATCTTCATTCTGATACTCAGTTTCCTCTGCCAGGAAGCTCAAGACTCTTCTCCAGCCCATCTCCGACTTGCTCAAGCTGCATCGGAAATCTCGCCTTTCCTCAAGCATGCCCTGTCGCACTTAGTCTTCCCCCAGCCCCGTCTTCCATATTCTTGCTCCATGACGCTTCCCAAAGTTTCAACTATCCTTCAGAGTCCACTAACGTCTTCCCATCCCTTCAGATGTTTCTAGTCTCTATTCTCTGAGTGCTGAGATGACAGGCGTGAGCATCACACTCAGCTTCAGGCTCCACCTATATAACACCGTAAAACTAAACATTTGGGCTGGGGGTGGTGCTCAGTTTGTAGAGTGCTTACTACAGTTCATAAAGCCAGGGTTGATCTCCATAGTCATGTAAACTGGGTGTGATGGTGTGGAGGCAGAAGTATCAGAAATTTATGGTCATATTCAACTGTGCTTTGAGTTTGAGGGTATCTGGGCTACATGAGACCCTCTCTCAAATAAAGAATTAAAAATAAATAAAATCACTTTCTGTGCAGATAGTGTCGCATAAACACGGTGCCTACAGTGGGCAGACTAAGCCTCTTTTCTACAAAAAGGCTAAACTGAAAGGCATGTGCTAAGCTTGAGTCTGTTGAGCCCAGTTGCGACTCTAACAGATTGTAGCTATGAGGGAAGTGAGCATTTTGAACTGAGAGGTGACGAGAAAGGGCCAAGTGGTCCCTTTTTAAGTTGATTTTATTTTGAAGACAATAAAATCATGAGGTTACAATAAATAGTAAATAAAACTTACCATATTGAGTATTTCATGCATGAGTATTGTATCTGCATTATTTCCATCCCTCCCAGTCCCCCACCAACTCCACCCATGCCCCTTACTTCCTCTCAATTTCTTATCTTCTTTGATTATTGTTACATATACATACATTTGTAAATATATAGATATATATTTATATTTAAGCATATTTATATGTGTATAATGAACGGAGTCTTGTTTAGTGGTGCTCATTTTTACTTGTATTTAGGACTGCTTATTTGGGGTTAGATAACCTCTCAGGGAGCCAGTCCCTGAAGAAAACTGATTCTTTCTCCCCCAGCATCCATTGATTGCCTGTAGCTCTTCATTTTGAGGCGAGACCCTGTAACATTCTCCCCATTCACCTTAGAATATAAACTTGTTTTGCCATTATGCAGATCCCATTAGACTGCCATATTGTGATTTCATTGATTAACTTCCCTATCATGTGTAGAATGCATTAACTAGCAACTCTTGCAATCTTTCTGTCCCCTCTTCCACAATGTTTCCTGAGCCTTAGGTATAGAGATTGCATTGTAGATGTGTCACTTAGAGCTGAGCACCTCACAGCCATTTTGTCTCTGAATTTGACCAGTTGTGGAACTTTGAGATAGTCTCCGTCTTTTGCAAAAGAAGCTTCCTTGATCGGCGGTGAGAGATACACTTGTCTATAAATGTGTAAGTAAACGCATTTAGATTTATAGTAAGAAGTTACATTGGTCTAGGGTTCTTGTCTAAGGTCTATGACCTTTCCAGCAATGTGTACTTGGTTATGTGAATTCCCTCCTATTGACCAGGCCTTCAGTCCAATTAGACAGCAGTTGACTCCACCAAGATAAAGGTGCCACTACTAAACCAATAAAAATAATTTGCTGGACTGTTCGTTGTTGTAGTTCACAAACTTTACAGCTGGGCAGGAGTATTGATTCGTTTTTTCCCTTGGCAGCTTACGTAGTGTCCTATGATACTGTGAGAGCTAGTCTTTGGGAAAGAGGCTTCCAGGTTGACTCCCAGCTTGATTGCTCTGAGTCTTGTGTCTGAAGTATGTCATTACTTCAGAGGTAGGTACTTACCTTCAAGTTCTGGGAGTCAGTCAAGGGTTGTGAAAATAGACTATAATTTTCACAGTCTCTTGGACCACTCTGACCAGCAATTCAAAGGGAGGTTTATCTTGCCTGGCATCATGAGTTTTGTTATGCAGTCTTCACCTACACATATGCACTTACATTTATATTTTATGTGTATTCTGGTAGGCTTGTTAAACACTACATTTTCCTTTGGCTTTTCACATACCTGAGCATTATTTATATTTCCTGTCTCATCCCCATCTTCCTTCCTCCCTCCCCAGTTCAGGTATCTCTGATTTCCCGCATCCCACCTCGATAATTTCTGTTGAATGGCAAGTTTTTAACTGAGACTCATTTTGCAGAGCCACACCATCTTCCATGAAGACTGTACTGATTTACTCAGCAACTCTTGTCTGTATTTCATTACCTCGCAGTTACTTCTAAATTGGTTTTAAGAAGTTATTAGCACTTATAGTCTTTGACCAGTCAGGTGAATGTAAAAAGACAGGCTAGAAATGGAGCCAAACAGAAACTTTACATTAATTCATTTTTTATGTTTCTATGCAGGGAGCCTCGATTCAGGTATTAAATAGCTGGATAACATCTCATCTCAGCTGATACACAACACCTAAAATAAGCCAAAGTATTTATCTTTCCCCTAAACCTTCCTTTCCTACACTTCCTGTTTCAGCTTATGGCAATTTTTAAAGCCAGGTCTCCCAATGGAGCTTTCCTCTCCCTTTTAAAATTAGTCTCTATCTAAGCCCTCCATTCCTTTGTCTTTAGAAAACTTTGAGATTGGTCTCACAGTCTTTATCTCATCACCACAGGATTCATTTAGACTCTTTCTTGGATCATTAGCATATCCTCCAGTGTTTCCCATCAGCCCCCTTAGCATGCTTCATCTACTCAAAGCTGTCTTTCCAGATTAAAAAGTAGAACATATTCCAGTACAAAAAATCCCCTTGAAGTTTTATGTCCATTGTGGAATCTCCATTCCTACTGAAAATCAAATTCACATGTCTTAACAGAGCATGATGCCCCTGCTCTGTGCTTAAGGGCAGGGCTTGCTCTGCCAACTGTCAAGGTTGTTCAGATAAATGAGGCATTCAATCTCTGCTCAATAAATGAGTGTGAATTAATAACTATTTCTGTAGAAGTACATCTGTGGCTGGAGGAGAGGACTTGAAATTCACAGAGGTGTTAAAGTATGAGCGGTATTCTGAGTCTTGATTCTAAATGGGCATGTGTATCAGGCTGAGATGAAAAGTTCTTAGTCTGCAAAATACTGGGAGTGTACAATGGCCTCTGTGACTCTTAATAACCTCTAGAAAAGGAAATATCACACTCTCTTTCCAGATACTTCAATGTCAAAACTCATGAACACCAATGTTCTCACTGTGCTGAAGTACAATTTCCTGATGAAATTTAATCTTCCAAATAGCCTGGATTTTATAACGTAAAGCCTTCCAATTCAGAGGATTGGAAGCCTCTTTTGTGCATTGATTTCTTTGGTCACAACTTTTGACCTGCATTAGAATATGCAATGCCAACACCTCTGATAATGCATTGCGGATACCATCAATTGGAACAGAATCCAAAATGGTGATTGGTAATGGTACACTAGAGTCAGGGTGGAGTGGTGCTTTGTACAATTCCACTAGTGTGCGCTCTCTCTCTCTCTCCCTCTCTCTCTCTCTCTCTCTCTCTCTCTCTCTCTCTCTCTCTCTCGGACAGGATTTATTCTTCACAAAGACTTGGTACCTATTAGCTAGTGCTCTGTGGTCCCAGAGGGTATTGCAGATTGATTTGTTTCAGTGCTTACCGCACATCCTGGCCACTGGAATTCATGACTACCAGAAGGAGAGAATTGCAAAGAAATAAACAAGTAAATAAATTAGCAGTGCACCTCTTTTGTTTCAAGTCTCTGATTCCCACTCCGCTGCTGCAAAGCTCTTCCCTGAGCATTTGCTGTGTCAGCCAGAAATGAAGCAGACAGAATAGGAATTGAGGAAGGCCATTAGGAGCTGAACCAGCGGGAATTAGAAAAGGAGAGACTCTGGCCCTGCTGTGAGCAGAAAGGCTGCAGGGGTGAACTGGGAAGGAGTGCTGAGTGATGCAAAGGTTTTTTCCCCCCATAACAACATGGTCATGTCCTAAACAAAAACGGCATGTGAATGTCTGGGTGTCTTAGTTTATTTTCTAGGATTCTGGTAAAGACGTTATCACTGGGAGGGAATTTTCCCACTTTGAATGGAATCAAATTCCGTTGTCCTTGCAGGACTTTTGCATTCTGTATAGGCTCCTCTTTAACAATAATTTGGTTTTGAGTTTATATGTTACTGGCAAAAAAGTTCTAAATGCATCAGTTTTCCTTTTCCTTTTCCTATTCTAATCCAGGAAGTGTGTTTTTGCTACTTGCCTAACAAAGACAATCTCTAATACCAAATTACAGCCTACAAAATGTGCTGTGAGTTCTTATTTCATTCTGAGAGACAGAGCTTACCTGTAAATCTCCAGTGGAAACAGTTGTATTTATCTTTCTGAGAGCAGTTTGGCCAAGTGTTTCAAGTTAATCAAAAGATGAGCTAATCAGTTCTGTATAGAATTGTATCAGATGCTCTCGTTTCACAGGGCAGTCTTACACTGCATCATTGTCTTGAGTAACCTTAAATACTCTATGCTGCCCTTCCTGCTCCATTATTTATGCAATCACTGGTTCTTAGCATTCTGCTTTAGTTCCTATAAAATCACTTACAGGTATTTTCAACACACACACACAGGCTTTTCATGTCATAATCCAATTTGATAGGCTTTTCTCTCCCTACATTACCTCCTGTGGGAATTCTTGTTTTAACTTTATTGATCTGTCTGGTTATTGTGTTGGGCAATATGACTCCACATCACAGGAGTCGGATGAAGAGGGACAGTGAATGGACGTATGTGTTTTGAGGTTCTCTAGTCAGTGGACACCATTAATCTCATCTCTTTTCAGCTGTCAGGTTTAAAGCCATTGTCTGCTTAGAATATATTTGGATTTTACATCATGTTCCCCAAAGCTAACTATCTTCTCTAATTGTAATTGACAACCTCTACTTTATGGAAGTTAATATAAAAGTCACACAAAACATGTTTATTGAGTCTTTGTAGTGATAAACTCTATAAATAATTTAGATGTATTATCTTATTAAATCCTTCAGCATTTGGGCGGATGCATTCTCTTAGTGTTCATAGGGGATTAATTCCAGGATTCCTATCTTCATGGTTATCCAAATATGGAGCTGTTCAAGGCCTGTATAAAAGGGCATATGAACTGTACCTATCCTCCAGGACATCTTATATCATCTTTAGATTATTTATAGCACATAACACATCATAAATGCTATTCAAATAGTTGTTGTATTATATTGTTATGGAATATTGAAAAGAAGTCTGTACATGTTCAGAACATTGTTTTTTTCCTAAATATTTTTGATGGGCATTTGGTTGAATCCTGAGATTCAACCCAATCCTGGATGCACTGGGATGTGCATTATTATTATTATTATTCCATAATAACTGTTATTATTCATAGTTTTCTGATGTGAAGAGACCTAGAGAAGCTGAGTAATATAGTTGAACTTCAACATTAGAGTCAATGGATTTGATTCACATATTTTTACTTTTTAGCCCTTCATTATTTAAGTTACCAGGATGACCTGTTTCATCTGTCAGCTGTGAGAGCATTTCATCTTAGATGTCATGGAAATCTCTTTTCCTGGAGCTTTTACTCTTTGGTCCTATTTGTCTGCTTTGGTTAGGTGAGGTAGCTTTTAGTTCTCTCTGTTGAGATGCCCTAGTTCCTTCTGGAAGTATATGTATTGAGCCCTTGATTTAGGATTATATACCCCATGGCAGTGTTATTTATTCCTCAAAACTACATATAACTTTTATGGAGACTGTTTTTTAGTGTTCTTCTGACATATTAAAATATTTTATTTATTATTTTTGTTTAATGTATATGTATATATTGTCTGCATATATGTAAGTGTGGTCCAATGCCCTTGGAAATCAGAGGACGGCATTGAATTCCCTGGAACAGGAGTTAGAATGCTTGTTAGCCCCTGTGTGTGTGCTGGAAAACAAACCTGGGTCCTCGGCAAGAGCAACCAGTGCTCTTAGCTGCTGAGCATTCTCTTCAGCCCTCTCTGACATTTAAATATTTCATTAATACTATGTTGTATCAAATATGTCCCCACGATCTTCTTTTCTAGTCATGTGGCTCTAATGCGATCTGAAGCAAGCTAGAACAAGAACACTGTGTTCGTTACTTTGTCTGTTGCTGTGATAAAAAACATCATGACTGAAAGCAACTTATAGAAGGAAGAGTTTATTTTGGCTTATGGTTCCAGATGGATAAGATATATTATGGTGGGAAGGCATGACATCTAACAGGAGGCATGGCCGCAGGAGCAGGAAGCAGAGATCACATTTTCAACAGCAATCATGAAGCAGAGGGAGTGAACTGGAAGTGAGACTGGGCTAGAAACTCTGAAAACCCACCCCCTGTGATGTACTTCCTCCTGCGAGGCTATAATCTCTTACAATCAGTACTACCACTACCCACTAGGTTATAAGTGTTCAAATACTTGAGTCTATGGAGGACATTTCTCATTCAAACCGCCATAAGCACCTTCCATGTCAGCCATTGTCAGGACTTTTGAAAGAACCAAGGCTGCTTATGGGCTTACAGTGATGTAATGAAGGAACAAGAGACCCCATATGAATGAGAAATCAACACTCACCTCCATTGGCAAGAAGAGCCAAGATCTTTTATTTACCTGATCGTAGCTGAGCTTTCCATGGAAACTCACTTTAGCCAATTGGATTGACCTGAAGATTTCCTGCATATTACACATGACTAAAGTCTATGCACATGTGGGACCAGGGAGATGGCTCAGTTGGTAAAGTGTGTGCAATGCACTTATATAAAAAAGTTGGGCTTGGTGGTGTGTATCTGTAACCCAGTACTGGAAAGGCAGAGACAGGGGGATCACTGGGAGTTGCTTGTTAGTCTGTCTAGTTGAATCAGTGAGAGCTCAGATTCAATGAGAGACCCTATCTCAAAAAACGAAAATAAAATGGAGGATGATTGAAGAGGACTCTTCACAATGGCCTCTGGTCTCTACATGCAAGCACACATATATGTACTTGCATAGCTGTGTGTACCTGTGCAATATGTATATATACATGCATACATATACACGTGTGTATGTATGTATGAAGAAGACTTTTTGATAACTCGTTACCTGCCTTGAGATATTTAACTTTGAATATTTGAAAGGTTAGTAAGGTGTAGCTTGCCTTGTGCTTGGTCATTTGGAATTGCCTTAGTTCAGTCTCTGAGTATTTGTTCAGGTCTTGGCTGTGTGCTGCAGAAGTTGCTGACACTAGTAGTGAACTCTATTACTTTCTGAGCTCAGTTACCTTCGGGAATGGTCATCAGTTAAGGGCAAACAGCTTCTGGTAAATGTCATTAGGTCACAGGCTTTTTCTATTCTGTCTCTTGTGTTCACATTTTCTCAAAAAGAAATGTCCAATCTAATCCGCTCCTCCTTTTCCACCCTGGTAATTTGTGGGAAGTATTTAGAAAGCAATTGGAAGATTCCAGATGTCAAGTTTATTCTTTTATCTCTTTTGTTCTTTATACCCTTGAAAATCTAACTGGGGAAGAAAAGAAAGAGAAATGAAATTTCTGGAACAGCCAGAATAATAAAGAAGAAAAATTCCTGACAAATTGAAAATACCCTGTAAAGCATTGGTGACTCCTGCACTACAATTCAAATTCTTTGGGGTCATGCTTCTCCAACACTGGCACCCTCTTCCTTTGCTGTCACTGGTGGGAGAGGCTGTGTTTCTTTATCAATCTTGTTTTTGTTTTACATTCCACAAATGTCCTGTGATACACAGAAAGGGAGGAATAAAGAGATTAGTTGAGGATTGGATCTAATGAAGGGCTTTATGTCTTCTTTCATGCATCAGGGACTGGGTGAAGGTGATAAACCAGGTATCTCTGGGCATACAAGAGCGGTGGAACCTGCTTCTCTTCCCTTATTAGACTCTGGGGTAGAGTTTCATCTCAGAATTCATCCATGGCTAAAAGGGATGCTAACAATTGGTTCCCATCTTAGTGAAAGCTTTTTTGAGGACTTTTTCCTCAGGAAACATGGGTTGGGTTTTGATATCCAGTAAAGTGGAACTCTAGAATCCCCACTAAACCACCAACCCTAGTAGTCTGAATTGGTTTCTTCCACCCACCTCACTTACTCTGCCATCAAACCCATCAGCCTGGCTGTAATAGAAAAGAAAGTGAGGTCTTGGGATGTGTCCTGACGGCCGGAACTGAGAGGCATCACATGTTTTCCTCACTGTTGATAAGAAAGCACGTGTTTATTGAGAAACTAAGTGTGGTGCAGAATTAGCATGGAGAGCCACTGAGGTCCTGTGGCAGGGAATATGGGATAGCTCTCGACAAGATGAGTGGGCTAATATTGAAGGGTAAAGCTGAATTGATCATGTATCATCTGTGAAAAGGGACCCTGAATTGACAAAGTTAAGGTTATTTTTCTCCAGCAGAGGGGTTAAAAACAGAAATTAGATTCAGTTTTAGAAAAATAAAGCAAATTATAATTTTATTTTAAATTCATGTTATTTTGAAGTATTTTTAAAGCGGCAGACATAGTACAGAGAATTCCTTAGCGTTTTCACTCAGCCTAGCCTAATGGCATCATCTTATGTATTTATTTTATGGAATCATTGTGGAGTTCGTACAGAACACTTCAATCCATCTTCATCATCTTTATACGGCCTTCCCCATAGGCAATACTCCCACAGACCCCCAAATGGAGTCCATACATTCTTTCATCTGTGTTAAAGCCTATTGTGTCAAGTTAGTGTACACAGATATTTCCCAGTGCAAGTTCATCCACTGAGGTCTAGTCAGCCTGTCAAGAGTCCCTCGCTTTAAAAAGATTAACTCATCTCTACCCAACAGTGATCACCTGCCAATATTTCTTCAGCAAAGATTGGGATCTGCTGCCCATTTCCCCAGTTCCATGCTGGGTTTTTGTCTGCTTGAGTTTGCATGGATCTTGAGCATGCCAACACCATTGCTGTAGGTTCATATGAGCAGGGTCCCAGGAGCCTGTAGGATTCTATTTATATATAGTCACATAGCTCCTCACTGGCTCTTACTCTCTTTCTAGTCCCTATCCACAATGGTCTCTGAGCCCTGAGTGAGTGAAACTTAATATAGGAGTCCTGTCCAGGGACCCACACTCTGCAGACTGCAAATCTTCATGCTTTGGCCATTTGTGATTTGTGTTACTGGCCCTCTATTGCATGAGGGAGCTTCACTAGTGTTCTCTTTACCCCTTGTTCTATGCTGCATAAGTTTTAGGCAGAGAGATTGAATTGTAGATGTACTGCTTAGGCATGGGCAGTTCACAGACAATGTCTGTGTATGATCAGTTGTGATACTCTATAGTAATCTCTGTCTGGTTCAACAGAAGCTTCTTTGATGATTGCTGACTGGGATACTAGACTATAAATATAAGGATACATATAGTGCACTTAGTAAGAAGTCAAATTAGCCTAGGGATGTGACAGCCTTAGGAATTTCTCTAAGATCTACAACCTCCTCAGCCATGTGTATTTGGCTATGACTGTAATATGACAACAGTTTCCTCCCATTAAGATTGCCCCCAATATCAAAGTGCCACTACTGCACAAGTGTCACTTGCTGTGCCAGGCTTTGATGTGGCTATTTGGTCATGAAGCTGGGGTTGGGTCATCAATTGATGTTCTCCCTCAGCTGCTTGCATAGTGCTCTCCAGAGCTATGAGAGCTAGCCTTCAGGGTAAGTGGCTTCCAGGTCAGTTCCAGCTCCATGGCTTCAGATTCGTTCTCTAAAGTATGTCCATGTTTCAACAATGGGGTCTTACCTTCAAGTTTTGGCAATCAAGGGCTGTGGCAATTTAGGCGAGTCTCTTGAACCTCCCCAGCCAACAACTCAAAGGAGGTTTCTTCTGTCTAGTAGTTTCTTATTATGTAGCCTTCAGCTATGTACATGGGCTTGTGAAGATATATTGTATGTTGAATTTGTCATTAGGTTGTTAAACTAATATGATTCCCTCTGGTGTTTTACACTAGCTAGGCATTATTTATCTTTCTCTCTCTCTCTCTCCCTGTCTAGTCATCCCTCCATGCCTTTACCATTTAGTGTGCCAATTTTCCCCATTTCTTCCTTGATAATATCAGTCTTCTATGGCCCCATCTCTCTTGCACTCCTTCTTTCCCATTATCCCCATAATGGTTTATTCAAATTCCTTGTATAAACCTCCATCTCTCCTCCCATTTAATTACCCTCATTTTATCTGCTTCTCCATTAGTAACACCTGTCTCCTACTAGTCTTCTCTCTCAGGTTCCTTCTTTCTGTTCACCTCCCTGATTCATTTTCCTGACTCCTGCTGTTACATCAGGATATATACTCACATATAAGAGTTTGGTGCTAGGATCCACAAATGAGGGAGAACATAAGTCTTTTTTTTTTCCTTTCTGAGTCTGTGTTACTTCACTTAGCATAACAGTTTCTAGTTCTATACATTTACTTCTAAATTTCATCATTTCCTCAATTTTTACTGCAGAGTAGAACTCCATTGTGTGAATGTACCACATTTTAATTATCCGCTCCTCAGTTGAGAGATACTTAGCTTGCTTCCATCTCTTAGCTATTGGGAAAAGAGCATCAACAAACCTGAATGTACAAGTATCTCTGCAATAGGATGAGTCCTTTGTGTACATGGGTTTTTGTGTACAGCTTTAATTATGTTGAGGTATGTTCCCTCTAGTCCAATTCCCTCTAGGACTTTTAATATAAATGAATGTTGAATTTTGTCAAGGTCTTTTCTGAATGTATGGATGACCATGCGATTTTTATCTTTGAGTTCATTTATGTGCTTTATGACATTTATTCCTGCATTTCTGGAATAGACCCAACTTGGTCATGGTGGTTGATCTTTTTGATGTATGTCTATATGTGGTTTTCAAGTATGTTGTTGAGAATTTTTGCATCTGTGTATATTAAGGATATGGGGCTATAGTTTTCTTTTTGGGTTATATCTTTGCTGGTTTGGGTATTATGGTGATGTTGGCTTCATAGAAAGAATTTGGGAGTTCTCCCTCTGTTTCTATTTTTTTGACTAATTTAAGTACTATTGGATATAGATCTTCTTTGAACACCTGGTAGAATTCTGCAATGAATTCATCTGAGCCTCAGCTTCTTTTAGTCAGGAGGATTTGTATTACTGTTTTAATTTCCTTATATATTATAGATCTGTTCAAGCTCTTGATCTCTTCTTGGTTTTGCTTTGGTGATTCCCATAATTTTGGATATACATCCATTTCTTTAAGATTTTCAAATTTAATAGTGTATAGGCTTTTAATGTTCCTTTAGTGTTAATTCCCTTATAATGTTCTGGATCTTTTTGCTTTCTGTTGTGATGTTTTCCCTTTTATCTCTGAGTTTGTTGATTTGAAATTGCCCTTTCTTTCCTTTGGTTAACTGGACTAAGGATCTGTCTATCTTGTTTATCATTTCAAAGAACCAGTTCTTGGATTCATTGATTCTTTGTATTGTTTTGTTTCTATTTCATTAATTTCTGCTTTGAATTTTGTTATTTCTTCTTGTCTGCTGGGTTTGGATTTCATTTGTTTTTGCCTACTAAGAGTCTTGAGTTGCAATGTTAAGCATTTATTTGTGCTTTTTCTTATTTTTTAATATAGGCACTTAGAGCTATGAGCCTCCCTATTAGGACAGTTTTTAAAGTGTCCCAGAGATTTTGTTGTGTTGTATTGTCCTTTTTGTTTAATTCCAGGACTAGTTTTATTTCTTTCTTAATTTCTCTTTTATATCATCCATCATTCAGGAGTATGTTATTTAATCTCCATGAGTTTGTGAAGTTACTAGAACTTTTTCTGTTGTTGATTTTAAGTTTTATTGCATTGTGGTCTAATAGAATGTATGGAATTATTTCAATGTTTTTATATTTGTTTTGTGTCCCAGTATGTGTATTCTTTGGTGTTTTGTTGGAATATTCAGTAGAAGTCTATTGGGTCTATTTGATGTATGATATTGTTTAATCCAGATGTCACTCTGTTTATTCTCTGTCTGGGTGATGTGACTAATGGTGACAGTAGGGTATTGAAGTCTCCTACTATTAGTGAGTTGGGATTAACCTGTGTCTCAAGTCCTGTAGAATTGTTTTTATGTAACTGGGTGCATGAGAGTTTGGTATATATATATATATATATATGTGTGTGTGTGTGTGTGTGTGTGTGTGTGTTGATGACTGTTATGTCTTCTGGATTAATTGTTCCTTTGATCAGAATGAAGGGACCCTCTTTATCTCTTCTAATTAGTTTTAGTTTGAAGTCTATTTTGTCTGATATTAGAATGGCAACTCCTGATTATTTCTTAGTGCCATTTTCTTGTAATATTTTTCTCCATCCTTTTACCTTAAATAGTGCCTGTCCTTGAAGTTGAGATGGTTTTCTTGCAGACAACAAAAAAAAAGATTTTGTTTCTTGATTCATTCAACTAGCCTGTGTCTTTTGACTGGGGAGTTCAGACCATTGATATATAAACTTAGTATTGAAAGATATATATTGGTTCTCATTATTTTAATTTCTGTTGGCATTCTTGGTCTAACTTTGTGACTCCACAGTTGTACCTTCATTTGGTTTCTTTCTGTTGCCTCTTGGGTATAGTTGTTCCTTTCCTCAGCTCTTTGTATTGCTGCAAATATTCTCTGATGTGCTGGTTATCTGGACATGAGTTCTTTCAGCCTGTTTATGCTGTGGAAGATTTTTCTTTCCCCGTCAACTATAATAGAAATTTTGCCTGGTAAAATATTCTGGGTTGGCGTCTATGGTCATTTAGACTGGGAATACTTTGGTCTGTGTTCTTCTGGCTTTCATAGTTTGCATTGAAAAGTCAGCTGAAATTCTTATGGCTTTTCCTTTTTATACGACTTGTTGCTTTTCTTTTGCAGCTTTCAGAATTCTCTCTTTGTTCTGTTCATTTAGTGTTTTTACTATGATATGCCATTGGGCATTTCTTTTCTGGTTCTGTCTAGTTGGTGTTCTATGTGCTTCTTGTATGTGCATGGGCATGTCTTTCCTTAAGTTTAGGAAATTTTCTTGTTTAATCTTGATGAATATCTGACCAGTACCATTATCCTGGGATTCTTCTCCTTCCTGTAATATGTGAACTTGTTCTTTTCTTGGTGTCCTACATTTCTGCATATTCCATTCCCATGTTTAAATTTTTTTTCCACAGTATTTGCTTGAGTGCTCCAATTCTTCAACTTATTGAAGTCTTTATATTCTGTTTTCCATTTCATCCATTCTATTGATGCGGCTTTTACCCATCAGTTCAAATTGACTTATTTTTTTACTTCCTTCTTCATTCAGCCTGAATTTTTTTCAACATTTCTATCTCTTGTGAATTCAGTCAGAAGTCTATCTATCTTCTTTTAGTTCTTTGACATTTTTGTTTGGGTGTTCTTTAAATTCACTATTCTCTGATCATGTCTGATTGTTTTTTAAGCTCTTTGTTCTGGGTCATCTCTGTGGGATTCTCTTTATAGAACTCTTTTGTAGGACTAGTGACATCCAGTGGTGACATATTTGGGTTTTTTCATATTATTAGAATTTTTTGCATGTGTATTTCTTTTGATGTTTATGATTCCTCTTATTTTTCTACATGTATACTTTAAGTTTGGGGAATTTTAAGTTTCCAGTAAAATTGAGAGGAAGATATAGAGTTGTACATATGTCCTCTTTCCCTATATACATGCAGAATCCTTGACTGTCAATATTCCAGGCCAGAAAGTACATCTGTTATAACTGATGAGTTTAAATTGATACATCATTATGGGCCAGAGTCCAGAGCTTCGCTAAGGTTCACACTGGCACATCGTCACGGGTCAGAGTCCAGAGCTTGCTAAAGTTCAGCAAATTGTACTCTTTCCCTCCCTTCCTCTGTCCTTCTCTCCCTACTCTCTTCTTTTACTCTCTTCCTTCCTGCCGTGTTGGGCATTGATCCAAAGACCTTAGGCATAGAATGTAAGCACTCTATCACTGAGTCATACAACCTCAAATTATATTTTTCAGGGAAAAATTATGATGCTATATATATCAATTCCTGAATTTTACTTTTCAAAACTGCTTATTAATCTTGATCTCAATGGCGGATCATGACAAGGCTCCCCAGATTTCCACTCATTCTGAAGGGAAGTATGTGGGAAACCTGAGTCAGAGTGGCGTTAGCAAAAGAAACATTGTACTTGTTGGGGTGGGGGAAAGGTTGCCATTTGCCAGATGTCAGTGGGAGCCTTCATATACTCCTTTGACTGTGAGGCAGAAATTATAGACTCTAGTATTGGGCTGAGATTTGCCAGATGAAGGAATAAATTGTGTGATTAAGTTCACTTAACTATAAGTTATAATGTTAGATTTTGAAAGCAAGGTCTTTTTCTCTTTAAGATTTTAGTTCTTACAGTTTGGAATAAACAATGAAAGATTAAAGAAGTTTGGGTGTTACACTGACCTTAGCATTGACATAGACTGTCAAAAAGCTATCATAGCATGGGTTTACCTATCTTGTCTTACTCTGTCAAGACTCTCTGGGTAGTTTAGTCAGTGAACTTAGAGGGATGAATGTGGCAGTGGATCCTGAAGTGAGGAGGATACAAGATGAGAGTGAAACATCATAACATGGGAAAGACACATGGGCTGGAGAAAATTACGAGGGAATTCATAGAGGAGCCAAGGAACGAGTTCACTTTTCAATCCAATTCTGAACTCCAAAGTTGTAGATTGTTAGGTGTACAGAAGCTAAAGATGAAGACAAGGAAGTTGTTGATTTGCCTGTGGAATGGATGGTTCCATCTAGGATGGGAGTGGAACAGACAAGCACTAAGCATGAAGGCACGGCAATGAAGAACCTGGAAGTGGAGGGAGTTGCTCTCCCACACCACTCTTTGGATGAGCCTTCCATGATGCCAAGCTGAACTTGTCATTCCTCACACGGTTGTGCAGTGGTTGTGTTAGTCCAGTTCTCTGGCACAAGCATCCTTCTAATTACACCTTGCATGTCAGGCCAAACATTGCTAATGTTGTCATACCCATCTTGGAAGTCATCTCTTCCCCTCTGTGCCGCAGCATAATGCTTCCAATGTTGTTAGCCTCAACATCTGATCAGTCTGTGTCCTTTTGAATAAATGAATGAAATCATACATTATTAGTCAATATGTGAATCCTTCTCTTGCCCACCAAACATGAATTTGCTTTTTTATTTACTGTTGTTTATATATGAGTGTATTGTCTGCATGTGTGTAAGGGTATCTGTGTTGTGCAATGCCCTCAGATGTCAGAAGAGATCCTCTGGAGCTGGAGTTACAGGAGTTGTTAGCTGTCGTGTGGGTGCTGGGAAGCAAACCTAGGTCTTCTGAAAGAGCAGACCATGTTCTTATCCATTGAGCTATTTCTTCAGACCCAAATCTGCTTTTTATGTGCAGTGTTAGATATAGAAGAGTAAAGAAAAATGAATTGCTTAAATTCTTTATTGGTTGAATGGAATATTAATATTCCACAGAAGATAAAATAAACAACATGTTGATTTAAGCTTTGTTTTATTATAAAAAGTAGATTATTACCTCAAAATAAATAATCTATTATCCATCCATATCAGTACAGTACATTATTCTAAAAACCAATATATTTTTACATTATGGAAATGTACAGTAAAGGAAAGGAAGGTGCACTATTAAACGTTATATCATTTTAACACTACTGATAGTTTTAGTGTTTTCTGTGAGCCAAGAACTGTGTTCAGTGTTATTTACATTTACTCATTGACAGTTCTGTCGATAGGTCACTACGGAAGATATTCTTAATACCATCACTTTATGGAAAAAGACACTGAAATATATATTTATCATTTTTCTGTGTGTTCACATGTGTGTGGAAGTCAGAGGACAACTTAGGGGAGTCACTTCTCTCCTTCCACCATCTGGGTCCAAGATGTGAGGCTTCATGGTGAGTTCCTTTACTCACTGGCCTATCTTGCTACCCCAAGACAGTGAAATGTAAAGTGTTGTTTTTTTCTTCAAACACAAGAAAACTAAATGTTGAATCCTCTGTTTGCTTTTGTAGAAAATGCCTTTACCAGTAGACTGTTCTTTCTTATTCAAAGGAGTATCTGAGCACATGTTGCATCTACCTTTTTTACCAAGCATGTCTGTATACCTGAGACATAGCTTCTGTGTCATGAGTCAACTTAGAGATGAGGAGGAAGAGAATATCCACCAGAAAAGTTCAACATAATCTTTTTTGAAACATTTGCCATCATGATCTGGCCATCTGAACCCAATGAAAGGCAACACTTCTATGCATTACTGAGGGAAAAAGTGCAGAATCCCAGCTTTATCCCTGAAGACGGGTAAATGTTCATGACTTAGTGGCTATTGAGATACAGCATGTTCGGCTTGAGTATTTTATCAACAGCTTTAACTGCAGCAAAGGACCTCCTCAAATGGCTTTGCTGTTTGGTCACATTGGCAAAGAGAGGAAAAACCTGATAGATACTATATGGGGATAAGGACTTATATACTGGTGAGCACAGAGACGATAACATTGTGTGGGTCTACCAGGCATCACAGTGAGACTCCCAGAGGGCGGTGTTGCTTGAATGTCCTGCCTTAACAGAAGGGACAGGAACCAGTGTAATTTGATTTATTACAGAAACTAAAATCTATCTGTTTGGGGAAACTGAGAGGAACTCAGCCACACCATACTGCAGTTACCCAACTCGTACTGCCAACAGGTGATGCAAATGCTGGTGTGTATGTGGTTAGTCTGAGATAGTGTGGGGGGATAAGACTTTCCATTATACTATGTAATAGAAGCAAAGTAGCATTTTCTATCTCACAGCAATTCCCAGCATTATGTAACATCCTATATTTGCTGTTATCTCATTTATTTTCCATTAATCATTTAAATTATAGCTCCTCTTAATAGCAGAGAAAACTGGTACAGAAAAATAAGCAGAGTTGGTCAACTTAATATTAGTGTGAATAACAGTAACAACAATTAATTAAACCCTAAGGCACAATGCTAAGCAGTTGTAAACTAGTCTTAATTCTCAAAATTAATCTGCAAAATGAGCATTACTATTATTTCCATGTTATTGATGAATAAATTCAGCTTCAAACAAACGAATGAATTTGCTCCTGGCCACACAGCTAACAACTTGTTGAACTGGGGCTAAAATCCATTATCACCCAAGCTCAAAGTCCAAGACTCCAGTTATCTACCATTCTGAGGAAAGAACTAACCAGAACTCTGATTTTGTGAAATAACCTTTCTCTCTACTTTTACTTTCAAAAGGAGTTTTAATTTTTTTTTTATTGCTTGCAAGGTAGATATTCCCGCGAATAACATTTGCTCTTTTTTGCATGTGTGAAATTTTCAATAATTTGTATCCAAAGGAAGCTTGTGATTTTCAGATGGGTTCATCTCTCATTTCCATTGCTGTCATTAATTTGAATATCAAAGCACGTGTTTGTTTATATTCACTGAAGAGTGAAGGCTCTAAAAGGAAACAAAAAGCAATTTCCTGAAAAGGTTTTGCCATGTTTTTGTGAGTGAAAAAAAATGTTTGTATGAATCATTCAGGTTTTATATGTATTTTACACAATAAACCAAATGAGTGTAACAAGTTAAATTTATGAATTAAAGGTCTGGTAATTCATCAGCCACCTGCCTGTAAAAGACTTTTTGAATTCTGTTTATATAAAATGTTTCCTATAATCACGTGGAGGAATGGGTATTATGACTCTAAAGTAATGAGATTTAAAACAGAAGGATTTAAATATTTTTAAACTGTCCATATTATAATGGGTTAATATCCAAAAGTATATAGGGATCTCAAGTCAGTCTCAAATGACAGATGACCTTATGAAAATTAGGCGAAGGGCTTGAATAGACATTTTGCAAAAGAGGCACACAAATGATCAACGGTATGTAAAAAAAAAATCAGTATCACTACTCATCAGTGAATATGAATTAAAACCATAATAAGATAACACCTTATGCTCAATAGGAAGGCTGTTATCAAAAAGATAACAATCCTTGGTGAGGATGTAGAGAAGATGGAACATGCACTGTCTTGGAGCAAATGCATGTTAATACAGCCATTCTGGAAGGGTTCCTCAAATATTTAAATAGAACTGCCATATAATCTACTACTACATACATACATATGTGTGTGTGTGAGTGTGTGTGTGTATCCAAAGGAAATAAACCTCCCACATTAATAGCAGCACTGCTCAAAAAAGCCAACAAACAGAAACAACCCGAGTGTGATACAAACACCAAACACAATGGAATATTGTTCAGACATCAAGTAGAAAAAACAATGTCTGTCATTGTGACAGTCGTGGAAGATATTATATTAAATGAAATAAGCCAGGCACAGAAAGTACAATGATTCAAAATGTCACTTACATATTCAACTCATAGAATAAAAGAGTGGTTACCAGAGGCTAGGGGATAGGACGATAGGAGAGATACTGCTCAAATGTTAAAAAAAAAAATCATTGAGACAAAGGTAGTTAATTCAGCAGATCTATTATATGTTGTGATGACAATAGTTAATATATATTTGAAAAATGCTATGAGAGAGGCTTTAAGAGTTCCATTGTGAAAAAGGTGATAATTGTTTGAGGTAGTACTCATGTTAATTAACTTTGTCATTCCATAACGTGTACATATATGAAAACACAGTGTAATGCATCTTACGTAAGTTTTACTTTCCTGTCTATTTAAAGAAACATTGACTATGAAGTTAAAATATATAAGAACCTAGATAATCTTTTTAAATATTTTCCATAAAGTACGTTAAAAGAATGTACAGAGCTGGAGTTGTTCTCTCAGACTTCCATGAACCTAGAACTGTGGTCCCTTGCTGTGAACTGGATCTGTGGTCCCCTCTGGTCAACTTGGTACTGTGGTCCCCTTCTGTGAGCCTGGAGCTGTGGTTCGATCCTGTGAACAGGAGCTGTGCTCCAGTCACATGAGCCTGGAGGTTTGCTCCCCAACCATGAGCCACTCTTCCATATTACTATGGTGGTGGGCTATTGGTGGAGCAGATTGGAAGATGGAGAACTTCCTGATGCTGGGGAACAGTTTCAACCTTCTCTGAGTGACTGCACTCCACACAGCCCCCTGACTCAAGGTCCCAGGTTGTGCATGACAGTGGTTTTGTCTCTGTGTTGAGCTTATGCCAGGACAGGGGAGCTTTCTGTCTTTTGCAGATTCTGGTCTTGGAAGGACTGGCTTTTTAGAATGGTTCTCCCACCACCCCTGAGGGCCAGCTGTTGTCTTAACTTCACACATGATCCTGGGCACCCAGACCTTGATGTTGACCCTCTCCTATTCCTAGGCACCAAGCAGTTTACCATTATTTTTCTAATAATCTTCTACAGCCCCAGTGAGCCTTCACCTGTGCTCTACAGAAAATGTAAAACAATTCAACTTCTAGAGATAAAAATCACAGTCTTGAAAGTTTAAAAAAAAGTACTATAAAAACTAAACTGATTTAATTCTGAAACTAAAGCTATATAATTGTATTTTAGATTGTAAATTCACAATTCTATATGTCTACAATATTTCTGAGTAATATTCACTGACAAAACTGAACCACTAAGCTTTAATAATCATGTGGAATTTATCACTGTTGCTGTAATGTGAATTTGTCATTCACTTCCTTTCCAAATTCTCTGACCTATACAAAGATTTTCAATATAATTTTTTTTTAGGAAAGAAATGCTATAAAAAATTTCAAGTAAAAATTTATAAATAATGTTTG
Source organism: Eospalax fontanierii (assembly GCA_035773235.1). NCBI lineage: Eukaryota > Metazoa > Chordata > Mammalia > Rodentia > Spalacidae > Eospalax > Eospalax fontanierii. Next base: position 33,052,092 of record CM069541.1, read on the forward strand.
ATGGAAAAATAATATATAGAGCATGCATTTCCTACCCTATATCAAGAGGGTAGGAAGTTTTATTCATATTTATATATTTCTCTCTGTAATATACTTTTGAATATATGTTCATTTAGTCCAGTAATACTGACATATCTTACATTTGTTTTATTTTTTAGTTTATTTATTTTTATTTTATGTGTATGAGTGTATTGCCTGCATGTGTGTAAGTGCTCCTGTGTTGTGCAATGCCCATGAAGGTCAAAGACGGTGTGGGATCCCCTGGAACTGGAGGTACAGATAGTTGTTAGCTGCTATGGGGATGCTGGGAATCAAACTCAGGTCCTTTATAAGAACAGCCAGTGGTCTTTACCACTGAGCCCATCTCTCTAGCCCTATCACTCATTTTCAAAGAAAAGTAATTCTTTAATAACATGTACCTTATTTACCAAAGCCAGTTGTGAAGTACCTTTGACAGCTTACCATAGCCAAGCTCCATATCTCAGATTGAAAACTTGTTACCACTGAACAGGTTCAGAGGCTTGAGGAGGAAGTGCCCAGTGTTCTAAATTGAATGTGTTTAATACCCTGATGGGGCTGAGTGCCTCTGAGTAGATAGATTCTGGTCTGTCCTTAAAGCAACTGCTGTCCTCTGTGGTCTCACTGATGCTTATGTCCCCTATGAGCTCACTTTGCATTTCTGATGTCGTCATTCCTCTGTGAAACCAGTAGTAAATTTCTAGCTAATGCAAGGTGCTCTTGAAGTGCTTAATCTTACTCTCATTTGTGGCATCTTTTAGAAAATAATTAATTAATTAAAATAGAACTTGTGGGCTAGGGAGATAGCTCAATTGGTAAAATGCTTTCTGTGTAACCCTGAGGACCTGAGTTCAATCCCAGGACCCATGTAATAAGACTGAGTGTTGGTTTCGAGCAGGAGATTTTGAGAACAGGATTTTACTTACTTTTGAAAGCTTGATAGATCTGAATTTAAGGCACTGTTCTCCATAGTTTGGTTAAAACTTGTTAACCACGCTTAGTGGGTAGAGGGGGTGGAAATTGAAGCCTACCCTAAGACATTCATTTGGTTTGGGTGAAGGAGAAGTAAAGATTCATAAATAAGGAGTAGGGGAAAGATTTTCACTTCTGCTGCCCAGGGTTCGGTAGAAATGGAAACTTGACCTCCTTGGCTCCATGATCCCTTCCTCCAATACTAAGAGAAAAATGGGCTATGGCTTGCTAACTAGGTGGAATCATGTAGCAATTTCATTGCTATGGCAGCCTCTAGTAGGAAAGTATTAGATTCATGTAAGAAATCAAAACCGTAGTCCGCAGGTAGCAAATGAAGTGTTACTCTTAGTGAGCATGTCATCATTGCTTCTATGCACATGACAGGGTATAGTACAGGAGTTTATCTCCTGAAACTCTACTTAGAATTACTCTCTTATCACAGGCAAGCATTTCATAAAGTAATACAGTGGCTTCCACCCAGGGTAGCCATGGGAGCTGAGGGCAGAGGAGGAAATTAACTATGGGAAAGAGTTCCCCTGACAGTGCTTAAGTTGATCTAGGATTCTCTGGTGGCTGTTGTTATTTTCCGTGTGGATGGTGTTCAGGAGGAAAGCAAGAGAACTCTGTACATGTTTTTTTAAATGAGATGCTGCAAATTCTCGAATTTATAATTCCCAACACCCTCAAATTACTGGTCCCTGCTATTTGTGTACTACAGGGCAAAATCACCTTTCTAAGTCTTTCAGGAGATAACAGCCAATTTGTCAGATTGATGGTGTTTTAGAATCTGAGGTTGAGTGAAGTTAAGTAACTTGTCCAAGGTCAAATATCAGGGCTGGGATAAATCAGTCTTTTCCTGAACTTGACTTGAACTACTTGCATTGTTTCCAGGCAGTGTTAATAATGTTTCTCTGGAAAGGTCTAGCCACCCTAATGTTAGCTTTCTGAATTAGAAGGGATCTTAGGGAGTTCACAGGCTCTCAACATACTTTTTATACATTAAAATTATCTGGAGACCCTAGAGCACATAAACACCTCATTCTCAATCTCAGAACTTTGAATTTGATTGGACTCTGTGTGGCACTGGCATGAGAGAAGGGACTATTTTTGTTTCCCAAGTGGCTTCAGTATAATTCATGGCTGAAAACCATCGATTAGCCCTTGTGTCTGGACTCTCTTGTGGTCCAGGGGCTATCAAGATCAGCATCAGCACCAACTGGGACATTGTGAGGAAGGAAGAGCCAGCTTTCATGGCAGGTGATTTGTATGTACATCAAATTTGGAGAGACTGCTTTGCTTAGCTAACCCCAAAGGATGCGTTGGATAAGAAAGTGAACATCATTCTAAACCGAGAGTAACAATGAATACTCCCAGAAGAGAAAGAATGGCACTTACAGGAAATAGAGGTTGTCAAATCAATCCTTTTATGTAGACTAGTTGTTTCTACCCAGAATTTAGCAATGGCTACCTCTCTGTCTGCACAGTTCATGCCTTTTTACCTCGGGTAATACCTTCTCAGAAGGAGCATGCTCAGATCTGCTCCTTAAACTGTAATCTTTCCAGGGCCTGAAGAGATGACTGAGCAGTTAAGAGCACTGACTGCTCTTAAAGAGGACCCAGATTCAATTCCCATCATCCACATGGCGACTAACACCACCTGTAACTCCAGTTCCAGGGGATCTGATGCCCTCTTCTGACCTCTGTGAGCACTGTACAACACCAGTATACTTACATACATGCAGGCATTCATACACATAAAATAAAAATAATAAATAAAATATCTTTAAAAATTTTTAATCTTTCCTCTGATCCTGTCTTCCGGGCTCCATTATTTCTCCTAACACTTGTAACCCTGTTTTTATCTTTACTCTGCATTAGCACATAGACTTCTAAGCTCAGTGAGTGCACGAGTCCTATTTACTTTATTCCTTGTTGTATCCTTGATCACTAAGAATCATGCCTGGCACTTAGAAGCAGTGTTGTCCTTATATTTGGAGGTTTGTTTTGCTTTGTTTTTAAAATCAGAGCCTTACTAGGTAGCCCAGGCTAGCTTTGACCTTGTGATCCTTGTGCCTCAGTCCCCTGAGTGCTGAGGTTATAGGCATGTATTGTCACACCTGACTTTCATATTATTCTTTAATGAATTAATTTACCTGAATCTGGTTAGATCATGCTTAGCTTACCTGGAGCTTATCTGTAGAACCAGTCAGGAACCTTTCCAGGACTTTAAATGAACAAAGAGCAAAACCATATTTGTATTTGATTTTAGAGTAATTTTAACGGTGGGGGTGGTTAAAAAGTGGGCTTTTGGAGAATGGATACTTCAGTGTGGACGATGGAACCGAGAGCGGGAAACTGGGAAATGATGCTGTTTGAGTAGTGTATTGGTCAAGTGGCCGTTCATCAGATATCTATGCAGTCTGTGCTGCATTTAAACCTAGTATCCAAACCATGAAAGTTTGCATAGTGTACTGCTGCTATTCCTGGTTGAGTGACTCATACGATCAGATAGTTCTCCAAATTGTGACTCAAACCTCTGGCCTCCCTATATCGTATATCTTAGCTCTGGTCTAGTAGGTCTTTGTAATTCTCTCCATCAGGAGGGATTCTCCTAAAAGTCTATGTACCTAACAGAAGAGACAGATGTTTCCACATCATTCTACTAACAGAACACAATCATACAGTTTTAGCTAATTTCAAGGAAGCCCAGGAATATCCAACTGCAAGCCTGGGAAAAGGAATCTGGTTTGGTATACAACTAGTGAGTCTTTGTCACAGGTAGGAAAAGCAAGAAAATAAAAGATTAAGTGAAGGACTAGTGAATATTCACATTATGTTTGTGTTAGAGTTTCCATTGCTATGAAAAAATACCTGAGAAAAAACACCTGAAATAATAATTTGGTTTATAGTTTCAGAGGTTTTAGTTCATGGTCACTCAGCTCTGTTGTTTTTAGGCATTTGTGTGGTGAGACAGAACGTGGTGATTGGGAGCATGTGGTGGAGGAAACCGGTTCACCTCATAGTGGAAGGTGTTGGAGTATAAGATAGGAAGAGGCTGACATACAACACCCCCTTCAAAGACATGTCCCTGGTTATCTACTTCCTCCAACAAGGTCTCACCTCCTAAAGTTTTCAGCAACTCCCAATAATGCTATTAACTGATATCCAAACCTTTGCACACGGCCTTTGGGGAATATTTGATATCTAAATCATGACACAATAGATATTCAGCAAGTAGGATTGAGTGTAAAATTGTTATTGATTGGATCTGAGAGGAAGGCTAGGAAAAAAATGTTTTCCAACTGTAATTGCCACAAGCAAAAGATGTTTCCATTATCTGCCATTGAAATCATACATTAATAATTCTCCAATCATAGGCTGACATAATAGGCTTTATATTGACAAAAGAGACAGGAGACGATATGGCAGTAATTTGCTAAGAAGCACAAAGAACTTTAGAATCTCTTGAATTAATAGGAGAATGTTTGATTTTCCCCTCTTGTATCAAAAATCATATCACTCATGAAATAATGCAGTTTCGTATGTACCATTAACTGAAACTTCATGGAAGCAAATATTCAGCTGTGAGGCTTAGGCATTCTTATTGCTATTAGATGCTAAGGTGTAACAATGAATGTATACAATGGGGAAAACGTTTTCTTCTGCTTTTATGTATCTGCCTTGACAAACCTAGAAAATAAAGGTTAGTAGTACAGCAGTTATGTAGATATAACAAAGACAGTTGTAGGGGAAAGAGTCCAGGTGAGGTGAGCTGAGCATAGAGTAATAAATCATGACATGTTTGCTTGGCAATACTTTAAAACTCCATTTTTTTTTTTTTGGTTTTGCTGGGTCATTCCTCAAAGGAACTTCTAATTCAACTGTAACCTACCAGTAGAGGATTTGTGGTTGAAATTTCTTTTGCAGCCAATCTATTGCACAAATTGAAGCAGCTGTGCACAGCATGCATTTCATTTCAATGACTAGATGGTGGGAGGAGGGTGTTGCAAAGGGCCACTAATCAGGGAAAAGGTTCTCTTCAATTGGCAACTTTTCAGGGCCTACATGTAACGGAAAATTTGCATGTTTCATTAAGAATGAACGAACCAATTGGGTTTGTGAACAACCTGAATCATTTACATTTTCTGGTTGAAAAGAAAAGAAAAGCTCAGATGTTATTTCCAGTCCCATGTCTTCCCTCAGTTCATTAGTATGAATAAACTAAGTTTCCTCAGTGAGAAATTGATTGAAGAAGCGTGGCTTTCTGGGGACTGGCTGTTGCCATATACCCAGATAGCCCTAATAAGATTAGCCTCATCTTTTCCTATGGGCTTTGATGATGACAATCTACCACATTCTCCAATTAAAATCCTTGTTACAGTTGACTTTTGTTTTTGCTTAATTTTTACAGTGTATTCAGCTCGAAGAGTAGAAATAGATCAATCTGCTTCATTCACTCTGAGTTGGGTTGTTCCTTGCATGGATTTCCTGCCCTGGCTCATGTTTGTGTGTCTGTACCAAAGCAGCGGGTATTAATCCACATGAATCTATTTTATAGAGGGAGAAGAAAGAAGAAATCATTAATATTAATATCTGATTATCATATGATAATATTCTTAACACATACACCGTAAAAGCCACAAACTGAGAAGGGAAAGGATTTCAGGGTCAGCTATATAATACCTGTCACAAAAAACTTCATCTAGACCAGAGCCTAGGTGAAATAAACCATGATTCTAGCTTGACCACTGAAACAAATTGTGGCCTTAAGGTCTAAATTCTGAGTTCCTCTGTGAAACCCAAGGAAGTGTAGAAATAGATCAGAAAAAGTGCACATAGTATCCAGTATCTCTCTGGATCAATAAAATGCAAAACGTTACCTTGATGGTCTGTGAATGCTCACATACATTTCAGCTGAAGAGATTAGCCATTACAATAATCAAGTATGAATTTCAGGGCAGCCATTTTCCTGGTAGGAATAATTAGAAATGCATCTAATTATTGCTGTGCAATTTGATATCTTCTTATTTAACTCCTTAACTTTCCCCCAAAAGGAAAATGGTTCCAGAGAGATAGACTAACTTATCCAAAATAACCCCACTATTCAGTAATTGGGTTTTGTCCTATTGTATTATGATCCATTTGTAGTAACAGGTCTATAAACTTTCCTCTCTTTGAATAAGCACCCAAGATAAATCTGGCTTTTTACATTGATTGATTGAGTGTGTGTGCATGTGTGTTTGTGTGTGTATCATGCATGCTTATGTGGGGCCTGTGTGCGCCATAGTGCATGTATAGAGGACAGAGGACAACTTGGAGGAATGAGTTCTCTCCTTCCACTGTGTGGGTCCTGGGAATTGAACTCTAGTTGTCAGGCTTGGTGATAAGTGTCTTGCTAAACCATCTCACAGGCCTGAGATTTGGCTATTCATTTTTAAATGATTTTGTTATTTATTTATTTTTATTTTATGTATATGAGTGTTATGCTTACATATGTGTAAGTGTCCCTGTGTCATGCAGTGTCCGTGGAGGACAGAAGAAGGGGTTGGATCCCCTGGAAATGGAATTACGGACAGTTGTTAGCCACATGTGGGTGCTGGGATTCAAACCTGGGTGTTTTGCAAAAACAGCTAGTGCTCTTAACTACTGAACCATCTCTCCAGCCCCGAGATCTGGCTATTCTTAAAGAAAATATTCTCTAAGGAGCGGGTGGAAACACGTTTCCCATCCTTAACTGTGACTTTGTATTCCTCGTCTCTTTGGTGTATCAGTCATTCCTTCATTTGACACCCACTGAATATCCTTATGTGTTTTCTGGAAGTTTTAGCAAGACAGCAAGAGAAAGGGACCTGAGAATGTCTGTGTACTGAGCAGGGCAAGGATTGTAATAATTACCCAGAAGGTAGTCCACATGATTGTATAGGGAACTACAGATTCAAGTTTATGAAGTGCCATTAAACACCCCAGCAGGATCTGATTCTAAAATGCAAGTGTTTTACTTCTCTTCTCAAGCAAAAGAAATTAAGGGCGCTCGCTTACTGTGAGCCACAGAATTTGAAGCAAACATTAAATGTCTCATAGAAATAAATGCTCATAGCCAACAGTTGTGAGAAGCAATTCAAATGAGAGTTATAAAAATTCACCTTTTTTTTTTTTTGGTAAGAGCTGGAGAACAGGCAGTTGTTAAATAATCTAGTGTCCAAGAGATATGATGTTTTATATTTTTGCTAAGGTTGAAAACTGAGTTATTCAAATAGATCTAAAAACGTGTTTTAAAATCTTGAAAATCAGCATTTCTTTTTATAAATTTGAAATTGAGAATTCATCAAGAGTTGCTTGCCTAGAATAACAGAGAAGCTTCATCAACATAAATTTTAACTCAACTACATTTAAAAAACATCTTTAATTTGCTTGTAATAGTGTTTAATAAAATAACTTGAATATTCAGTTAGATTAGGGTATTATTACTATAGTCATTTTCTGCTCAGCTTAACTGATATTCTACCAGGTTTGTGGTAAATTGTACCTCCTGGTACAATTTTAATTGCAAAAGATGTGTGGGGTACGTTTTCTGATTAAAGACGACATGGGAAGCTAAGGGCTCCTAGATGAGAGTAACAGAAAGAGACCAGTAGAAGTAGACTTGTCAGGTTGGCACCTGCTTTGCCTAATAATGACAGTACTCTTAGGACCAGAACACTCTCACTGCAAATCTGGTCTCTTCCACAGACTCATTTCTTCATCCTAAATTATTTATTACTTACCTCCAGGTGCTACAGATAAACTAAAGAAATAGAGGAAGTGATTGTATTTCTAGAATTTTCGGTAGGAGAATCATGATAAAGACAGCAACAAATGATGATGGTCTGCTTTTAGATAGACATAAAAATTACCAGGCAAAAAGAAATAAGACAGGGCACTGGTATAGTTGGGTGGGATATGTAAAATGAGGTGGTTGAGAAGGGAAAGATGAAAGAGAGAACGTGTTTAAGCAGAGCAGAGTGGAAGGAAAAGATCTTGGAACTGCAGCCAAGTGTGAGGTGTTGAGGATCAGGAAGGCCACTATGACCAAAACATACAGGTGGAATGGAGAGCCCTGGACGAAGATAGGGACTTGACAGGGACCTCAGCTGGGATTCAGCAGTTCTCAAAGTGTGGCCCCTAACAATATCAGCATCATCTGAGAGTTTGAGAGAAATGCGTATTCTCAGGCCCTGCTCTGTTCTACCATTTTGCTCTCTGGAGTGAGCCTGGCAATCTGTGTTTTATCTTTTATCCAGTTTTCTGGGTGACTGCTGCATCCCCAAACTTAGAACCTGCTACTGATCTAGAGCCTTGTTTGCCATAATAAGGAATTTGAATTTGGTTTCCCACTGGAAACTTTAAAGCAAGAGAGCAAAATGATGTGACTTAGGCGTCGAGAAGGATGGACAGATTGGTGCTTGATCTTTTATGTATCTCTTTTCACTAAAAATTGTAGCTCAGCGGGAAAGAACAATTAGCAGATTCATGCGGAGCTCTGTTTACTTTTATTGTGAAAGATAATTGTGTTCAGTCTCATGCCTGAGTTCCAGATGTTGGTACCTGAAAATGCAAATAGCAGTTCCCTGCTGTGGGATGTCGGATAACTGAAACTCAAACCCATCATCAGTGGTCTTCAGGTCCTCTTGTCTTAAGTGGGTCAGGATTTCAAGTTGAAAGTAACCATATGCTTTAGCAATGGAATGTCATTAGGACACATATGAAGTAATATTGGTTATTTCCTCTGGATTCTAGAGGGTGTTCCCAGGAGTAAAAATATATTTTTTTAGACTGGTAACTTAACCTTTCTAACTATAAAAATTCTCTAATAGGTGTAGAGTTTCCAAGGGATGATCCAAAAATGTTCTAGTCCAGAACAAGTCTTTTCAGCTAACACATCTGCCCTTTCCTCGTTTCTTCTTCCTCTCCACTGCCTTCTCCAATGGTATGCCTGTTAAAATGTCATCATCAGACTGTGCTGTCTAAGCTGAGGCTACCTCAGTAAGGCCAGATGGTCTCTGCTGATGATCTGCAGCTCTGAATTCTCAAGTCTAACAAGTCAGGCACTACACACCCATCCGTCCATGTTCCAGCCACTAGTACTTTAGCTTATATTCTTCTCTTCACTTCTCCGTTCTGTAAGTTGATGCATTCTAAAAAGACTTCACTCGGGATTTAATGATGCTTGGGAGGGAGCAGAGCTCAGTGTGTGCATTTAACTAACCATTTTAAGTCCTTTCTTATGACTGGAGGTATTACCTTTTGTAATATGCTCCTGTGGCCTTGTGCCAGCATCTTCTTGAGGAAGGGGGCAAACTCCTCACCTGCTGTGGATGCCATTCCATGATCAGATAGACTGAGTTCCAAGAAGTGTTACCTCTACTCCACTGTCACACACATGGTGAAAAACCCACTGTTTCCAGACCTGCTCCCCATCCCCTTGAGACATAGACAGGGTAAGTAAGAGACAAATCAGTCAAGACTGACCATCACTGTTTCCCCCTTTCCTATGTATCGTCTTTCTGATCATCCATATCATCTCTCATCTGGTTTGTTTCCGTTTGAAATTTCCTACGCTTGTTTCCATGCATTACAGTCAGGTGCACTCATTCTAAAGGTGTTTTTAAAATCCAAATAGATAATACGTTGTTATCATAAGCCTGCCGTAGCCTGTCTTGGGGCCATTTCTCTAAGGTAGAGATCTATGAATGGAAAGTTTATTGATGTGTTCAGAGCAGCATCCATCAGGGAGCAGCAAGCAGACTGGCCCATGGGAGAAGGGAAGGGACAAGGAGGTGCCACGGAAGCCTCAGAAGGTGCTCGGAGAAGCCCTGAATGGGGCTGAGCCTTTCTTATTATCCGGAATTAAGACAGAAAGACAGTGCCGAGGAACCCTGTGGATGGCCACTGTATCCAGACTGCTCTCAGGGAGGGGCCCTAACCTTGGATAATGCCATAGATAGCAGCCACTCCTAAAAGAGCCACAATCATTCAGAAGAGTGCTCTAGCCCCAAAGGTAGAGAATGAGATTTGAGTATGTCCCATTGATCCCTACATTTACAGAAAGAGATTTCACTTTTTGCATACTTTTTATTGAATTTTTATGTATTTCATACAAAACATCGTAATCATTTTATATCCCCTCCCTCCCATCCACACCCTCTTCTAGAACCCCCATCAGATTTTATACATTCTGTCCTTTATGTTAAGGCCTACCTAGTCAATTTAATGTCCCCAGATGTCCCTCAATGCAAGTTCATCCACTGTGGTCTAGTCAGCCTATCTAGAGTCCCCCACTTTAAGCATATCAGCGATTCTGCATCTGGCAGTAATCAGCTGCTGATGGGTTTTGGGGCCTGCTGCCCATTTCCCCAGTGCTATGCTGGATTTTTGTCTGCTTGAGTTTGCATGGGTCTTGTGCATTCCAGCACCATTTCTATAGATGCATATGTCCCAGGAGCAAGGTCCCAGGAGCCTGTAAGATTATTTCATATGGTCATGCACCTCTTTCCCTGGCTCTTATAATCTTTCCACTCCTTCTTCTGCAATGAGCCCTGAGCCCTGGGTGGGTGGAGTTTAACACAGGAGTCCTGTCCAAGGACTCACACTCTGCAGATTCTTATTCTCTACACTTTGGCTGTTTGCGGGCTTTTGTGTTGCTGGCCCTCTGTTCCGTGAAGGAGCTTTGTAGATTTCAGCTTTATACATGAAGAACTTAAAGAAAGTTAAAGGAAGTTAAATGGCCCGGAGGAGGAGGGAAAGAGGGAAGAAGGGAGGAAGGGAGGGAAAGACACAGGGAGTAGGTTGCAAGAGGGATTGAGAGTCTGTTGGGAAAGGAGAGGAAAAGCAGGTGGCTCTGTAATGCTCCAGTCAGGTTGAGCGCTGGGAGGTAGCAACAAAGGTGTCTGTGAAGCAGGTTGAGCCCATGGATTTGTTCTCACCAAGCTTCTGAAAGCAGTGTCTTCAAATTTTTCTCTTTGAATGGTTATAGTGCCCAGAGAAATCTCTTCTAATCTGTCTGGCTGCCAGCCACTGGAAGCTGAGATATGTGAGAGTCTGAAGTCCAAATGCTCAGCGTACAAGTACTCCATTTTCTGTTTACTCAGTGAGGGGCCCAGTTCTCTCTTTATGTATACGTGCATTTGTGTCTTTGTGTGTGCATGTGCGTGTGTGTGTGTGTGTGTGTTGCATTAACTTAAGTGTGCAAATGCTCAAGCACTTGCAGGCATGTGGGAAACAGACCAAGAAGTTAGATGGCATCTTCTCTCTCGCTTTCCTGGCTTCAGATGGCATCTTTCACGGAAGCTTAGGCTAGACTGACTTGCTAGTGAACTCCGGGATTGGTCTGCCTTTGCTCACAATGCTGGAGTCACAGGCATTTGAAGTCAGGAGTCTCTTTTTTATATGGTTTCTGGTGGGGATTTGCACTCAGATGTCTATGTTTGCAGAGCATATGCTTACCCACGAGCCATCTTCCGAGCTCTATGGTTCTCATCTGTACTGTGCCCTCAGCAAAGATCCTCTCTTCCCTCTCTTGAGAACAAAGCTCCAGGCTTTGCTAAGATGGAGGAAAAACAACAGGAAAAGCCTGAGAGCTGCCGGCTTCTTAACCGTTTCCCTGATGAATCTTCTTGTCTGGGGAAGCAGCTTCCCTTCTCTCCGAAGTATCTGGTGCCATGACTGCGGATCCTTCTTCCAGTCCTGCAGTGTGAAGCAGATTGCTCCTGGCCTTTCCCTGCTCAGACTATGATTCTGCTTTCTCAAGTCTAGTAAGTCAGATACCATCCACCCATCCATCCACTTTTCAGCTGCCAACATTTTAGCTAATTTCTTTCCTTTCTCGTTTCCTTTTGTAAGTTAATGCATTAAAAAAATACTTTACTTGGGAGTTAATGGGGCTTAGGGGAGTGGAACTTAACATGTTTAATTCGCCATTTTAAATAAGTAGTCCCTTCAAACTCATTTCCTCTCCTCTAGTCTAGAATTGGGTTAGGAGATGTGAAGAATCCTGTGAGTTTTGGCATTTTCTGTCCTTATGCTTTTCCATTAGAAATCAGAAATAGCTACAGTTAAGTTCAGATTCAGTTCCCTTTCCCACTGTGTCACATTTCAAATGATCCAATTCTGTTTCTGCTTAGCAGAAGATGAGCAGGGATGTATTTAAGTCTCAGAAAGAGAAATGGAGATTAGGCAATAGCAGAAATCTCCTGTGTGGGATGTTGAAATGTGCTATCAAGGGACTCCACTGAAGCTTGTGAGTAGCTGAGTTGACAAAGACCCAGGAGCAAAAGCACAGGTCTTCATGTGGCTGGTGTCGCCTTTGTGAGGCATAGCAATTAGTGTAGGGAAAGGCATACCCTCCTGTTTGTCTGGATTAAGAAATATCTGCAATGTTAAGCAAATGCATGTTTAATTCATGTTTGGATATTACAGAACTGTCCCTGAGACCAGGTCATGGCTGTCTAATTAGTGCTTGAGCTTTGTTTTTGAGAGCAGTGGATGGAATACCTTGGTGAAGATTGTGGAGAGGAGGATGTGCTACCCACAGTGACAAATACAAAGTACAACCTACCCATCAACAGTATAGCCTCCGAACTTTTTATGGGAAAGTGATAGGTAGTCCCTCTATCTCCAGACTCCTAAAGTGTATCTATTCTGCCATTTGTTTTCCTTCTGTGTTGTTATCCTTCATGTTATTTATAATGCAATTTCACTTGAATTGTTTTTTCCTTTTTCAGTGATGAAGATGGGGATGTTGGGGTAAGCTAGAAGGCTTCTCTGTTTTCAAAGAGAAAAGTGCAGTTTTTTTAAAAAGTAATTTTCCATGAAAACTTCCCTTTAGTTATCTGTGAACTATTGCATGCTGTGAAGCCGGTATAGAGAAAGCCATCCTTGTCATGCATGAAATTGGATTGATTTATGTTGTTTATGTCAAACCCACAAAACTAAAGTTGTTCACTGCTTTGCTCTGAAAACGTGGCTACTCTTTGCTTACCCTGCGTTTTGAATTTGGAAGGACAACTTTAGTACAAAGGCTATTTGTTTTATTAGTTTTTATTTCCTTATTTTTATTTTATGTGTATGAGTGTTATGTATTTAAGCACACCTGTGTTGTCCTATGCCCAGGGAGGACAGGAGAGGGCTTTGGATCCCCTGGAACTGGAGTTATAGACAGTTATCAGCTGCTGTGTGTGATGGGATTCAAACCAGGACCTTCTGCAAGAACAGCTAGTGCTTTTAACTGCTGAGCCATCTCTCCAGCCCCTTTGCTAGGTTTTCGAATTCCCTGTTTCTAGTAGCATTGTTTGCTCACAAGAATAGGATTTGGCAGTGAGAGAGGCCTGGGCTCAGTGTACGTGACTTTGATCAGGCTAATTAACTTGTCTAATTCTCATTTTTCTTATTTGTAGAACAGGGATGGTGTCTGCATTCCTCTTAGGGTTGCTGTGAAGAGTATGTTAGCAAATGTAGGTAAGCTGCTATCACAAGAGGCAGCCCCCCGTGTCACCATGGTTATTATTGCTGTTATGACTATTCAAATGTAAAGACTGCCACAAAGGAAAACGAGGAGGAAAAACACTTCAAAAGAGTCATTTGGGTATATCACTACTGGGAGTAGAGACTTCTTCACTAGTGGAATCTAGTTAGACCTATGTGGACCTGGTTCTACAGCTCAGATGAGCCTGTGAATCCTGCATTATGAGATGCACTTAGTTCCATCTGGAATTTGTCTGACCACTCAGTAGACATGCCTGTCAGGCTCAGTGGAGTCTCAATGAGGATTTCAAAGTCTCCTTCACAAGAACACATATATCGTCCTTGCCCATGTTGCCATAGATGAGGCAGTAAATGAAGGAGCTTTGAGGGAATCCCAATAAAGCAATGAAAATTGTAAGCACATAATTTTTTTTTAAACCAAGATACTTGAAAATGCCTAATGAGTGAAAAACACATGGAAATGATTAGAATTTCCAAACCTTCTAATTAGTACCTTTTCAGATTTAGACAAAATAGTTAGGTTTTAAAAAAATTGAGCTAGAGAAAGAAGCAGGCTTCAAGGGATCTATGAATCAGAACTGAATTTCCAGAATTAAAGAAAGAGAATGCAAATTGCCTGAAAAAAATAGCACTTACCAAGTGAAGCCTTTCCTTTGTCTTATGCAGCACTTTATATAGATTTCATACAGAGGTAAGAACCTCTTTAAAAAATGCAACGAAGCCTTCTTTAAGCACTTACTCCAGGGACTGACAAAAATCAATTGGCTACTCAAGGTAGATCTTTAATAAAAGATTGATTCAAAATGGTATTGAAAACTGCATCTACACCATAAAGAAGTGGCTCCTTAAGAAGGGAGACAGCTTGCCATGCAGCATCCTCAGAATGGGTTCTATTATCTGTTTTAAAGGAAAAGATTCGATGGAGATATGCCACATAGAATTCAAAGGGCTATTCTTTCATCTGTTTACTTCTTAATATTCAGATATCTTTATCTTAAATGACTAAGAGACAGGAAGAATATTTCCAAGTGTTGTAATAAGAAAAGGGAGTACATTTCTGTTATTCTCAAGAAAACGCCATTTGACTGAAACTGCCTAATTAATCTTTACAGTTTGGTTGCAAGAAAGACTCAATTTTAGTGTGCCCTGCTGGGTAAATCTAGTAACAGAGAAACATAGAGAACAACTTGTATTTGGTCTGAATGGCTGGTTTTAGAAGAAATCTCTACAGTTCGAATAGTGGATCCTCTTCTAGTATTTTGTACACAGGAGAATTTGACTCAGAGCCTGTGGATGGAATTCCTCAGAGACTATTTAAAAAAGAAAAATCTGTTATAAATGTTCATGTGAGCCCAGCTCTGGAAGGAGCAGTGCACTCACTGCTTTGGGGATCTGCTAGAGTCCACTCTCAAAATTCCAGGGTCTGGGTGGATTGGAGGTTCCATGCCTACCTTTGTATGTGGTGAAAATTCCTGTCAATGGAGGAACTAAGGACTAAAACTTTGCTGGGCATCACTAGACACATATGGACTAGATAATTGAAAACAGTGTGTGTGTGTGTGTGTGTGTGTGTGTGTGTGTGTATTTTCTAGGTCCTACCCATAAGAAAGAACATGTAATATTTGCCTTCTGATGTCATCTTTAAAAACTTTGATGCTCTCCAGTCCTATCCATTTTCTTACAAATGACATAACTTCATTCTTCTTTATGGTGCTGAAGATAGAGAAATGAAAAATGTCCTGGTGCCAGGTAAGATTGAACTACACATGTGAACCCACATTCTTTCAAGGAAAGCCATTCAGTCTGATTCGGTGAATATGAGAGAGGCTGAGGCTGAATGCAAAGTATGTATTCTATCTAAAATAAGATAAACAATGGGGACAAGAAAAACTCCTGCCACATGGCCAATCTCTGGGCCAGATCGGCATGGCCATTACTTTGAAACTCAGAATATAAATATATATTATATATATTTAAATAATATATATATATGTGTGTGTGTATCATATAGGATATGATAATATATATGGGATGTGAGAATATATATTCTAATTTCTTGGCCAACCGGCTACTCTCTCTGTGATTCATTTCATGTAAAGATTAAGGCATTTAGCCTCACATCTGAAGGATAGTGATTTAACGTCTATGGGGCAGGCTCACAGGGAGATGCAGAAAAAGAAAGATGGATCAGACAGAGTCTGGATGACCTTCCCATCTCCAACCCTACTTATCCCTAGGTCCAGTGGTCCATATCTCACACTTTGATTGTTTATTTCTTCAGTTACAAAAACAATCATTCAGAATATCTTTCCAAGATATTTCTCCTTCTTTGACTAATGCTGGTTCAAATTGGATTTTTGCTACTTGTGCCTAAGAGTGATGACTAATTCACAGGGCTGCCTGTGAAGACAGGAAGGAGAGGAAGAAAGTGGAGGAGGCCTAAGGACAAGAGACAGGGTCCATCCACAGGACAGTGGAGGAGGCTGCTTATGCTCATAAGCCCAAACATGGAGACAAATGGTGGGGTCAACATTTAAAAATAAAAGAGAATATGGGAGTTGAGGGCAGAACTCAAAGGGGGTAAATAGGTTCCTATTTGGAATGGAAGCCAAGGTTAATGAACCTTCTCCAGAAATTTGTCAAGAGATTAATTCTGGTATCTTTAGTAGATAGAAGAGACTTTAAAGAAGGGCAGCTAAGGCCAGTTAATATACCCAGATGTCTCTCAGTGCAAGTTCATCTACTGGGGCCTAGTCAACCAAGTCACTCACTTTAAGACGCTCTTCCACATCCAGCAGTATTCAGCTGCCAATATTTCTTCAGCTAAGATTGGCCTGCTGCCCATTTCCCAAGTTCTATGCTAGGTTTTTGTCTGCTTGAGTTTGCATGGGCCTTGTGCATGCTGACACCATTGTTGTAGGTTCGTATGAGCAAGGTCCCAGGAGCCTATAAGACTCTATTTCCATGTGTTGATGTGCCTCTTCCCATCGCTCTTACAGTCTTTCTACCCCTTCTTTCACAGTGGTCCCTGAGCCCTGGGTTCATTGCTCACCAGTTTGATTCAGCTAGTCTGGCTGGCCCGTGAGCTTCAGGGATTAGTCTGTCTCCACCTCCTCAGTGCTAGGATTACAGGCATGTGCCACCTTGCCTGGCTTTTATGTGAGTGCTGAGGATCTGAATTCAGGTCCTCATGCTGGCATGGCAAACAATTTACTGACTGGACCATCTCCCGAGCCAGCTTTTGGTCATTCTTTTACTCTAAAGTTAGATTAATCAGTAACAGATATCATCAGATCATGTGTATGTCTTATAAATGAGAATTAAGTGGAGAAAGTAACACAGGGTAGAGACTGTCAACCCTGAGTGAACAGATGTGCTTATGCCTTTTTACGTATGCATTAGAAAACTGACTGGCTGTTGAGGAGATGAGAGTAGAAACACTTAACAATGACTGACTGAACTTAGAGATAGCAGACATTCAGGGTGTTTCTGCAGCACTACACAGCTCCATACAGACAAGGTGACTTTGAGGACCAGTTAATAATTGGGATAAGGAGGGCTGGAGAGATGTCTCAGGGATTAAGAGCACTGGCTGCTCTTGCAGAAGACCTGGGTTCAGTTCCCGGCACCCACATGGCAGCTAACAATCATCCAAAACTCCATTTCCAGGGGATCCAACCCCTCTTCTGACCTCTGCGGTCAGATATGGATAACTTACATACATGCAGGAATACATATACATAAAATGATAAACAAAATATTTTAAAAAAGAATTGTGTTAAGGGTAACTAATATCTATTCTCAGTAAATTTCTGCTTATGTGGGATGATAGAGATGTCAGTTTGCTTGACTGTAATGATTTGTTCATGTGCATATATAAAAAAATCATCATGCTTCACACATTAAATGTATGATAAAAGAAGAATATAAACACTAGAAATTTAAAAAAGAAATATTTTAATGCAAATGTATTTTCTAGTAAAATTACTGTAGTTCCCCACTTGTAGAAGGTACCTAGGACAATAAGGTAAAAAAAGAGTTTAATCACATCAATAGAGTTGAAAGTAATTTCAATGTCCTCATGTTCCTTCCTGTTTTCCCCTAGGAAACACAGCATTTTATTCTACAGTTTTGAGAAACTGTTAATTTTCATAATGATCATATCTGACCATCTTAAGTAACAAGCAGTACAATTTTCCATTGTCAAGCTCTGTGTGAGCAAAGAGACACGTCTCACTGCTCTCCCTCTGCAAAGTGCTTTGAGGAAATTGCAGGGAGTGCTTCAGTGGGAAGTGGCCGGTGGTGATATTTCAGCTGTCATTTATCTCATAATAATCAAACCTTCTTAACCTGCTCTGGCCTTTTATTATTCCCTTTCTAGAAATTTTCTTGATACGGAAGTTACAACTTTTGCAAGAAAGTCATAGTGTAAACACAAAAGAGCTTCTCAGATTTGCTGTGATGG
Organism: Eospalax fontanierii; assembly: GCA_035773235.1. Lineage (NCBI taxonomy): Eukaryota > Metazoa > Chordata > Mammalia > Rodentia > Spalacidae > Eospalax > Eospalax fontanierii. The sequence continues at coordinate 33,070,066 of CM069541.1, forward strand.
ATCCCTGATCCTTGAATGTTGGTACTCAGCTAATGAAGTAAATATTTTGATTCCTTAGAGCAACTACAAAAGGTGAACATTTAAAACTCATGGAGATCTATCTGTCCTGGAAAGCTGAAATGGATTTCTGATTCTCATAAGTGAATTTTAGGAGACAGGATAATGTAGTGATGGATAACATTTATTGACTATTTAACATTGATCAGTCACTATATTCATTATCATTCAATGCTCTTAGCAACCAAATCAGAGTTCTTACCATTTTACAGATGATTAAAGTGGTGTTTAAATGTTTAAGGGAGCGGGAGAGATCACTCAACAGTTAGGAGCACTGGCTGCTCTTGCAGAGGACCCAGGTTTGGTTTCCTGTACCCACATGGGGCCTAAGAACCATCCATAACTCCAGTTCCGGGGGATCTGATGCCTTCTGGCCTCTGTGGGCAGTGCATGACACCCTACACTTATGTACATGCAGGCAATACAGTCATGCAAATAAACAAATAAAATATTAAATAAAATATTTTAAAAGTTTAAGCAATTGTCCAGAAACACATAGCAAGTAAAGAACATGAAATAGAGGAAGTACAAAATTGAAAAATATTGAAAGGCATGTAACATTTTCACATAAAAATATAGTATAAAAATTTGAATATTATTAATTTTAACAGCATTTGACACACAGTATATTTTAGGTTATGAACTTATGATTTAGTGAGATAACGTCTTATTTTTAATCTAAGTTGTTTCTGTTATGCTACTGTTATGTCTATGATAGTAAAATTTCTTGTCAGTCTCATTTTATTGGACTAAATTATGATAAATGGAGTCAAATTATTATTTCAAAAGTATTCAGTACATCTTCTAAGCTGTTCTGAGTAGGTGAGTGTAAGGCATATTGGTTTGAGGCTGTTCTACACATTGAGTGGTTAATAACAGAAATTTATATTTCCTTAATCCTGGAGGTTTAACAAAAAGTCTAAAAACAAAAGTGTGGCTGAGCCACACTCCCTCTGACGTCTGTAAGGGAAGGATCTCTGTGCCTCTGACATCTGTAAGGAAGGATCTCTGTGCCTCTTTCAGTTCTGGCAGCACCTCACATTCCTTGATTTTTGACCATCACTCCTAGTTTCTAATGACATATCTATCTCTTTACATTGCTTTTCCTCTGTGCCTCTCTCTGTCCAAATTTCTTCTTTTTATAATGACACCAGCACTAGTAGAGTGAAGCTTCTTTTACTAACCTCTAGAGACCCTGTTTATAAATAAGGTTACATCATGAGGTATCAAGTGTTAGGATCTCAATGCTCTAATTTGGTAAGAATGACTATTGTGCTTTATTCCAAACTATAGACAGAAATGTTGGACAGGATTGCACCAAATACAGGGGTCTCAGAATTTCTAAAACATCCCTCCAGGTTAACAATGCTCCATTAATCAACATGGCAGTCGTTAACATGCCATCACCATGCCTATGTGGAAAATGTGCACAGTAATGTAATCACAGGGGGATCTTGAAAGCTAGATTTAATATTTTAGATAGATTCGTTCATTCATTTATTCTCTCAATTGAATGGTCACTTAATCTGTAGCCCTTACATTTTTCACTGTATAATTTTTTGTTGTGGCATCTGTAATTGAGCTTTGAAATTTTAGAATGTCAGCCCTCAGCCTACTCACAAGTCAGGTAATTAGCTTCCTGTCTGTTCTGATGCAACTAGCTTACATTCCAACACCACTTGCCAATTTTGCATCTGACCCTAAGGTCTTTGTGCTTTAGCTTTAAATTTTCTATTCATCAAATTAGCTGACATCTATATGCATCACTCAAGCAGATGCTTCATCTTCATTGTTTAAATGAAGTGGAGATTGTTCATCTCTCTTTTCATTAGATTAGTGGTGCTGCTTTCTCATCCCAGAGGAGGCAGCCAAGATTCCACAATGCATAACTGAGCGAGTCTGGGAGTCAATGCTGGTGTTCCTTGGTTTTGTCCTCCAGGGGGTAGATCACTGTTCCCAGTCCCACTGCAAGAACTAACTTAAAACAAAAGTTTTACAGGGCTGAGCAAGCATTGATGGCCAGCCAGCCTAGCCAAATCAGAGAGTCTCAGGCCAATGAGTGATCTTGTCTCAAAAAAAAAAACAAGGTAGACGTTGTCTGAAGAATGATACTTCAGTTTGACATCTGGTCTCCACACGCAATTGTATGCATACTTCCCCACCTCCAAATACACATGTACACAGAGAGACAAAAAAGTCAAACCTCAATATTTTTCAGAAGTATGATGGGGCTCACATCAATTGCTCTCCCCCATCTCTTTGTTCCTGTGATCACCAAATCCTATAATTTTTACCTCTTAAATCCCATCTCCATCATCCCTGGTCTCATTATCTAGGATAGCATCATCTTTCATATACATTGTAGCAGAATTGTCTAACAGACTCACTTCTTCTGCCTTGTCTCCCTCTGGATATTGTTAACCTTGTAGTCAGACAAGTGTTTCTAGATGACAAATCAACTCAAGCCACCTGCTGCTTAACAGTCTCTACTGGCTCCCTGTAATCTACAGGCTCAGATCTAACCTCCAAACAAGATAGCAACGGCCTTTGTGGTTTGATCTCAGTCTTCTGTAGTCTTTCCTTGTCTTGTTCTGAGTTTTAACTTCTGTACCTATTTCTCTGAATGCATCACTCTGCTGTGCCTTTGCATTTGTTGTATTCACTCAACCCTTCCTTTCTCCCTCTTTGTCTTAAATACCCAAATGCATAAGTTTTCTGAGACACACCCATTTCACCAAACCCAGGCACTATTGGCCTATCTTTCCTCATATTTAGATGAATAAATTATTGATCCCAGGTACTACAGGGACTATGTGTTAGTTGTCTGTATTATCTACACTTAAAACATAGTAAGCATACATTATATTGTAATAGTGTGAGAGCCACAGAGGAACACCATACAGTGATGGTCAAATTAGGAGTCCTTTATTAGCCAGTGGTCAGAGAGGGGGCTAATGCCCAAAAATAATTCTTGACCCTGAGGACAGGGCTTAAAACCACAATTACATCATGCAAGGGGAAAAGCCAATAACGAAAGTCAGATCACTATAGTTACACCAGACCACGGGGCAGGTCAGTTAACAAAGAGGTTTTCAGTTAACAAATATTTTTGGTTAGAAAGAAACAAGTTTCTTGGAATTGCAGAAGGGCTCCGTGGAGATGCGGGTGCAGCTGGAAAGGAGGATGTGCTGTCTGGACGTGCTACCAGGCTACTTGTAAGTTTCCCAGTGTTGTAGAAACAATGTACTCCCTGAAACTGCCTGATTGAGACATTCTACCTGACTGGCTGCAGTGGGAACGGCTGGGCAAAAACACAGCATAAAGCAAAAGTCAGCTAGAACAAAGTGGAGTTAGTTTTTCCATTTCAATGTAATTTTTGAAATACCTAATTGATAGATACCATCATACAGGAAAGTGTTTATGACCTTTAGTGTATGTCAAGCACTACTCTATTCCATATATGTTGCCTCTTTTTTGCAATACATAAAAATTAAAATATATATGTTGGACTCTACTTATTATGTTTTGTACATTTAAAAAGCATAATGATAGGAAGCAAGTAAGACAATCTAAAACAACTAGAACATAAGGAAATATCAGAACATCTTATTTAAAATAATTCCTAAAATGAAGGGATTATCAGAGAAAGATCAGAAACCAGTTCCTCAGAGAAGAAATGACACTTAAAACATGTTTAATATTTTTAAGAATATGTTACCTCTTTCAAAAAATTGTGTAGAGCCAGGAAACTATTTTGGTCAATTGTCACTGAATTGTGATTTAAATGTCACAGAAATGTGAGACCCACTCTAGAGGTCACTCTATCACCAAACCACAGCCCCATTCCTATTTTTCCAACTTCACCAGCTCACTAATGACCTTCAGATCTTTTAGTTCACAAAACAATATGAAGAACACTCCACCCTCTTCCCTAGTGAGTGGTAGTATGGAGCCTTCATGCCAGCTCCCTTCTGTGTTGTGAGTCAGCTTGTAGCTTCTCTGACTCTGAGTGAGGTGTCTCAGGAGTGACCCCAATAGTCGGTATTTATGTAGCTGCTTACCCTTTTCAGAAACCTTGAGATTTCCTATCCTGGGGTTGCTCCCTTTTGCTCATTTTTTCAAGATCAATCTTTCTTCTTTGATCAAGTGCTTCAATCAATAAGGTGGGACTTCTGACTTCATTTCTGTTCCAAGATTTTATTTTAACAACACCTGAGCTAATTGGGACTTCCGCATACCTCCCACTGTTTCTCTGCTACTGGTGGGAATTCTCTAATTTCCCTAATACCTGTAAATAGAGTCACAGGGACTGGTTGCTTGTTTGACTACTAGATTTCTGAGCATTCTGCCAAGTGTTCTCTTGGAAGTCCCTGGTTTGGATGTTTCCTAAGACCATGAAAGATTGTCTTGTATATGTGTTGGTGGCCTCCTGGTCTCAGCCTTTTGGGAAAATGTCACAAAGTGTTTCATTGTGAACAAGCATAATTCTTGCAGTTTTTGATTTATAACACAATCTCTTTATTATTTATTGTTTTTAGTTTATGCATATGAGTGCTTTGTCTACATATTTGTAGCACATGCATGCAATGCCCTCGGAGGCTAGAAGAGGGCGTCAGATGTCCTGGAACTGGAGTTACAGGTGATTGTTAGCCATCTTGTGGGTGCTAGGAATCGAACCACAGCAAGTGTTCCTAATCACTGAGCTATATCTCCAGCCCCATAACACAAGATTTTTAAAAACTAACTTTTCTTTGATCACATACTATGTGTCAGATATAAAGCCTTCATGTAAAAACTGTAGGATAAACATCATCACCATACATCTTTTAGAGATGAGAAAACTACTTCTGAAATATTAAATAATATTCTCAGATTTATATGGTCAATAGGTGCTGGAGTTAAGATTCAAACTGGTGTCAGTCTGATTCCCCATGTCAAACTGTTTCTCTGAAAAGTGGAGGAGTAAGCTCTTGGGATGATCAGAGAAGAATTTCTGGACCACAAAGGAGTTTGAGTTCATAGTCAGTGCTCAATCAATACTCCTGGATTTTGATGTTGACTTAGAATTGCTGCAGAAGCCTTTCTTATTGATTGTGGTCAAGGCAATTGAAAAATTATGAAATAGAACCGATCAAAAGCTTCCCTGAAATGAATGAACATGGAGAGCATAGTAGCTTATGACTGTGGGTTAACAAAGATGATATATATGGTTACAGTCATATTTAAACTCAGAGAAAGGCTTATGCTTGCTAGAACAATTTTCTTCAAGTGGACAAGAATATGTGAACATGGAAAACTGGTACAAATTGTGTGTGAACAGACTGCTGTGCTTGAGCCATAACAGGCAATAAAGCAACAACTAGGCTAACACCTCTGCAAATGTAGTGGCTTGCCAACAGCAACAGAGAAAGGATGAGTGCCAGACCAAGTAACTTTCTGGAGAACAATATCATCATCAAAATTGGAAATGGCCGTAGCAGTAGCTGCCCCTTAATCACTTCTCCAGTGAGTTAGATAGCAATGCATACTGGGTATGCAAGGCAGAATGTGAATAAACAAGTGAGTGTACAGCTGAATGACTGCCTGGATACGAGGAAGTGTAATCCGAATTGGTGCAGAGACTATCAGACGAGTGTTGCAAAACATCTGCGTGAACATAGGGTTGTCATGAAAAAGGGTTGTTAACAGTTGGACATATAAACAATTGTCAAATATCAAAGTGAACAGACAACATGTGTGAGATTAAAATAGGTATTGTTAGGAATGCAGTGCATATTAGCATTATTTCATGGCGTGCATGCTTTCTGATGAGGGTTTGTGACAGCGCAGGGATAGCATCTGAATAAGCACAGTCACTGTCTATCAGTGCATAATGCTGATACTCTTTATCATCTAAATGAATATGGTTTTTAAAAAGCTAATGCATAACATTTTAATGACTATGTTGCCATAAGAGTTTTTTCTTCTTCTGTTGTTTTGATAAAACACCTGGTCAAAAGCAGCTTTGAGAAGAAAGGGTTTATTTTGGCTCACAGTTCAACATTACAATCTATCCTAGCAGCAGAAACTTGACAGAGCTTCAGGATCCCCTGCCTGGGGAATGGTGCAACCCATATCTGTAGAGTCTTCTGATCTCCCACAGACCAACCTGATGTAGACAGTCCCTCACTGAGACTTCCTTCCCAAATGACTGTGTCAACAGGACAGTGAAAACTAGTCATCACACATGTATATCACACCCAAGAGTAAGAACATGATCTGAGAGGAAGCATCTGAATGAGGGTTTACAACATCTACATGAGAAAGACTCGAGTCTGAGCATGTATAAGAATTCCCTGGAAGACTTATTAAATCATAGAGTAATGGTATGATACCCACAGAGCTTCTGATTCAGCACGCTCAAGAACTGGCATTTCTAACAAACTTGCAGGTAAGGCTGCTGCTGTTGGTCCAAGAACATTTTGGGAACTGTTCAAAGTATGTGTCACACCTGTGTGTGATGTCTGAGTGAGTTTATAAATATTTGAATGAATATAAATCAAATCTAAATGAGGTGACATGACATTTAAGGGTCATGTGTATCAGCTCAATAAGTGTTGTGACATTGCCACAAGTTCATGTCACAAGTACATGTATCACTTGAAATGTGTGTCAAATGCATGTGAACTGGAGTTATGTCTCAATGTGTTTATGAAACATGAAATGAAAATGTAAAATCTGAGGCTGTGTGGAATACTTGAATGCATATTAGTGCCACTTAGGTTAAACCTAACCTTTAGAAAATGGGTATGTATGTTATGCTTAAAGTACTCATAAGGTGTAAGCAGATGTATATACAAATAATCAGCATAGATGGTGGCATGAATGCCCTAGAACAAAGATGTGAAGGATGGCATCTATGTTAGGAACAAAAGTCACCCCGAGAAACTTGTGTAAGTGGTAGAGATGGCATATGAGATCTGTTTAAGAGTTGATTAGGAATGCTTCAGGATGATGGGAAGAGGTATGTGGGAGAGGTATTTCTGCAAGAGGTCCTAGTATAAACAAAAACTTAAAACATAAAGTAACTCACAATTGGGAAATCCCATGTAGCTGGGGATTTCAAGAACGGAAAATATGAGATGGAGCAAAAGACTGAGAGGCTGGAGTGTTTGTGAGGGATGGAATCTGGAGGTCCTGTGGTCATGAGGCAGAACACATGGGCTTTGGTCCTTTCCAGTTATACAGAATGACCTAACAAGTTTAAACAGGGAAGTAATGTGATTACTTCCACAGCAGAACAGAAACTGGAAATGACTAGGAATCTACTCGAACATTTCTTTACCCCAGAGGATGAAAGTCTATCTGACAGCAAATGCGGTAGAAGCTGAGGGCAGAGAGGAGGTAAAAGTCAAAGCTTGTGGACCAGGATGCTAGTGGTTCATGAAGATCGGGAGGACCAAGCTTAAAAGGTGGGAGGAGGGGCGGATGAGTTGGTCTGGGGTGATGAGCCTTGTTATCATCAATGTAGGCTTCTATAACATTCAGAATGGGAAATTTGGATCTAAAACTCGGAGGAAAGTTCCTGCTAAAGATGAAAAGAGATTGTCTCCAACAGCCAAACTTATAGGATTGGTACCCACTGGTAAGATAAATGAAGAGAAAAGAGGTTGAAGAGGTGGGAAGAACATTTGAAAGATGAGCAAAAGAAGATAAATGAGGTGGAGAGCTGAAAAGGTTGGAGAGATACAGAGGTATGTGGTCCCATGAAATGAGTTCCTTCTAAAGTAAGGAACATCCATTTCATTTAAACAACTTGCAGAGAGTTCTGGATAGAATGTTTAAGAGGAATCACCTGGGGTTACAGAGTTCTAAGGTCTGCCATACACATGCCACTGGGTACTTTTGTGGCTTTGGTCCATTAAATAGTGTCTCTGCACAAATGTAATCATTTTTATTACTGATTTTCCTTCTATAAAAGTATGTTTTAGTATCCCGTCTGGGACAGCTGTGCCTTTGAAAGTTGTGGTGTGTCTTGCTCAAAGATGGAAGTAGAAACTGAATGATGCTAATTTTGCCAAGTAGTTATTACTGGATTTATTATTTTAGGCTTTGTGAAGGAAATAGTCTGGTTTCATTGTGACTTTCATTTTAGGGAAGCAAAGTAAACTTCCCATGTTCTGATAACCTCTGTTTTTTTTTCCCCTAATTTAAAGCCACATTTGGGGGGGATTTCATCCCCAGTTCCTGGGTCAAAGTGAGGTAACCCCTATGTTGGCCTGGAATCTGTTATTTGCAAACAGTGCTGATACCATTTAGAAATATGTGCACTACCTAAAGTTTGTCTGTTAAGAAAACCTATCCACCTATAAAAACTTGCCTTGATTAAAAAAATAGTGTCTCTGGTTTTAAAATAAGAAAAATATATGAAGGAGTCTTGCAGGTGAAAGAACAAGAACTTGCTCATCTCTGTTTTGCTCCTGCTTAAGGGTTGGAAGGCTGCCCTCGGCTTGTTTTACACAGACAGACCCTGGGTTTGCTTAATCTTAGGGAAAAATCCTGATACATCACTAACCAGTTGGTTGACACTGGGAATGTTACTTAAACTGCTCTAAATCTGAGTCTATAACAGAGTCTAATAGTAGATATGTAGATGGTGTGTGTTTGTGTGTATGTGTGTGTGTGTGTGTGTGTGTGTGTGTGTGAGAGAGAGAGAGAGAGAGTGAAGAGACAAGCCACATGAAATGCCTGGTATAATACCTAGTGCAGATTGAGTGGTAAAACAAGTCAACCAATCCATAGGAAGAAAACCCTATGAAAATTATAAGAAAGGAAGTTGAATTGTCCTAAATACCCTCTCTGCCCAGCATCCTCTGTGTTTCTCTTTTTCCTGTGATCTAGGATGAGCTATTCTGTAGATACTTATGATCTAGGTATTGACTAGGAAGAATTTGTTTTCTGATTTCTGGCATACATTGTGCAACCTAGAAAAAATAATTCCAATGAAAAAAAATTACTCAACATAAAATGCAAATGCACTAAAAAATATGGCTCAGCAGCAAGTGCTCCCTCTCCCCTGGAGGCATCGAGGGAGCCTGTGCGGCAAGAAATCAAATGAGAATCTTCCTCTAATGACCCATCATAAGCAGTTTCCTACATTCAGTTGCTGAGACTGATTTTTTTTTCAGCATATTGCAGTAAAAAATGTGAAAAGGTTACAGATTTGCCTTGATTGTGCCTCTTTCTTTCATCATACCTGGTCAGAGGGATTCCTTGCTTCCTTTACAAGAGCCACATTTGTATGTAGTTTTTCAAAGGTGCAGTATCTAGAAACATGAAATTGATGAAAAGTGGGTTGTTAATATGATCTCTGATTAAATTTAGAGTCCAGCCAAGTGGAAACAGGGTCTGACTTAAAGCACATCACCCATGGGGAGTAAGAAGGTGAGCAGATCTCACCTCTGGGGCTACATGACTCTTTTGCAATGCAAAACCACCCTCATCTCTGTTGCAGGCAGTCTAATGAGAGCACGTGGATTAAAGGATGAACATGGGAAAGGAATAAGAATTAGGTTTTGCCTCCTAATCTCTTTTTACTATTTCTGGAAATTTTTCTAGGTGTTATTTAACTATCTACCTTTTTACAAGTTTCCACGGTGGGGAACCTGCATCCCCCTCTTGACCAGTGCTGAGCAGAGGGACCCCAACAATTTGCCAGACATTACTTTGTGCTCTGTGTGTGTTTGCCTGTGTGTGTGTGTGTTTGTGTGTGTGTGTGTGTGTGTGTGTGTATGTGTAGTTGTGACTGTAGCTCACATTTATGGCATACTTTCAGAAGTCAGATGTTTCCCTAAATTCCTTATTACTTAATATTCATAGTTAGGAGATCATTTTTAAGACTATTAGGATGCTGTAAGAACCGTTAATTAGGACTATCATTTTCCTGTTCCATAGCTGAGAACTGTTATTAGAGTTGTAAGGTAGCTCTTCCAAAGTCACATAGTTAAACTGTAGTTGGGTTAAATCTGAATGCACATCTGCTTGATTTAATAACTCAACTTTGGAGCCTTTGTGCATTACTTGTATGAACAAAAAGATATATGTGAAAAATTAAACCACTACAGATGCATTTCCATTGCAGTTTGCACCTCAGCGAGCTTGCTGCAAGAACGTTACGCATTCCTTTTCTACAACATGATGCTTTGTGTTGTCACTTGCCAATTTCTGTGTGATAAGGGATGGTCATGACTGTTGTGGAAGCTGTTGAGGATCTTCCAAAGTTAGAACATCATTTAAGAAAAATGGACGGGTAATATTCAGGCACAGACACCTACAATCCCAGCACTTAAAAGCTACATGTTTGAGGCTGGTCCGGGTTTCAGGAATAGGAATCAGGCCAACCTGAGCTACCATGTAGATTCTGTGTCAAAAATAAAAGAGGGGTTGAGAGATGGCTTAGCAGTTATGATCACTGACTGCTCTTGCAGGAAACCCAGGATGGTTCCCAGCACCACGTGGTGGCTAACAACCATTGGTAACTCCAGTTCCAGGGGATTCTATGTTCTTTTCTGGACTCTGCAAGCATTACACACGCATGGATCACCAGCATTACATGCAGGCAAAACACCCATACGCATAAAATAAAGATAGATACTTTTTTAAAATTAAAAAATAACTAATAGAACAAGGCACTATGGCTTAAAAATTAAGAATATATATTGCTCATGCAATTCCTAGCACCCTGATACCGTGTTTCATAATTGCCTGGCAATCCAACTCTTGGGGCTTTGATGCCTTTTTCTAGACTCCCTGGGTATTTCACTAACATGTACACAGACCCACACAGAAATATATAATTAAAACAAAAATAAATCTTTCATTTTAACATGAATGAAAAACAAAAGTGAATAAGCATTAAGAATGAGATAGTTCTTCAGTGACTACTTTCATAACAACATGTACTTCTTCTATTAAAATATAATTTGAATGTTCTGGGATTTTCCCACCTCGTGACCTCACTCTTTATTAGTATTCTAATACTGAATACTTCATAAAAAGATCAGCACCCTCCTAAACATGTCAGAGTGTCTGCTGTAAATGCTTCTGAGTTTTTGAGGCCATCTGTTACTTCTTGGTCCAGCTGTAACTCCTGAACTAGCTCTGATCTGTGCTTGACATATTTACTGAGCTTTGAGATTGTCTTAAGTCATTCAAAAGAAAACGTGAAAAGAAAAGAGAAAGACTCTAACAAATGGGCAGCAGCCGTAATGGCTTCCTTCAAATTCTTATTGGAATCTTCAACCAACATTTAGTCATGTTGTTGAATAACTAGACTAAAGATATAGATAAAAAGATAAATAAATACACAGTTCCTATAGACATTAAGGGCTTAACCCCTTTCATGACACTGGGAACTTTTAAAAAATTTTATTATTTTTTATCTTTTATGCATATGAGTATATTGCCTACATGTATATAAATGCACCCATGTTGTGCAATGCTTGTGGAGGTCAGAAGTGGCGTCCCTTGGAACTGGAGTTATAGATGGTTGTGAGTTGCTGCCATGTGGGTGCCAGGATTTGAAGCCTGTTCCTCTGCAAGTGCATCCAGTGCTCTTAACCACTGAGCCAAGTCTCCAGCCCCGAAACTGAGAACTATTAAAGTCAGGGTTTTTCCCATATTCTTTCGCTATTCTACCCAGAAGCTGATGTTCACAACTGTTTACTGAATATAGGTAAAGAATAAATACATGAATCTTAGAAAGACAGCCTTCTGTATACCACAGAGCAGTTTGGTTAAAATTAGTCAAGAAACCCTTCAGAGTCTTTTCATGGTATATAAATTGGTGTAGCCACTATGGAAATAAAGTTGGAGTTTCCTTAAAGAACTAAAAGTAAATCTACCACATGACCCAGCTCTGCCACTTCTGGGTATCTGCCTGAAAGACTCAAGTCAATGTATCACAGAGGGACTTGCACATGAATGTTTATTACAGCCCTATTCACCACATCTAAATTATGAAATCTATTTAAGTGTCTATCAGCAGAAGAATGGATAAAGAAAATGTGGAATATGTCACAATGGAATTCTTTTAATCGTAAAGCCGAATCAAGTTACATCATTTGCAGGAAAGTGGAAAATGGATTGAGTCAGCCTCAAAAAGACAGAGATCACGTCGCTTCTCTCATTTCGGTTCCTAAATTTCATATAGACACATAAAATCATGTATGTATATATGACTTGAAAGTAGAAGTGAAGTTGCCCAGGGAAACAAAGGGTCTAAGAGGAAGGAAGAGGGAATGAAGAGGGGATGTAAGAGGAGGGTTGAAAGGTACATTATAGACTCGCATAACAATGGCCTTATTTAAGTCAGTATAATAAAAAAGAAAACGAACTCTTCCAATCAGAGGCAATATTATTCTTCTAAAAGAGCTAATTTTGCCCTCATCTTTTTCTTCATCTATAGAAGTCATATCTTATAGCATGTATGCTATGACGGTCATCCAAGAAGGTGCTTTGTTAGTGGGCAAATGGTATTTGAGAAACTGTGAAGACCTAACAGATAGCCATGTCGAACGGACTCTAGACATCTCTAATGACGAATAGTGTTGAATGCTTCCAGGTTCTAGGTCGCTGTGCCCTGACCTTTAAAAAGTAGATAACAATACCAAGGACGTTCAGTCATAGGTTGATTTTGCTTGATTCTTGAACTGTTACAAATGAGATTATTAGGCATATTTTGGGGATTTATATCTCATTACAATGTTATTAAAACATTATCATCCATGTTGCTCTATACAGCCAAACTTACACACGATCAATCCTACGTAATAGTCCATTTTTTCTTTTTTGTTCATTGCAGTAAATATTCCTATGACCGTTCTTCTATGCATGTTTTCATATGTAAAAGTACATGTGTTAAGGAAAGTTGTTTTTCCCAGTACTGGGGATCAAATCCAGGACTTTTCACATGTTAGGTAAGAGGAATTTTTGGTTTGGTTTTGTTTGGTTTGGTTTGGTATAAACAGGGTTTTCTCCCAGGCCAGCTTTGTATTCACAATCCTCTTCTCTGCAGTCGAAGTACTGGGATTAGAGGAATACACCACCATGCTGGGCCAAAGCTAGCACTTCACTACTTAGCGCCACTCTTTGCATAAGGGAAAATTTTGAGTGTTACTCCGCCTCTCTAGCTCTGTTAGATGTCCACTATTTTGTAAAATGAACTTGCATACTCTCTAGGGTAGGCTTGTAAATTTTCTATTTCCTATTATGTCCTAGGCAATATTGGATATTGTCAAACATCTTTTAAAAATATTTTATTTATTATTTTTATGTGTATGAGTGTATCACCTATGTGGATATAATATAACGTCACGATATATCTGCAGAAGTCAGAAGAAGATGTCAGATCCCCTGAGACTTTAGTTACAGACCATTGTTAGCTACCTTGTGGGAGCTGGAAATTAAACCTGGATCCTCTGTAAGAGCAGACAGTGCTCTTACCACTGAGCCATCTCTCCAGCCCCCAAACATGATTTTTCTTTTGTACTAAGAACTGTCACTCTTTGTGTATGTGTGTGTGTGTGTGTGTGTGTGTGTGTGTGTGTGTGTGTGTGCCAAAATCAATACTGAATGCCTTCAATTGCTCTCTACCTTATTGTTTAAGACATGGTCTCCCACTGAACATTAAGCTCTTTGATTTGACTAAGTTGGCTGGCCTGTGAGCTCCAGGGATCCACCTCTCTCCACTTCACCCCCACCACCCCAACCCCACAGTGCTGGGGTGCATGCTGCTTCTCCTGGCTTTTAGGTAGGTGTTGGGAATCTGAACTCAGGTCTTCATACCTGTACAGCAAGCACTTCACCAATGGAGTCATCTGTCCTGCAATTGTCAAGTATTTTGAGATTTGCTGCTCAAGCTCTTGTGTGTCATTATAGTTTTAATTTGTGTTTTTCTGATTATAAAAGAGACTGATTATCATTTAAAATATTTACATACAAATTTATTTCCAGTCTGATGTACCTCATCATAACATTGCCTCTTTTTCTTCTTGATTGTTGGTTATTTTCTTATTGATCTGTCAGTAGTTTTTATACTTAATCACTAGTTATGGCACAATGTGACAATCATTCCACCATTCCCCCAGCTTTGGGGTGTGTGTGTGTGTGTGTGTGTGTGTGGTACATGCATGTGTGTACTTGTTAGTGGAAGAATTCTATGATGGTCTAATTTAATGACTCTTTTGATAGCCAAGCTTTTACATGACTTATTAAAGAAATCATTTCCTACCTTCCTACCTTAGGTTCATAAAACATTCTCCCACATTATCTTCTAAAGCAGTAGAATGTGGTTGAGTTGCATTTAGGTCTTTAGTCTTGTATTATTCCTGTGGATTATCAGTTGTCCCCAAATCACCTTTTATAAAAGGCACTATTAAAAAAACCCACTGACAACTTTGTCATAGATGTCCATAGACCTGTGTTTCCAAGAAGCATTTTAGAAAGAGAATCATCACCTCAGCTCTCACTTAACGTGTGCTTAGTGTGGGCTGGACAATCTGCTAAAAGCTTTCTGTAAACTTCAAATATTCCTGTCTAATTTGCAAAGCACTATTCTTTTCACCCCATTTTACTGATGTGTACATTAAACTGTGTCTTATCAATTTATCTATGAAATCATCTTTCCCTAGTAAGAGATAGGAACAGTAAAGGAATTTTATATAAAAGATTTATTTATTATATAATGCATCATTTTTGTTTTAAAACAAACTTTTAAAAAGGATTTGAGCCTGTGAAGTTCATTTCAAATATATTATTGAGAAAGGGGATATAGCATATTCTCTGTTGAACTGCCTACGAAACCGTTTAGGGAGTTGTTTTGTTTGTTTTTAAACCAGAATTTACACCACTAACAAGGATTAATGAGTTCCCTGAACTGTGTAAAACAGAAGCAGTTCTCTGATGTAAATTCATGTACAGAATGAAGCAAAGATACTTATGATTAATGATAGATACATTTCATGAATGCTTCTTTATCCTGCATTAAGAGTTATGTACTTGGTGTTATGTATGTGTACTGCAGTGTGGGCCTTAGCCAGGTCACCTGCCATGAGGAGTAAGGGAATGGCTTCTGCGGACGTGGGGTTCCCCTCTGGCCAGGCGTGACACCAGCTTCCACCTTGTGCCTGGATGATCTGCCTAAGAGAGGGAACACTAGTGGCCGCAGTCTGGAACCACCCCATAGGACGATTGGCTAGCCAAACCCTAAATCTCTTTGCACTTTCTTGGATAAACGAGTTTGCAGCAGCTTGCCCTCTGCACGCTTCCACCCAACTCCTAGTGTCTGTGTTCTGACTTCACGCCTCTCACCCCCTCTCAGCGGAGACCCTGCGTTCCCCGCTGTGGCCCCGAGCAGAGGGACCCCAACAGTGTTATGGCTACTTTCTATTGTTTTTGACTTGAGTAAACAAAAAAAATGAACTGGGTAGAATTTTACATTGTACTATATCTGAAAACTCCACTGAACACTAAAGAATTCTTTGGATTACTATAATATTAATTCCATCTCTAGAGGACATATTTAATTTTTTTTCTAGTCATGAGTCTCACTATAAATACATACATTAACATATATTTAATATTTTATTATCTTTATTTTAGTATATGAATGTATTGCCTGTGTGTAATGAATGCACCTGTGTTACACAGTTCACATTGGAGGTCAAAAGAAGGTATTGGATTTCCCTGGGATTGGAGTTACAGTTGGTTGTTAGCTGCCATGTGGGTGTTGGGAATTGAACCCTAGGTCCTCTGCAAGAGCAGCCAATGCTCTTAACCACTGAGGTATTTCTCCAGTCCCCAGTACATTAATATTTTTACACATTTACAAAATTTGTATCTCTTAGTTATTAGGCTAATTACTTTAACACTTTCTACATACCCTACCCATCCACAGAAATATATATATATATATGTATATATATATATATTGTGTGTATATAATGAAATAAAAATCTAATTGTTCAGTAAATTAGAGATTTGAAATATATCTAAAATATGAAATAATATTCATCTGATAAACTGAAAATCAGGGACCTTAAAATTTCCCAAATCACATTATCTATATAATCTAATGATAGAAATGTTATATACTTTTCATTAAAATTCTTTTACAGTCCCAAGTATTAGGTCAAATTTTCATTATTTTCTGGATTTGGGGAAATAGCAAATTCCAAAAGATGAAAAATGAGGGGGAAATTTCCTGTTTTGCGTTTTCTTTAGTTCCTTTCAATATCTTCCTGATTTCACTTATAAGAAGAGAGAATAGTACATTCAGAAAATGTCAGAACTGAATGAGACCTTAGAACTAATTCAGAAATTCTCAAAGTGCAGTTCTCAGGTCCATGAGGTCATTTTACCTTTACTGTAATACTGAGCTATCTGCCTTTTGTCCTTTTGCCAGGGGCCTGTGGTGAGGTCACCAAGAACTACATGGCATGTGGTGTCACAGCAGACAAGAGTGAGGAAACACACAGGGAGTCCAGCTGTCTTCTGTTTTCCAGTCTTGGAAGAGATTGGCAGAAGTTCATGAGAGCGACTCTTAAAGTTTTTTTTAAATTATTTTATTAGACTAGGTCTTACAGTATAACTCTGGCCAGCCTGGTACTTGCTATGTAGACCAGGCTGGCCTCGAACTCACAGAAATCCATTAGCCTCCACCTCCCGAATGCTGAGATTAAAGACATGTGCTACCACATCTGGCCTTAAAATACTATTTTTTATTTTGGAAAATACTATTATTATTTGTAAAATATTTTATGTTAATATATAACAGACTTATTAAAATTATTATTTTAAATTTTTGCATTATTACTAATATAGTGATTGATGAGTATAAATGGACAAGGTAAACAAAAGCTCTTTATAGTCCTCAATATTTTGTAAGGATGCAAATGTGTCCTAATATCCCAGAGTTTGAGAACTTCTACTATGACTCCAAGAGTTATCATGTTGCAAAGGAAAACTGATACTTCAACTTCTTAAGGTCATGGTTGATGCATTTCAATCAGAATTATTACTAAATATGATCATAATCCATCCTGTTTCCCCTCCAACTCCCCTCATGCCCCCAGCATGTCTTCCTACATGTCTGTTCTCTCTCTCTCTCTCTCTCTCTCTCTCTCTCTCTCTCTCTCATTTCTTGTATAGATCCCATACTGTGAGATCTTTAGGACCTTGGACAATATCACATATTTCTGGCATATAGCACACTCATACATTCCCAGAAAATACTCAGAGTGTATTTAGTTAATGAATTATCAATACAATTAGTTTAAAATCCTTTTAGTATGTTCTTCAAGGGGTAAAGGTAGCAGATTCAGGCACCTTGGGTATCTATTTTTGTGGTGTTTTCACAAACAGATGAAGAATGGATGGGAAGGAACTCTCAAGGCCCCACCCCTTACTGAGAAGCAGTTGATAGTTGCTAGGGGAAGAAGAATAATTCTTCCTTGACAGTGTGGCCAATGGTAGGTTTGCCATGCTCCAATGGATGACCCCACACAGGCACATATGGCGACTGTAATTGGGCTTAGTGGGTGATCAAAAAAAAAAAGGACATGAAAGTGGGTATCTGCTGGGGGATATGAGAGGAGCTGGAGGAGAGGTGATCATATATCATTGTGCATATGTATGAAATTCTCAAGAATAAAGAAAAAAATTTTTAAATGATAAGTTTGTAATATGTAATTCTAAAATTCATCAATTATCACTGTTAACAACTTGACAAACCAGCTATTTGTCAAGTATAGCTTTGAGTATTACTTCACTAGTACAATAGACGGGTCTTGTAACTGTAATAAAATATTGTCTAGAAGAATGATGTCATATGAATCTGGAGGATCTAAGTTACAAAGCAAACTTTAGGAAATGTATTGGTTATTTGAAGAATAGCAAGGACAAGATTTTTCCTGGATTTCAGGGTCATGAGATAATGCAACTGGATTTTTAAATTTGAAGTCCAAATTGAGTAAGTGGTTAATCTCATTATATACTTAAAGAAATACAAATGATACATTTTTCTTAGCTTTCAGGGCATCAAAGGTTAAACTGTTGTGTAATAACATGCAGTCAAGACTGCATGTTATTCATGTGTGAAATTTTCAAAGAAGAAACTCAGTGAAAGTTAGAAAAACAATCCATGGTCCTTCATGCTCTCTAAAGAACACCATTCCTGCTATTAAAGAAAAAAACAGTTGGGTCGGTGGGATGGCTCAGCTGGTAAAGGCACTTGGAGCCAAACCTGATGACCTAAGTCCAATCCTCATGATCTATATATTGAAAGAGAGAACTGACTCTCAAAAGTTGTCCTCTGATCTGTACATAGCCACTGTAGCACCTCTGTGGTGCGTGCACACACACACACACACACACACACACACACACACACACATGCACATACACACAAATAATAATAAATAAATGCAATTTTAAGATTAAGAATAAAAACAAGGTAATATTAAAAAGCCCAATATGATATTCTTTGTTCAGATAAACCAATCTCCTCTTTACGTAATTAGAATATTCTTCTCTGTGTTTTTATGGTGAGATTATGTTTCATGACTCTATATTGAAGTGCCATTTTGAGACATTCAAATCGATGTACTTAGGATTTATTTTTATTAGTCAATTTCTTTCACAAAATTGCTCTTGTGAAATATGTAGCTGAAAGTATTTTATGATGAGCCTTTTCTTGTATGCTGTCATAATTGTGAATAATGTAATCTGCTATGATTTGTAAATATTTTGTTGGTATTGGTCAGGAATTTCCTTTTTTAAAATTTTGGTCAAATTGACAAACTATGAAGCACTGTTCATTAATTTGTGAAAATGTCAGATACCAAATAATGAAACCTATAGCTGTAAAAACCATGTATCACTATTTTCTAAGTCTCTCTGACTGTGGGGAAATTATTGAATTTTTGTTGGCCTGATCAAATGGACTCATTTTGAGGTAGCCCAACCCATAAGCGATAAATAAAGTAGATGGAAGGGCCCCAAACATTAGGAAGTTTTTGTATAAACTCAAACAGAATTTTAAAAGCTCTATTCCATCTTTACCTCCTCCCACTCCAACACCATATTTAAACAAATTAAAGGTTTGAGGATCATTCAACATTTACTTCCACCATTATACATATTTTATGGGCAGATATACCTGCCAATTGATAGTAATATTTAACGATATAATTTAATTTTGGACTAGAGGGGTGGCTCGGTGGGTAAGAGAACTGGCTATACAAACATGAGCTCCTGAGTTTGAATCCCTAGAATTCACATAATTCTAGGGATATGGTTATATGTGTCTATAAACCCCAGTTTGGGGGGGCAGAGACAGAGCAATCTTGGGAGCTCTCTGACCTGCCAGCCTGGTTGAAATTGCAAACCTCTGGTTCAGACTTTAAGGAATAAAGGTGGGAGAACTAGAGGAAGACACACAACATCCTTCTCTGACTCCCACATTTACATGGGTAGGCATGTACAGCCACACATCCTCATGTATGCAACACACACATCCCCAAAATTAATACCATACCTGCTTATGGTTTAGCATCTAATTCCATCACTCAGATACTTTTGTGTTATAAATGCAGTTTTAAGACAACTTCTCATGTCCTCTCATTTCTATATTGCTTTATAAAACATGAATAATACGTATTTCTATTTACGTACATAGGCAATGGGCAATTGAAGATTAAAAAGTGAATATATAGGGAAATAAAAATTCACCTTCATTAACAGCATTTAATTGGTATTGTCCATGTATGCTGTCCTTATCTGTTAGATATTGGGCTTATAGCCTAACAGAATGCAAATTTTAGATTTTTCAGTTTGACTATTATTTCCATCTAAAAATATCTCAGATTAGCAGCTTTGGATGCAAACGGTAATTTGGTCCTTTAGTACTGAAGCTTTCTCTTCCTGCATGTAATCATTGTCTTCCCTTGGCACATGGAATCCGTGCTTGGTTCCTTGGTTACTTCTAGCCCTATGGAGCTGAGTTTGACAGTTCCATATGGTGTTTCACTCTCTGGGAGAACTGTGGTGATGGGGAATGCTTAGTGTGCACTTCCTCTCCTCCAAAGAGGTAGGAAGTGGTGCTGACAGCTGTGTAACTGTGGAACATCTGTGCAGGTATGGTAAAACTTCATCTTCACACTGTCAAGTGTTGGGATGCCGCTTCTGTGGTTGTGTGTCATTTTCATTGAAATAAACCAGCAGGGAACAAGTCCGTGTTGATTCACCTGGGATGAAGATAGCACTGTTAGCACCTTCGAGATGCCTGCCTCAGATATTTGGTTTCTCACAGTGCCTGCCATCATGGGGGACTTCAAGGATGGATATGCTTCCTTCAGTATTTTGTTGTTGTTTCTCTTTTTCGGTGTCTGACAGCTATTTGTTGACAGTCATATACATTTAGTGGTTGTCTTATTAGCTGTAGACATTCAAGTTCACAGAGTGCTAGAATAGAATGATGGTCAGAGATGGGCAGGAAAGTGATGAAAGGAATTCTAGACACTTGATGAGCTTTTCGGCATGTTAGTTTTTAAATTGTATATATTTTTATTTTATGTGTATGAGTGTTTGACCTGCGTGAATGCAAGTACACTGGTGTTGTGCAATGCCTGCAGAGGCCAGAAGAGGGTGCTGGATCTCCTGAAACTGGAGTTACAGACAATTGTTAGCTGCATGTGGGTGCCGGCAACTTGACTGGATGCTCTGTAAGAGTATAGAGAGCTCTCAACCACTGAGCCATCTCTCTAGCCCCTCCTTCATCATTTTAACCCTTCTTTACCATGGAGGCTACTCAATCACCCTCCTGCATCAACCTTACTTACTGATTCGGATTCAAAGAAACCCAACCCAACCCTAGCCAAACCCAAACAAAACACTAAGGAATTAGATCAATGTTTCATACATCTGTCTTCACACTGTGTAAGTGCCATCTGTTCTTTAGAAAAACAAGAAAGAGATATGAGTAAAAGCTATATGAATGTAATTTATATTCTTAATTTTCTGCTAGAAATGAATCTGGCATAGGATGAACTAGAAAATGTATCACCCCGAGAACTTTACAAATCAAAATTCAAATGTACCCCATGAAACCGCAATTTGCATTCCTAATGTGGATTTTTATAACTCCTCAAACATTCCAGTATTGAATCTGCTTGAGGGAAGATGTAGTGGTGTGAAAAATAACAGAGAATGGCAGTTTGCATTTTATACTGTGAGGGAGGTTGTTTTTAACCTATAAGAAACAAAACAGAAAATCTGTGCCCACGGTTTTGACAGAAACAACAGGAAAGTTTTATTAAATAAATATTTCTGCATAAAATTATGTTTCTAGGATTCTTTTGGTCAAATGGCAGAATGGTAGAGCAGGCTGTGCTCAGCGGTCATTGAAGGCAGGCTTGGCAGGGTTAACCACAGCGTTCACGGGCAAAGAGGAAGGCTTAGAAGCTGGAAACAGGTCTTTCAGGAAAGGATGCAGGGGAAGACAGCACCTGGACAGATAATGGGGCAGCTTAGGTGTCCCCAAAGGAAATGTGATGAGGAGTGATGGAACTGTCCTGAAAGGCAGGCAGGAATCCAAGACTCCACACCAGAGAAGTCAGGAGATCAAACAGCAACGTCCAGATCCGGGTTCTGAGCATGCCCGAAGATGGCTTGGTGCGTAGTGCTTGTCTTGTAAGCATCAGGACCTAAGTTCAGTCCTCAGCATCTACATGAAAGCTAGGCATGGACGCATGTATCTGTAACCCCAGCGATAGGGATGCGGTAGAGGAGGCAGGAGATCTTGGGGGCTCACTAGCCAGCCATTCTAACTAGTAGAGTGAATTCCAAGTTCACCGTGAGACCCTGTCTCAAAACACAAGCTGGAGAGCGATAGAGGAAGACCCCCAAATTTGTCTCTGGCCTCTGAATGCACACACACTAGCAAGCACACCTGTGCACACTCAGGCATATACCACACATGCATGCATTCACACATGTAAGAAAAAAGGTTTGGGTTCTGAATTGAGCAATGGCATACATATACATATATATCATATGCATATGCATATACATACATGTATGTATACGTGACTCTTACATTAAAACTCACCCACTCAGGGCTCAGAGACCACTGTGGAAGAGGGATCAGAATGATATTAAGAGCCAGGGGTGGTGGATGACCACAAGGAAAAAAAAAATTTCCAGGCTTCTGGGACCTTGCTCATATGAACTCACAGCAATGGTGACAGCATGCACAAGACCCATGCAAACTCAAACCAAGCAAAAACCCAGCATAGAACCGGGAAGATGGGCAAGAAACACCAAACTTAGCCGAGGAACTATTGGTAGCTGAATGTGGCTGGTGAGGGGAAGTTGGTCTTCTTTAAGGGAGTGACACTAGATAGGCTGACCAGGCTCCAGTGAATGAACTCACACCAAGGGATATCTAAGGACACAAATTTCACTCAGTAGTCCTTAACAAATATGACAGAATGCATGAAATCCGATGGGGAGGTTCTTTGTGGGTGAAACTGGGGGGGGCAGTCTAAATATGATTAAGATGTATTATATGAAATGCACAAAAATTCAATAAAAATACATAATGGATATATAGATAGATAGATCAAAAATCCTTACCAAAACCTGCAAAATCCTATGAAATTTGATTTACTTTTACCTTTAGTCTCACTGCCTTTTGTA
The DNA here is from genome assembly GCA_035773235.1 of Eospalax fontanierii. Lineage (NCBI taxonomy): Eukaryota > Metazoa > Chordata > Mammalia > Rodentia > Spalacidae > Eospalax > Eospalax fontanierii. Next base: position 33,092,857 of record CM069541.1, read on the forward strand.
TTCAAATTGCTTACTGTGTTGGTTTGAATGAGAATGTCCCCTATAGGCTCCGAGTGTGTGGACATTTTATCTCGGGTCAGCAGCAGTGTTTTGGGAGGTTTTAGGGGGTGTGGCTTTGCTGAAGGAAGCATGTCACTGGAGGCTCTGGGAGTTCTTAAGCCTTGCATCCAGTTCTCTCTGCTTCCTCTGCCTACTTGAAGATGCGATCTCTTGGCTTTCTATTTGGCCACCTCTGCCGCCATGCCTCTCCCCCACCATTATCGACTCCAACTGTCCGGAATGGTAAACTCAAATAAACTCTTCCTTTTATAAGTTGCTTTGGTGATGCCGTTTTCTCACAGCCACAGAAAAGTAACTAATACACTTACCACATTAAGTGAGTTCACCTGCCTGTGGCTCTTGTAAAAGGCAAATCTGCTCCCCACTTCACATGCTGTTTCCCCTCTATGCTGATTCCCAGGGAATCTTATCATCATACCACCTTCCACCCACTGTCTTCTAATTTGTGTTTTTGCTACTTACTCTTTAAGACTCAACATTAGTATAATCATCTTCAGAGGGGCCTTTTCTGACCTAATTAGTAGAAGAAGGACCTCTGCCCAGTTCTTGTTGAACCCTGTACTCATTCTTTATAATGCTCATTACAATTTGGAATTGTTTGTATGGTTTGCTGTCTCTGCTCCTGTGATGGTTTATGTTGACGGTCAACTTGACAGGATCATGATCACCTAGGAGACACCTCTGTGCATGCCTGTGAAGGAATACTAGATTACGTAATTGAAGTGGGAAGACCTGCCCCCTGTGGGAAGCTCCATTTTATGGGTTGGGGTCCTGGACCAAATGGAAAGGAGAATAACAGATTATAGAGTGTGGGTCCCTGAACAGGACTCATATTAAACTTCACCCACGCTGGGCTCATGGACCATTGTGGAAGAGGGGGCAGAAGGATTATAAGAGCCAGGGAAGGAGGTGAATGACCATAAGGAAACAGAACGTCTATTACAGGCTTCTCAGATCTTGTTCATATGAACTCACAGCAATGGTGACAGCATGCACAAGACCCATGCAAACTCAGTCAGACAAAAACCAGCATAGAACTGGGAAAATTGGCAGGAGGCCACAACTTTGGTGAGGAACTATTGGCAGATAATCACTGCTGGGTGGGGGAGAGTTGGTTTCCTTTGAGGGATTGATGCTAGACAGGCTGACCAGGCTTCAGTGGTTGAACTTACACCAAGGGACGTTTGGGTACACAAACTTGACTTGATAGATCTTAATGTATATGACAAGATGCATGAGGTCCTGTGGGTGGTCTCTGGGTGGGCACAGACTGGGAAATGGGGGTAAATATGATTCAGATGTTTGAAACCCACAAAAATTCAATAAAAGTATATATTATAAAAAAAGGAGAAAGCAAACTAAGCACCAGCATTCACTTCTCTCTGCTCTCTGATGATGGATGCAGTGTGACCAACTGTTTCAAGCCCCTTCCACCATGAATTCCCCACAGAGATGTACTGGACCCTGGAACCAAATTTGTCACAGCAACAAGGCAAATAACAACACAGTTCTCCACGAAACTGTATGTTCTATAAGATGCAGGGACAATGTTTTGCTTTAAAACCATATCATCAGTGTCTATCACAGTAATTCAGGTGATACACACTGAATTAATTCATTAATTATGAGTAAATGAATGAAGACAGGGAAAGAAGTTTATAGATTAAAAAACGGAAGAGAGCCTGGAATGCCTATATGGTTAAGAGAGCAACTTAATGGTCAGCAGCATGATAAACATAACTGGACTTGGAGACTCGGAGTGACCTGGATTCATTGTTTTGTCCTTTCTGCTTTGACTTTCTGGCTAGATTGTAAACTCCTAGCAGGAGAGATAGATTAGATCCAAAGTCTCAATGTATCTTCTACTTTGTCTTAGAAGGTGCATATATACAAGATGTTTCATCAGTATCTGTTGATAAATTACTTAGTTCATTGTTTGGGAAGGTAGAGTGGACCACCAAACAAAGCACAAGGACACATTGTCATCACTCTGACCTGTGTGCACCTGACAGCCATTAGTAATCAATCACAGCATTCCTCCTTCCTGATTCCTTCTTAACACAGTATTCTGGTAGTTACTAACAATCCATCAGTGTTGCCGCACGTGGAATCAAGTTGACTTCTCTAGATTAAAATTCTAACCACCAGCAGCCCTGACTTCAAATTTGAACCTGATTGCGTAGCTTTGAGTTACACAAGACCACTTTAGTGTTCAATTTCCTTATAGGCAACATAGCCCCTCCACATGCACACACATACAAGCTGAACTTGTCTCAGATAATGTGCTGAAATAAATAAGGCATAAAAAGTATCTGAACAGTTATTTTTCTTTGTCACAAGAGAATGGGAATGGGAGGGCAAAGTCAAATCTGAGGCTAAAAAAAGGAATCTTGCCAAACTGAGTGTCTATAATAACAATAATTAATACTTCATTGATCCATGTCCTAACTGCTCTAAGTGTGTTATTTTGTCCTCACAACAGCCATTGACCTGAGGACTGGGTTCATTTCTAGCAAAACGAGCTGCTGGAGACACAGAGAAGTATTAACCTGCCAAACCACACACCAGAAAATCAGAAAACGGTGCATCAGGCAAGATCCTAGCAACACAGAGATGACCTTGATTTGATTGATTTAAGAAGCTTGAAACTTGACAGTCCAGAACATGGATGTGGCTGTCTGTGTGGAGATGATTACCGAAAGGTTAAGGAATATAACTGGCATAAGGTGACCCTGCAGGAGGAAGCAGGTGTGGGGTTCTCCACCCAGGCCCCACTCTCCTTTCTCCTTCAGTGTCCTGCTGGTGCCCCATCAGGAGGCAGGAAGGTAAGGAGTCCAGCACACAGGTCAGTCTAAGGGTAGAGAACAGGTTGATCCGAAGGCAAACAGCCAATGGAATTCGAATTTGAACTTGACCTGCTTCAAGGATAGATGCTTTCAGGAATTACCTATGTCTGGCTAAGTACATGGTGTTTAACTAGGGCAGATCCCAATTTAATGAAGGCCTGAATGACTCTTGAGGGGTTACTCTTTTCCTGAACTCATTCAGAAGCACAGCAGGGAGATGCTGTGAAGCATGCTCCTCTGTAGGGGGAGAGCTGTGGACTGTCTATGAATAGTCTGGTTCGACTGACTTAGTACTTCTGAGAGGTGGCGGAGAGCTTCCACTTTATTTTGTCAATTCTTGCAGCACATATCATATATGCGAATTATGCTGAGCTCTGTGATTGCTGGGGGTGGCTTTCCAGGTAACTCCAAAACTGCACCCTGGGATGTGAGCCCTCCTGTGCTGGATTCTGCTGGCTCACCACATTCTGCCCTATCTTTGCAGCATGGGAAGGACTTTGGTTTACAACACCTCATTCATTCTGTTCTCACTGCAAGGACTCATGCAACCAAGTGCCTTCACTCCTAGAAGATGATATATGGGAAAAAAAGACAGCTTGACATTTATATCTATCTGTGTTCCCAGGCTTAGTCACACAACAGCCTCCTCAACCCGCATACATTTAGCTAAGAGGGCGGCTATGATGATTGTGGAAATGCAAACAATTTCAGTTGCACGATTATTTACTATGTGCCTACTACCAGCCAAGCACTGATGAATGCAACAGATGTGATCTCATAATGCTTTCAGAATGTTACTTTTGGAAGTACAAATTGCCAGTTGAGATGAAAAGATGTTTCCTTTCTTCCATTAGGAAATATGAGAGGGCAAGGAATTGAGCATAAAAAAAAACCCATAGAAAGATCCACAAAACGGTGTTGCATAATAGCCCTTTTTGAAAGAAGCAGTTACTTGCAAACTGATGGTGAAATGTGTGCATAGACCATATGGCATGTGTGTGTGTGTGTATTACGTTTTCTGCCTTATAACTTGAATGTACACTTAGCTCCATCCTGTCTTAATGAAAGGGATTCCTTGATTCCTTTATACTCCGAGAATTCTCTCACATTCAGCTAGGAGTGATAATAGCAGCAACAATAGTAGGTCACTCTAATAAGTACAGTTACTAAATACCTGAATCACTCTCACCACTTAACTGGATCTAAGATTCGATTCAAGTCCTTCTAGTTTTCCAGAGAGTGAAAATGAAGCTTCTGTAGCATAAATCTTTGAAGATTGTCTTCAGTCACTGCAAACTCAAATGTGGTTCTGTGGCCAGTTGTCAGTATCGTCTAGAATCTAGATCTAGATAATTCAATAAATAGCTGGGGCAGACTACCACACTCAGTATCTTTAATATGGGCAACCAGGAAAACCACATGGTTCAAAGTGTAGGTTGTGAAATCAGATGAGTGAAAGCCCCAATCAAATTTTTAATCTCAATTACCATCACTTTAAATGGAGTTAGTACTTCCTTAAAAAGTTATTGTAAGGATCCAGTGGCATAAAGTGCTTAGCACAGAGCCTAGCACATCCCGGCACTCAGTACACATTACCCAATCTGCCACTAGTCTCATACCCCTATAGTGCTGTCTGATTCCTTCTTTCCAAAGAAGTAGGGCTCTGTGATGCTGGGGTTAAGTCTGCCTAAGGGCTGCTTTGTTGGGAATGCCAACGGAGACAATATGTGTAAGTCTAGCAATAATTTTAGAGGAATGCATGAAAGAACAATCCACATACTAGCCAATGGGTGAAAAATGACAAAATCAAATGCTTAGGGAAGGTAACAGTTAATCCATTGAAACTGTCCAAGACAGTGCAGCAGTGGTCGCTTTGATAACTAGTGTCCTAGGCCACAAGTGGATCAGAAGATGATAAAAACAAGCAGGGACTGTTAAGTACAATGACACTCAAGGATCTCAAGTGGAACCTCTCCCCTTCCCTTCCAAACTACCCATTCCTGTCTAACCTATTCTTCCATAGTGTTGGAGGCTACTCCCATATTTAGGAAAGCATTCAGGTTTCTGGTAGCTGTTCAACAGTCTCATTGGTAGGACCTCAGCTTTGCCAATACAACTTGTGTATACTGGGTGTCTCTCCATACATTTAGCCCATGCTTCACTGAAATTTTCTTATTGACCAAGAGAGGTCTCTGAGTTCTTTTTGGCAGTTAATTTAAAGTTCACATCTTCACACTTAAAGCCATCTTCCAGCTTTCTCTAACTGTATCTTCCCAAGAGAAAACTGTTTCTACACATACAACAATAAATATTATCATCCACCAAGAGTGGGAACAAGAATGCACAACCTTTCACAATGTATTCTTCATTTTTTAGAATCTCTCTGGATGCCTTCACTGTTGCTGTAACAGTCCAGAGAACCAATTGTTGTGAGTTCTAGTACTGACCTTGCTGATTTAGAATTATTGACATTAGGTTTAAAAATTTTTAAAACAGAAATAACATCCAAATGTCTATACTTGTTTTCAAGTTCATTGGCCAGTGGTAGCAATGTCATTAAGCTTTTATTGCGTATGTATTTTTATTCCCAAAGGAAGTATTACAAATATCATTATTGTCAGTCAAGCACTCTAACACTGAGCTATGTCATCATAGCGCTTGTTCTCAAGTGCCTCCTTGCTTGGTAAGGAATCTTTCTAAAAGTTTGCCCTCACTCTTCTCTCCGTAGTCTGTTAGCAATAACCCCTTTTGAATGAAAAGGGAATGGGGTGAGTGCTGTCTCCCTGTTTCATCCTAAGACCTTTTAACACAGTTGGGGTGGTTTGATAAGAAATGTTCTCCCATAGGCTCACATATTTCAGCACTTGATCCCCAATAGCAGTTCTGTTTAAGGAAGCTTAGGAGATGCAGCCTTGAGGAAGTGAGGCCCTGGGAGAGGCTTTGAGAGTTCAAAATGTTGTCCCACTTTCAGTTCCCCTCTCTCTCTCTCTCTCTCTCTCTCTCTCTCTCTCTCTCTCTCTGCTTCTTGCTTGTGCTTGAACATGTGAGTTCTCTGCCTTCTTCTCTGTCCCTTTCTGCTGCCTCTCCACCATGATGGGCTCTCATCCCTCAAGAATCATGGGCCCAAATAATTGTTTCCTTCTATAAGTTGCCTTTGGTCCTGGTATTTTGACATAGGGATGGAAAAGTAACTAAGAAAACATTCTCTTCTTAGTTTCTCCAAAAAAGCAACCAATATAATATTCTCTTTTCCCATAGATACAACTGTGAGTTCACTCCCACCCCTAAAAAAACACTTAGTTTAGCCACTCTTCCCATTTGGCTTAAGAATCTCTCCACCCTTGAAGAACAGTGTCCAACTCTATGAGCCTCTATCCTTTCTGACATAGTCAGGGAACAATGGCTTTTCCACATCATCACTACCACAACATCCTTTGCATTTAGTACATTGTAGTATTGTTTTGGGTGGCTGAGGAGACAGAATTAGAACATGTCAGTGGGTAGCTGTTACAGAGGAGCAAATTTCAGATCAACTTAAAGAAGCATTTTTAGTAGGTAAACTGTCCCAACTATAAATTCACCAAGGAGTGAACTGCAGTTACTGGGGATTAGCTGGAGGAAGGCTAGGTATTACCATGGGTTCCATCTGATGGTCACAGTGTTTCCTCAGAGACTTCTTTGCTATTCAGGGCACATAATGATTATAGGCTTCTAGGATGGATCTCTAACAAATTCCTATTGATACATGGGATCTTAGCCAGCAGAATAGTGCAATCATTTTTAAAGCAGTATCTAATTTCTTTTTACTAGACAAAGAATAAATTAGTATTTCTTTGATTTCCTATATACCAACTACCCTGCCAAGTAGTTATATTCTTAATGCCCCAAACAATCTTGCTAGACAAAGTTTATTAGTTTCATTCCACAGATGGAGAAACTGAGACTCAGAGGGTTTAAGCTACTTTTCCAAGGTTCTGTCATAGCAGAGCCCAAGTCTGTGGCCAGATCTGTCTAAAAGTCTGTCTTTTGAACACACCAGGGCAACTTTCACAAAGATGAAGAAGCTCTGCTTATGGAAACTATCCTTCTGAGTATTGGCACGCATTTTAGTCACAGGAAGCAACATTTACAATGGTAATGCATGATCAAGAAGCAGTCTGTGATTTTTTTTTTATATCCATGGCTGCAGGGTAAACCTTGCTCAGCTTCACTGTACATGTGCCACAGAATATGTATACAGCCAGTCCATTCTCATAGTAGATGTCAGCAAATGGAATGGCTGTGCTGCTCAGAAAAGGCGGAAAATAATTAGCCACCTTAGATTTATGAGTTTCAAGGATTTTGTAACTGGCTCTATGCTGTGAGCCATGTGAGCATGAGCAAGTGAGAACTATGAATTCTTCCTAAGGAAGCAGATTTTATCCTTGCCGTGATTGCTGACTGATTCTATCCTCCTCTTTAGATGTGTGGACTAGGCAAGCTATTTGAGGACTGATTAAAATATGGTCTTGACAATATGGTTACATGATTCCATCAGTTTGTAGTTTTAAGAACTAGAAGGTCAAGTCACCCCAAGGAATGCAAAGGTACCATTTTCCACCGCTAGCTGGAAAGCTGAAACACACCCTAGCAGTCAGCCTCCTGGTATTTATTTCCTTTATATGAAAATAGACATTGAGCCTTGCTTTGTAGTCACTTATTTTCCAGGTTAGCCCTTGCAATTTTCTTTGAATGTGCATAGAGGGACTTGGCAGGAGAAGAATCTGAGCCATAACAAGGAAGGAATTCTGGCAGTCTTCCCTGATCTGTCACTGCAGGCTAATCTCACCACAGGAGCACTTATGATGTATACCCTTTCCAGGCATTAAAAAAAAAGTTCATCTTTCCTTTGTTTTGCAAACACTGACATCTTCTACAAATATTGGCTTTAATAATATCACTAGCAAACAATTCATTGTACTTGCTGTATGCCTGGCATTGTACTAACATCTTTTTATCTCGCACAAACACTGATGATTCTTACTTTCCCAAGAGAGAAGCTACCTCAAGCTTAAACGTTTTTCTTAACAAATGAGGAAAAATAAGCTGAATAAATGCATTCATTTTTATGAGCATCAAAGTAAATGTTCAGTTTTAAGACAACAATAGTTTGAAAGAAAAATATTCTAGGCATTATATGTAGAGTCATGTCCCTGTTCACCTTTGGGTTCAAGCCTATAACTAAGCAGAATCAACAAATCTACTTAACTCAATTTATGGTGAAACAAGATCTCTATGGAAAAATAGCCTGTTCAAAAATGGATCCCACAAAAACTCAGAATTGGAGTCATTGCCTTTTTTGTACTGTTTTTGTCTCCAGCAACATGTAACTTGTCTACCAGCTGGAAACTACTTAGCGCACGGTTTCCCCAAAGTCTGGTGTCTTTCAGTTCTGAGCAGAAGAGGTAAATCTGTGTTCTTCTATATCTGTTTTAAAAATGACAAGTTGTCTTCAAACTGTGATTTGGGGGGCCTCATATCATATTTTTGCCTCATACCCAAATTTAGTTTCACTACGTTAGTTTCATATGCTAAGGAATTAGTAATAGTCCTGAAGTTTTGGATGGATTTTAATGCATATGTTTTTCACTAAAGGCCAAACCAATATCTCTCTTTGTTTCCAAAATAAAAAATAGAGTTCCGTGCTCTAAATTGAGATCGAACATTATAAATATGAAATTTCCCTAAATTGACAATGTTGAAGTGCTTGTAATAGTCAACTTTTTGTAACTATAATAAAATACCCCAAACAGGTTAATCCGAAAGAGGTTTATTTAGCTCATACTTTGGAAGGGTAAAAGTTCAGACAACATGCCATCACTGCTGATGAGAGCTCCTTCTGGCTGTATCACTTTGTGGGGAATGTAACAATGGGAACATAGACAGGAGTGAGTGCTTATGTTGCCAAATGTGGTCAGATTGTCAGGAGGTCAGATAGAAACTTAAAATTCACAGTCTGTTTCGAGGGCATAGCCCCAGCTGACCTGAGAACCTTCACCCAAGCCAAACCTCTTCCAAATATGAATAGAGAAAAATCTTTCTTCCCAAAATATGAACCTTGGGGGAGGGGTGCACAACCCATATTCAAAGCACAGTGTAGCTTCACCTGTAACTCAGTCTGAGGCCCTCAAAACACCAAGAAGTAGAGCATCTTTATGGTTAGACTTTAACTTATTGGTCTGGCTCTGATCCTGCCAATAAAAGCAAGTTTGGGATGCCCTAAATGAGGGGCACCCAGAGATGGTTGGATGGTACTCATGGCGTGGAAGAGAGCCGATGAAAAGTCCATCAGAGGAAGGAGAGCACTGGCTAGCTGAACACTCATTTCAAGGTGAAAGGTGAGAAGCAAAGGAGTAGAAAGAAGGAAAGCATGACCACATCACCAATGGAGCAGGGACTGCTGGGGATGCAGGCGGGGATCAAGATTGGCAGAATTTCTAGAAAAAGTAGGTTCAGGATTTTTGTGCTATATAAGAAAAAAAAACACTTTGGGATATTAGGAAGTTTGTTTTTGTGGTTATTATTGTTACTTTGGAGAAGCTAGCTGAGGCCTTCAGTGATGGACTACAACATCCATGACTTACTTTGCAATAGCATCCAGTACATCAAGTTGTGGCAAAAGTCAAAGGAAGAAAAACCTAACTGGAATCATGATCTTTTGAAGCTATCCTACATCCTTTTTTATATATCCAGAGATGTTCTCTCCTTAAGAGGATGACTACTTGTTTTTTAAAATTTATTGTTATTATTAATTTTAATAATATTTTTATTGAGTTTGTGTGAATTTCATTCGATAGTTCTTAATCAAATTTAGACCCCTTCCTCTATCCATGCCTCCACATGCCCCCCCTCACTGGACCTCATGCATTCTGTCATATATATTAAGCCCTATCCAGTCAACCATTTATACCAAGGTGTCCTTCAGTGCAAGCTTATCCACTGGAGTCTAGTCAGCCTATCTAGAGTCTTTAAGGAAGAGCTACTCTCCCTCACCAGCAGTAATCAGTTGCCAACAGTTCCCAGGCTAGGGCTAGCCCACTGCCCATTTCCTTCTCCACTCTGGGTCCTTGTCTGATTGAGTTGGTGTTTGTCTTGTGCACAATGCTAACGTTGCCTCAGGTTCACATGAGCAAGTTTCCAGTGGCCTGAAAGCCTCTGTTTCCCTACGTTCATGGACCAACCCTGTCTCTTACAGTCTTTCTGCCCCCTCTTGTGCAATGGTCCCTGAGCTGTGGGTTGATGAAATGTAATACTATATTAAAGTCCTGTTTAGGAACATGCACTTGGCAGTCTCTTATGCTCTTAAACTTGGCCAGTTTTGACAGTCTGTGCACATTGAACTCTGCTGTAATACCCTCCATCTTTTGCAAAAAGAAACTTCTTTGATAAGTGGTGCAGGGTACACTTGTCTGTAAATATACAGACCCATATTTAGCATATAAAAAATTTCATTTGTCCAGGGATATGACAGAGACAGGGTTTTCTCTAGTGTCTGTGACCTCTCCAGCCATGGTTATTTGGCTTGTTTTTTAAATAACAATAGACATGGGGTTGGAGAGATGACTCAGTGGTTAAGAGCACTGGTTATTTTACAGAACACCTGGGTTTAAACTCAGTACCCACATGGCACATAACAACCATCAATAACTCCAGTTCCAGGGAACCTGACACCCCCTGCTGTCCTCCCCAGGCATGGCACGACATGGGTGCACTTACATACATGCAGGCAACACACACATGCCTGTAAAACAAAAACAACAAATAAAATATTTAAAAAAATAAAAAGTGAATGGAGATAACGTTTTATCTGGGAGATAATGATCATTTCATCTGCTTGTGCTAGATCCTTGTACCATTTGACTCAATCAATCCATGGTAGACAATGTACTGAATGCCAAATACAGTTTCCAATGGATGCTTCAAAGGCATGGTAAACAAGATCTCCTTTCAAAGTAGTGATTGCATACAGCATTTGATATTCAGCAGGGCACAGGTTTAATCTGACAAAAGGGTGACATTTATTTCATTGACTTAACAAGTTCCTATGTTGCTATCTCTCCAAATATGAAGTCTTTTTTATTTTTTGCTAAAATCTATACAATCTGCGCTGTTGACATACTTCCCTGACTACAGCTTTGGGAGGAAATGAGTCTACTGCACTCTACCATAGACTCAGTCATTCTTTTTAAAAATTTTTCAGAATTTCACGTGTTAATATTGAATTTGCATTATTTCCATTCCTCCCAGTCTTCCTCCAACTCCTCCCGTGTTCTGCTCCCCACTGCCTCTCAATTTCTTGTCCTTTTCTTTGATTATTATTGTTACATGTATATATAACAATGTTAAAAATGTGTTACATATATATGTATATATAACAATTTTTACAATGTTAACTATATATATATATATATATATATATATATATATATATATATTGCACTGAGTTCATTTCGTGGTATTCTTCTGTGCCTATGTTTAGGGCTGCCCACCTAGGATTAGATAACCTCTCAGGAAGCTGGTTCCTGGAGAAAACTGATTCTCTGTCCATCCTCCATCATTCATTGATTGCTTGTAGTTACAATACTGGAGCAATTTCATTGGTGCAGCTTCCTGTCATGTCTAGAGTGCAGTAACTAGCAGCAGGTGTCTTGTGCTTCTCTTACATTCTTTCTGCCCCCTCTTCTGTGATATAATCCACCATTCTACTCCTAGATGTTTATGTGAGGAAATGAAAGCATAATGCACACTCTCTGTGTATGTACACTTGAATACCTTTACTTTTTAATAACCTCAAACTGTAGGCAATCAAAATAATATTTATCTGTTTATGGGTAAATGGGCAAACAAACTGGGGTTTGTTGTCACAGTGGAGTACCACTCCATATTAACAATAAAAAGGAGCAACCTATTGATGCATAAAATAATGCATGAATTTAAAAATAATTACATTGGTTAAAAAAGCTGGACAAGGGCCAGGTGTGGTGGTATATGTCTTGAATACCAGCACTTAGAAGGCAGAGGCAGGAGAATCTCTGTGAGATCTAGGTCAGCCTCTTCTACAAGGCGAGTTCCAGATATAGCTATAGAGAGAACTTGTCTCATAAAAACAAACAAATCTAAAAAACAACAAAGAAAAACTGGACAATAAAGAATATACATTGTGTGATTCTCCTTTTATAAACTTCTAAGAAATGCAAATTAATGTATTCTGACAATGTCCTGTCTGAGACAGACCGAAAAATCTTAAGAAGTAATGATGAAATTTTGGAGCATTGTATCTGCTCATTAACTTCATTATGGTGATGGTTTCTTTTCTTTCTTTTCTTTTTTTATGTTTTTGGTTTCTCTTGAGACAAGGTCTCTCTTAGTCCTAGCTAACCTGGAACTTGCTCTGTAGACCAGGCTGGCCTCTATATCACAGAAATCTGCCTGTGTCTGCCTCCTGAGTGCTGGGGTTAAAGGTATGCACCAACACATCCTGCGATGGTAATGATTCCCCTCCTTCTCTCTCTCTCTGAATATGTCAAATGTAATTAAAGGATACACTTTAAATATGTTCTGTGTATTAATCACTCTGCATCCAATGTGCCCCATCACTATTCCATTGCCTCCATGGCTCCATGGTAAGAACCTTCTCGTCTGAAACCAGCGTGCAGGAGGGCACTAAGCATATGAGGCATTCTGGTCTCCAGTCCAACAGATTCAAGCTTACCACTTTCTACTTACCAACTGCACAAACCTATGAAAACAACTTAGTGCCCTGTCACCTGTCTTCTCCTTTGTAAAGTGGAGCTGGTAACATACAGACCTCAGGTGTTTTAAAAGTTGAATTAGATAAAAAGTCTGATGCTTCATGAATGATGGTTTTCATTTTATATGTGTTATATATTGCTAAGAACCTATTTTTTTAAAATGGGACTGACACATATTTCCCGAGAGCTTATTTCATTGATTTTAATCTTTGCTGATTACCAACCAATCACTAGGATTAAAGAGATCAGAGCCTGGGGATGCAACTCAGTTGGTTGAGTACTGGCTGACATGCATTAATCCCAGGGTTTGATTACCAGCACCTCAATGCATAAACCAGATGTGGTAACCCACTGCTATAACCTCTTGGGAGGTAGAGGCAGGAGGATCAGGAGTTCAAGGTTATCTTTAACTATATAGTGAGTTCAGTGTTTTCCTGGGCTACATGAGATTGTCTTAAAAAATGCTTAAGACATAAAGAATACAGGGTTCCTTCTCGACCTCAAAGTTCTTTGTTCAATGCCAGTTCCACTAAGCTGAGGTGACAACATGTATGTAAGTGTGTTTAGATGTCCAGAGTGGAGATTAGGGTAATATAGAGAAAGTGTCAGGGGCAAAGTGGAAATTGACACAGTGAGCAGGCAAGAAGTACCTGAGAGATTACTGGTTTGGCTCTTGGCAGTTTTGACTTTAAATATGAGACTATCCTCTTTCCACTTGTACAAGAAGCCTTTGACCTGGACAGGTTATTAAATGTCTGTGTGCCCAAGTTTACTCATGGGTTTATTGTGTGTAAAAATACACACATTATGAATTTGTTGTGAAAATCATAACTGTATTAGCATTTGAAAAAAATTCCTGGGATAAATATGTGTAAGTGTCTGACTCCTGCATTCATTCTTATTCTGGATGAAGTCGAGGGTAGATTTAATAGTAATAATAATAATCAGTGATTTGACTTGACTTTCCTGAAATTTTATGTAACTAATATAATGTTCTAGTACACTTCTTCTGTAATAATTGTGTGGGAGTGGGGGCAGGGAGAGATTACCTGACCTATTCAGTCCTTCCATTGATGTTTCTTTTAAAAGGAACATCCCTGTAAGATTTAAAACGTCTAAGTACATGAAGGTGAAAATAGCCAGATTTTTTGGGAGAAATGAACGCAGGTGCCTCAAGGCCAACTCTAATCCCTAAGGCAATTATTGGCCCTAGCTGCATCTGTTGAGGTTCTTTTGGTTTAACTTCTAGGACTCTAGTTCTAGAAGTGGAAGCGGGAAGCAGGCCCAAACCAGCAAGGATGTGGAAGAAGTAAAGAAGAAAAACGCCCTCTTCCTGAGCAAGGAGTACCTGACACCTGAGAAGATTCGTTAGCACACCTTCTCTTTCCTAGATAACTTTCCATCGAGTCTACTTAAGAAAAATGCACATTTTACTGTAACTGCCAGTGGTCATTTGCTTTTGTTTTATGTGCATGAGTGTTTTGCTGGTGTATTAGTTTGCTTTCTGTTGCTGTGATAGAAACATTGACCAAGGGAACTTATAAAAGGAAGAGTTTATTTAGCTTATGGTTCCAAAGGGCTAAGAGTCCATCATGGCAGGGAGCCATGGCAGCCAGGGTTGCCAGAGTAGACACAGAAGCTAAGCCAACAGTGGTTGGAGATCCAGCAAGGCTTGAGAACTCTCTAAGTGCATCCCCAGTATGACCACACCTTCTAAGACTTCCCCGAACAGTACGACCCCCTGGAGACAAAATGTCCCAGTACTTAGAGCTTACGGGGGGCGGGGGGCATTCTCATTCAACCACCGCTGCTGGCGCGCATGCCAGTTCACCAACATGAATGCAGTGCCTGCAGAGGGCAGAAGAGGACGTCAGGTCCCCTGGAACTAGAGTTAAGGATAGCTATTAGCAGCCATGTATGTGCTGGGAACTGAGCCCAGGTCCTCTGCAAGAGCAGTAAGTGCTCTTATCCACAGAGCCATCTCTCCAGCTCTGATGGGCATTTGAATCCTATATAAGTGGATGGTGAAGAATGCCTTTTTAAAGAATGGAGCAAAAGGAGGAGAATCATGTTAGATACTAAGATCACTAGGTTCAAGCTTTAAGCTTTTAGTTTGACATTTATGATCTGGTACATATTGCTTAAGCTCCCTTGGGCTTGATTCTCCCACCTGTAAAATGGACATGAACAGTGCATGCTCCACGTGATGACCAGAGTTAACTCAGAACACTAGGAATTGTACAAGACTTTTAGTAAGTGCTGTATTTATGTTGGTTATTTTTTGTTATTGTTTGTTTTTGTTTTTATCTTCACCTTAGGAGGTTATACCAGAAAAGAAGCTCTTGGAGGGATTACTCTGGCTTTCCATAACTACATCTTTCTTAGACTATGTGCCTAGTACTATTTAATGACCTTGTGACAGTTTGGAAAACAGAGAACTTTTTTCAGATAAAGGCTTTTGAAGAGATTAAGATAAACTAACTCTATTAAATCCCTACAAGGGAGCATGGGCCCTAAAGGGTCACAGTGTCTGCTAATGGGGGCCTCACACATATTCCACATTTGCAGTGGCCAAAGTCTGGAATGCTGACAGCACTCCAGTGAAGTGAAGAGTGTGGGGTTGCAGGATGGTGTAGCCACACTGGAAGGTGTTCGGTCATCCCCGACAGAAACCAAATGGACGCTTACTTATGATCCAGCAATTACAAACCTTCGTATTCAACCAAAAGACTTGCAAATTGAAGATCAGGTGTGGGCAAGCACAGGGACACATGCACACATACATACACATACACAGAAATAAAAAAAAACCCTGCACACATGTTTTTATAACTGCTTTATCTATTACTGCCAAAACTTGGAAACCACCAACATGCTCTTCAATGAGTGAATGGGTAAGTAAATGGTGGTATATCTAGACAATGAAAAGACTTGGAGGAAACTTAAATTCATATGAGTAAAGTAGAAAAAATGACCATCTGAAAAGGCTACACACGGATTCCAACAATCTACATTTTGGAAAGGCAGTTAATGAAATTTGTTTTTTGTATTTTGTTTTTTAACTATGTGGTGTGTATGTGTGTGTGTGTGTATGTATGTATCTGAGTATGGGTATTGGCATGTGAGTGCAGTGACCTTGAATACCAGAAGCAGGTGTCAGATCCCCTGGAGCTGAATTTACAGGAGTTGTGAGCCACTCAGCTTGGGTTCTGAGAACTGAACTCAGGTCCTTGGGGAGAACTGTGTGTGAGTCATTCCTCCAGTCCCTGGGAAGGCATTTACAGAGTAAAACAAGGCAGTGGTTACTTGTTCATCCTTCTCCCACTTCTAACCCATCAAACAACAAGATGTTTACAGGAAACTAGTAATGGATATGTGTCATTTTGCTATATCCAAACACCCTAGTCAAAACTATAGGCGGTGGGTGATTATGATGTATCAGTTATATCAAATATGTCACTTCAGTGAGCAACATTAATACTGGAGAAGACTATTCTTGGGTGACTGATGAGATCTGTGGGAAATCTCTGTACCTTCCTCTCAATTTTCCTCTGACTCTAAAATGATTTACAAGATGAATTCTTTTTAAAATATTTCATGTATTATTTTTACTTTTTATGTATATGAATGTATTGCCTGATGTATGCAAACATGTAAGTGTACCCATGTCATGAAATACATGGAGAGTTCAGAGAGGGCATTGAATCCTCTGGAACCGGAATTATGGATGGTTGTTACCTGCCATGTGGGTACTAGAAATTGAACCTGGGTCCTCTGTAAGAGCAGCCAGGGCTCTTAACCACTGAGCCATCTCTCCAGGCCCTAACAGATAACTTCATAAGGAATAAAGAAGAATGTGCTAAGGAATTTTAATGAGTTATGTGGATTTTGTCACCTCTCCCTTTTCTCAGTTTCTGTAACTAAATCGATTTGATTCCCTTCAAAAGCCTTTCAGGAATTTTTTGCATACAGCCCCCTCAGTGTCTAAACTACCTCTGTGTCTTGAATGTTGAAGTAAGGATTATGGTTTATGTTCTCATGTCTAAATTTGGCCACTGGATATGTTCAACCACGCTATCAAACTAAGCACTGAATTAGTGTTGATCCATGTTAGAAATTCCTTAGGAAACAGTTCCAAGTAGGAAACTGTGTTACAGAGATGAGCTTGAGTAACAGCCTGATGAATAATACGATTTTTTTCTATTTTTATATATAGAACTTTTTTTTTCCATCCATTCACTTTGATCCACTCCCTTTACTGTACATGATCTCTGTCTTCATCTTCTTATATAAAATGCTCTTTTT
The DNA here is from genome assembly GCA_035773235.1 of Eospalax fontanierii. Lineage (NCBI taxonomy): Eukaryota > Metazoa > Chordata > Mammalia > Rodentia > Spalacidae > Eospalax > Eospalax fontanierii. The sequence continues at coordinate 33,109,859 of CM069541.1, forward strand.
ATTCTATGTAAAGTTCATACATACATATGGTATATGTTGGTCATATCTCCTCCTATCCCAGTCCTTCCCTCCAACATTTCCCTCCTAAAGGATGGGTAAGACACACATTTATCTTATACTTTAATATCAGTTTCCTTTTTATAAGTATATTATTTGACTGCTGGGAAGAATATAGATGACCGAATTATGTATCCTTTATTACATGTCCACTCTAAAAGAAAATTTGATTACCTAGATCAGCTAAGTATTTTAATGTGTAGTCATATGAGAAAGCAAGGAAGCAAACAGGTCATTTGGCCTCCTGGATCAGATGGAACTAAATTTGAATTCTAATTTCACTGGTCCAAAGCCTTTGTGGCACTGAATGTTGTTCAGCTTAAGCTCCAATCACCTTATCTTTGAAAAGCAATATTAGCTGCACAATAATTACCTGACTAGTCTTAGGCAATCAGGGTGCTCATATGATGTGGTACATATAAAACTTTCTGGTACAGTGTGAGCACATAATAGAGAATAAAAAGCAATATTGGTTAATGTTCTTCGCTTGAAGAGCATGACAGTTCCATAAGAGCATGATTGAATTTTATGTCTGTTCTTCTTGAGTTTATTCCTACCAGAAAGTAAAGAAAACAAAAGCATATGTTAACCACACAGCAGTTTAGTGAGGGGTAATAAATCCAGGCCATTGCCTTCATAAACCTGGATTCAAGTTGTAGCTCTGCTCTTTGCTGCTTGGCGACTTTTACAAGCAAGCTGTTTTAAGTGTTGTTCCTTATTTTCCCATCAAATGAATTCCATTAGGAACTAAAGAGATGGCTCAGGGGTAAAGAGTACTTGCTGTTCTTCCAAAAGACCCAAGTTGAGTTCCCAGCACCCACGTTGGGCAGCTCAAAACCACCTATAACTTCAGCTCCAGGGGATCTTGATGCCTTCTTCTGGCCCCCATGGGCACCCTCACACATGGGCCATGCACTAACACATATATATGCTCATAAATAAAAAAATAAATCTTTAAAAATAAATAAACTAAATCAGTAGCATTATCTAGTTTGGTAGCTCTGAGAATTATTGAGATTATACATGAGCAGTATCTGGAATGCAGGGCTGATTCATTGAAAGCATTTTTCATATATTGCAATTACTCATAGTCAGGAATAGTCAAGGAAATCATAGATTGCACACAATCTGGCCATCTCAAGTTTAAGTTTGGAGTTCCAAAAAATATGCAGGGGTTCCTTCCATGAAAAATGAAATTGGCCAACCTGATACCTCCTCCTGGTCCTCAGGACACATTACATGTGTTTTTGTGTATCAATCCTTTACTGATTGCTCATGCTCTGTAGAGGTTACACAAGCTGAAGACGGGCTTAGGGGGTACAAAAATGATTAAGATCAGTTGAGATGTTATGTATGAAATACATACAAAAAATATCAAAGAATCTAGTTACAGACAAACTTACACTATAAAAACAAATTGAGGAAATCTTCATAAGATATTATCTAAATGGAAGTGATATCGTGTGACTTGAAAGAACAGGGAACCGATTTCAGCTGATCTGAAAGAGAATCTGTAGGTGACTTGAGAACGTGTAGGTTGTGAGAACCTGAGGCAGCAGAGACGGATTCAGATTCTAGCTCAAGAGTCTAATAAGAACAGGAGGTAGAATGGAGCAGTGTGTGTATGGAGGGGAACCCCTGGGTTCATCAGTGTGTATCTGTGAGAATACAGGCTCAGTGTGGCACAGGAAGTAGCAAGTCCTCTAAGGTATCAAGCTCAATTCACTCCCTCCCCATTTCACAAATGAAGTGTATGAGGCATAGAGAGCTTTTTTTGGTGCTACACTGAGTCACCAGTCAGAACTGGTGTTAGACCCACCTCATGAACCCTGACTGTGGTGAACTTGTCACTGCATTACCATGGGGGGTCAGAGTACGAAGAACTTGACTAGGCAGTCCTCCAGTGCTCACCCCATGATCACATTTCTAACTATATAGATTAATTGCTATACCTTTTACCAGTCCATATTCTCTAAAGTGAAATGTTGATTCATAAGCCTCCCAAACAAAGGCCTCATCAGTGTCTTCTGAGAGCACTTAGTCCTAAAAAGGCCATTTGATTACTGGAGCACTAGCTTAGAAGCAAGTTCCAACTCCCAGGGTGAAGTGTTTCCCTGATACCACATCACTTGCACCCATTTACTCTGATTTCAAAGGAGCTCTTTATTTCTACCACGACCAAACCAAATAGCCCAATTTTGTTTTTATTTGTTGTTCCTATAGAGTGTGTTTTTTTCTTTTCTCACCTTTACCAGCCACTTTGAGCTCAATGAAGTGTTATCATCTGCTTAAATGCACTTTCCATGATTGCTGTCCCTGGCATTCCTATGATCTGCTGACTTGGAGTTTGTCTTGTTGGGTTGTGTTCCTGAATCATACAGGTCATTAGATTCAAAAGACATTAGATTAAAAAGACTCCTATCTGAGCCACCTCTGGCTGGAAGGTTGCAGGTCTGGCTGCTGCAAGCCTCCCTTGACAAGGGCTAGATGCTGACATCCCTTGGCACTCTGCTTGCCACATCCTTCTGTAGTCCTTTTCACCTTCATGGTTTTCAGGTTGTCCTTGTGCCTCTGTCTGCTCCGCAGGTTCTTAACATGGAAAGGATCATGGGGGCCGGGGCGGGGGTAGATCCTGTGCATTAATACAGCCCAGGGTTTATTTTAGATAAGCCAGATGGCTGTGCTGGGAAGAGGAGGCAGCCAGAAACTCTGCAGACAGAATGCAGCAGCAGAGAGCATGCATGATGATTGAGGCAACAGAGATTTGGACAGGTTTCTCTCGTATGTGTTGTTTTCTTCAGGCTGAGTTCCTCTCCTTCACCTCAGAGCGAGCGGGAATTATTTAAGCACTCTCTTCCCACCCTCCTCTTTTCCCTCCATTTCCCTTCATATCGCTTTGTAGAAAGTGAATAAGAATTTATAGGGAATAAGCATCCAATATCTGTCCCTCATCATTTACCACTACCCCCTTCTCTCTAGAATCCTTCATATTCCTTGCATGTTCTGAATTGTTCTGGAATGCCCTAGGAAACACAGAATGTAGGCACATACTGCTCAGGCTGTCAGAAGTAGAGCTGAGAGTATCTGCATGCATATTCATTAATCAGTCTGTCTCACTGGCTGTGCTAGGATTTGAAAATAAAAGTGGCTTGTGTGCTTTCCTTTGCTTGTTCTGTTTGATGATGTGCTGGCTAGCTTCAGTTGTCAACTTGACACACCTGGGAATAGGGAACCTGAACTGAGGCATTTCCTCCATTGGACTGGCCTGCGAGCATGTCTGAGAGGCACTTTCTTAACTGTTAATAGATGTGGGAGTACCCATCCCGTTCTAGGCGATGCCATCCCTGAGCAGGTGGTCAAGGAGAAGCAAATCAGTAAGCAGCATTCCTCTGTGGTCTGTGTTTTAGTTCCTCCCTCCAAGTTCCTGCTAGAGCTTCTGCCCTGGCTTCCTTCAATGATGAACTGTGATCAGGATGTGTGAGCCAGATAAACCCTTTTCTCCTGAAGTTTAGTTTTGGTCAGAGTGTTTTATCACAGCAATAAAGAAACACACTAGGACAGATGGCATCCAACACATGGTCTGTATGATAGTGTCCTCTTTTCCTCTGAGTTCAAGCTGCTTTCAAAACCATGGGAAAGCTGCGGATTTCTCAGCTTTTCTTATCTGGTTACTCTAGAGTCTTTCACTTAAGGTAGCCTATTCTTTATATTTAATTTTTGGCTAATGAGATCACTGTGTTTCTTCATGAATTGCAGTAATTCTGTTTCTTTGGCCTTTGACAATATTTTCTACTTAAAAGTAGAAAATAGTATATTGTGTTCTCATAGATTATATTTGCATGATGAAGAACGCAAAGTATAGTCAGAGGCACTGTTAGCCCATACTCTGTCTTTAAGTCAGAAAAGGGGTGCTACTTCCTCTGGGCAATGTTCTGCCTCAGGATACATAGGCTGATAAGCAGAGAGCAGACTATATCTTATCTATATTTAGTTCCCTTCGTTGTGGCCTTGGTGTAGTGTATAGTCCACATATCATGCTTGACAGTCCTGAGAATACTGATCAAGAAGATGCTCTAAAGAGCAATGCTGTAACCTTCAGTATGTGTGACCTCTAAAAAATACCTGGAGGCTAAAAGGGAATAGGAGAAAGATGTCTGCCTCTGAATAGCCTCCTGATCATATTCCTTTCTATGGTATATCATGGTTTACCAAGTGCCTGAACATCTCTGCCTCATGTGCTCCTTAAAGTATCCCTGTGTATATCCTATTATCCTCATGGTACACATGAAATAAAGTTAACCACAAGTGGTATTATATAGTGTCAGCTTAGTGACAGAGTCAGGAGTTGACTCCAGCTCCTTTGACTACAATTCCCAAGCTTTTCTGATTACCAGGATCTACACACAGCACAGTGATAGAATAAATGAGGCTGTGTGTATAAATTTATCACAACCACTCTTATACATATGCATAATTAGGTTATGAATATGTATTTGTCAGAACAACTCTGGAATCTTGTCCATTGCATTTGAACTGATATCATGGAAATCAGGCTGTGGATTCATAAAGATCAGGGCTCCTGGCTTGGAGTCAATACTGCTAATGAATTCTCACACTTCACTCTCTTCCTTTGTAAACTGAAGCCAGTAATAATTATTTCATAACTCAGTGGATTTTTTAAGATCATAATCATGTGTCTGAATGGAAAGTCCATAGGACAGAAGCTCTGTTTTGTTTACTGTTTTATTCACAAGGACAGAACAATACTTGTAGAACAATACTTGACACAAATATGTATTTTCCTTTTCCCTCTGACTCCCTATGTAGCTAGATGGATACACATAGATTTGAATGTTTATCACATGCTGGGCATCTGATAAATGTATTACAGATATCATTTCACTTATCCCTTGTCTCAGAATTTCAGGCTAGGTATGATAACCTATCCTCTGTTGTAGAAATGAGGAGATCAAGACAGAGAAGCGTGAGTCACCAGATGTCATATGGCTAGTGAGAGGCAGGCTAGAATTCAAGCACAAGGTTACCTGACCCCAAAGCTTGTGTTCTTAGCTACTCAGATTGTTGTAAGGTTTAGATAAAATCAGGTGTGATACCTGGCAATGAACATAACACAGAAACACTCAGTGAGAATTCTCTTCCAGTACAAAATTTAGAATATCATGATTGCCCTTTAAATATTTTGAATAAACAAATTTTCAGTTGGTAAAGAACCACAAGCTCAGTTTCTGAACTGACTAATCAGTTTCTCTCTCTCTCCAGATTATGCTAGATGATAACAGTTTCTTGGGTTTCCAAATAATGACACTTTATTCTTAAGTCCACAGTCCTCATTAACTCCAGTTTGCTCTCACAGGTCACATAACACTGGAGACAAAGAAGCTGGCTTCTTTCCAAGGAGGTGAAGGGAAGATCAGGCATAGTGACTAGCATCCCATATGGTGCTAAGCACAGCTTTCTCTTTAGAATGTATTTATTCCACGAGGCTTCGTGGCAAAACATTAATTTTTCAATAGATGGTGTTTTTATTAATCAATTTGTTGCAAAAATCTATAAATAAATACTCTCCACTTTTTAGATGCATGAGAAATGGTACTTATAAAATATTAAACAAATGATTATAATGAATGATTAAAAAAACAGCATTGCTAGAGCTCTCCTTCCCATCATATGAAGAGAAGGCAGCTCTGTACCAGGCATAGGGTCAGCACATAGGAGTGGCCACAGTTCAGAGAGAAAGTCAGCTCTGACATTGCTATTCCATGTATAGAGACAACATGGGAAAATACATGGGCTTTAGAGTAGAAATACTACAAAAGTTCACAGGTAAGGCACTGTCTGTTGTCTCTTAGCCTTAGAGAATGGTAATTCCTGCTTCACAGGCACATGGAACATACTAAGAGAGGCAGTAATGTAGCATGTCTGTCCAAGTCCTGTGAAGGTGGGTTCCTTTCACCTTGACCACTGACTGGAGAGGAGAGGTCAGACAGGAAGTAAGGAGTGAACATAGGGTAGAGAGGTGATATTCATGTTGAAATGCCATCATTTTATTACCTTTCATAGGTATGGAAAAGAAAACAACTTATAACTACACTTAATCCCCCCCTGACTCTCTGTCTCTATAGGCCCACCATCTTCTTCCAATAGTGGTTTTGAATAAAAGATGAAAGTGAATGTCAGTCTTGAGCACTGGCCTGAGGGCCTAGACCCTGGTCTAGATCTGAATGGGCCAGACAGCCTTTTCCTGCTCTCTTCCACTGCTCACCTGAGCAACCATATTGGCTTTCTGTCAGTTTGGCGTTTGTAAAGCCAACGAGGTAAATCCACTGTGTCAAACGAGGAAAGTGCAAGTCCAAAAGAGGCTCCAAAGGGGTTATTTTATCCTATCGACCTCACCCTTCTCTAGTCCTTTTGCCATCTAAAGGACTCACCTATTTTCTTTAAAATAACGGTTTACATTTTGCTTTGCATTCTATGCATGATAGGGAAGTTACACCCATGAAAGCTCCACAGTCTGAGTATGGTGGCCTAACAAGATCTGAGCTGGCTTGCCAATGTGGAGGGGGAATTTTCAGAGGTCCCACTTCAAGATGAAGAACTCCAGGCAACCAGTGGATGCTGAGGGCGGAACCAGCTACCTGAGAGACCATCTAATCCCAAGTGGGTAGCCCCAAACACATGTATGCAGGGGCCTCACTAAATGGACTCAGTACATTTGGATATTTACAAATGTATGTATATATAACAGTAATAAAGAAGAGGATAAGAAATTGTTAGGGAGTGAGGGCCATGGCAGGAGTTGGAGTGGGACCGGGAGGGGTGGACATGATGCAGACATACTACTCATGTATGAAATTCTCAGGAAATAAAAGAATTATTAAAAAATTGCTTTAGAAGAATGGATTTGTTTGTTTTTAAAGAAACAAAATGAGACTAATAAGTACATAAAATATATTCTTTAAAATGAGCTGAAGTTAGGTTCAAGGTATTCAATATTGGTTGAGATCTGCATTGGTGGTTATTGCCTATAAGAGATACTGATATTTGAAAAAGTAGCATTGAATCTGTGAGGGAGGAAGTTGGTGTCTAATGTTCTTTGAATTTTAAAAATATTTTACAATTTATTTAATGTGTATGAATGAACTGACTGCATGTATGTGCCATGCAATGCGCTCAGAGGTCAGAAGAGGGCGTCAGATCCCCTGGAACTGGAGTTAAGGACAGTTGTTAGTCACCATGTGGGTGCTGGGAACTGATCCCCAGTCCTCTGCAAGGTAGCTCGTGTTCTTAAGCACTGAGCTCTCTCTCCAGCCCTGTTCTTTGAACTTTTACATGCTTTCACAAGTGGCTAAAAGGCAAAAGAGGTGCCATGAATCATCACAGAGCTGCTTCTTGCTCCAGATACTTCCCCATTTAAACTGCTCCTAGCGCCTCGTCTGTTGTCAAAGTGTAATGACTGTGACATGCTTAATTGTGACGGTAGACTTTTGAGTTGATTGAGAAGGACCTGGGAGGTTAGGAAAGCAAACTTCTAGGTATATCTCTAAGGCCATTTTCAGAGAGGGTTAACTCATGGGGAAGTCTCCTTACTCTTGAATGTTAACAGAGCAATCCAGTAGACTGGGGGCCTGGGTGAGGAAGCCAGCAAGCTCAGGCCTTGTGCCTCCGGGATGCCAGAATGTGAGCAGCTCTGCTCCACCATCCTCCCCACCATGATGGGCTAAAATCCATAAAACTGTGAGCTCAAATAAGTATTTTCTTCCTTGAGTTACTTTTTGGTACTTTGTCACCATGACACAAAAAATTAACAGAGGCAGTTATTTAATAACATACAATAACCTTACATAGCAGAGAGGTTGGCAACAATATGATTAAGCCTTTAGATTTAGTGTCAGTAAAGGAGAGTGAAAATCTAGAAGCCAGTTATGTATGACATAATTTAGCCAGTATGTTGTAGAGAGCAGTGTTTTGGAGGACTGTTTAATAAGACTCTCTGGCCTTTCCCCCTTGGCCATGAATGTATTATATCTAGTCAGACAGAAAGTGTTACACATGTTAGGATGCTAGACTAAAATAAGTAGCAACTGTAAGACTCAAGGCACGTGTGAGGAAGGGGTGGACAGTATGCTCCATGAGCAGTAACCCCAAGGTCTGTCAGTAGGCAACACTTGCTCTGCCTAGAGTCATCATGAGGCTAACACCTGTCAGGAATCCCAGGAGAAAGAGATCCAAATATGGAAGTTTTTATCTGCAAGGAAGAAAAGCTCTTCAGTGTGGTTTATCCCTGAGTAGCAGTGTTGGATCCATTAAATAAGAATTACTGGAGAGAAAATAAGCAGTAACGAGCATTGTGTTAGATATTGCAAGAAGAGATAAGAATCCCCCCACAACTTATGCTCCTTTCTTATGGCTGAAGGGAAGTTCTAGATGATGAAGGTATTGGCTTTGTTTTATGTTATCTATTTGTTACCATCACATAGTTCTTAGGGAATCTGAGGGTTGAAAAAACAAAAATAACTTTAATTTGCATCTACTCTATACCATTCACTGGGGTAATCATTTTGTGTGGATTCCTTGATTTAATTCTTGCTCTGTATAATTTATGAAGTAGATGTGAGTAGCAAATCTTACTGCTCCTGTCAAGTGGATTTGAACTTAGGTCAGAGCCCAAATGAACAGAGATTAACCTTAAATGTTGACCTTAACAGCAATGATGAGTTTTTCCCAACATATGATACTCAGAATATTTCTAGGTTGTATGAGGATGGAAGCATTGAAAGCGCATTTAGTTATTGAATAAGGATTAGAAAATAAACTAATCCATGATTTCATAGCTGTTCTTAGAAGAAGACTAAGTAAAAATACTAGACTTAAAATTAATTGTATAGCAGTTGGGTAGTTGTAGAAACGTCATGAATACTTATGCAAGTAACTGAAATGGGTAAACTCTATACAAAGACATATGCCCTTCCCTGACTCTTGAATCTTTACCAGAGATACTTTCTATTGCCATGCTTCCTGAAATTTTAGTCCTTACGTGCATGCATGCACGAGTTCTCTACTTCACATTAACCCAACTGTCAACTTTGTTGCTACTAGAAAGTAAAACGCAGAGGTCAGCTAGTTGGCCGCATCACCTCGGGGTTATTCTCAACCCCAATTTGGTTCTTCTCATTGTCCTGAATTCCATTTTCTTTTCTCCAATGGTTATTACAAACATCTATTATTATTCTCTATCCCAATTCAAATGATCTCTCTTTTCACTACATGATCCAGAAAATGTCTCATTATCTTATTTTTAAATAAACCAAGGCACAGAATGGCTAAAAAAAATTGCTCAAAGTCTCACTGCTAATAATGGCAGAAATAGAATGGCAGTCTGGCTATAAACTTTGCCCTAGTAACCTCTGCACTGTGCTCTCTTTGGTAATCCATATCACTGAGTTAATGAGTGGCTGGGTTAGAGAAAGACTAGAAGGTAAAACTTGGACTGCTCTTGACCATAGCAGTCTGGTCACTGGAGTCTGCACTTTGGAAGAATGTCCGTTCTTCAGTGTGCCTTGACAATGCATGCCTGTGTTTGGACTTGGTTTGACTTGGTTGACCAATCCCCCCACCCCACCTCCAGCAGGGATTAGAGGAACTCCTCCTGAAAATGTTCTCTGTGATTTAGACTTCCCTCTGTCTCAGCTGTGGCCAGAATACTGCTCCGTCAACATTTCCTCTGCCTCAGCTATCTCTTCTCTTAGATCCTCCTTCCTGTTTCCTCCTAAAACTTCACCTCTTCAGTTGGTCTCCTTTTCATTTTCTACTGTTACATCCGTTATTCTTCATTCAGTATTTTTTTCTGGTAAGGAGTAAATGGAAAGCAGAACAATTGGAGACCTCATCCTGAAGATCATGGTGAGGTGTGCATGTAAAGGAAGAAAGGTTCTGAGATACAGATATACATATTCTGGACAGAACCAAGGCTGAGTAGGACAAGAGATTTAGTGGGGTTGTCTGCTGAAACTGAAATTTCTCTGAAGTAGATGTTCCTTTATCAATTGTGAAACCAGAGATTCCAGTTAAATGAAATTTTTTCCATTATAAGCTTTGCCTGCTCGGATTAGGCGTTGGAATGGGTTTGGTCAGCTTGCTTTATTGCTTATCATCTCTTCTTGAACAAAAGAAGATATACATTCAAATCTTCATACTCTAGTACCAGGCTGCGTATATAGAATTCTTTGTATTTGTTTTTCACTCAGTTTTGTATGACAACTTGACAAAAATGTTGCGATATATGTATTCAATGCCACATTTAGTCAACTATGTGTCTAATGTTGGTCACTTAGGCTGTATCTCACTGATGATAACTTTTAAATGTATTTTAAAGCGTAAGATTCAGAATACATTATTAAATAAACTTAACTACATTTGAGAACTAAAGTCCATCAGTAGATCGTGATATAGAGAAATTAAAATAATACAAGAAGGATAAAGAGGAAGAATGCTCACAAATTAAAGAAAATACATAAAATTTCTGGCTATACATATCCTTCCCTCAGAATCCTACAATTATCCTACAGTTAGGATAAAATTAGTTACTTCTTCCTCTGGGCTCCCGTGGCACTTTAGATTGACATTTCTTGTAGCATAACATAATGATTTCTATGTTCCTTGACTTGAAGAATTGCAATATATTCACCTCTTCATGCCTGGTGACCAGCCCTGGGCCTGGTACCTAGTAGATAGTCAATAGATGTTCAGTAAATAATTGCTTAGAAAACTAGATGGTTTCTATTATGGTTAGATAAACACCTTCAAAATAGTGTCTTGCTGAAGAAGTTGCCACAGTCACTGATAATAAACGGTATTAAAACTTACTGGATAAAAGCCAATGAAGTGGAAAGTGTGTCTCCCTCCAAAGACCCCACTGCCCAGTCCAATTCAATAGATGTTACTTATGCAGACAGAATCTTTCAAAATTAGTTATCCCATATCTTGATTTTCTCGTGAATTGTCTGGAAATTTGACAAATCAATATAGTGTCATAGATGAAAGTTCACTTCAATAGACTGGATGAATAATAAGGTCCAAGGAAGTTTGGGAGAAATGGACTCACTTACCCCCCTGGGGAGGCTGAAAAAATAATTAACAAAATTCTCTTCTCTCTCTCTCTCTCTCTCTCTCTCTCTCTCTCTCTCTCTCTCTCTCTCTCTCCCCTTAATCAGTGAAGACCATATTGCCTAAGACACCAGGGATTCCAGACTGTGGTCCTAGATTCAAAGGGAAAAACCTTACCTCTAAGAAACTTAAATACCTCTGGAACCATGTGTGGGATATGGAAATGTTTGGTTTCATGACACTGATAATTTAGAACTTCAAGCCTTGTTCTCATTCCGCACAATATTAAGACTCTTAGGAGTCTTCTACATCTGATTTATATTGCTTAATATAAAAAAGGACTAGTATTGCTAGACCAGGATGTTAGGTAAAACCATCACCTTGGCAGCCCAACTACTTGTGAACGTTAGAACTGAAGAGGACCTACCTCCGTAGGCTGAGAATGACCTGTCTATACCTCACAAAAGAGGTGCTGTGCTTGCAAGGGCTAGGCTGAAGGCCCACAAGCTGCTGTCTGTGGCTCACAGCAGAATCCTCCCAGGGCCTAGTGGTCTAGTGTATTTTCAGTCTGTACATTTACTGTGAGGAATGTTCACAGTGAGGGCTTTCTTTTGGAATCGCTGGAATTTTTTTCCAGTCTTTGGGTTGGTGTTAGATAGTAGTCATTTGTGGCAAAAGGAAGTCGATGTTTCTGCATAATCCTAGGGTTCCAAACTGCTCTGGGAATCAATATGGAAAGCTTTTTGTACCATGTACCTTTTTGGCTCTAAGTCTTGACTCATAAGGGATTAGGAGGGAGAAACAGAATATCAGAAAGCACAGGAGACATACTCTCCAAGTTAAAAGAAAGGAGAGCAAATTCTAGAAGGAAAGAGACACAACCAGGACCAAGAGGATTTCCAGGGAAGAAGAAGAGAACGGCACGTGCATGGAGGTAAAGGGCAGCGCTCTGGGTCTGGGGTGGCTTTGTGGGAATCTAGGCACTGGTAAGGTGGGGAAGCAGGGGTGTGGTGGTTCCAAGCGTGCCTTTATCAAATGCGGTTGCTTCTCAGCCCCACTGTTGTCTGTTTCACCCTTTTTATTTTATGAAATCCTCCAAAGGGCACTGTAAGATAATAGTCAAAGACCTAACACCACCCAGTAAGTGGCTGAAATGGAATGGAGGTCTAAATGTGTTTCATAGTCAAATCCTAGTTGCCTTTCTTTTTCTGGTTGAAGATATTTTGCAAACCATGTTCAGAACTGAAGTTACCTTTGGATGCTCACTTGTGCGAGAGTGGGCAAAACAGAGAGTCCTTTTATCTGTGTGAAGTAACCACTCTGCTGGGATGGACTGAATGCAGTGTAAGATGTCCCTCGGTTTGTCGTAGCTGTGAAGTGGGTAGTGTCTTTCCTGGTTTCCCTCTTGGAACCTGGTGCTCTTGCATTTCAGAGTAAATTTCCTGTGTCCCCATCTCCTTTGCTCTCCTCCCTGTTTCATTGCCTGGGGATTTAGATGAGTCTTAGGTGCTATGCTCCTTGTGATCTGACTTTAAGCCCTGCCATGTATTCAGCAGTGATGTTCTTAACACACAGAAATCACGGGAAAAGCTCTGAAAAACCGAGGAAATCACTAACAGCTCATCCAAGTAACCAGACTTGAGATTTAGGTCTCATCCACCTGCTCCCATTCAGCTTCCTCTCACCCCTCATTTTTAGCCATTGACCAAACTCTGTTGCCTCCTGGGATGAATCTCTAATATTCTCTCTAGCGTCTCTTCCCTACTTCTAAAACATTAAGCCAAGCCTTCCTTGACTTTGCCGAACCCCTCTATCAGCCTTGGTAATCGCCTCCTTCCTGCCATCTCTGTTATTCATTCTAAAGTTTCCTGTCAGATTCATCTTCCTCAGACACAATGTTGGTTCCTCAAGAACTCAGTGACGTTACCATCACTGACATTTCATAAACTTCCTGAGAGTATCTGTATAAACTGCAAAGTCTGTCGAGTTGTAGAGTCCTGGTTATCTAGTATTCCCTTTGGGACCCACAGAGGCTCCCCTTTTACCACAATGAGCCCTCAAACCTGGCATGCACTCCAGTTAGCTAGAAAAGGAGAACAGTTTGACTGGCTATGCAATTCATAGGGCATAGTTTCTTCTTTCTAGAGTTTCATTCATATTATTCCACTATGTTTCATACAGAAGTTAGTAGACAATATCTTTTTTATTCTCCTTGCCTTTTATAAGTAAACATCTTTGGAAGTTAGAAACCTCATCTGTTTCTAACTTCCTTAGGGAAATGTACATATTGTTTTAAGCTTCAGTTTTAAATCTTAATTCTAGAATTGTTTTCTTCTTTCATATCTTTGAATATTTTAAAAAATTTATTATTTTTCTTTTAGGTGAGTGTAATGCCTGTATGTAGGTAGGTACACCCATGTTGTACAGTGCCTGTGGAGGTCAGAAGAAGGCATCAGATCCCCTGGAACTGGAGCTATGGATGGTTGTTAGCTGCCCTGTGGGTGCTGGGAATTGAATCCAGTCTTCTGTAAGAGCAGTCAGTGCTCTTAATCACTAAACCATCTCTCCAGTCCCTTAAATATTTTTATCCTGTTATTTTTTTCTTCTCTTTTGCAGCAACACCAGTTGCATGTATATCAGATTGCCTTTGTCTTTAACACATATGACCATTTTTATAATCACGCTATTATCTTTTTCTTTGTTTTATGTCATTTCTTCAGAATTTTCTACACTATCCCTTAGCCCTGTTCTTGACTGTCTTTGTTTTGTGTCTTTTAACAGATTTCGCTTGTCATGCTTTTATTTTTCTTTCCTGTGTCATTTCTTGGGCTCTGCTCAGTCATGCTTTCTCTCACTTTCTATAATATTGTAATGATCACCTATCAGAAGTACTATATTTATTCTTAGAACTTTTTCAATAGCTCTTTGTAATGGTTTTGTTTCTAATGAAATTTATTTGTAGAACCCTATTTTTCTTATGGATTAAATAGTCTTGTTCTGGTTTCTTAATTGTTCGGGATTACTTTTGTTGTTTGCCTTGGTTATAGCTTTCCTGAACAGGTGTCAAAGTTGATGTCTTGCATATTACTGTTGGGATCTGGGAGATTCAGATTTGTCAGAATGGAGGACAAGAAGACAAGTTAATTTGGAAAATCCCATAAGTTCGACTGAGCCTACTTGTCTTAAAATGCCTTCTCATAAAGTTTCTTGCTTTGTGTTTGTTTCATCCATAAGCACCTGACTTAAAATTTGCCTTTCAAAAATTGGGGAAGGTTTTCGTTCAAGCTCTAAGTATTGTGATCTGGGGATCTGTTGTCCTCTTCTTGTCACTTACTGTATTGTCTTCTGAGCCCCTCTATGAAAGGCACAGTTGTGCTGTGGACCATGGCAAGAGCCACTGGGCTATGGTCTGCTCAGACGCACTGCCCTGTTAATCTGCCACTACACAATCTGTTTCTTTTATGATACCTGTCCTCTGACATTTCAAAGAAAATGGCATTTCAAAGCCTTAAAGGCTAGTGATTGGAGGTCTTGGGACAGTCTGCTCCCTGTGTAAGTGTGGAGGTGTGTGTTTGTCTTCTGACCTCCACACTTCATATTACTGGCCTGCTATACTGCATATTTGAAATGGAACAGAATTTCTATGTCCAATTAAACAAATCCCCCCTTTTAGTAGTTATTTTAAAATACGGTATTTGAATGAACAGAGTAAAGTGGAAACACAGTTATCATTTGGTATGATTTTTTAAAGGTCAAGTCAGATTTAAAAGCCACGTGGCTAATTGAAAATATTCTGGGAACTAGGTAACATCAAAGTAACACTAACTGTTATCATGTGACCTGGCTGTGTGATGCTTTGGAACCTTGTCAGTAGGATAAACTTTTAAATACAAGACACCATTTGAATATAAGATGGTACCATTTACTGCAGAACAGGCTTTATATAAATATAGGACACCCTGTGAGACTTGCCCATTTGTTTATTTGACTTCAAATATTTGTACTTTGTTTTCAAAGGAAGATTTAAGTAAAGGAAGGTATAACCTATTGCTGACGGAGAGTTAAGGACTTGTGGCTCTAAAATAGTCCACAGAGTGAATAGCAAAGCAATGTCCCAATAAGTAGTGAACTAGTTGCCAGTTCTCTTTCATTGTGGCTGAAGGCTTGAGTATGCGCAGGGGCCTTATGTGTGGCAGCATTACTTATGAGCCTCCTCCTCTTGCTTCATAAACGAATGACAGCTTGAAGCGTGAATGGAACTGTTCCCTTCTTGCTGAACTCACAAATGAGTGTTAATTCATCAATGTATACTTTATTCTGAGACCAAACAGGACCTCAAACCTCATCCACATAAAGCTTAAAAAATCTAATATAAGAGGCCAGAGTGATAGCTCAGTGGTTAAGAGTACTGACTGCTCTTGCAGAGGACCCGGGTTCAATTCCCTGCGCCCACATAGTAGCTAACCACTGACACAACTCTAGTTCCAGGGGAATCCAGCACCCTCTTCTGACCTCCCTGGGCATTGTAAAACATGGGTGCATTTACATGCATGCAGAGAGTATACTCATACACATAAAAATAATAAATAAAAATTTTAGAAATCTAGTTAGAACCTACCTAAGTAAACATAACAGACAAAACATTTGTCATTCTTCTACTCTTTGTCTGATTTGCCATTGGACATCTTGATTAAATGACATCCCCAAATAAAAATGCACAGGTGAAAGTGTGTGGGATTACGCAGATGAGATTCCTCACGCCAAACACTCGTTATGCTTGTTTTGAAGATTGTTTGGGTTTTGTAGCACCCATTCCACTCAACACTTATCTGTGAACTGGGAATAGCAAACCAAAGGGAAGAAATTAATAAACTTGTCACGTAGCCATTCAAACATATTTATTGAACTCTTTTCATAGGCACAATATACAGCATCTGGGTTGCAGCAGTCAAGAAAACTGACAGTGACTGTCCTGCTATGCTGCATTTTTGGGACAGAATTTCTGTGTCCAATTAAACAAATCCTGCCCTTTAGTAGTTCACCAGAAATCATAGAAAGGGAGATAAGAATTCTCTGCATATAATGGTTAACTGATAGGTACATAAAGAGCTTCAAAGCAGTTAGCTGTACACTGCTACCAGCATTTGCAGAAGGTCCTGAGCTTGTTGTATGTGGAGGCATTTGCCATCTAGTATTAGAAATACCCTCAGACATTAACAAACGGAACTCGATTTGATATACACAATAAAGGAGTGGCACGCAAGGAGCAGAGCAGAACCGAAGACATGATTAATTTTGTCTTGTAGGTTCAGTGAAGCACAGCAAGGGAAGGCCCAAGGGAGATTTTAATGAATAAATAGAATGTCAATGGGCAGATCAGGATGGGGGAAAGCTCCAGAAAGATGAAGTAGCTGGAGTTTAAAGGGAAGGAGCCATTGCTAAGTGTTTGCTGAGAGCTGCAAGTTATTCTGAATGGAAGTAACAGACAGGCTTACGACAATAAAGGTCCCTATATGACATAGAAAGAAGTTTAATCTTTTTTTTTTTTTAGTACAAAGAGCCAGGAAATTAACATAGTTCCACTTATTACACAGTGATCACTTAGTAACAGGATTGGGGATGGGTTTGTGGGTGGGAGAAAGCTTGGAGGTAAGGTCTCAAATAGAAGATTATCATGTGATGTGAGGGCACTAATGAGCTACAATGAGCTACTACAGCGACACATTTGACTTCACAGGTTCTAAACATCTACTGCAATTTATACACTTTGTTCTCAGCCTCACATGATTTTCCTGGCATAATAGAGATGGAAAGGAGAGAGCATATTTCAGAAATATTTAGGAGGGAAAATTCACTTGTTAACTGATGAGGCATGATCCCTGAAAGAGGGAATGGGTTGCATGGCATTTGGGGTTTTCACGAAGGCACAGATTCTAGGAGACTTGTGATAAAATTGATGAGTTCAGTTTGGGATATATGAAATTCAGGCTCCTACTGAATGAGATACGCAACTGAATAATACACACTGTGGGGTTGTTGGTCTATGTGATAAATTCAGAAGAATCATCTATCTTGCGTATATGGATTTGAGCATTGTTAACATACTGTGATGGTTAAAACAGCAGGACTAATACACATGGTAGCTTAAATCCCCACACCCAGGGGAGGCTGAGACAGGAGGATCTGGAGGTCCTGGCCCGCTTAAAAACAAACCAGCAACAAAATAAGACAAAGTAATAGGGTTAAGTGAAAACATTCAGCGAAAGAGACATCTGTGAAAAGAAACATTTTAACAGTTTTCAGAATAGAACGCAGCAAAGCAGTCTGCATAAGGCTAACTGGAAATATGACATGAAAATCAAGAGAACATCATGAAGTCAAGGTAAGGTGAACTTGAAGATGGTTTCTGTGCCATCACATATTCTCGGGAAATTAGGCAAAGTAGGATCAGAAGAAGCATTTAGGTGGACTTAGCATTTAGAAGGGTCAGAAGGGCTTCAGCAGAAAAAGAAGTAAAGAGGCTACACTGCAGTTGCTGAAGAAAGGAAAAGACAGCACTTCTGGAGAAGATGAAAGGAAAAAGGACGAGTTGTAAGGAAGCCTCTGGAAGTGAATGCAAATGGGCTTTTAGTTGGTTGGTTGGTTTACTTTCCATAGAGTGAGACAGGATTGTCTCCTTGGAAGAAGAGAAATGAATGGAGGAGAAAATGAGAAGGAAGATGATGGCCAGAAGTTTAGTAAAGGATCTGGCCTTTGTTTTACTTTGATCTCCAAGTCTTCCTGTAAGACAGGAAAGCAAGTATAAGGAGTTTCTTTGGGAAAACCAGAAAATATCAGTAGTAGAATAGAAAAAAATGAGTCAGGGAAAGAAGATGGCCAACAAAGAGGCTGGAGAAATGGCTCAGCAGTTAAGAGCACTGACTGCTCTTGTAGAGAACCCAAGTTCAGTTCCCAGCACCCCCAAGGTGGCTACCACTATCCTTAACTCCAGTTCCAGGGAATCTTGTTCCCTCTTTTGGCCTGTGCAGGCATTGCAAGCACATGGTACACTTACATACATGTAGACAAAACACTAATACACATAAAAAGTCGATCAAAAATATATTTTAAAAGATCAACGAAAGATAAAAATCAAGGCAGCTTCCACCGAGAGCTACTGGAGCTTAACCCTGTAAGAAAGCCCATGAAACAGTGTAGACTGCATACCCCTGAGTGTTTAACTAACTACCATCAGACATTGCACGGGCTGATTTCAGGAGTGTTACATCTTGGCTCTTCCAGCCTGTGGTACAATGTGGAGCACAAATGCCTCAGCTTCAGCTCTCATGCATCTGGGGAAAGAAGTGTTACAGAACCTCATAGATGTGAGTTGGGCCAAGGTTCCAGGTTTATGTACTAGGCACTAACAGCTTCTCCTACAGTTTGGAAGACTGGCTTTTCCACTGAGTGAAGGGAGGTGTGGGGTTGAATTGCCTCTTCATTAATTTTCCTTGATAAGTTTATGTATACTAAATTCAGTTCATATCTTTATCACACATCTTCAATTTTAAGTAAAAAAAAATTTCTCTAAATAGGATGCTATTTAAAGTGTCTATACAGGAGACAAACTTCCCTTTCACTTTGCATATATAACTAGTAATAATTACTATGCAATCTCCAGGAGTAGGTCTATTTTATATCACCTAATTAATTTTTGACTATCTTGAATTGGAATTTCACTGTGAAAATCAAGTTTATACAATGAGATATGCAAACATTCTTAAACCATCAATAAAGTTGGTTTTGGTATTTCAGAATTATGTTAAAATAGGGAAATATTCAAAACATAGAATTCATATCATTAAGACAAATTATGCTATATTTGTTTTTATAGAGATTTAAATATAGACTCTGACCTGAGATTTTTAGTTCTAGCTGTGTCAATAATCATTCCTTTTGAACTTCCTTTCTGCATTTTGGGTTAAAATTTTTTTCTTCTGTAAAATGATACTAATCACCTTATTTCCCCTTTTTGTGTGACTCTAGTTACTGAATATCAGAAATAGCCATCAAAATATTTCAGCATGACTGTCCCTGAAGAATAGGGCATGGAGTTAGGCAGAGGTAGGTAGAAGACTATTACTGGGGTAATAAATTCTTATTTGATCTCTTAAACTCAGTGCATACATTATAAGTTTTTAAAGCTTTTATGCAGTTATGATGACTTATGGAGCAAAGAAACAAAGGAGAATGGAGTAGGAAGAGCAGTGATTCAGAGCTGTGGTGCAAGGAGCCCTGGAAGGCAAGAATGTCAAGACAGCCACATACACAAGCAAACACAAAGGAATACTAGAAATGAGGCTGTGAGAGAAAGCATTCCTAGGAGCTGAGCTGATCCAGTGAGCAACCACTGTGTGCCAAGCCATGGGTTTCAGTCCTATTTCTAGGAAACAAACTGAACCTTTAATACTACAATTGAAAGTAATTAGTTTGCTTCTTGTGACTCAATAGTGCCAGAATGGAAAGAAATATCTTGTGGTAGTGATTACATTATTTTAAGGGACAGAAGCCAGAACTGTGGCGTAAGAGTTAGGAAAGCGCTTTGGTGGACATCCCAGCCTGCACACCTGGAGAGATCCTGAGCCTCCTGGATGTGGGCAGAACAAGATGGAAGTGAATCTTTTCCCTTCTAAGTAGTTCAGAGCTGGTTTTCCTCTAACAAGAAGTGTCTTTTTCTGAGGGCTTAGTCTGAGATTTCTATTTACTCTGTCTTTCAACAGCATAGTTTTCCTTACAGCAAAATAGGCTGGTAATCTATACTTCTAATGGTTATTGTGGGAGCCACATGGCACATCTGTATGAAAGCCTGCCTGCCTGATGATCCAAGGTGTCCATGTATGCACTCTGTGGCCTTTGCTCTGGAGACATTTGGTACTTAGTTTTCTTTGATCAAAATGACGTGGTAAACCCATCCTGTCATGAAATTTGAGTCCTCAGTCTTTTGTCCTGCAATAAGAGCTACAAATTCCATAATGTAGTATGCATAACAAATGTGAGAATTTAAAATGTGGCCTTTAAGAATTTTAAAATGATTAGTTGTTTTACACAGACTAAAAATCAATAGAAAAACTCAGGTTTGACAGAAAGCAGAAAATTGGACAAATTCCTAGACAAAGGCTCATAATCAAATTATCCATCAGGATTACATAAATATTTATACAAAAATCATGGTACTGAAAAAGAATTTCAGGTAAATGGAAATGTGATTAAGAAAACTGTTCCAAACTGTTCTTAATTTCTTCACTAACTCTAGCCTTTTGTATGCATTCAAAATGTCATGAAACTATTTTTTAAAAGTTGTAAACCCCTTGAGTGTGACAAGTTGCCTGTGGTTGGATGGTGACTGGATATATAACACTATGCTCGTTCTGCTATTAAGACTGTCCTTGCAAGTGAGTATTTTTCATTTTCCTTCAGGATCACTTGTGCTTCAATGAATAACATTAAACCACTTTGCTTTTTATAATGTCACTTCATCAGCATGGTTTCTTGCCCTTGATCTACAAAAGGTACGAATGAAAGATTCCAGAACGAACTGTATTTTCATCTGAATACAAGCTGTAAAAATACTTCTGTTCATTGAAGATGTTCAAATACAGACTTAATACATGAAACTTAGCATGTTGCCCTGGTCACTCTAAGAGTAAATTCTAGGACACCAGAGACATCTGGCCATATTTTAGACTAAGAAAGCATTGGATTAGGGCTAGACAGATAGCCTAGTAACCCCTGCTTACTGCTCTTGCAGAGGACCTAGTTTGGTTCCCACATGGTGGCTCACAGTCACCTGTAACTCCAATTACAGAGGATCTAATACCTTCTTCTGACCTTGTGCATTCCTGCATGCATTTGACACACATATGTTCACTCAGGCACACACACATATACACATTCTAAAAATATAATTTTTAAATGGGCAAATGATCAAAATAACCATTTTTTAAAAAGCATTGGATTATTGGAAACCTCTAAAGACTTGAATTTAAGCAATCCATTGATGAAGCCAGACTGTAACAGAAACAGTTGATTTATTTCCTTTAATCACACTGTGTGTCTCCTTATATGTTACAAGCTTGTACCTTACTAAACTGGATTTGTACAATTGCTCTAAAACTGGTGGTCTGAACTAGTCATGCAATTACCCTGAGCCTTGGTTTCCTAATTTGTGAAACAGGTTGATAATCATGTTTGCCTTGCCTTGTAATATCATCAGAATGACTCAGTGATGCATTCCTGAAGAACTGAGCTCTGCCTAGTTCACAGGAAGAGTGAAAATATAAGCCATTTAATAAGAAAAAGGCATCTTATAAGAGCATATCCCCAGACCTTCAGACTATTTGTATCTCTGTGAATTTCTTGCCTTGTGTGTCTGTCTGACTGTCCGTCCTGGTGGAGGCTAGAGGTCTATGTGGGGTGCCTTCCATTTTTGCCCTCCATTGTACTTTTTGGACAGGATCTCTCACTGAAGTTCAAGCTCATTGAATGTCTACACTGGCGATGGGAAAGAACACTGGGAGTCTGTGTCAGTGGACAGCTCGTCTATTGAAATCAAGGCAGGGGTTTATATAGGGAGGCCTGTCTGGCCGTTACTGAAGGTGAGAAAGTTCAAGGCAAGGCTGATGTGACTTACTGGGTGGAGAAAGGGAAACTTAAACAAGAATTAAGGAATGAGGAAACAAAACCTAAGACCTGGCTTTGGTCTGCGGTGATCTTTGTGGGGGTCTGGGTAATATCCTCAAGGCAGAGCAGGCTTGACACCTGCCATCCCTTCAGGGTCTCCAGAGTCACACTGCACACCCAGTGCTTTTATGTCATGTGCAGGCTACAATTGGCTGGACTCCACCTGTCTCTATCTCCCCTCCACCCTCAGTGCTAGCAAAACTGGAGCGAGCCACCACAAAGCTTTTGTACACATGCTGGGGATCAGAACCCATATCTTCATGCTTAGTCTTTATTCAATGAGTCAGCATCTCAGCCCTTGGAAATATATTACCTTTTTAAAAATGCAAATGTCCTTTTCTGAAAACTTTTAAGGTACAGGTTAGGTATTATACTAGATGACTCAGGGGGTATCTTCTTACCCTGACATCCCATTATTTTGAGATTTGGTCCATGGTAATCATATATGAGAACTATTTCACAACTTCGTTCTCCCAAAATATCAGTACCCTGGTCAATCTAGACAACTGCTGAATAGACAGAGGAGTGAGTTTGGTCAAGTGGAAAGTTCTCTCCCGTGGAGTGTGGTAGGCCTAGTTTACTTTACATCATAGCTTCAGTACTTGTTAACTTTGTAGCCACCTAGAATAGTTACCTTTTCTGGGTCTCAGTATCCACAACTCTAAGGTGACGATAAAAGAGCATCTTCTGTAAGGAGCTAAATAGCTAACGTGAGTTATTCAATGTTAAAACCTTTGCTACGAAGTATTCATGAAACAATCATCCTGAAAGCTGCAATCTTCACCTCCTAACTCCATGTGTGTGCCTGATTAAACACAGCTTGGCAGTGCTTTTTCCAGCCCCCAAACAGCAGGAAGATCTTCTGCCTTGCTTTTGCCTTAACATAAAATTGATGGTGGTTTCAGATTAGACCTAGGCTGTGTCTATACAGAGGACATAGTGAATGCTTTTATTAGAAACAGTTTCACTCACTTGTCACACAAGTATGGCTTTCCAAGGTCTAAGGAAATGGTTTCGGGGCTAGCTTTGCTAATGTGAGGAGAACTGGAGAATTATGTGGACCCACTTCCACATTCATCTCTTAGCCCTCTTCCAGTGTCTTGGGAATGTTCTAGCATGATGGGTTAAACTAGAAAGATGGCCTCTAGTCCTTCATTGTTTAGTCAGTCTAACTTAAACCTCACTGTTCCTTTTTATTTTCATCTTCTAGGCCTTTTGAAATTTTCAGAGGTCAACCTACAACTTTGCCAGCATTGACCCATCACTAAGGTCTACATGTTGGGCTCATTTTCTTTCCTGAATGCCTAGCTGGATTTGCTTCATGTTGTGGACATCACTCAGAACTCACAAGGGCTCTTTAAAGGGCTCTTTAAATTCTTCCTTCTGATTGGTTCAGCTCTTCCCTTCTCTTATATTCAGAGCTTTCTTCCAGTCTCAAGGATGCATTTCCACCCTTTGACACCCTGGTGGCTGATATGCATCCTGAATACTGCCACCTGCTTGACTGCCTGGTGGTTTCTCCGTGAGAAAACTGAACTGTGGAATTAACGTATATTCTAATGTGAAGCTTTCCTGAAAATAGATGTGAGCAAATTAGGTGCCCTGGGAATTAGCCTAAGTAACTAATAATCTTTTTATCGCTTGATAAAGAGAATGTTTAATAAGTATTGCTAATGTTCTCTAAAAGCATCTCCTTTTTATTAAGCAGAATGGTAGGATAGTTTCTTACTGGACACTCAAGAACAATAGTAGAAAACCAGACAAGTGCTAAGTGTTCAACAAGTGCTTATAGAACACCTCCCACAGACAAACAATTATGCACATCTGTATATAAACTCTTATGATACAAAGAAATAGACAGAAACACATCCAGTCATGGGAATTTGATCTAGTTTGTGACCAGGGTCCAGATCTATATTCTCATACTATAAGCTAGGGCTCATGTCTATTGAACATGTACATTCTTACCTATATGCAAAGTTCCCTACATTGACTCCTGTGATGTGCTAATCCTTATGTAAGGGGGATGATCCTGACATTCTAGTGGCTTTCTGGTGATAACAGGCTGAGGCATATGCTATCAGGGAAACTGCCTAGGTTTCATTGTAGGTTGCAAGCCATGAGTGTGCAAAGGAGACACGAGGGGAGCAGTGGAACAGGTGTGTACTTCATGCCAAAGTTTATTTATAGACAGTAGCATGTTTAGGCAACTCTCCACTTTTAGGGGCCTAGCTTACATATTTCTATATGTAAGTGAATGCTATAAGTTTCTATTTCCTTCATCTCTATAATCCTTTCCTTTTAACAGCTCTATGAGCATTTTCACTAAAATCAGAAGGGAAATAGGAAGTAAACCTTAAAGTATATATTTTTT
This sequence comes from Eospalax fontanierii, assembly GCA_035773235.1. Lineage (NCBI taxonomy): Eukaryota > Metazoa > Chordata > Mammalia > Rodentia > Spalacidae > Eospalax > Eospalax fontanierii. The sequence continues at coordinate 33,134,133 of CM069541.1, forward strand.
GTTGTTGAGTAATTTTAGCAAAAGAGAGGTGAAAGCGTTGACCCAAAAATGGTTTGCTAGTGTTTGACCTCACAAATGTTTCTTTTAGTATAAATATTTTTACCATTGATTGTGCATTAATCACTGTGACCTTTGTGTATATGACAGCTTCACCTAGTCAGCATTACTGACTACCCACTTGAAGTCCAGCTGATCTTTGCTGCTGAGGTCAGAGGTATGAGAAGAAATGGAGCTGGAGCTTTAAATTACCTCTTCCACAGATCTCTCTGGAAAACCATAAATGTTCAGTATGTGCTGTTCTTTTAACCAACATTTAAAACAGAGTTCTGGATGTTGTAAGAGACACAAAGAATTTAAAAGTTAGACCAGTCTTGTAGACTAGAACAAGTGTGGAAAGATATCACATGTGGCTGTAGAAAATCAGGGAAGATCTTTGGGGTCTAATTTCTAGACAAACTGGGAGCCAATATGAGGAGCTGAATCTGATTCTCAGAACCCACATAGAAGAACTGGGATGATGGCATCCACCTGTGCTGGGGAGAGACAGGTAGATGTGTAGGGCACACAGATCTAGCCTACTCAGTGAGCTCCGGGTCAGTGAGAAGATCTGTCTCAAAAAACAGGCTGAATAGCACCTGCTGAACTACATCCAGGGTTGGCCTCTGACCTCCACATGCAAGCACACACATGTACATATACCTGCACATACATATGCACACAGCCCCCCCCCCCACAAAGTGACTGTGTAGTGATTTAAACCAAGTTTGTTTCATGTGGTACCTGATTCAGATAAAGTCCAAAGAAATGACTGGGACTCTCAAGGTAGTGTGAAAGGGAATCTAAGTGATCTAATGACGGAAGAAGCTGCCAGTTTCCTGCTTATCATTGCCAGAGACACAATGATAAAAGATGAGGGACTTAAATGGATAGAGTATTTTGACATGCTAACTAGTCCCACTTTAATCGATTACTAAATCCCAATTTTTCGGTGGGGTGATTATTTGTAAGATTCTTTTACATTGCTGCGCCCTCACCCAGTGCACCATTTCCTGTGGTCAAGATGATCCCAGGAAAGCTCAAGTGGCCACCTCACTGTGTTCCTTCTTATCCTGTAAGGTCCAGCGATCAGCCCACAATAAGCACAGTCGAGATGGTATGCGAATGACAAGGGCAGTTTTATTCTGGAGAATCAACCAGCATGCTGGGGTCTACCATTCAGAGAAATGGCGACCCTGAGGCAGTGGCTCGCAGGCCTTTTAAACACAGTTAGGGGATTTCCACATGGGTAATGGGAAACTCAGGCTAGGATTAGAGCAGATGTATGGGGCATTTAGAGATTGGTCCTTAGTCTATCTGACTCAACAGGTCTTAAGTCCATCTGACTCAACAGTTTCCACTCTAAGAGGGGATATTTGCCTAAGATAGGTTTCTTGTGGTTAAACTGTAATTGCTGACTGGCCAAGGCTGGGGGTGGTCAGTTTGTTAGGTTCCTACAATCCCATTCTCTTAAAACCACTCTCTGACACCTGCACAATCTTTAGTAAAAGCAAATCAGGTTGTTGAAGTGTCTTCCTTAAAATTTTTCAATAGATTACTTTTTTTTTTTGATATTTTTGAGACCTGGTCTCCCTATACCTAGCTGGCCTGGGATTTGTTGTGTAGATCAGGCTGGCCTGAATTACTATTTTTAATAATAATAATAATAGTTTAATAATAATAATAAATTACTATTTTTCTTAGAAGTAATTTCAAGCTTTGGAGCATGGCCACTGGTTCTGCATCATCTCTGCCCCATCCCTCTGCTTCAGGTACTTTTTATATCCCCATTATCTAGGCTCTCTGTGTTTCAAACATATGGCCCTGTATTCTCACTTTAAGAACTTTCCACATGATTCTTTTTGAGATGGATTACATTTTATTTCCTGCCTGCAATTCCTATGCATCCAAGTGAGACTTTCTTGGCCCCTTAGGCGAAATCAAATGCCCCATTAAAGGTCCAGGAGAGACACTAGTTTATTTCATTTGTAATTATGTGTTTACTATCATCTTTCCAAGGAGCGTGTGGGGTATAACTGCTGAACAGACTATGCAAGGAGTTATAAAACCTATTTTCTAGCAGTAGGATAAAAACAATAAATATGCTTAATAAATGATGTAACATTCAAGTGAGTTGTAGCACAGGTAGAAGAGAAGGTAGATATAGGCAGGAGATCAGGAATGTTGAAAGAGAGGACCAGTTTGCAGTCTTAAAAAGAATGGTCAGCCTATCTCCGAACCAGATAAAAATTAACTCGGCAAGTACTATGATGTTAAATACAAAGTTTAAAATTATAAAGTGAATTTTCCCACATAAAACCTAGCATGGAGTGCTAGCTATTCAATGTTTGTCAAGGAGACTGAGCAAATTTACCATTTCTTATGCTCACTCAAAATTTGCATGCTAACTTGGTCATAGAAAACACACACTACTCTCATGATTGTGCCCCAGTGCGAAGGAGCCATGACTTCCCCCAAGTTTTATATGAGTCCTCTACAATCTTCTGTGGTGAAAGGTCCCACTTCCTTTTCCTGTTCTCTGTTAGATCCCAAAAGGGTCTAATAGGGCTGATTAATTGCCCTGCCATGAGGGTTCAGAGACTTCCTAGCTGTGATTTCTTGGGATGGCAGAGCATCTGACAAAAACATAGCCACTCTGTTCCAGAGGGTAAGCCTGAGGACAAAGTGAGTGTCTCAGGTCATGGATTGCACTGGTTTATGGTTCACAGACCCATAGACACATGCACTTTTACTTTCTGTCTCCCCTTCTTAAAAACAGCTTGGCTCCTGGGCAGCTTAACTTTAAATTGGAAAAGGCAGCCTAACTTGGCAGAACAACAGTTTCACAGCCTCCCCACTGCTCACAACAGCTTGTGACAAACATCCCCTGCTGGCAAGACCATCAAGGGCTGTCTAACATCCTGGAACCCCTCACATCCAAAAGGACCCCCCCTACACACAGCTTCTTTAGAATTCCAGTCTATGGGGATGATTCCTTTCTTCTCCAGGGATTTCTTTCCTTAGACGTGATCTTATGTTTCTTTCCTCTGCTTACTGAAGGACCCCATCTCTTGGATCATTGAAAATAAGTGTTGCCCTAGAGATCTGGGGTGAGATTTTAGGATCAAATCCTGGGTTCTAAAAAGGTAAGCTCCTCAGGCCACATAAAGAGACAAGTAACACTGAACAAAACGATTTGTCTATAGTGCAGTCATATTAGGAAAAAAAATGACAGAGGTCCAGTGATTACCAGGTCCATCTTCAGAGTCCTAATATGAGAGCTAGGTTTAAATAGAGGGCAAGCGCCATCACTAAGCAGCCCTTGTCAGAGGGTAGTCCGCCCATCATTGTCTTGCCACTGTCTTGGCTCTTGCCTCTCCTGACAAGTTGTCAGAACTGTGTGCAATCTCTTTCTAGGAGACAAGTTTCCCCTAGGGCTGACACTAGGCTTTGGCCTTTCCCTTTCCTGAGCATGAGACTCCTGGGGGACTTCCAGTTCCTTGGAGTCCAGTGTTTTGTTAACCTGACAGCCGGAGAGGAAGGAAGTGCGGAAGGATCTTCCTTTAGGCTATCCGCTTTGCTCCCCGTGAGGTTACAAGATGAGAATCAGAAGAGAATGCAAAGGAGGAGCCATGATGAAGAGCACATTGGTCACTTTAACCTTTATAACACAGCAAATGCCCCTTCTGGGCCACTCCAGAGAGTTCCAGATTCAAAAGGAGCTCCTGTCTATTTCTCTTCCATGTTCATCTCAACAAAACAGCAAATTGAAGCCAGCTTGTGTGTGGTACTTCCCAATCACTTCTCATCTAAGTGACAGTGGCCCCTAGTAAGCCTCCCTAACTCCAGGGGTTATCCACCACCACCAGTCTCTTGGGCCAAATTGATGAAGAAAATCTAAATTCCCATAGTTGGGAGCTCAACAGTCCAGCCCTCCCTTGTTCTAGTTTCCTCTGTATCTTTTCTGTGACAGTGAAACTTGAGTAAACATAATTCTCTATCCTAGATGCAGTATGGGATATTCTGTTCTAGACTTTGTTCATTCCACGTCTGGAATGTTTCTTCCTTCTCCTGAGTCTTTTTGTGGCTTTCTTGTATTCACACACCTGGTTTGGCTGTCACCCATGGAAAGAATTCCTCCTTCTTAGGTGTTTTCATTGTCTTCATTACTTGTAAGAAGTGGGTTCTTTCATTTGTAGTAGCAGTCCCTATATTGCTAGATTGTGAGCGCCTGCTCTCAGTGCCTGTTTGAGCCATATTCTGATAACTCAAAGCCTAACATAATGCCTTACACTTAGTAGGTACTTATCATGGCCTAGTGGATTGATGGGTTTAGTGGGGATTCCTCCTTACTTGTCTCCAAAATTTAGGAAAAGGTTAGTGACACCAAGAACATCAGGGCCTTGCTGTCCCATGGTCCATTTTAGAACAGACTTTAACAAGTACTTGTTCATATTAAAGCTTACCAATGGACATTTTTTAGGGGAAAGACATAAGAGACTACACTGTAATAACATGTTGTAATGACAATACTGTGGGGATTGAATTATAACTGTTGTTAGTGAGAACCACAGTGAGATTTTCATGTTTGAAATTTTAAGCCCAAGAAAGATGCAAAGAAAACAAATATTTAAGCATACTTTAGAATCACATCAATTGCTTTTCAATGAGGAGCAATGGCAACTTATTTTCTGCCTTATTGTCCCCATACAAAGCTGAGCATGTCTCCTATAACATTTCCAGTATCTCAGCCCTTCTGGGAGTGTGTGGGCAAGTGAGTTTTTGTGTGGCCCTGGCCTTCTCTGACTCTAGTGTTTCATGGTCCCAGTTTAATAGAGCATCAAAACCTCATTTCCTCCCAGCTTCTAGTTTGATTGAAGGAACATTAACTCACTACTTTATAATTGAGAAAAACCTCCTTGTGCCTCTTTCATTTTTGCAGCTGTGGTTTTCCTAATAGAAAGTTATAGATAAACCAAAGAAGTAATTTAAAAAAGAAATTAGCACAATGCCTTTCTGTGTGGGGCTTGGCTTCCTGCCTCGCAGTTCTGGCCATGAAGCTGGTGGGCCAGGGTCCCCTTTCTAGCAGTCTCCTGGGCATCTCATGCCCTCTGCTTTCTTCCTGGCTGCTCCAGGTCATCTGCTGAATCTGGTAGTCTGGTAGTTAGCATCATCTTTGGGGTTATTGCTGTTTTGAAAAGCCTAACACAGATGGCTTACTCTTAGATGGACTCAGACTTAAAAAAAAAAAAATCCTGTACATTTAATCAGTGCATTTACCTTTTAATATAATAATCTTTTTTTTCATAATCATAAAGTCCCAAGTAGACTTCAGTGGAATGATCCTTCCTAACAATTCTTAAAAATTCTTATTTTTAGTTTTGAGAATTTCATATGAGAGAAGCGGTTTGTATTATTTCCATCCTCCCACACATTCCCCCTCCCCCTCAATTTCCTGCCCTCTCCTTTGATCGTTATTGTTACATATGCATGATGCACTGAATCCATTTGGTGGTGCTCCCGTGTACCTGCATTTTAGGCTGCCCACTTGGGATTGGATAACCTCTCAGGGATCTAGTTCCTAGAGAAAACAGATTCTCCTTCACTTACCAGCTGTTGATTGTCGCTCTTCATCTTGAGGTGGTCCGCATGACATTTCCCCCATCCACTTGGCATGTCAACAGATTTTATTATGATGATCTCATTAGACTTCCATACTGGGAGGTTTTTGCAGTTTCCCTATCCTTTCTAGAATACATTAACTAGCAGCAGTTGTCTTGTCTCTCTGACTCTTACATTCCTTCCGTCTCATCTTCTGCAGTATTCCCTAAGCCTTGAGTCTGCTAGAGTTTGCACAGTAGCCGTGTCTATCAATTTTTGTGCCTTTTAAATGTGTTGTGGTTTATTTTTTTTATCTTGAGTACATCCTATTTTTTGTTTTCTTTGGTTCCAAGGCATAGTGAGTCTTAACAGTTTGGTGCATGCAGAAAGGATTGACCCAAGATATAGATTAGCATCATATTTTTGAGTTTGCGCTAGATGAGTGACACGAGACCTGCATCTGAGTCAGGAACTCAAGAACTGACTCAGGGCACATGTGGAATCGTAAGTGGTGCTGAGTAGTGGAGACACATTGTGTATGTCCACATTAATTTCATACATGTGCCAAGCATTGTATGAGGTTATAACTAAGGTTATAGCACTGAACAAAATAAACATGGTCCTGGAAAACGTGGAGCAAAACTGACCACCAAGAAAGAAAATTTCTGAAACAGTTGCATAATAAATAATGATGAAAGTATGATAAATGTGTCTAATAGATCTGAACAAGTCTGGGAGGGAAATGAATCTTTCCTCTTAACATCAATTGACAGTTTAGAGAGTGCACAGACACTTCCTCTGCAATTAGAGAGGAGGGGACAATGTTCCAGGCAGTGGGAACAGCGTGTGTGAGGGCCCAGAGGTTAGAGAAAGCCACATTGTAGCAAATGAGTGGCTGGAATGTAGAAAACAGGGTGGCCAGGGGAGGAGAATGCTGAAAAAGGGACTGCAGAGGTTTGACAGTACCAAGAGTTACAGTAAGCAGAGATATTAACCAGGAAGCCTTCCACCCATTCCATTGTGCGGAGATCTCAGTTAATGCCAATTAACGATGACAAATATTCTGGTGGCAAGGGGCAGTGGCCACACTGCAGATTATCTATCAGAGCATAGGACTGAAGCTTGCTGATGAGTTCAAAGGATTCATCTAGGTAAATAGAGCAGCTGATACTAGTCAGTAGACTGAGATCCAGCTTTGGAGACAGTTACTGTAAGAGGATTCTACAGATGTAAGCAATAGGGACCAGGTTCACAGCCAGTCTAACTGACTAGGCCAGTGACCGGTGATACTCCTGAAGAGTCCTGGAATTATCCCCTGGTTTGAAAAATCACTCAAAAGCACTATGAGGACCCAGGCAACTCGACAGGAATCTGAATGTGGGTATATTGCAAAGGTCTGATTCAATTCTGTGTTTTTCTAAATTAAGGGTTTTACATTGCTTTGTTTCTTTCTGTGTTGATTTGAGCTAGTTCAAGGGGAGAACCAAGGGTCTGACTGTGAAAAATGAAAGGGAAAGACTGGAGAAAAGAGCGCCATAGCCACCTCCCATTGTGTGTGGGTCTTCATGCTGCTGTGCTTGACAAGCTTTGAAAAAAAAAAAGTCTTTCTACCTGAGCAAAATGTTTCTCTTAAAAGCCTAAGTAGTGCATTCCTCAATCCCACACGACCAGTTGATGAAATCTACTCAGCTACATATTCTCATTTCATTTGTTCTTAGCCCTTAATGTCTTTGTTGCTTTAAAAATACAGCTGAGTTTTTCCAGCGTTGGGAAATTAAATGCAGACCGTGATCTTAGTTGGGGATCATGTTCTGAATAGAGATGATCCAGAAGAGGGAGGAACAGCTCGGCACCACCCAGGAAGTTAATACATCTTTAACACGTGCCAAGGATGGGCCGTGTTGGGGAATTATGGTTCACCCCAAGAACTGGAAGATAGAAGGAAATTTCACTCTCACAACTCACTTTTTTCTTTGTAGTTTCTCCCCCTTTTTACGCTAGCCAAAATCTCATTTTAATCTTAAAACTAACCTAATTTTGAGAAGCTTCTAGAAATACCATGTAAGTTTTTGTTAAATACATCAGAAGACACCAGTGATCTGACTTGGGTCGTGGATGTCACATATACTTGCTCTGACAGGAGCAACTGGAAAGACAGCTCGGGGACCGGATGTCAGCCATGATATTTTAAGTGGCCTTCTAAAAAATAAAAGAATCTTTGTGATATTTAGCATGGTGAATTCAATAAACTAAACACTGATTCACTTACACACATGAAGGCAATACACTCACATACATAAAATAAAAATAATTAAAATATTTGAATGAAGAGGTTTATCTCCATCTTGCTATCCTGAAAGTATTCCCACACATTTTCAATATGACTGACATAAGTATTTCATAGTCTTTAAATACATAAATATTATTTGTCTTGAGTTTGCTAGGAATAAACTCAATAATAAGCAGAAATTACATAAAAACTTCAGTGGAAAGACATCAGATGACAGGGAATTGAGATCCTAATGAAGTCTAATTCATAATATATAAATACCTGCCTAGAGGTGAGAGCTTCATCTGAGATAATTCACAAGAAAGGGTGCTGTGTGTCAGTACTGATTCCTCTTTTGTCTGTTATGTTTCCGTCTAATGTGGAAATAACCAATCCTGAATTTGTACACTTTTAGTATTCTGATAGTGTGAGTTTGTACATAAGGAACAGCAAATGCCTAGAGAGATGCTTGCCACAAAGCTGACAGTCTGAATTCATTTTCAGAGATGCATGGGATGGCAGGAGAGAACTGGCCCCTGCAGATTGTCCTCTGACCAGCACACATGCACCACGGTGCATGTGTACACACACTCACACATTCACACACACACATTCACACATGCACACACTAGAATTAAATAGATAAACATAAAATAGCAGCAAGTACATAGAGTTTGCTGACAGCAGCCACATTTTGTTCAATGGTTTCCTGCGTTTGGCCCAATTTGTCCTTGAGTTTTTACAAGTAAGCTGGGTGGGTGGACTCATACCCCTGAAATCTTTGCTGAAGGAGAACACTACCCTCTTTCAGTCCACCTTAATAGCCATCTCCTCTCACCAGTCTTTACTCATCTTTCTTCCAACTGGAATTGTGTTACTATTTCATAACTCCAAGCCTATGTAGACCCCTTTCTTCATGAAACGTAAAATTGATCTGGTATAAACCTGAATATATTATATATTAAAACATTTTCCTCCTGCTTTTAGAAGAAATTATAACATTTTTATAGGCTCCTAAAAAGCTCCTAAAAACTATCTAGAAAATAGAAATCTATGAATTCAGAAAGCAGATTTATGGTTGACCAGGCTTAGGAGGTGATGAATTAATGGTAAGACTTAATAGTAGATAGAGATGAGAGTTCTTTGAGGTAACACAAATAAAGGTTTGAGCCCTTATGTGATGGTTGTGCAACTTGGTTAGTTCACAAATATATCACTGAATAGTGTACTTAAAATAGTAAGGTTGTATGACATACAAAACATACTGTGGTGTAACTATCATATAATTTACACACACACACACATATATATATACATATATACATATATTATGCCATATGCCAATAAAAAGTTAGATTGTATTTGGTATGAGAAGAAAGAAGATTGAAGAGAATTTTATATGAAACCCACAAATTTGTCTTGTAGCCTCCATTTTGTTGCTATTTGTGAATTCTATGAAAACTCATGTAAAATACCATGTGTGTAATGCCTTCACTTTTCCTGGTGACCCTTCTTACTTGGCCTTGAGTAATTCTTTCATTTTCATATACTCGCCACTGTATTTAGTTGATGCCACAGGAGAGCTCATCTCTTCTCAGTCATCCATACTGACAAGTGAATGCTGCGATGATGGAATTAAATAAAAGTGAATGAAATAACACACGATTGTTAATTCAATGTGTGAAACATGTTTCTTTTACTTTTTAGCTTTGTTTTTATTTATTTTTATTTTATGTGTATGAGTTATACACATGTAGTCAATACACTCATACACATAAAATAATAATAAATAAAACATAAGAAGAGAAAATATTAGCTCTTCCTACATCCCAAAGTTGAGTGATAAAGTGATGATGTATTGTGAATTTTACGTCACATATATAATGCCCATTTTAATTTTTAAACATTGCCTATGACTTAAATTTGAATATTGGGATTGATAAGAATTACAAAGAATATAAGATTATATTTGATCAGAAGAAACTTTCTGCCATTAACAGTTGAAAACTTGGCATTTTAAAAACAGAAAAATTCTAAGTTTCATTTAGGAAAAACTAAGGTGCAGGAGGACTTAATAAAGAGAAGTGAACTAAAGATGTTAAAGGTATAGTTGGCCAATCACATCCTCCCATAGGAGGGTGTGACTCATGTCACAGTCCACAGGAGCTGTTTATAGGAACGACACAGACACAGCTAGGGAAAAATGCTGAGTAAATGGCAGGAACGCATACATGCCGTTCTTGCATCATTGCTTTGGATAGAAGTATAAGATGCCATGGTGCAGATGAGATGGCTCAACGGGTAAGGCACCTTTCCCCCAAGCCTGACGACCTGAGTTTGATCCCCAGGACCCAGTTGGTAGTAGACGAGAACTAACTCCCACATGTTGTCCTATGACCCCTTCACATGCACACGATGACATGCATACTCCAACATATGAACACACATACACACACAACTAAGTAAATAAAATATAATATTTTTAAATGGGGCTAGAGAGATAGATAGTTCAGCAGTTTAAAGCACTGGCTGCTTTTGCAGAGGACCTGGGTTCGAGTTCCAGCACCCACATGCCAGCTGACAACCATCTATAACTCCAATTCCTGGGGAATCCAATGCCCTCTTCTGACCTCCACAGGCATTGCATGACATGGATGCACTTACATACATGCAGGCAATACACTCATACACAAAAAATAAAAATAATAAATAAAATATTTTAAAAGATACCATGGGAAATTTCTTTTTACCTGGAAAGTTTCTCACAAATCTAAAATCTCACCTTCACTGCTCTTATCATGAAGAACCTAAATTAATCTGTCTCCTAACAGAAGAATTTTCTTAGCTCAAAGCAAGACAGAGATGGCCTAATAAAATAGTTAACAGTAAGGTCCAGCTATTCCATTCCTTTAAATTAGGAGAATGGATTGTTGTTTTAATCTTTTGTGTTGGGGTCACACTCACAGGTCAAAGGGAACCCAGAAAGACAGGTTAGTGATGTATTAACCCAAAGCAGTTCATGGCTGTGAAGTCAAGGAAGCACGGGCAAATAATGTTGTAGGAGATGTGTAAGAGATTACTGCCTGTGGAAGATGTTGGCCCCAAGGGAAGAGGCAGACTCAGAGTTATAAACTAAAGTTAGGCATAGATAGGGGAATTCCATGCACGATGGACAGTAGCAAATGTTTTATACCAGAAACCGTGTTTTACACACGACAGTAGTCTATTGGGTTAAGGCACTATGCAGTGCCAGCAAATTAGAATTCTAGTCCTATCCCTGTGTGCATAAGGAGGTCCCTACTTGGTCAATTTTGCTCTAAGACTACTCGTGGCTGGTATATATTTGGTTTTCATTGGAATGGTTATTAGTCTAGCTTGACTCTGTGGCAAGTCACTGTCTTGCATTGTTTGTATGCAGCCTGCATATCTAGAACTGATATGAGATTTGGGGGTACATACCAAAGGAATTTCTCAACAACGTCTCTTATACCTTGCAACCTTTTTCTGTTTCAGCCTGGAGAGTTTCAGACGGCACAGTTTTGCTACATGGTCTAAGAAATGGCTGTAGGAGACCACACTCAACGGAGTTATTCCATCATCCCATGTTTTATCTTTGTTGAAGTAAGTGTGTTTTTTTTAAAAACAGTCAATAAGTTGTAGTCGAAGATTTTATGCTGAGTACTTGGATTATTTTAGAAAAGTATTTAATCTTAGGATTAAGTCAAATTTTGATAGCACAACTATTGGTAAAAAAAATCAATAAATTTTGTAAAATGTTTATTAAATAGGACATTATAAAATAAAAGTGTTTTTTAATTTATCTTTAGGATTTGGGATTTTTAAAAAATCCTGTTTCTTTTATTTTCAATGGTGATGTGAATATATCAACTATGAAACTGAATGCAGCATTTTAATTAAATTCTCCCTTAAAATCAATATCCTTTCTCAGGAATTCAGTAAGCCAGGCATTTTACTGATGGTAGTTCATCATCTTTTGCCTTGGAAAAATAATCTTAGAACTGATCGTTTCTACTAGCTATTTTTCCTGAGTGTAGCATTCAGAGACCTCTCTGTCATGAATCACTTCACGTTGCTCAGTATTTCTCCGGCATTATTTTTGCTAGCTTCTTACACGCTTCTCCACTGTGCTTTCCTGTGCATGATATTTGTTGTGGAGGAGTCAAATGTAGACATTGTGGGAAATTTGGGATCATATGGTAAAAGGACTACTTGCCAGGTTATCTGGAAGTAAGAGTTTTTGGTTTGCCAATCATATTGTTGTTTTGTGTCTTCTTGAGGTCATAAAGCATTTGTCAGAAGGACTGTTCTTATCCTAAATATCAGGTTTAAAATACGACCTATAAAGAGCTGAGAAGTGCCTGAGCTTCCAGTCTGGGTACCTGTGTGGATAGTCACAACATCCCAAGGGCTATCTATAGTGTCGTCTATGTTTCGGCATGCTTTAGGCTGATTGTGGGAGGAGCAGGCATATTGATTTATTTTATTATCTGTGGTACTTGGGCTGAACTGCTGCTTACAGTAACAAACCTGGAGTTTGTTAACTGTGTTAACTGCGAGGGTTTGTTTCTTTCTTTTGTTTGCTTTTGTTTTATGTTTTGCACGTGGAATTGAACTCTTTAGTTCAGGCTGGTCTTGATCTCATGGTGAACCTCCTGCCTTAGTTCCCTGAGTGCTGTGATTACAGACATGTAACCTACTCAGCCAACTCTTTTACATAGAGACTTCTGCTTATTTAAAGCTATTCTACCCTGTGGATTCTGGTGGTCACTGTTCAGCCTAACATTATTCTCTGGTGATGTTTTTGAACCAGTTTGTTTGCATTGCAAAATTAGGTGCAAATGGTAGAGGAGGTTGGAATGGAGTGTTGATAAAAATCAAGGTGCAGGTAGACTTACTTGAAGCTAAAATTCCGAAAGTAAACCAAGAGCTCATCTCAACAATGCACACATGCTGCTTTTAACTTGCTGCACAATGCCATGGAGAGCGCCATCAGACAGTAACTGTACATCATGTCTCTTGTGGTTTCTAGTTATTATGGCCATTGTTGAGATGACCATGGAAAGCAGAGAGACCTTTTCCTTGCTGTTTAAGCAGAAAACAGAAGGAATATCTCTTCCTTTTAAAGTGTTCTATTTTTCATTATTAAAAAATTGTAAAGCGTGTTCCGGATACTGGGACACCTGTCACAATCTTCATCATCTTAGCGGCACTTTTATTTCGTATTTTTCACAAAAATCAAATGGAAACCAAGCCTTAAAGTAAGGGATTGAATTTATTGCTGGAAGCTGTAGTTTCTGAAAGTTTTTAGCTCTCTAATGTGTGAAAGATGAGCTTGGCTAGTGAACAAGGAACCAGGGAGATAAATTAGTCTTCTGTAGCTCACCTTGACACAACATAAATGTGAGTCTGAGAGTCTGGGAGAGGAAAGATGGTTTTTGTCTTGCTGTACAGTCACATGTATTTTGTTTAGAAGTTCAAGATATATCAGGGCCTTCCCTTCAGAATGAACAGGAGGGGGAGACGGAGTAAAATAGAGTTTAGGAGAAAATTTAGAGAAAGAAAATGTATCTCAAATTGGCTCTCATGATTCACAGGAATTTCATTCATAAAACATCTATCATTTCCTGCATTCTTCCAGGCACTGAGTCAAGGCTCTTAGAAAACATCACCTAGCATAATTTGGTTAAAATGTCAGTTCCATCAATCAATATATTCATTTTTTTTCAGTTGTAAAAGACATTAAACACTATCAAAAGCAACCCTGAACCTTCCGTTGAGACCAAATCTTAAAATCTTGTCATAGTTGCATCAAATATTTTTACCCAAGGAAAAGAAAGAAGTCCTACAACCTGGGTTGCGTAAATGGTGTCACAGTAGTGAGGGAACTCTATGTGTAGATTAGTAATGTCTTTACTCTATATGATTCCCATATACATTTTCCATATGTATATATATATATATATATATATATATATATTCATAAATGGTATTGTAGGAAATTTTTACATAAATTATAACATGTAAAAACTTCGGTACTAGTCAGGGTCTGTAGAGGAATGGAACCAATAAAATGACTATACATTAAAAAAGGATTTATTGAATTGGCTTATACAATACAGTTGGAATAGTGCAATAAAGGCTGTCTCACACCCGACAGGCCAAGAATCTGGTAGTTGCTTAGTCTGGGAGGCTGGGTAACTCAGTAGTGCCAATCTGGTACCAACCAATGGCAGGTACAGCATCATGAGCCATAATCTCAGCAATTGGGAAGGAGAGACAGAGGAGGAATACTGGGCTTGCTTGCTAGCAGTCTAGTTGAATGGGCGAGCTTTAGGTCCGCTGCCAGATGCTATTCTCAGAACAAACAAACAGCAAGCTAACAAACAAGGTGAAGAGTGGCTGAGGTAGACGGTTCGCTCCACCGCCGACATACGTCCACGTGCTTCCTTATGGTTGCTTCTTTATTTTCCTCCCAGCATTTTCTTTTTTGATAACTTTTATTGAATTTGTTCAATAAAAGTTGACAATTTCATACATGCATGTGGCACATTCTGATCACCCTTGCCTTCTGCCCTCCATTCCTCTTTCCCAGCCCTGTCATCCATCTTCCTCCCTACAAATCTTTTAGCCACATTCATATCTTTTTGTTTGGTTTTATGACCCACTGAGTTTAACTAGGGCCACCTGGGTGACCCTGGGTTTCAACTATCCATCCATTGGTGTCTAGTGGACTCACGAGTTTGTACACAACTAAAACAATGACCATCTCTCCCCAGAATCCACCTGCAGCCAGTATTTCAACTAGAGAGGTGTTGGGACTCATAAGCCCCTCCTTAATCTGTGATTGTCAGGCCCAGTCTTATGCAGGTACACTGCAGACAACCATAGCTTGGTAAGACTGCAATGGCTGTACCCCTCACTGAAGATCCCTCTTCACAGCCCTTCTCTCCGTCTTCAGTCTCTTATATTTTTTCTGTCCCACTTCTCTGATGTTCCCTGAGCCTTCAAAGGGGGAGAGGGTAATAAACGTCCTGTTTAGAGCTGAGCACTCAGTAAGCACTTACTCTCCTTTTCAGGCAATGAGAATCTCCTCTGACTAGCAGCATTTGTCTATGGGTAGAAAAATAAATATTTACAAGACAGTTTGATGCCATGTCAGTTTATCTAAACAAAAGTAGTAAGCTCACCCTGGCCCCACCAGGGCCTAAGACCTCTTTAGACACAGGTTTTTCATCCTGTTTGTGGTGAATTCCCTCCTGTGGAGTGAGCCTCAAATTTAATCAGCAACCAGCTGGTTACCCCCATAACAAGTTGTGCCATTAATGTATCAGTGGGCACTACTTGTCCAGCAGGTTGATATTACAGTCCATAGCGTTCACACCAGCACCAGCTTGATTTCTCTGTATCTTGCAACCCGTGTATGCAGTGTCTTTAGCAATAGGATCTTACCAATTATTTCTAGTGGACAAACAAGAGAAAAGGCAAGAGTATTGTTTAGGGAATTGCTGGGGACTCCTTGACCAGCAACTCACAAAGAGGAAGCTCACGCCTGGCACTGGAATTTTTGTACAGTAACCCGTGGCTCTTAGGAACAGTGTTACTAGATATACACACTATTTCCCTTCTAATACTTTTTGTGAAGCTGATATTTTTCAGTTAGTTTATGAAGTCCTAAGTTTCCATAGGACTTTTTCATACACTCTTCATTTTCATTGACTCTCCCTCCCACTCCCCCAATCCATGCTTAAAGCTCTCCACTCTCAGTGCCCCCCTCTGTTTTCAAATCACCTATACTCTGCTATCCCTTCTTCATTAAGGCATCCCCCATCCCACTGGCCCTTTTCTAGTCTTCTGCCTTCTAAGGTACTCTAATGTAAACACACAAATCTAAATCCCAAAGTTGGCATCTCCATATGAGAGACCATGCGGTGTTTGTCTTTCTAGGTTACTGCATTTAGTATAATTTTCTTCAGTTTCATCCATTTTCCCGCAAACTTCATTTTTCATCACAGCTGAATAAAATTTCGCTTTGTATATGTACCACATCTCTATCCATTCATTGGCTGATGGATATCTGGGCTGTTTCCATGTCCTAGCTACTGAAAACAGGGCATCTATGAACATGGCTGCACAGGTATCTCAGTAGGATATGGAGTCCTTTAGGTATGTGTCCAAGAATGAGATAGCTTGGTCATATGGTAGATCTATTTCTAGCTTTTTGAGGAACCTTCTCAGTGATTTCCACAGTGGTTACACCAGTTTACACTGTCACCAACAAAGAATAAGGAGTTTTCTTTCCTTGCTTCCTGGCCAGCATTTATTATCATTTGGTTTCTTCTGACTGGGGTGAGATGGGAACTGAGTAGGTTTAATGTGCAGTTTATCTTTCAGCAGGTCTTTCAGGAGAAATCAGTAAATCATAAAAATTTTTGGTACTTCTCTGAAGTTGATTTTGTTTCATGATGCTTATGGGACAGTGACTTACCTTGGTGTTGAGTTATCAAGGGAGGAGTTTGTGTTCCACTATCGTTGCCATTTATAAGTATTATTCTACTCCCTGCCCCAACGTCATTGGTACTGATGAAAACTCCTCTTGTAGTCCTTGTCTCAATCAATGATTCACTTTTTCTTCCAGTTGTTTTTAATTTTTTTTCCTTCTTCCCTTGGTGTACCTCAGTTTCCAAAGGTGAATTTATGCTATGATTTGCATATTCAATATGAATAATATACAGCCATTTCTTCCTAATGGAAACATTCCCTCGTGGAGGGATGAAGAAGGTTCATACTCTCAAGAAGGAAACAAAAAGTACAAAGCACAGGAAGCCCCTGGAACTTAACAAAATTCACAAGGCCCCTCCTCCAGAATGTAAAAGCAGCAGGCAATTCCTGAAGAGAGGAGGTTCTCTCTCCTGCCCTCTGAGCTGCCTGCAAGTTGTACAGCGGCTCCAGGGGGAGAGCCTGTATGAGTTGTCACCTCTGCCTGGGCAGGCTTTTTAGTTATACAACTGCCTTGAGTCACCAGAGCTCCTTTAAGTAACCCTAGTAAACTCACTGCTTTACTGTCAGACTCCACTGGAATCAGCTCTTTGGTCTGTCATCAGTGTCCTATTTTTGGTGAATAGATGTTTGTTCATGTCTCCCTGAGAAAAATTACACAACATTGAAAACACGTTTGTCACAAGTGCTGTAGAGCCGTCACTTTCCCAAGCATTCTCGTTTCTCTTTAACATCTAACATCATATGTCTTCTACTTTTTCACTGCTACACCCTTTCTCTTCATTCAGATTGTTGTTTAATTTTTAAAAGTTTTGTATATGTTTTTTAAAAATATGCCTATATTGGGGCTGGAGAGATGGCTCAGTGGTTAACAGCATGGGCTGCTCTTGCAGAAGACCCAAGTTTGATTCCCAGCACTTACATGTTGGCTAACAACCGTCCGTAACTCCAGTTTCAGGGGATATGATGCTGTCTTCTGACCTCTGTGGGCATTATATGACTCGGACCCACCCGCATGCAAGCATAACACTCATATACATAGAATAAAAATAACAAATAAAATATAAAAAAAGCAAATATCTACCTATAAAAATCTGCCTACTTTTACAATGCTATCTTTTAGTTTTCTGTTTTATGGCATGCCTTTAAGTGAATCAAAAAACACTTTCAATTTTCTCAGACTAGTAAACTGCAGTTGTTAGCATTCTGGTCCTCTACTGTTGTGTATGCTGTCCTACCTCTTAGTGGGTTGATTCTTTTTGTGTTTTTCTGCTAAGTATAGTAGAGTTTACCTATATAGGATGCATCTGGATGTCAGACTTAGGGAGTATCACTTTGGAAGGATTTTTGAATGCATGTTTCTCTTACACTTTGACTTTATTATTTGGTGCCTGAACTCCCATGGTCCCAGAGTCAGCGTTCTCTCTCTTGTCTTCTTCCTGTGCCAGCAGCAGATTTATACAGAACCTTCTCTTCTCAGAAGTAAAAAGCAAGTTTTCAGGAATCCTGCCTTTTAATCCGTAGTCTCAGTTCTGACTCAAATCTCCATGGCCTGTGTCCAGGGACATTAAAGCCCAAACCCCATTACTGAGATTGACCTATACCCCTTTGTACATCCCAGCCTAGGTCCACTGTGACATTCATTTATTCAGCTACCACTCTGCTAGAATGTAAACACTAAGAAGAGAGAAATATCAAATCACTAAGTTTCCAAGATGGTCTACTGCGGTAGCTCTCACCAGGAGACTTTAGTTTTTCATTGATCTGAATATATCAGACTAAGTAAGAGGTAGCAAATGCTGAACTGGACCAAAGATAGAGAGGTCAGATGGAACAGGACAAAGAAAATTCGTTTAACATGAAGCACCAGTTTTCTCATCTCCATTTCGGAGTCTTACAGTCAATAGTATTACCTGCAGGTCAAGATTTGAGGGCTGAGAACATAGGAAACAAAGCTACACTGATGAGCAAAGAGTCCCACATTGACACCTGACTCCTGCTCTCTTCTGTATTCCTGCCTGTCTATCCCTCTCCCTCCCCTCACCCCTCTACTTCCCTCCTCCATTCCTGCTGTTTTCCTCTCTCCTTTTCTTTATCTGTTATTTCAGCAACACCTTTCATACTTGAGAATCTACAAAAAGAGCGTTTCTCAAAGGGAAAACCCTCAGTTTGGTGTCTGAAGCATTTAAAAAGTAAAAACATGAACTGTCTGTGGTCTCACAGGCTCCCCGCAAACAATATTACACGTATTTTCCCAGAATGCTTAGTAATGAATGTCTCTTTTTGACAAACTTCCCCTCATACAAGTAGATTCCTCTCAAGACAGTTTTACTGTATTCTCTATAAAATTGTGAATAACTCACATCATCAAATCTCTTCCAAAGGTTTTTATGCTAACAGCAAAACTCTAAATAGAGCCTCAGAAGATGGTACTAAGGACTGGGAGTTTAGATGTAATGAATGCAGTCAGAGCTTGGTGCGTTCGGAGGCTGCAAGTTTTTCATTCTGATAGTTGCTTGTACTTGCGGTTTCTATTGCCTGTGTTCCACCACAGCTCGTTTTTCTCAGCTTGAGCCTACCAGGTGATTATGATAAATCACAGCCAAGAGATAAATAATATCATGATGTTCTGCAAGAACTTGATGCTTCTGAGTATTTCTCTAGGGCAGAAGATAGGGAATTCCACATCATCACTTTTGGATGAATGCCTTCAATGCTTCCCTCGGGCATGCCTCAGGGTCTTGAAGAGGGATGTCTCTTGACCTGCCTCTCTCTTCTGTGCTTGCAGGTGCTGCATTTGATCCATGTTTATTGTTTGTGTCTGAGGCTCAGGTTGCAGCTCTCTTAGATTTTTATACTCAGTTACACTGAAAACTGTGTCTCTGTTTTAAAAAATAAAACCTTGCTAGGTCTTGCTAAGAAGAGAGCATCAGAGTCTTATTTTCTTAGTCAGTGGAGTTGGGGAAAAATAAGTCAATACCAAGCTCTGTGGGCTCCAGTTCAGGCTCTATCATTTGTTGATAATATAAATGATAATATAAATATAAATGGACTTCAGCTGCTTTGTCTATGAAATAATATGAATGATAATATAAATATAAATGGACTTCAGCTGCTTTGTCTATGAAATGAGAAGTAATACAACTTTCTCATGAGCACTTTAAAATGAAATGAGGCACCTGAACATTCTTAAGTAGCAAGTGCTTGACAAGAATAATTTTAAAGTATCAGCTCTGATACAAAGATGAAAGCAAACCGCTTATATACATAAATGTGGACCTGTGTGCCCCTGTGCACATGTGTTCACATGCATACACATACACACACTAGAACACTGAGAGATAGCTTCTGGGTAGTTTATTCCCCAGATATATGAAATGTCTGAGTTGAAATGCCTTTAGAGAAAAAATTAAGGTGTTATTGGATAACAAAGCAATGAAAAACTTTGACTCAAACCATAAGGACAAATATTAACATGAAACATTTTTGCTGTATTTTCCCATGTAGGCACTAATTAACTAGTGTTTTCAGTATGGAAACGTAAGGACAGCAATATCCAGGTGCCTTTTTCACAGCATCAAAGTGCCCATGTAAAGTTTAAAGCTGAAATATCATTCTGCCTTCTGAGCAAGTGAGAGCTCCTCTGTTCTTCAGCACTGAGTTTCTGTGAGTAGGATGTTTAGGGGTCAAGATCCGATTTAAAATAAACTGTCAGAAGACTGGAGAGATAAGATAGCTCAGCAGTTAAGGACACTGGCTGCTCCTTCAAAGGACCAGGGTTCAGTTCCCAGCACCCACATGGCAGTTAACACCTGTCTGCAACTCCCAATTTTAGGGAAGCCAATGCCCTCTTATGGTCTCTGAGGGCATTGCATGACATCACTGCACTTACATGAAGGCAAAACATTTATACACATATAATTAAAATTTTAATTTTAAAAATTATCACAATGGGAAAAAGGGAGGGTTCTTTAACTAGGGAGGGAATAGGAAGGATTATACAGGGAGTGAGAGGAGAGATAAATAATTCTCAGATTGTATGAAAAGCCAGAAGGAAGTAGATTAGTTCAAAGTCCTACTGAAAAGTAGATGTACAATAAATATACGAGTACACGGGTAGAGCTAAAAACTATGTAACAAGTAAAGTGCCAGCCAGGAGTCACCTCCCTTTAAGGTTGGCTAGGATAGTCCAAGAGACTCCTTAAATCACAGGGCTATTGTGACAGCACTTGATTGCCACCCAGAACATAAAGGTAAGACGCTATTGCTGAAGACAGGCCACACTTCCGACACAGGACTTGGAGCAGTTGAACTGGAACTGACTTGGAAGCCTCCTCCCTGGACACTAGCTTTCATGGTATCAGAGGATACTGTATAAGGTGCCAAGGGAGAAAAACCAATCAATGGTCTTACCCAGCTGTGAAGCCTAATAAACAATAATCAACAACTGTCAAATTGAATTAAGGCCCAATCACTGGGAGGGAACTTACTTGTAGTACTGTCAACACAGCTGAATACACACTGCTGGAGCGGTCGTAGATCCTAGAGAAAAACCTGTGTTTGCCTCATGCCTGGACCTCTGTTATTTCTTACTTTATTCCATCTATTAAACCTCATATTTACACACAAGTGCACCTTTTACCCTTCATCAAAGAAGCTTCTTTTTGCAATATATGGAGACTATTACAGAATTCTAGAACTGGTCAAACACAGAAAATAAGTTTCTGTGAGACACTTAACCCTAATTGATACATCTTCAATGCAACCTCTACACTTAGGATGAAGGCATCTCTTAACTCTCAACAGAGAAGTTTCCTTACGCAGCAGATGGTGATTGACACATAGACCCACAATTAGCCATTGTGCAGAGAACTAGAGGCCACAGAGTACTTATCCCTGAATAGGACAGCTATTTCAAACCTCTGCATCCCAAAGCTCAGGGATTATTGTAGAAGAGGAGGCAGAAAGATTATAAGAGCCAGAGGGTGACACGCAAATGACCACAAAGAATCAGAGTGTTCCAGACAGCTGGTCAGTTACTCATATGAACTCACAGCAAAGACTGCAGCATGCAAAAGCTCATTTAAGTTCAAACCAGCATAAACATGAGGGTGTAGGTAAGAAATCCCAATCCTAGCCTAAGGAACTTTTGGCAATGGATGGCTGCTGGGAGCGAGAAAAAAAAGTGTCTTACAGGGTTGGAATTCTTGGTGGACCCAGGGAGTGGATCCACACTGAAGGACATTGGGGCACATACTTTATAGGACACACACACACACACACACACACACACACACGAGAGTTCATTAAATTGAGTTGGAGGGAGGTAAGGAAAAGGAATCAGATCTAAATACCACCAAATTATATTATATGAAAATTGCAAAAAATCAATAAAAATTGTAAAGCAAAAGTTATCACAAAGAAGGAGGAGTTAGGACTAAGAAGATAGCTAGTCCTGGAGGCCAAGGGGTCAGGAGAAGAGGAAATGGCTTTGAGGGATGTCAGATGGTTTGATCCCAGGGGAAGGGTGAGGGGTTGGAGCTGAGACTCTGCTGCCCCACTTTGCTCCATTTTCAGTCTTTCTACCTTCTCTTCTTTCTTCCTTCCTTTTTATTTTATGTATATGAGTGTTTTGTCTGTATGTATGTAAGTATATCCATGTTTTACAATGCTGCAAAGGCCAGAAGGCAGCGTTGGATCCCCCTGGAACTGGAGTTATAGATGGTTGCTAGTCACCATGTGCATGCTGGGAACAGAACCCTGATCTTCTGAGAGTAACCAGTGCTCTTACCTGCTGAACCATCTCTCTAGCCTCCTCTCTTCTGTTTTTCTTAGTGGTCAGCACTCCTCCCCACAACTTAAGCTTTTAAAAGAATAAAGACCCAATAAACTCTTTAGGAAAGTATATATTTTTAATGAGCATAACAAAATTTGTACAACCTCAGAAGTAATCCAGAAAATAACTAGAACAGGAAGGGATACGCAGATTAAGAACATTTGTGCTCTCTCTTGTAGCCTGTTAATGAAATGCCTCCCTTCATGTGTCTCAATGTATGTTGTATAGATATCAAATTATTTTCAAATCTCCAGGTGATGGTGTTTTGTCATTAACTATATCATATTTGACAGATGGATGCTACTTTAAACCTAGGTTTTCAAAACATCAGTAGGACAGTATTAATCCCGAGCATTGGAAATCTGTTTTCAAAATTTAAATTCCAGTTGTAAAAGCTGAAATACTGAGACGCTAACTGAATTTCCAGGGCCACAGAGCATAAAGGTTTTAAAGTTGGGATTTTTTTTTTACCATGTAAATTTTCATGTTGTTTTCTTCTGTTGTGTATACGTGAGCATTCCCATCACTTTGAATAAATGAACTTTCCTATTCAGAGGGGAGCTAAATAGAGAGGGGTAGTTCTTTCTGGTGAGTGCAGGGCCATAACTGAGACATAGAAAAATATGGAATGTGAGATCATCTTCCTAGACTCTATCCTCCTTGAAAAGCTTAAAGATTATTTTATATGTAGATCCAGGAAGACTCAACTACCTGGTGCTCATTGGGAAAATCATTTTGTTTGATGGATATTTAGATTGACTGATGATACTCAGAAACTCCTTTGAGCTCTGATGTTAAATAGCAGTCTTTTAGAAATGTATTTTGAGTGACTTCAATAGGACTCTATGTAGTAGAAATTAATCACTGAGACATTTTATAAGTTATATACAATTTCTGCACCTTGGCATTATTTGGTTTGAATTTAAAACAAAATAATAATAAGACATGCTTGATATAATCAAATTGCAGTGTATTTCCTTACAGGATCTCACTTGCCTCTTCAGAGGTCAGCACCAAGCTGAATTTTTGTACATAATGTGTTGAAAATACCAAAAGAAATTCTATTTTTTTATTGTTTAGGTATCTAAACATATAGATGTATGAAAGATTAAACACAATATAAAAATTGACTCAGGCTCTACCTTTTAAAATTATTATTATTATTTTATGTGTATCAGCATATGTCTGCATGTATGTACATTATGTACGTGCACCTATGTTGTAAAATGCCCACAGAAGTCAGAAGAAGGTGTCAGATCCCGTGGAACTGGAGTTATAGACAGTTGTTCACTGTTATGAAGGTGCTGGGAACTGAACCCAGGTTCTCTTAAAGAACAGCCAGTGCCCTCAACTTCAGCCCTCTCTCCAGCCCTCACCAGGTTGTACCTTGTAAGACGGTATTTTTATTTTATTTATTTATTTTTCTTTTTGTCGTTTTGAGACAGGGTCTCCCTGTAGCCCCAGCTTTCTTGGAACTCCTATGTAGACCAGGCTTGCCTCACAGAGCTCCACCTGCCTCTGCCTCCCAAGTCCGGGGGTTAAAGGCATGCACCACCACACCCAACTTAAGATGGTATTTTTAATCAAGCTTTGCCAGAGTAACACACTGTCCCACTCCTAGTGGCTTAGACACTAAGAGCCTTCTTATATTGCAGGTCCCAAGTGTGTTGGTGGGAATAACCCATTCAACACAGCCTCTTAGAGGCTCATCCTTTGGAGACTCTATCTCAACATGATTCTATGGTTGCTTTGGAAAAGGGAAAGAACCATGAAGATTTACAAAACAAATTTTACACTTCCTATTTAGTCATGTGGGTCACTTCCATCAACATTTCCTTAAGCAAAGCCACACACATGGCCATGTCCCACTTCTAAGAAAGTATGGAAGAACATTTTACAGATGAATAGAAGGGGGAAAGAACAAGTCTCCCTGCCCGTAAAAATAAACCATAGGAATATTTATTTTTTAAAAGAGTATTTAAAATAGCAATTTGTGAAAAGAATAGTTTGGCAATGTACAGGAACTCTAATAAAAAAATAAATCTACCTTCCAGAAATAATCATAGATTTGACAGACTTTGTTACAAGATGATTTATCATTAAATGGTTGATAATGATGAAAATGAAAAGTCCTAATATTAAAGCATAGGAGAAAAATTTAAAGATTCATGTCTATTCATATAATAGAACAGTATGAATTCATTAAAATTATGTTGTAGAAAATATACAAACCCATGAGGAAATGGTCAAATTAGATAGTCCAATGAATGGGAAAAGCATAGGTCTGGGATGGTTCTAGTTTGAGTTTCCTAGGCATCATCGGCCTGTGAATACAAATGGCAGACAAGGCATCAAGACAAATCAAATTGTCAGCGAATGTTGCTTCCATCTGCTCATACAGGATTCTAGTAGTCCCACAGGTTTCTCCTGGTGAGCCTGGGATTTCTACCTGTGCTTATGAAGCATGCTCCTGTGTCAGCTCTAGCACATCCATTTCCTGAAGCTGAGACACCACATGAGCTGGTGCTGCTCTCAGGAGAGAGGCTAACATCAGGCTTCTAGTGCTTTCTGTATGTGAGGGATAGGAAGCATAATCCCTGCTTGCTAACTTGATGTCTAATTTGTCACCCAAGTATCCGTAGAGCTCTGTTTCCTAAGGTTCTGCCTATAGCCCATCTTTTCATAGGACTCAAATGTGAAACCACATGTTTTGTTTGAGGAACAGTACTGAAAGACAGACATCCCTTGTGCTTCTCAGCCTCACTTTCAACTTTCAACGCATGGATTCGTTCATTGACTCTGATTTGTGTGGACCAAAAGCTTTATTAACTCTCAGGCATGCGTGTTAGAGTCATGGCAGTAAATACTGAACTCTAAGATGAGCAATCTTTCATACAACTGAAGCAGCATCGATGTAAAATTGATTCCTTTGTGTGTGTGTGTGTGTGTGTGTACTTATACAACTATAGGCCTCTAAAGGAAAGGCATATACAAAAGCCTTTGTTTTCTTCTGGATGTAGGGATTAAAAGTGCGTTATTTTTGCATGAATGTTTATTACTTTTTTTACTACAAAAATCAAACACTTTTTGAGATTGCTCTGTTTCTGTTGTGTGTTTTCTAATAAACTTCAGAATTCTTTATACAAAAAAATCGGTGATAGCTTTGCAGTTTGAAAACTAATTATTAAAAAAAACACATTCCCACATTTCTCCAGGAAGGACTGACAGGAACAATGGCGAGGGTTGTTCTTTTTAGCTCTGGATTTTTAAAACACATTCTTTGTGCTCTTCACCACTGACATCGCTCTCGGGAATATTAGTATAAGCAGTGATAATCATGCTTCTCTTCTTGGTCTTACTCAGTAAAGTATATTTGAATGCTTTGGGTTTCTTTTCTCTACTATAGGTTAAATTGTTCATTGTATAACATGAATGATTGTCCCTACTTTCGGTTTTTCAGTTTTAGAACTGTTATTTCCTACGTACATGTATGCAGTTATCTTCTTCTAGCCAACTGGCAGCTCTGGCCAGGATACCCACCAGTGATTCTGTCTCTGGTGCATATTAGATGAACCATCAGAAAGTTAAGGATAAAAGTATAGACATAGAGTGCTAAGCTGCAAGTCGCTTATGCAAATCCCTTTTTGAGATAAGATAACCCAAATTTCCGAGACATTAAGTTAAGTAACTTGCTCAAGATCACCCAGCTAGGCATAAATTGAGATCCCACCAAGCCTGTAACTCTTGACTCTGTCATCATCAGTGGCAAATTATTCATTAACTAAGCTTCAAAAACAGAATGATAAAAATGATTTCAACTGTCTAGGGGAATAAAGATGACTAACAAGGAAGAGAGCCAAGAATTGGAGGGTAGGGGACAATGGGGTTGGGAAGGGGCAGGTAGTGTGCTCAACATATACCTGTACAAAACTTTTAGTAAAGTAAAAATCTAAATTTAAAAATATTTACCACAAAACAGTTGCATAAAGTACAGTATGGTGTATTTTAATGTATGTAACATGATGTGAGGAAGAGCTTTCAGGAACAGGAGATCCCTGAGCCTACAAAGATCCTTCAGTGACTCTGAAGCACCTGTATGAAGGAGCCCATGGAGCATCCTAGGAGAAGAGATGTTGAGACCAGTGCCTGATGACTGATGAAATGCCTTTCAGGTAAAGGGATGAGCTCATGGGAGAAGAGTTCCAAAAGGAATAGACAGTGGGGCATGCTGGTGTAAGCCTTTATTCCCACTACTTTGGAGGCAGAGCCAGGTGAATCTCTCTGAGTTAGAGGCCAAACTGGTCTGTATAGTGAAAGCCTGTCTCAGAACAACAACAGAGGGATCAGACAGCTTGACATGGGCCGAGACCTAGGGAGATCCCAAGGACTTTAAAAGCAGAGAGATTCTGAAAGCCTAAAGCTTAGAGGATGGAGTGCAAAGTAGTGATGGAAGAGACCATCAAGGTGGACATAGGCCAGATCATGAGGCACCTTGCAGGCTTTGGAAACCTAGGACATCTTGGTTATATAAAGTATTCTTGTTATTGGTTACATGGAACAGTTGGAAATTGTGTTGAGACCCGGAGCTATGTAGAGGACTCTCACAATTTATCATAGATATCTCTCCCCTGACTGAATATAATTCTGAGAGGAACAAGTGTCACGGTCCTAGGGTTCCATCATTTCTTTTCCCTAAGGTATAGAAAGTACACATGATGGGAGTAGAAAGAAGTCCTTGTTACTGAAACTGCTAAGTGAATTGCTCTTAAACCATGCACCTCTTTAGCATAACTCAGGAAACATGTTTGAAAAAGACATTTTCAATGATTAACATCAGTTTGATACTTCACAGAGTTTGTATCATTGTATCAGTTATCATAGTGTCTCACCACTTGAGGCCAGCCTGAGTGTACTTTGGGGAGCCAGCCTGAGGGGTTGGGGGTGAGTAGATGCAGAGTCAAGTCGCAGACTCTGGGAGTTGGATGGGAAGCAGGCCAAGCTCATGGCACTGCAAACTCATTTATTGAATAAGTGCACAAGCTCTTATAGGTCTGGATAGCCAATGACCTTATGGGGAGGGGTCCCAAATCCAGCCAATAGTAAGTTTGTCCCCAGGTAGGCAGGTTCTTTCTAGATGCTGGTCTCACGACTAGCCAGAGCAGAACGTCACACCCACAGGAGCCATTCCTCTATTCCTCCTAGCAGGTGGCCTAGCTAGGCCCACCTTGCATTATGCCCAACAAGTTTGTATGCTGGTTCCTTATAGTAGAGGTCTGAAAATCATTCTTCCTAAGATTCCTAAGTATCGTATACAGCAGTGACTTTGCTTGCTGTCTCAGTGTCCACTATTCTCCTTTCATCCAAAGTTTGCTTCTTCATCAGACCATGTGTTGCTCAGTCTAATGGAAGAGTATCTAATAATGTTTCACTGATTCATTATCCATTGGATGTATAAGCGATTTTGCCCTGGGAGTTTGTAGATTGGGCCTTCAAGGTTAACTCATCTACACAGTCATTATATTCTCTTTATGAACAATTTACATTTTCAGAATAGAGAAATGAGAGACATTTATATTCAGAATAGAGGTAATTCTCACTAAGACATTGGTTATCCTATATGGGGTTGAACTGAATCTTTGCCTTCACTCACACAGTTTTTTTACACTGAAGCCCAGAGATCACCTGCTTTAGGAGGATTGATATGCTAATTAAAAATCAGGTTCCTGAACCCAACCACTGAACTTAATCAAAATGAGTAAGAGATAAGCTAGGGATTTAGATTTTTATACATTTTACAAACCATTCTTTGCAAAGTTTAAGAACAAAGTAAACTCCTTAAGGATTTATATATTCAAAGATAGTATATGTATCAGGTGCGGGCTGGACCTTGCCAATTTCCCTTCCCATCCTGAAGATGCTCAGACACAAACATGGAGAATTCCGTCCTCTACCGGAGGCTGTTCTGACTCTAACAACACATTCAACCTCTGAAGTTGAATAAGTGGTTTTTGGCTTGGGCATTAGCAATCTCTGGAGCAACCCATTCCAAGGTAAAGAGGGGTAACTGTAGATAAACTCCTCATTAGAAAAATTCTGAAGGGAATTTGCTAAGTCTTCTGCAAGGTCCCTGGCAAGATAGAATACCAGTTGCTCATAGTAACAGCTGCTCATTGATGGACCCTCTTAGCTTTCCTTTCCTCCCCATCCTTAATACATTTCTAGGTTAAGCTACTTCCATCCACAACACTATCTCAAAATTCACTTTGTGGGTGGGGGATCAAATATAAGACAGAGCATGTATTTGGAGTCCAAAAAATCATCCCAACAGAATTAGTGATAAGATTTGGAGATGGTGGGCTAAAACTTTCTAAGAGATGTGATTAAGGTAATTTTGTTAAACATGAGATCTTTGAGGTCCAGAGAGTTTTATCACTTAATTAAAACTGAGTCAGTTCAGGCAGCTTTATTTTCCACACATGGGCTCTCATTTCTGCATCTTCTCATCTTAATATGAAATTGAATGTGTTCAATGTCCTTTCCAACCAATGTGCTCTAGTTCTTAAACATTAAACCCTATAGTTTTCCTTAAGGAAATCTTCAGACATTATGGGTATATATATTTTATATATGCTGCATGGAACGTAGAAAACTTAGAATTGAATTATTTTCTTTAATAGTAGACAAAGGAGTTCTTGAACCAAAAATGCATTTTAATGATTTATTTTCCTCCAAATAACTACATGTTATTTGACCTAATAGCCTGTCCATTTGTGCTACTATAACAAAACATTTGAGACCAGGTAATTTATAAAGAACATAAGTTATTATTATTATTATTATTATTATTATTATAATTACAATTATGAAAACTAGAAAGTCCAAGTTCACAGCTCTGGCAGATATGCTGTCCTTAATAACTGCTCTGGTTGCTTCCGAGATGACGTCTTCTTCCCGTGTCCTGTGGAGGAGAGAACTATGTTGTCACATGGCATGAAACATCTTTTATACATCTTGATTTTAGAAATAAAAAGAGTTGTCATGATCTAATTGCCTTTAAAGGTCTCACTTCTTTGCTCTATCAAATTGGCCATTAAGTTTCAACACCCAAGGGTAGTGTGAGACTGTTCCTGGGGAGATGTGAATAAACATCTGTTCATCCCCAGACAGTTCACTTCAGTAGACTAAAGAAATCCTTAGTGGGTTTCCTGGAGTCACATACAGTAGCATGCGTAACTCAGAGTAGCTGCAGTGCCAGAAAGTCCAGCTCATGAAAGCAGCCTTGCTGGAGTACCCTGTTCAGCTGACAGGCAGCTCCATCCAAGTGAGTCCCCTCCCCTTGGCAATTGTCCACCACCCTCATAACCCTGGGGCCTGTGGATATCGGAACTTTTAGAGCTTTCTGAACCTGTTTGTGCTTCTTTAGCTTCCTGAATCCTATTAGCTGCCTTCCTTCCTCCAAGGAGAGAACATTTCAGAGCAGTAACACAAAACAAGGTGAAATATTTAAACTACACATCTCATAAGAATTTCAACGCTTTATTATTAAAATATAAGTGCATCTCAGGTGACATCTCTTCAATATTTTGTCCTTTCTTAAGACAAATCGCTTTGAGGCTGAAATATTGTCCTGATTAATTTTCAGCCCTGAAGGAACACAGCTGGATATTTTAGGGAGATTTTTGGATTTGAGAGTCTGACAGAACAGCTCCATAGCCTTCAATGGACAACTGAGCCTCTCTGTTTTCTCATCCAAAAAGAACAATACAATGTTCTTTATTAGGCTGTTCTGAGGGTCAGAAATACCAATACATGGCAGGTAGCTACAAAGAAATCTAGACGCACACAGTACAAAGACCCAGCGTTTATCAGCTCATGGCAGCCCCTGTGGTATCCTATCACATTGTTTTTTTCAGCGTGCTTTTTTCTTGTCACGTTTGTGCAGTCACCCAATTTGGGCTTTGGAAGGGTGTGACTAGTGACTGGGACCTCCAAATGTCTAACTGACTGGCATGGCAGCTAGCTCAAGTCAAAATTCCAAGGCTGGCTTATCAGCCTAATGACATACAGAATTTAACTAGGTGATTTGTTTGCTTTCCACAGAAATTAGTCTATTTTGACAGAACCAAATGTAAACACAGTTATGACATTCTTCAAGCGCAGGATGCAAAATAGGCAATTAATCTCATCCAACCAGTTTGCAGGGTGTGTTTCTGACTCTTCTCACTGGAAAACAAGTCCTAATTGGAGGAAATATTCTCTTTGAATTGTTCATTGAATATTGTAGTCTATAAGCAATGGCAAATTTTCTCCAACATATTTCTAAGGAAAAGAAGAACCTCAGTTCTTTAGTATGTGGATTGCTACTACTTGGCTGTTTGATTTACGTCTGTTATAGAATATTTTATATCTATTAAATAAGGCTTTGAGTGTTAGTTCAACTGGGTGGTAATCCTTGAAACCTATACAGGGCAAGGAAATGGGATAGGAACAAAGTTAATCTAGGATGCATTAAAAGCAGGCTCTTACTGGGAAGGAGTGAGGCTCGGTGCATTTTAGAGACTTCCAATCATCTACCTAAAATATGAGTTATCCCAACTAAGAGGCAAGGAAGCTGGATTTATTTCTATATGGTTGCTATATTGTTATTTGAAGTTTACTCCTGGGACATTGATTCATGGGCACTTTGGCCGTGCCTGCATGCTGCTAGTGTACTACTGAACCTCAAAATCCCTTAGGCAGAGAGCCGCTCTTGTAAGAAAACAGCTAGTGCTAAATGACAATGGCAGGGAGCTAGATGTCTACGCTGTAGTACTCAATAAACTCTTATTGCACAGAATTGGATGGAATTTGCCAAGAGCTACAGGAAATGTCAAATGACCCTAAGACTTCACATCATTGATTTCCTCACTTACCTCCTGCAGATACATGTTTTAAACAGTGTCAACTCTGTCAGTACTGAATAATCTAGGGACAGGTCCACCTCTAAAAGCAAAGCAAGGCAGTTTCTCTTCTCGCAATTTGGGTTTTCACCTTCATTCTTGTTAGATGTTAAGGCCACATGGCCTTCAATAAACACTTTGAATCTTCTAGATTTTATCTTACTCATCTTTAAAATGAACACATTGAATAAAAAGATTTCTTCTGGACTTGAGCATATTAATCTACAAAGTAGGACAATGAGATTTATGTATCTTCTACAGATCGAGGGGAGATTAGGAGAAAAGTACAGACTTGTATGTATGTGCAAATATGCACATCTATTTCTGTAATATCTGTGCTCATATTTATCTATTCTGTAGTAATTTCTACTCCAAAAATAAGGGGAAAACTCATCACAGCATTGAAAATGCCGTGTTATTTTTCAAATGATTTTTTTCTCCTGACAGCAAATGTTTTCTGCTATTCACAAATGGGAATATATTTTCTGTATTAGCACCAGAAAAGAGACAGGAATCTGAAAAAGTAAGAGTTATGTTGGTTTTTTCTTATGATCAGCATGATTAATGGTCTAGACAGATGAATGTTAGTTGAAAGTTTGTCTAAAAATAATCTGGATTTGGTTCCCCTAGTGATGCAAGTTTCTTTGAATTTCCTTTGTATCTTTAGAAGAGTAATAGAATTCTACACTCTCTCTCTCTTTATCTATCTATCTACGTATATATATATATTGATTTCCTATTTTTTAGTATTAAAAAGCATGTAGTTTGTGAGTTAGCCTGTGTTGATCTTATTCCCTAATATATGTATGTAATCTTTTACAGTTTGCTTCCAGGTTGTACAAAGGTCTGTAAGGGCAGCGGCAAGAAGCTCAAGCCCACACCTTCTGTTCCTTTAAGGAATTTATATCACACTGTGAACAAAGGAAACCGGGTATTTAATGCTAAGGATGAAATCACTGTGGGGGATACATCAAAGAGAAGGCATGTTCACATTCTATATCAGTATTCCTCCCATTCTTTCCTGGCTTTGACCTTCCTCCCTGGGGTCCTGTAAAGGGGTGCCTAGGTTGGGCTCACACTGAGCTGAAGACGCAAATAATTGTTAATTTTGGGTTTGAGTTCCAGGAGGTTGATGGTCACTTTGCAATTGAAGTCTCCAAACATTAAGGAAGCCAGGGGCAGGACTTTCTGATACAGCTTGGCAGTTGTGGCTACCTGTTCACCCTTCTGGGCTATCAGGGTCCTAGAAGTTCTAAATGAGTTTCTAAGCTTCTCTATTAAGCCAATGCTTTCTTACTGGGATAATGGGAATACTGAGCCCACAGAAGACCTTTGGGTCATATTCACCTCTGGAACTTTTTAATACCTGGGAACATGTACTTACAGAGGACTGTTCACTTCAGTCTACTGTGATGCACCACAGATTATAAAGTGGAGTATCAATACTCAGTTCTGCCAGGCTCTCTGATGGTTAGGTCTTGTTTTTGAAAGAATGCTTGTGTGTGATAGTGGCGAGAAGGGAGAAAACCAACCTAGAGCTGGCTTTAGTTTACAAGCTTCCATAGTTTTGAATCCCTGTTATAAGAAAAGTACAGTCATTAAAGCTTGTAACATTTGTATGTGTGAACAGGGAGCTATCCTAATTCACTATGTGTTTGTGCTTCTTTTTGGAGATCACCTTTCCCCATTCTGAGAGCCTGAACAATATTTAAAACTTTCATATGTATGAGAAGGTTTAGAATGTTGATACCCGACTGTCTCTGAAAAACTGGTTTCAGGAAAAGCAGTTGACTAGAAGTGTATATTTCAAATGGCCTATCTGATGCTTAGTGTAGTTGACAGGTACATCTAATTTATTTTAGAAAAGCTCAAATGATAAAAGTTTAAAACAAATACCAAGAAGAGATCTTGCTACAGATATTTAAATGCTTCAAAGATGCTTTGACATCTACAGGATGATAGGAAAATAGCCAAGCAGTATAAGAGTTTACCTGGATGTTGTTATTTAGGAGCAAACATACATTTAGTCATTTTGTTTTATACGTTCCTTTTTTGAATATTTACTAAGTTTATACTGACACTTCCCTATGGACATGATAAATGTAACCATCTTAAAGGTCTATCATGTCATGGGCAGAACTGTGACCTTGAAAATGTTCAACTAGAGATTTTACTAAGCCAACATTTTAAAATACATAGTTATTGAAATTCTTTCTTGTGCCTGCCATATGCCAGACATCAGTATGCTGTCACATTTGAACTCTACAGTAATACATGAACATCCTCTATTTCTGGGCTGTTATAAAATATACAGGCACAGACAAAGATAATTCCAAAAACCAAGTGCCGCTTACTAATTTTATTCCAATTATGTATCAAATCTTTCCTATAACTCAGGAGAGGTATGCATGATCTCATAGAGAATTTCAACCCATAGTTAAAAGGGAAGATAATCATAGAGGGAAGGTGTACATAAAAATTTAATACATTTCTCTAGGAATTCTGGCACACACGAGCATTAAAGTTATAGTACACACAGGATTTATGTGGGTCAGATTATTCCTCAAAAGTTATGCGATTGTTATAGACTTGAAACCTGAAGATTTTTTCTCTTTTGTAGTGCTAATGATTGAACCTAGAACTTCCCCTGCTCAGCAATTACTTTGCCACTGAGCTACATTCCCAGGCCCTGAAGATAGAGGAAATGTTATAACAGTTACAGCACACCAGGTTCCACCCCCATTCCCCAACCCTTCCCACCACCGCCATGATTCATGCCCCTATCCTCAACCTGCTGATTAACTTCCTAGCAGTTCAGTTTTGAATTTAGTCCATTGTATCCAATGATTCTCAAAGAAGTGTATCTGCAGAGGTGTAGGAAAATGCCTGTTAGTAGTACGACTGTTGTCTCTGTGTAGTAATCTGAGATGCTCTCTGTTTCACTCTGCAGTCTGGGCTTTGCTCTGGATTCTTGGGCTCTCTGCTCTCAGTTTAGTGATTTTTCTTGTTCTGTGCTTTTGTGTCATAAACGTATTGCATGAGATTCTGTTGAAGGAGACAAAGGTGGAAATGGGAAAAGACTATCAGTTTCAAGCAGCAGAGGCTGCTCAAGAAAGGACCATGAGGGCTGGAGAGATGGCTGAGTCGTCAAGAGCAATGGCTGTTCTTATAATGGGCTCAGGTTTGGTTCCCAGCCCCACCTGATTGCCAGCAACCATCCATAACTCCAGTTCCAGAACACATGATGCCGTAGTCTGGCCTCCACCAGCATTCTATGACATGGGTGCACTTACATACATTAAGGAAAGACACACATACACACAAAGCAAAAACAAAAGAATTTAAAAATTAAAAAGAAAGAAAGGGAGCAAGACAGAAGAAGGGGCAGAAAGAATGTAAGAATTAGAGGAAGGGACTGAATGTTGCAGAATGCTGCCTTCTGGGCAGGAAGTGGCCACTACAAGCCTAAACTCTCACCATCCGCCATAACCTGCACAATACTAGACTGTGCCTTTAACATTCCCAATATCCCATCAAAGACGAGGAGGGACTTGCAGGGTCCTTCCTGCCCTCAGGAATGTAAAGGCAGTTAATGTTGAAGGACCCATGATGCTCCAGTCCTCCATAAGAATTTACAGCGAGTTAATGGCTGCCAAAGGAGAGGAATTCAAGAGGTCGGAGTCGAAGAGGTCGGACTCCTCCCTGAGAATCTGTAAGAAATAAAAGGCTACTAGGGGGAGAAAGAGACATTTTCTTCAGTGGTATACCACTAAGAAGTTGTTCATGTGCCTCTAATAACCTTATGAAAGTAAAAGGGGACTTGTTGTTGGAGAAGGGGGAGGACTAGAGAGAGTACTGAGAATAAATAAGCTTAAAATGTATTCATGTATGAAAATGTCAGAATGATGTCCATTATGTATAGTTAATATATCCTAGTTAAAAAAAAAAACTAACAGAGGATTTGAAAGGAAAATTAGTTCACCTCCTGATAACAACACCTAAATTTTCCTGCTGAATTCCTGGATATTTTACTATCAGAGGTAATAAGATTTTGCCTGTAACTGCTATTTTTTTGGTATTTATACCTTTGGGTACTGTTTCTTTCAAGACATATAGTTGCTTCAGGAACTCACCAGGGCAGGCAGCACTAGGAGATTGGTATCCTCTCC
This sequence comes from Eospalax fontanierii, assembly GCA_035773235.1. NCBI lineage: Eukaryota > Metazoa > Chordata > Mammalia > Rodentia > Spalacidae > Eospalax > Eospalax fontanierii. Next base: position 33,169,500 of record CM069541.1, read on the forward strand.
AAGGGCATAGAGTGCACCTGGAGCAACCCCTCCATTGCCAGCTGAGGACTGAGAGTGAAAATACCCCTGCATTATCATAATACTTCCAAAAAAGGTTATCTCTGACCCTCTTCTGCACTAGGTTGGAAGTTGAATATGTGTTAAATACTAAGACACTTTCTTTTGTGGGTTCTCTTGTCCTGATTATGCTCCAAAATGCACTTTTCACAATCTGTAATTATAATTTTTATCTGTTTGCTCTGTTTCCATGTGTCTCCTTTCTAGTAGAACCTAAGCTATAGATCTGCAAAAACATAAGATACTCAGGACATATTGATTTGGTGAATGAGATAAAGCCTCAGAGAAGAATTTCAACTTCTAATCAGCTTTCTCCTCCAAAATGACTTTCCCTCTCTGGAAATGGGGAGAATATGAGAGAGAAGGCAGACTGGCCTGCAAGATTATTGCAGGGTTGCCTCTGTCCATTACTGGTATTTAGATTGGAGGAATCAAACAGATCTGTCTTCAAAGTTTTCATTCTTTGGTTTAGTTTTTTCCAAAGCCCAGTCAAGCACTGGTAGTCTTCATACTCCAAATAGATGAGTTAACGTTTCTCTTTATTGAAGCCCACATACATTTTTAGAAAATTGTTCCAGGTGCCTGGGGTTTAAGGAGTAAGTGCAAGTGACTCTGGAGAGTGGAACCCAAGCTTCTTCCTCTGTGGACAGCTTCCCCTACTAAGCTACAAATCAAGAGGCTCCATGTATTCACTGTAAATAACCAGATCCTAACTAATGGCTTGGATCTCAACATATGGAATAGCCAAAGACAATTATTTTTTAATATATTTTATTTATTACTTTTATTTTATGTGTATGAGTGTATTGCCTGCATGTATATAAGGAAGTCAGAAGACAGCATTGGATTCCATGGAACTGGAGCTGCAGATGGTTGGTTGCTAACCTCCATGTGGGTACTGGGATTTAAACCTGGGTCCTCTACAGGAACAGCCAGAACTCTTATCTACTGAGCCATCTTTCCAGGTACCAAAGACAATTCTTAAGGAAACTTCTGGTTTACCTGTCTGGACCTTCAGGCATGAGGGGAAGAAATCTAAGCCTGTAAAGCAGTTTGAAGACACATGAGGTCCTTTACAAGGCAGAACAGAATATATATCTAAAATAAATTTTGCATAATTAGGAAGGAGGCAAGAAAAGGACCAAGGAGAGGTCCCAAATGGAAAGCTAGAAACCTTCTCCTACTTACAGGTGTATTTTATTTAGGTAATATGGTGTTTAACAGCCAGGCAACTTTCCATGAAAATCTGGATTCTGAAACGTCTTAGAAGATCCTAATAACACTGGTATCACATCCCAGGCAGCATCTTCTCTAGAAGCTGGGGCACAGCTTTGCTCTTCAATGAAATATATACACATCTCTTTCAAATTAACCAAGTCTCACTACTACCTACGGCTTTATGTTCTCCCAGTTCCACTCATCCATATTGGTCTAAAAAAGCCTGCAGAGACTTCAACTCTGGTCCACAGAATAGATTCAAGATCTCTAAAAGGATGTTTTTCAGGAGATATTCTGTTGACACATGGACATGAATGGCAGACATATTTGGCCTGACTCAACTGGATGGAAACAAGGGCACGGAGAAGTGTTTCTCAAATAGTGATAAATATCCACAGGGGACACATGGAGAACATTTCATGAGTGGCCACTGCTCATTGGTTGAGAAGTTTCTAGTGGTGGTAATGGTAGATTCCCCACTGCCTTGTAATATTTGCGTTACTATGTGAACACTGCTTTTAGCCCCTGTGTGGCGATCTTTCTGTAAACATTCTAACCTCTTTTGGACAGTAAAACTTTTCATTTTTAGACACCCACTCTCATTGTCTCCAAATGGCTGTGTATTCTCTATTCTCTCTATTGGAAAATTTCCTTAGTCTCAGTAAACGCATGCATGTCTGTCATTAGTTCAGATTAGTTTTGGCAAATCATTGAATATAATATCCTCAGGGTAGAATAAATTAATACATTTGTAAAGGTAATTCCCCTAAGTGTTTTTTCCCATACTAGTCAGAAAAAAAGAGATTAGAAAAATTTAATGGCGCCTTTGGAGAGGTTTTCTAAATGCTGATGCACATTCTAATTGGTTGCAATTGGTGCCTTTCACATTTGTGAGGAACCACTTCCCTAATGACTCTGCCTGTGGCCAGCTAAGAAGAAAATCATATGTCAGGCATGCCATTTGTTTCTTTTTGCCCCTGTTTCCTCTCTTACTGATAACTTTTTCTCAAATAGTTCAGAGCGTTAGTCAAGGCAAGAGGCCTGTTCTCAGCAACTTAGAAACCAATAGCAGTGAAGGAATTGAATGTGGTTTTTAAAGGAGCATCTGCAGCCAGTAGCAGTTGTGAACTTGCTGGAAAAGCAGTTTCTCAGTACCCACTCCAGACCTTAGGACAGAAAGTCTAGGGTAGGATCCAGGGGCCAGTGTTCTACAAGACCTCCAGGTACATAAAAATTTGAGAATCACAATGTTCTGCATTCAGTGTACAGAAATTATATTCTAAGTTTATCCACAAAGCTTCTTATAAAGAAAAATAAATGGCCTGAGTTCTCTAGCATTCAATGAGATAGACTTGTTCCATTGTGAATTTTTCCTGACTAGTAGACAAGTGGTATGCTATGCTCTTTAAGGATAGATGTGTTATGGACAAAATCAACCTTAAGGTAATTGTGAAGATGAAGAATAAACTTCTTGTTTATTATTCAGGGTCCTTTCTCAGAGTTTGGGGCACACTCAGTTCATGAGTATCTGTGTATCTTCCCTTTAAGAAGTGTCCTCGTGTTTGTGTGTGTTGTGCATGTGTATGGGAGAATGCATGTATGTGCATGTGGAAGTCAGGAAGAAAATCTTGGGCAGCGATCTTCATCTTTGTTTTTAGAGACAGGGTCTTTTCACAGGCCTGGAACTTACCAAGTATGCTAGACTGGCTGGCTAGCAAGCCGCAAAGATCTGCCTGTTTCTTCCTCCCCAGTCCTGGAATTTCAAATGCATACCATCCCTCCTGGCTTGTTTTACATGGGTTCTGAGAATTGAACTTGGGTCCTCAAGTACATTACCTATTGAGCTCCTTCCCAGCCCACCTGTTCCCTTTAAACAATCTCCTGTCGGTTATCTATAAATCAGGAAGACAGGATCAACTAATGTAGCCTGAACAGCTGATGTTTGATCAAAGCGATAGACATACAAATGATAAAAGCTGTGGTATCTTTTGAGCAGTTGACAATAGTGTGTTAGGCAAACCCTATACCACAGAGCTTTGTGTGTAGCCCATAATCAGTCACTGTGTAAAGACTGGAAGCTTGTCTTTACATCCCATTCCTCTTCTCTACCACACTCTCCCTAGTACTCTTCAGGAAGTACTTGCCTTGCCATCTGTCTCTCAATCTTCATAATAAGCTTTGAGTGTAAAAAGAATTCCTATTCTGCAAATTTTTCTGCAAAACATTTAATTTTTCTCTAAATACTGCCTTCACACACTTGAATAGGATAAAACGTATGCATTCTGTGCAGTTTTGTTCATAAAGACAGAGAAATCCAGGCATGGTGGATCATGCTTGCAGTCTCTGCACTCAACAACAGGTTATGGCTGGAGGATTTTTGTTGGCAAGCGGTCTGGGCTTCATAGTGATTTTGAGACCATCCTGGGCTACAGTGTAAGACCCTTACTCAAACAAAAACAAAACAAACAGAAAAAATAGAGAGGAATTTTAAGACCTCGACTTGGAAAAAAGAATGTAATCTATTTATTTATTTTTCTTTATTGTGGATGTTGGGAATCCTTCCATATCAAATTTTAATTAAATTTGATTTTATATTCATACCATAATTGCAATCATGGTTTTATGAGCCTCTGATTGACTTCAGATTCAAATATTGATGTTAAAAATAATATTCAGAAAAGACTGGCTATTTCTCAAGAGATCACTTGCCCAGTAAAAAATAAGATTTAATTAAGATGTAAAGGCCTCTCCTGGCCCTTGGAACTAAAGTAATATTTCACCTAGAAATTGGCATTTCCTGTTGAACAGACATCAAATTTTATGTGTGCTCAAAAGTGAATTCAGAGTGGTCCTGTTTTTGTTTTAATATATCATAGCCACAGAAAGACCTTTTGATGGTGCTATCGATGAAAGTGTCTGTTCAAGTATCATGTTTTGATATATCCCTTCTGTTCCTCAGAAGGTAACAATAAAAATAAAGAATTCTGAGTCCTTCCAGAGCAACATTCATAATTCTAGGAGGTCATAATAGTGATTGTTAAGTGCTTGCATATTTTATTGTATGGTAAATGTACCTACCAACTTCATTCTTCACACTTTATCATTAGTCAACTTAATAGCTAGTATATCCAATGGCTAATATCTTAAGAACAATGTACCATTCTAAGGATATAACTACATTCTGGTTATATAAGCAGATATTGTCAAAATTCATTCTTCTGTATTATCAAGGATCATTATAAACTTCCTTCATTAAATAGAACGGGCTTCATGGCAGCAGACAAAATAAAAGATGTGGAAGATGAGGATTAGATACAAGTGTGTTACAGTGTTGGCCACTGTGACACATTTCCCATGCAGTTCTCTTCCTCACTGATAAGGCCTTGTTGAGTAATTATACATGGACTTACTATTTGCTTTGCCATAAGAAGATTCACTCCTTTTCATTTATGTAATAATTCTCCTCAGCCTTCACTGTTTACCATCTATTTCCATCACAGTGGATTTTGTGTTTGTGTTTGTTCTACATGTATATTCATGTTCATAAGTATGTGAACCTGTGTATGGGAGAGTGCTAATGGAGGCTAAAAGTTAATGTCAAACATCATCTTCAGTTTCTGTCCATCTTATTTTTTGAGACAAGGTCTCCACGGAACTTGAAGCTCACCAATTTGACTAGATTTCCTGGCCAGCAAGCTCCAGAGATCCTCCTGCTTCTGCCTCCACAGTGCTGGGATTCCAGGTAGCTTTCACTACATCTGGCTTTAAATAGAGGAATTGTACTCAGGTCTTCATGCTGTGCAGCAAGCACTTTACTTACTGAACCACCTTCTCAACCCCAGGCAAGTGGATTTTGTTATTGTCTCATAGTTTCCTTGATCACTCCTTTAATGCTAACATTCCATTCTTCTACAGGATGGGAGAGATTTTACAGAGGTTTAGTCATTTCATGAACCTCTTCAAATCTTTGATTAATGTGAGTGAATCAAGAGCTTACTCAAATACATCAAAATGTATGAAATACTCTGAATACCTAGAAGGGGATGAAAGTTTCACAAATATTTTAACAAGAATGACAGTAGATTCAACAGAAGAATGTTTAAATCATTCACATATACATTGTAGAATTTCTAATGTGAAACTAATCTATGCGCAGAGATTTAAAATTTATAAGCAGACATCATCTTCTGATCACTTTTCAGTGTTAACCTTACAGATTAAAAGGCATGATTTATTGTTGAATATTTATGCTTTTATGCCCATTATTTGGACCAATCAGTGGAGGACCTATACCACCTGAGTCTTAGTGCTAGCAATTTGTGCGTTGAATATTCTGTATGAATTCCTAATTCTTAATATCTTCTGGATCGCAGTTCATTCTCGAAGCCCTTCTACGGCATCATGTAGCTAATTGGTTTGTAAAGCTAATGCTCTGTAACTAAGAACGGAAATACACTGAAAAATCAGAGTGAAAGTTAATTACAGGCACTTCAAATGCAAATGTGCTATTGTTTTAGTATTACTCCCAGGTTAAATATTGAAAGAAAAAAATATATGTGATAATTTCTATTAAATAATTTATTCCGTTAGTATTGTTTCTCAGACTGCAAACTTCTGATTTCCTGGGCTCAGAACAAGAAATACTGGCCAGGTTCGTCTATAGTTGTTGTTTAATCTACAAAAACATATTTTTATTTCTTTTCTGGATTTTTTTCACTTTTGGCAATTTCTGACATGAATATTGTCTTCAGTTTTGATCTCTGAAGAAAATGTAGTTTGTTGACTCTTGCTGCTGTATAAGGGTTCCGGGAGAAATGTTTGAAAAGATGGATGGTGTGACAAGTGACAAGGTAGATCCTGGTGGAAAGGGACTTAGGGATTGCTCTCATGGAAGGGCTAAGGATTAGGTTAGAAATATTTTTGTGCAAGCCCATTCAGAAATCAATCATGTTATTCTGTAGGGATGCTGGCCTGCAATAGGGGACCCTTTCATCCTTGGGAGCTGATGAATAGATCCTTGTACTTCAAGGATCTTAAGCACATCACCACACTGCCAGTGTACTCTGACCCAGTTAGCATGGCCACTCTTTGCCATGTCTCATTAGTACTTTTCAAGGTTAGCGGGTGTGTGGATGTGTATGTTTGCACATAAACACACATACATGTACTATGTAATGAAATCAAAATGCCAGCATTAACTACTTTAAAAAAATCTGGGGTGCAGATTTTCAGACAGTTATTGTAAATTATTTTTAATTAAAAGAATAAATAACAGTCTATGTCAACATTTTTACTTCGTTTGGAAGGATTGTATTCTTTGAATTTATCATCATTATTCATTAGAATTATTTTGTAAGTACAAGTTGATGCTATAAGAACTAAATCAAAATAAGATAAACACTGTGGAATCTATAAATGAACTAGTCATTTTCTCCTGAAATTACACATCTTAAGTGAGCTGTATAAAATAAGAATCACTATCTAGAAGCAGCCATTTAGTGACAAAAATTATCATTTAAAAATTCAAATCTTAAGAAAATATAAAAAATGTATTGGTCTAATAAAGACACAAAATTAGAGGTCTGAGGGCTGGGGTGATGGCTCTGCTGGTAGAACACTCACTGAACAAGCATGAGGACCTGAGTTTAATACTAAGCACCCATACAAAAAACACCAGCTCTATGGCATGTGTCTGTAACCCCAGGCTGGGGGGAGGACAGAGACAAGCGGATCCTTACAGCTCACTGGCCAATCAGACTACCTGAATTGATGAGCTGGGACATCTGATCTGTGTATAAGGTATTTGTTTGTGATAAGATAAACATCACTAAGCAATGAAAAAATAAAATGTTTACAATTAGGTTTAAAATTGCTTTACCTAATGTTATGAATAGAATTAAATATAAGAAGTTATTTCATTAAAATAAACTAGTAAGGGCTGGAGAAGTGGCTCTGTGGTTAAGAGCTCTGGCTGCTCTTGCAGAGGACCCAGGTTCAGTTCCCAGCACCTACATAGTGGTTAACAACCATCTGTAACTCCAGGATGGTTCTGGGATGCCTTCTGACCTCTGTGGGCATTGCATGTACATGCAGGGAACTCAAACACATAAAATTTTTAAAAATAAATTTTAAAGGAGATAAGCAAAAAATAGATTTGTCTGATCTTTCAGGTGTTAGGCATTGAAAAATAAAGATTATATCACAGAAAATGAACACCAGTGCGGTGTGGCACACACATTTAAACCTAGAACTCAGGATGTAGGGGCAGGTAGAAATATGTGAGATCAAGGCAGGCCTGGTCTATATAATGAATTCCAGGCCAGCTGGGGCTGCAGGGAGACCCTGTCTCAAAAAGGCCCAAACAAACAAACCAAAAGAACCCCAGAGTTTTAACACAATTGATGTAACTGAAATGAAAAGTGAAATTGGAAAAAAGGAACGATTGAAAATCCTACAACTCCTCTGGGATTAGTATATAAACATTTACCGTGAAGACCCAGGTAGTAAATTATCTGTGTTTTGTGCACAGAGTGAACTTTATGGGCATGTGACCTGAACTTGATTTAATGCTAAGATCTTAAAATTCTTAATAACTGTTTAACAAGTGGTTCTATTTATCTTTTTAAAACTTGATCCTGCAAATTCTGTATGTGGTTTGACTTGTGAGATGAAAGTTCTCTCTAAAGTTGGCAGTTCTAAATTGAGTATATAAATGGAGTAAATGTGACTATGTCATAATAAGATTTATATATAGAAATAGTCAGAGTATAAGATTCCTGTTTTCTCTACATCCTCACCAAAATTTATTATTTTTTTTTCTTTTTAGTAATATCCATTCAAATGGAAGGTAATAGCTCATGATGGTTTTGATTTGCATTTCTCTGATGGTTAGTGATACTGAATATCTTTTCACGTGTGGCTATGTGTGTGTTTTCTTCTAATGTGTTTGTATTCAGATTCCCAGCTTACTTTATAACTGGATTATTTAATGCTTTGCTATTGAGCTATCTGAATGCCTCTGTTGGTGAAGGAAGTGAGACACAGAAAGATTCCATATGTTAGTTTTCACCACTGTGACTAAAACAACTGAAAGAACATGGTTACTAAACATTTGATATCAACTACTTATGAGAGGAAGGCTTTATTTTGGCTCATACTTTCAGATGGTTCAGTTCTTGGTCATTAGTTAGACCTGTGTGTTTTGGAAAAACATCATGGTAGCAAGAGTGTGTTTTCAGAGACACAGTACTAAATCTAGAAGCAACCAGAGAGGCTACAGATGAAATGTAATCTTTAACTCTAGAATCCATCTAGTATTGAGTTGGCAGTCTGACTTTGCTATGAATGACAGGACACCATTTGGCATGACACTGGGCAAGTTATCACCCCTTTAAGACTCAATGTCCTCTTATATTAAGATGTAAATGACATCATGTAATTTCTCTCACAAGGGTGTTCTAAGGATAAAATGCCAGCATATGCTACTTGGGATAGCACAGTGCTTTCAAATAATAAATGGTCTGCTGTTGCCATTATTATGATTTTATCAGCAAATCATGGCAAATTCAAAGTTTCTTTTATTTCTAGTTCAGGTGTTATTTGTACAGTTGGAGAAAGTTCTAACAGACATCTTTTAAACTGCCTTGATTAAGATAGCAACAGTCTCAGCAGGTATCAGATCAAAGCTATTAAAACAGAGATAATAAAAAGACTGTTTTAAAGATTTTACCAAAAGAGAAGAGAAAAGAATTGCTGAAATGTCTTAAAATATGTTGCTAAGGAGAGTCACAGAGACAATTAGAATGACTACAATGAAGGGTAATGAGTGGTGATGATTAAAGCTGCCACCAAACACACACACATGCATCTTCTAGGGAAGTTGATGAAGTCAGCAAAGGGGCAGAGGAAAGAATAGCTATTAAACCAAGTGCCATGAACATTCTCCACATAGGTTGTCCCCTACTGCAGGAATCGTTCCCAGGGAAGTGAATGCAAAAGACTAAATTCACACTTGCCATTTTGTGCTAAGAAGATTTATGAGGAAAGAAGTATTTAAGGTCCAAATCTGCAACTTCTTGATAATTATCATTTCTTCCAAGGGCCAGATGATGACTGACAAAATTGTCTCCAGACATTGTCAACGGTCTGAGGATCAAAATGGGCTCTGGTTTCTAGATGATATTATTGTACAGCACAGTGATATAAATTATGTCATTATTCTTCATCTCAACTATAAGGATTTACTATCAACCTCCTTTGGGCACTGAGGAAATTGTGGTTATACCAAGTATTACATACCTAATTAGTGGTTATATCAGGAAAATAGACATCAATTCACATAACTAAAAGGTCCAGATGTACATAGGTTACTTAAAGATTAATTAAGCAGTCCAAAGGCTTTTAGTTAAGGATCTTCACTCGTCTACCACAACTCCTAACCTCTTAACTCCCTTTTCTTTTAAGATTTTACTTTATGTGTATGAAGGTATTGCCTGCATGTATGTAAGGGCCCCCATGTTGTACAATGCCCATGGAGGTCAGAAGAGGGCACCAGATCCCCTGTTATGGACAGTTGTTAGCCTCCATGTGGATGCTGGGATTCATACTTGGGTCCTCTGCAAGGACAACCAGTGCTCTTAACTGTTGAGCCATCTCTCAAGCCCTTGATTCCCTTTCTTAAGTCTTGGGGTTTGTCTGGTGACACAGTAGATCTAGACTCTCCCCTGATTGTGGTAGGAGGTCAGGTCTTGTTGCTTCATATTTCATCACTCATAAAGAAGAAACACTCTTGTGAAACCTCCACAGAAGAGACATTCCACTCTTTTCCTCTTAGGCTTCACAAAAATAATTCGTTGGCTCTCACTGAAGCAAACAACCATCTCTAAACCAGTCATTGTAGATAAAAGGCTAGACATGTGATTGGCCAATCAAGGCTCAACCATGGGGCTTTGGATAGGGATAATGCCTCTCAGTGTAGCCCCAAATGAAGGAAGAGAATTGGTTCTCAAAGGAAGTTACCAGTGTGAGGCCAGAAGATGCAGGATTGGGTGCTGGAGGTTAGGGGCAATATGACTTGACATCAGCTCTCATACCCCAGTACTTGGTAGCTATTATTGTTTAACAATACCTCTCTTCCCACTCAATCACTGAGACTTTGCCATAAAACCCTCTCTGGGTTTTTGCTTTGTTTTTTTTTTCTGTTTGTTTGCTTCTTGTTAGAGTTTGTGGAAACTCCTAAGAAGTACCAAAGTACAGGCCAATAGACAAGTGTGGTGGCCCAAGATTCATGGCTCACCTACTTGTCTTTGGAGAATCCTCCCTAGTGGCATCTGTGTAAGAGTCAGAGCCTCTCTGGAGCTCAGTGATCCCCCTGAGGGGCAGATTCAACCTGACTTCCTGCAAGTGCCTCAGGACGTCCTCCTTTAACTGGGTAGAAAGGGACTTAGCTGCTTTGAGCATTGCCTAGTTCCCATGCTGCCTAGGTCTGCCTTATAATCTCTTCCATCATATTCCACTTCACAGATGAGGAAATAGTTGTTAAGAACAGTCAGGTGACATGCCAGGGTCATACCACCTATAAGAGGCAGAATATGAATTGAAACTGATGTCTCTTTCCTGCCAAAACCCGTGTTTTTTAACATCCCCTAGAGTGAACACCTAGAAGCATATGTATTTACCAAGAATATGCATTTACTGAGAATCTATTATAGAGCAATATGCTCAGCGGTATTTTGATAACAGAGAATGCAAAGCCTTTTCCCTTTTCTCCAGGAGTAAGTGAACAGAAGAGGGAAGAAAATAGACAAGATAACCCGTTGTGTAATGAGAGGATCTGTAGCTGTGCTGGGAGTATGGTAGATACATAGGAAGCCAACCTCCATGTGTCATAACAGCGGCATCTATTGCAATGGGGAAACCATTTCTTCAGCAGGGGGTGCACTGCCTGACTTCCTTAGGTTGCGACACCAAGTCACCAGAGAAATTAGCAGTAACTGGGGCAGTCCTGCAGCAACTTGGGAATTGATTCAACACCTGAGAAATCAGGGCACCCAGCAGTGCCATGACAGTCCTGCATATGGTATGTCAGCTCTGCCCCAGGCTGTTGTGCCTTGGGGCAGATCCTGATGGAATATGATATGCATCCATATGCAAGAGAATGGATTTTTCTAGAATTCAAATGGTACAGTTTTGAAAATAACAAATGATGGAAGCATTTAATCATTCTTCTGTTACCTGGAGAAGCTGAAATGATTTCTGTGTATTCTTCACCTAATATTCCTAATATTACTGAGATTTCTTTCATCTCTGGCCAAATATATGGCTTTTTAGGTACACACAAACGCATAACAAGTTCACTCCTTCTCAACTCAACCCCAAGATCCTTGTTATCCAAACCCACATAAACCTCTGAAGAGCTATATGATCTGTGAGTTAAGCTATTCATTCCTTTTCCTGTGATTCCTGATATATAGGTAGGGTGTCTCACGGAAAATGGGCAGTTGTATATAATTTGGCATGTTATACAGATAGCCTAAAGTGTTCTCAAACTGGGTTCTGCAGAGGACTAGACTTCTGGGACTGGGGCTCAGAGATAGTAAAAAACTCGCCTACTTCCTCCTCTGCCAGGGCTCCTCCACTTTAGCCTGGAGTTCTGTGTGAGACAGTGGCTGCAGAAAACTTCACTTATTACAAAGACTTAAAAGCCATGGTCATGGAGGGAAGCACATATCTCTCTTGCATTTTAACTGTTTTTAGTAAGGCAGGCCTTAAAACAGAAGTCATCAGGTATAAGGGTACCAGCTGGTAGTACCATGTCTCCCTTGAACTGATGTGGGGGAGTATGTTGATTGATATGTAGTAGGGATATAATATCCAAAAAACAGAATTCCTAGAATTTGTGTTTTTTGAGACTCCAGCCCGCATGAGAATCAAATCTTTCACTTTTGCATCCATAGTCAGCAAGATGCTAAATTCTAAGGCACCAGGACCTTAAGGCTTTTTGTGGTCCATCCCTGCTCTGGAAGCAAAGGAAGCTACAGACCATTGATTGACCACCTAAGAGTATGAGGATGTGCACTTAAGATGTGGATTTGGAAAAAATATGCTGTATTCATGATGATGCGAGCCCCGTGGGAAGTGATGAAATGATAATTTTAGTGTATTAAATGTAACCGTTTAGTTATGTCAATATAAAAAATTATGTATGAATATATTCACGTGAATCAGCGGATTTCATCAAACCAGCATTTTATCATTTAGCATGCATGAAAGCTAGGCAATGGGGAAGTGGGGAAGAAAGCCCAACCTAAGCTAAGGAACTATTGGCAACCGACAGTAGCTAAGAATGGGCAAACCTGTCTTCTGTAAAGATGTCACTCTGGGGAGGTTAGCCAGGCTCCAGTGGCTGGACACACAGCAGGGCATTTGGGGAACCAAATCTGATTTAATATGTCGTGTGTGTGCGTATGTGTGTGTCTGTGTATGTGTGTGTCTGCAGGTCATAAGGAGGTACAGATGGGAGGGGCTGTAAACATGATAAAAATATATTGTATGAAATTCTAAAAAAAATCAATTAAAAGACTAAAAAGAGAGAGTTAATGTTGAGACTCTATTTTTAAACTTTTTCAACAAATTATATAAGAAGATAAATCCCTTGCCCGCTCTCTTCATTTGTTTCTATTAATGACACTCTAGCCTATGGCTTGGTATCTGGGTCTAAAATCAACCCCATCTTGTAGGGATGACAACAAGTCCTCCAGCCTTCCTAGAGGAGCTGTTGTGAGTGATAAGTAGGAAGGTCCAACTGTGCTGTAGCCTCTGGCAATTGACAGCATCTAATGGACAGATTCTGCAAACAGGTTTTCTCTTCAGATCAGGGGCGGAGGGTCTTTGTTTTTTTGGTGGCCACACACTAGCGATCCTTAAAAATTATCTCCCAGGGAAAAGAAAAGGAAGATTCCAGGCCACATTGACAAAAAAGGGTCTACTGTTCCATTTGAAGCATCCATTGCAGTGAAGAGCAGAATTAAAATGTTCAGTTCGTAGATTCTGAGTTGATTTTCCTTCTCATTGAATCAGGAGTTACTGTTGCTCCGGCTTCTTTTATTGAGTCTTTGACAGAAGGTTTGTTTCTTCCTTATACAGACAGCTTCCTGGTGCTGGTCTCATTTGGAGAAATGTGTACTTTGAGCCCTTTTGAGAGTCCATAGAAGCCTGTCTTGGAGTTTGTGAACTGAATGGAGAAGACTGTAGGTGTAAGAAGACTGTGTTAGCTGTCTGGCCTCAATACTTATCAGGCATCTGTCATTCAAAGTCATTTAAGAAATGAATTTGATCAGCCATTCCTAAGTGAAAAAAAAATTAAATCCATTCCTTTAGAGAGCATGACATCTTTAATGTTTCTTATGGACCATTTGTGGACTGAAATATTGTCATTGCTTGTGCTACTGAGTCCCCAAACTAGAAAGACGCAGCAGACAAAGGCTGTGGCTCGCCTCACTAGGCAGGGCTGCTGGCTCAGTTTAGTTCCACACAGCTCACCCAGACATTAGCCTGGTCACTACTATATATATGGGTTCACCCATGAACTCCTGATTCCCAGAACTTCTCCTCCTAGTTACTGAAATTGCCTGCACAGCTAAACACGAAGTGGGAGCATTCAGAGCACACAGCTGGAAACAGATGACAGAAGGACCTGCTGCAGCCTGTAGGAGTGAGGTGCTCTCAGGGCAGCCTGCCAGTCTTAGCTACATGCAGCATTCAATTTTGAAACTTCTGCTTCCCCACATTCCCCATGGACCTGTCTAGTCAACCTGTATAATGTGAAAGCCTCATGATTTAGTAATTAGTAAGGCAGTTTGTAAACATGAGAAATCCGTTCCTGTTAGGTCAAACCAGCTACCAATATTAGGGCTTTAAGATCCTTTAGGATCAGCCCATAAATTTTACTTGTCTTGAATCTAGGGACACTGAGGCCTAATGAGATTAAAGTACCTCAACTACGATAGTCTGGGGCCTCTTATAAAAACTCGAATCCCATTCATGAGGGCCATGTCTCATGACCTATTCAACTCTCAAAGTCCATAGAGCCTAGAATTTCAAGGTATAGATTTGGTGAGAAGGAGACACAAGCATTCAGAGAACAACACTTAGCTTTTATGAGAGTTTATACTTCTTAAATTATTATACTAGGAAATCTGGAAAAGCAGGGAGAGAAGCAGAATCTCTTTGAAATGAGGAGAAAACAGCCTTTTGTCTAATGGACATCCTCCTGAAAGGCAGACCTCAGAGAGGAGAATTCAAACTATGTAAGACCCACAGGAGACTGAACCTTGGTCCTAGAGCTTGTAGTCCTAGCAGACACCTGTGGTCTTTACACGGTACAGAAGCAACAGCACCTCAATTTCACAAATTGAAGGAAATTTGTGAAATACACAGTGAGGGCTACAGAGCAAAACAGCATACACAAACACTCTGGGCCTTCTTTGATGCACCAAGATCCAGTAAAGGGATTTTAATTCCCACTGACAATTATTTCCTGTGGACCATTGTTATGGTTGCTCAAGCATAGAGGTAAAAGGGCTTAAAAATAAAGAAATTAGGGTACTAGAGAGACAGCTCAAGGATTAAGACCCAGAGGACCCAAATTTGCTTCCCAGTACCCACATGGTGGCTAACAACTATGTGCAACCCCAATTCCGGAGTATTGGACGCCCTCTTCTGACCTCCAGGGACAATGCGTTATACAGGTGCACTTACATACATGCAGGAAAAACACTCATGCACATAAAATAAAAATACTAAATAAAATTTTAAAATTTAAAAATTGGACTATAAAATACTAATTTATAGTTAAGGTATATACCTGCTACACTTGTTTATAAAAAAACAATCATAAAGCAAGTATAGCCTCAATAAGTGGAATCCTAATAACTTTATTTTCATTGCATGAGGCTCAACTTTAAAATTAATCATTTGCTGGTGATGTTTTCTCACAAAAGAGTTTTAGAACTAATTGTAGGTCAGTAGGTCTACATCACTTTGTTTTGATGTTAAACTGTATCAGCTGTCTTCTCTAAACCTGTTCATTCTGCCCTTGTTCCAGTGAAATGTGAAACACGAGTCCAAACGTTTTGTCTTCTTTTTTCATTTTGTTGTTGTTTTCATTTTCAACTTGTGTCCATTTAATAAAATGCAGGTGAGTCCTGGGTATGTTTGAGGCATTTTGTTCTAAGAGGAAATTCACAGATGGAGGGATGCCTAGCTTTTATGAATTCAGGTGAAAACCAAGACAATGAGAAAAGGTTATGCTGCAAAGGTCTTTGCTGTGATCTTAGTGTGTAAGATCCCCTTCCAGCCCTAACCTAAGCCCACTTGGCTGAAGCTCTGGCACAAATGCCAACCACGCCAGTAGGCCAGTAACTCTCTCTCTCTCTCTTTCTCTCTCTCTCTCTCTCTCTCTCTCTCTCACACACACACACACACACACACACACACACACACACGCACACTATGGCTACAGAAGTCCAAACACTGAACTTTGAAAAGAAGACAAGTTCAATTCCTTTATATTATTTTTTAATTCTCTCTGTGTCCATGTGTTTTGTTGAGGGGAGGGAGGAGGCAGAGGACAACCTCCTATGTCTTCCTCAGAATGCCATCCACCCCCTTTGAAACAGGATCTTTCACTGGCCTGGAACTCACCAATTAGGCTAGACTAGCTAACCTGGAAGTCATAGGGATCCCCCTGTTCCTGCTTTCTCAATGCTGGAATTACGAGTGTACACCATCAAGCCCAACATTTTTATATGGATTCTGGGGTTCAGATTCAGGTCTTTATTTTCATGAGGCAAGTATTTAATTATTAATTCCCCCCGTTTATAATTCCTTTGTTTTTATTTCAGTTTATTCAAGTCTTTCATCTGTTCGTTGCTTCACAAACTAATGAGAATATCTCATACTGAAAAAAAGTATGACTTTAAAACTGAAAAGATTTAAAAAGACACTATCCGTGAAGAAGCAAATATATGAAACAAATTAAGGAAGAACAAGGCACAGAAACGATAAAGTGTAACAGATAAATGCAGACACACAAGAAGAAAAGTTGGCCAGAGGTTGAAATTAACAATAAATTCCAGTGGGGTTTCCAGTGCTGGGACAACCTAAAGAGACCAGACTTAAAAGTAGGACCAATTGTGCTCATAAAACATGCTGGCCAGAAAAGGAGCAGTCACGTTCTAAAAGTCTAAAACAATATGCTCAGTGTGAACGTGGAAGGTAGCTGGTAGCACCCAAGTTTTAGGGAGTGTGAGCCAGCTGCAGGGGACAATGGAAAATAGAAACTTACAGAAGAGAAATTCAAAGTGAACCAAATAACCAAATGAAGTGACCTTCCCATCACTGTGGCATTGACTTGAGAATCAGTGTGACGTTTTTTAGCCATAGCCTCAAGGAGATTCATCTCCTAACTGGACATTTATTTCACCTGCTTGTCAGAATCAACCAGTTCCAACTACTAGGTCTGCTTCCAGAAGTTTCTTCTTTGTCAGTCAAAACTAAAGTGGCACATTTCATTCCTCAGAATAGCTTTATACTGAAATGAAAATAGAGATCATATGCAGTCTTCAGTAAAAAAAAATAGAAAAAGTTCAGGCAGGCATAGGAATAGTGCACATGTGTAACCCCAACATCTGGGAGACTGAGCCAGGAGTACTGGGAGTTCAAGGCCAGCATAACTGTCTCAAAAACAGATGTGAACTGTGTTTATCAATGTCCATTTCATTCAATTGTTCGTAGTCTCGAGTCTTAGAAACAGACTTAGAAACCAAACATTGCTGTCTTAAACACCCTGGGGACAGCATGGTGACCGTGATTGTCTTTTCCATGAGAATAACAAGGCTTTTCATATCAAAACTTAATTTTCCAATTTATAAAGCAAAGTGCATAAAATGTGGGAAAGTCATCCAATTTTCAGTTATATATGTAATTCTTTTCTAATAATCTATTGGATTTCTTTCCAGTATTTTCCATGCATATTTTATTCCAGAGTTTGAATCATGCTGTATTTCACATGCGGCTCCTTTTGTTTATGTGTCACAAAGAGGACACATAAAATACCTTTGAAAAATAAAACATCTCATGCTAAAATGCGTTGCATTTGAAAACTCTCAACTCAGAATTCCTGCAATAAGATCTTAACAAGGTCTTTAGCAGGAAGTAAAATTTGACATGGAAACTGACCAGAAATCCAGAGAAGCCATTTGTAGGGTCACAGCCCGTGAAGTCAGCAGATTATACCAACTCTGGTTTCTGTGCCTTGCCAAGTTACTGACGTGGACAGACATTTGACTAATGCCTTTGGACTTTAATTAATGCGTAATACTCAGTGACAAAAGTGCACTTCCTCATGGAAGTTCTCACCAAGTCCCTTTGAGGCCGTTAAAACTGTTTATGAAGATGTGGGTATTTTCTCTAGTTACTGTAATTTTGATTACTGCAAAAAAAAAAAAATCAGTGCTCTGAATCATGCTCTCAGAGATCATTATGGTTACATACATGCTTCTCCCCTCCCCCTCCCGGAACCAATCCAGTCATTTCTGGAAATTAAATGCACAAAAAGACGTAAGAGACGGGAAAGCTAAATATATCGTGATATCTCATTTCAGTCCAACCCCAAATAAAGCCAGGAATGTATTCACTAGGATGCAGAAATGCAGTCTGTTTAAATATTAAGGATTTCTGACAGAGATCTATTTCTTATAATAAATTTCATTATTGTAAAGCCCAGTTCATTCTGATGAGCAAGAATGAGTTGAAACAATGGGTGCTCACAGAAGCACATTTCCCATGCTTGCTGTTTCTGATCCTACCTAGAGAGGTCTGTAAGGGTAAAAGCGTCTCCCCTGAGAAGGACTTGGATAATATAGGCAGGATTGAAAGAAACAGGCATGTATGGCTTGGCTTCTTCCTCCCTTCATCTTGGGAGGCAGATGCCACAGGAAACGTGTGTTCTAGCCTGCTATTTCTATGTGGGAAGGATTGTGGTTTCCTGTGATTGAGCTTTCTAATTCTGTGGTTCATTAGGAGGTCCATCTTAGCCACACCCTCTAACCCAGCTTTTAAATGTAATGAACACTACTTTGTTCTCTCTCTCTCTCTCTCTCTCTCTCTCTCCTTTATTCCTTCTCTTTCTGCATTTCTCCTAAACTCTTGCTAAGCTAAAATGGGTGCCATTTTCTAGCTCTCCTTGAAGTCAGATCTACCAAACGAACAACGGTAATTAAAAATATAAAAACACCACAACTTTTTTAAGGTGTGGTAGAGTTTTTTGATATTTTATTATTTTTATTTCATGTGTATGAGTGAATTCCCTCCATGTGTGTAAGTGTACCCATGTCATGGAATGCCTGAGGAGGAGGTCAGAAGACGGCACCAAATTCCCCTGGAACTAGAGTTACAGACAGTTGTTAGCCACCATATAGGTTCTAGAAATCAAACTTGGGTCTTCTGCAAGAGCAGTCAGTGCTCTTAACCACTGAGCCATCTCTCCAACCGCCCTTAGGTATGTTTTGCAGATTTTTTTCCCTTCACATTATGTACTCTGTGTTCTGAGTTTTCACCTATTTTCATTGTAAATACTGCTACATTCTCTATGCTTTACTTTATCATTCTGGATTTACTGGACAAAAAGGAAACTTGGGGAAGAGATCAAGGTGTTTGTGGCCAGTTTTCCTTTCCAGACCTCACACATTGATATTTTTCCTTTACCATGTTAAGAATTATCTTCCCTTTTTGCTGAGTCTCGATGAGGTCAAGGGTCTTGCCCAAGCCCAGTGCTGGGGAATCAAAGAGAGAAGGACCCCTGCTGGCTGGCCAGTCTAGATGCATTGGTGAGCTCCAGGTTCAGTGAGAGACCCATATCAAGAAATAAGGTGGACGGGCTAGAGAGATGGCTCCATGGTTAAGAGCCCTGGCTACTCCTTCAGAAGACCCAGGTTCAGATCCTAGCACCCAATAGCACTTAACAACTGTCCATAACTCCAGTTCCAGGGGGATCTTACACCCTCTCCCGGCCTCAAAGGGCATTGCATCCATGTGGTGCCCTTACATACAAGCAGACAAACACTGTTACACATATAAAATAAAGAAATGGAAAAAATTAAAAAATAAGGTGATTGAGGAATGCACACAACATCAACCTCTGGCTTTCCACACACATGAACTAGTGTACACACATGCACACAAAGAACAAAGTGATGATTCATCTGTGTTACCACAATACAATAGAAACATATTTTGGTGAAGCATGCAGGCCTCCCCTGTTTTGCTTTCAGTGGGCTTGACTTGCTGTCAATCCACCTGTAAATACAGTAGTGTTGTTTTCTTTCCAGGAAGAATGGTGGACTGCCAAGTTTATTCCAACTGGTAATGACTCACAGTGCTCTGAATTTCTCTCATTATCTTTCTTATAGAGTTTTACATTTTAATCTTCTGCTTCAGAGTTTCTGTTTTCGATCATCAAGCACCGTGTCCTAGTCAAAATATAATCTCCAAAGTATTGCACTTTCAAAGGTAATCATACACAATGTGCATTCATCAAACCCATTTGCAGAAGCACACTGACAGGAAAGAGGCGCAGCAGGAGTGGCCACAGATGAGTCAACCAAACATTTGCTTGAGTGATTAATAACAGGAAGGTGACTGACGTGTGGGAAGCTGGTTTTGATGGTGCCGCCTCGTTTTGCTTCTTTAACGTCTTTGAAAGTAACTGACTGGTTCTCCAAAAGCTTTCCATGTAGACCTGCCAGTCTCACTGAAAAAGTCAGGAATGCTGCTTATTTGCTGTACTTGGGCAAAAATGGCCCAAGTGGACCAGCGACCCCAGACTGCTGCATTCTCACCAAGGGCCATAGCCTCCCAAAATGTTCTGTTCTGGGAGCTTTCTTCAGGCTGAGTGAGGAATTCAATTTTCTTCCCATTCCTTTTATTAAATAAAGAAGCCGAAACTCTAGTTCGCGCGGCTTGCTCAAGGTCCTAGATCCAATGCGTAACAGAATCAGACTTTGGTCTAAATCAATCCAGGCTCTCTGTACATCTCAGGGAATGGCATGGAATGATATTGGTTCTATAATCACGTCCCTACTTCCCTGGCTGTCAAACTGTCCCTGTGACTTCATGGAGAGATTAGAGTCACATTAGCATTTTATCCCATCATCACTTCACTCTGCACATGAAGTCTTGAGCAAGTCATTTTTCCTGTGGGGCTCAGTTTCTTCAATCTGTGAGTATAAAAGCATCCAACCTTGTAAAGTGGAATTGGTTACTGAGAAAATGCCCGGTTGTTCATATGCACCTATGATCTTCCCTTTGCCTTAGTGTCTTTGTGTTGGATAAGATAAACTTGTGTCTGATCCTGTCTTGAGAAGCTTTCTTAACTAATCCAGCCACAGCCTCCTCATTCAGATCGGAACTGGAGCATTTAAGATTCTATTTGTGTGTTCCTGAAATGTCATTAATCTTTCCAGTAGATTTAAAGTAGCTTTCAAGGCACACTTAGAACAGACCCAGAATCTTTTTTTCTGAACTAAAATGCAGTTACAGCTCAAACAAATATTTTCTTTACCACCAGATGACTGTGGTTAATTCTGTTTGCTCCCATACAAGCTTCTATAAGCACAAATATGCTGGACTGAGTGTAGGTATGTGTGGTGTAGGGCTTCCTCGGTTTACCTTTCGAAGAGTAATTTGAAAAACTGTATTTTTGGAAAATGGATTAAGGGTTAGAAAAGAAGAAGGTCTGACTGATAAACCTGTAAAGAAGTGAAAGAGTCCACCAGGAAGGTAGGTGGCATCTGAGATTTGCCATGAGCTGTGAGCCCTGCAGGAATGATCAGATGTGGATGAGAATTGCTGGGATTTGGCTATTTCTCTCTCTGGCAAAATGCCAGATTTGCCTGCTCTGTCGTTTTGACAGTATTAAGGAGTGGGCGTTCCAGGAGGCAGATAGGTCGTAAGTGCTCCGTGGGTGGGATTGGTAATTCCACAAAGGGAGAGTCTGTCTCCTTTTGCTACACCTTCCAGTCTATTTCTGTCTTATAAGAAAGCCCTTGACAGAGGCCAACTCCTGACACTGAACTTCCCAGCCAGTCAATAAATCTGTTTAGTATACATTACTTGGTTGGGGGGTTATTTTGTTATGGCAAAACAGATTAAGACATAGTAAAACCAGGATCTCAGTACCTCATTTCTTCAGGAATGTACCAGAACAACACTGCAGTGTGAATCATAGAAGAAAGGCAAGGCCATCTACTTAAAAGTGGCTTGGAAATCATTTTGGGATGAGCACAGCACACAGAATCAGGAGCATGATGGTAGAGGAGACATGCAAACAGCGCCCAGAATCGGTGGCTGCTTGGCCCTTTAAAGTGATTATAATATTGACTAAGACTCCATTTCAGACTTGCAGAAGTCCAAAATCCCAAATCCCGCTCAACATTTAAATCCTTGTGGGAGAGGCAGTTGGCCTTACACTGGCCCCGCCTCCTCCAGCATCATGCTCCTGATTCTGTACGCTGTTTGCTCGTCATGTTATTTCTCTGTACTTTTCTGATATTGAAATTTTCATCCTGGTAACATTAATACAGAGCTTTCACTTCTTTGTTTAACTATTTTAACACTGTTTAACCGAGGATAAAGACACTGAAACATACATTTATTTTTAGAAGACGTGGACAAAGGGAGTTTGCCTTATAACAGGATAAGTAACTTCAAGTTTCATATAAGACATTCCAGTTCTGAAAGGTCTTGCCTCACCTGGAAAGTTTTTCCTGCCTACTTTACCCAAAGAACCATCCCGCAGGCTTCCTTCCTCTCCTCTTTCTCTGTACCTGAATTCATAATGCCTTAAAAATACGGAGCCTGTAGCCTATTTTTATCACCTTCCTTCCTGCCAGTGTGCATCCTTGGGATTTTACTTTCTCCCAACCTATATTATCTCCAAGTTTCTTTTTCTTCAAAAGGTAAAAGTTCTATTACTTAGGTAAATACTGTAAGAAAAATACATGTAAATATCCCTCTTTGTCTCTCCCTGTCTTCATGACCCCCCCCACTTCTGTGTGGTGTGTGTATGTGTGCGTGCGTGTGTGTGTGTGTGTGTGAGACTAGAAACTCCTATTCAGGGAGTTTAGAGCACAGTACCAAAGGTCAAAGAAATGTACTTAGAAAGGACTTCATTAATGTGTTTTAAGTAAATGAAGGCAAAATTCTGGATGAGCCTTAAAAGTCAGTTAGAATTAGTGTTCTCAAATAAATTTAAATCAGTGAAATTCATAGGGGGGGGTGTATGTGCCTGTCTGTGTGTGTGTGTGTGTATGTGTGTGTGTGTGTGTGTGTGTGTGTGTGTGTTATAATGCAGACCTCTGTATGTGATTCCTTCAGATCCTAAATTTTATTAAGTCTCAAGAGTCCGGGATATGAAACTAAAATACTCTTGAGGGGTAGAGATCAAAATATCTGAGCAATCAAGGTTTTCTATAAAATATAACAACTCACACATAGCTTTGTCTGCAGTCATATTTCTGTTGTGATGGATATGGGAAAAAATTACACATTTTATTGGTGTTTAATTCTCTCTCTGTCCAAACAGATTACAGGTGAACGATGAAGCTCTTTATCTCATCTTTATGTACTACACAGCTGCAGATGTCCCTTCCTGCCCCTTTCATTTCATAACTATGTGTTTCTTACAGAGGGAACTGTTGGATTTCACTCTGGTTATGTTTTAGAGAGCCTTTTGCATTACTGATGCTAGCTTACCACCATGCAAATTCAGCTCTGTCCTCAATTCCTGGGACTAGAAATGCCGAATGTACAGCCATTGTGATATTAGTCTCTCTTCCCCCAATATTTTTGAGCCTCTGGCATCTTTGATTTATCTTGGAAAAACCAAATATGCACATGTCTTACTTCCATTTCCCAAAATGTCCCTTGGAACAGATGACATTTCTGTGCAGATTTTTCTAAGAACAATCGTTTCCTATCTGCTTTAGTTTGTTGATCATTTTAAAGTGCTCGGAATTAAAGTGAATTCTCTTGTGGTAGTACACCAATGCCCCCTACTGATAAATTTCTCTAAATCTTTTCTTCAACAATGAGAGCTCAAACCCATCACGTAGCAGCACAGCATCTGAAAAACACTTCTCTTCTCCGGTCATCTTCAGCTGCCTTATTAGCCTCTCATTAGTATAATTTCCTCTATTAGTCTCTACTCAAGCAGCTATGAAGGTATTTCATGCTTGGCTGGCTTTATTAGAAAAACAATTTTAAAGGTATCAGCTGAGCTTTATACCTGACAAAATGGGAACCAGAGCTAACATTTGATTATGGTAATGTAATTCCTATTACAGTATATTTATATTTGAGGGGAGAAAGGATCTTGAAATGCCTTCACATTTGTCTTCCCGTTGCTTTAGTATTTATAGGTTTTGGTACTGTGGCTTTAAAGAACTGCTTGGATCTCTTTAATTCTTTCCCTAGTACATGACCGTCAGAACTGGGTTTGGTTTTCCTTGGTGGCATGAAGCACCCCACCCACCAAAGCAGCCCATTGCTGCTTCCAAAAAGTTCATGCATAGATTTTTTTATTCAGCTTCCAATCATTGGGTCAATTTCTACTCTTTGGCTACTGCAACGACTTCCACAGTAACAAATCTAATTCCTCTTAATTCTTCAAATATTTGAACAGAAGCCTCATGCCCTTTCTCCTGACATTCTTCTTTTCCTCACAATGGGTAATGTCAACTGTCAGAGAAAGGGCAAATAGTTCTATAAATGTAAGACCAAAGGGCAGAATGAAATAGGTTATTAAATTCTTGTTTTAAAATGATGGACTAATTGTTAGCCTCCCCCTTCCTTTTTCTCTCTTTGTGGTTAACAGAAACCACTTCAAAATGTATCAACTTTTAACAGTAAAGGAGAAAAACTCATCTTCTATGATCATATGATTTCAATGTTCCCCAAAAGAGCCAATCACAGGCCTACATAAATAAGTTGAAATTCTTATTAACATCCATGTTTAGACAACATATTCTTTTTCTTTTTTAATTTATCTTTTATTTTGTTTTTATTCGTGAACCATTTTTTGAGAAATCCATACACGAGTTTACTGTGTTTATGTCTCTTCTGCCCCCTTCTTTTTCTGCTCTGACTCCTCCCGTGTTTCTCCTTACCCACTCCACTCAGATTCATGTCTTGTTCTTCCATAATTATTAATTTTACATGCACACACACACAGAGAGAAGCTACTAAGTTCAATTAGTGTTATCCACATGATGTACATGGCTTTAAGGCAGACTACTTAGGCTTGGGCAGCCTATCATGTGACTCGTTCCTGAAGAAAACTGTCTCTCCCTCCCTCCGCAGTGATTGACTGTCAGTAGCTCTTCTATGTGAGGCCTTGTGAGCCTAGCCCCTAGCCATGTTCACATGTTGACTATGCTGTCTTGTGTAGGCAACCATATTGTTGAGAGTTCCTGGATAAGACATCCATATTGTGTCCAGAAGACACTGAATCTTAGCAGTCCTTTCAGTCCTCTGGCTCTTACAGTCTTTCAACCGCTTCTCCATGATGTCCCCTGAGCTTTGTATGTAGAGACTGTGTTATAGATGTCCCATTTGGGACTGAGTACTCCATGGTCATTTACTTTTTGCACTTTGACCTATTGTGGTTGTCTATAATAGCTTCTGTCTGGTGCCAAAAGAAGCTTCTTTGATGGGGGTGAAGACTGCATTTATCTATGGGTATAAGGATAAGAAGATAGTTGGAGCAACTCAATGAACAATTCTTCTTTAACCTGCCGTTGTTGTATTTTGTTAGCAAAATGGAATTTACATGCAATGCTATTCTAAAAGGTACTGTTAAGTTTCTTTTTAATTCATGGTGTCTTGTATAAGCAATTTCTACTTAGTCACTGATTCGTTGATACAGTGTTAGGTTCTTGACTATTCTTCCTTTAGTGTTTTTCACCTTGTATCTTCCTTAAACTATGGGGAGCATCTCTTCATAGCAAAATCTTCTTGATATAGACTGATTATCCTATATAAAAACAGAACTATCACTTTGTGTAGCTTCTAGAACTGTTGATGGAGCCAGAGAGAGACGATGCTTTTGTAGAAGTGACTCTGAAGTGTTTGTGCAGTGTGCCCACTAGTCTATTCCGTAAACCTTGATTAAGTGTTCACTGGATACCAGAAACTGAGTGTTGGGATTACAAAAACAGATCAAACTTGATCACTTTCCTTGAGGAACTCATGGTTCAGTAGTAATGACTCATTCAAACCAGTAATTGCTGCTCTCTATTATGTACCATGATAGGGAAATAAGGATCTAAATGAGTACAGAACGGAAGGTTTCCAAAGCTACCTAGAGAAAATTAAGGGGGATCCACAGAGCATGTAAACACCTGTGCTGTGCCTTAAGGACATTCATCATGCAGATAAACAGGAGATAGAACAACTGAAACAGAAAGGACATACAAATGGGCACAGGGGTATAACCAAGCAAGGTATGAAGGAAACCTTATCTAATGCCGAAATGTATCATTTGTTGCTTACCTAGTTATAGGGGGGAAAATAGCTCATCAGGATTTGAGACTGTATGCTAGAGAGTTGAGGCTTGTATCCTATAGAAAAAAGATATCAGTATACTTAAGAATCTAGCTAAGAGGCTTGCTGGTGTTGGGAAGAAATGGTAAAGTCTTGAGTGAAAGAGCAGCAGGCATGTAGAGAAACAACCCAGAGAAATGTTAGAGGATTGCAACAGCACATTCTTGTAATTCCAGCACTCAGAGTGCTGAGACAAGAGCTGCCTAGAAAGGGAAATAAGAGGAGAGACAGGGATGGAACTGGTTACCCTTGGACTCTGAATTAGGATGGAGAAAAAGAAAAAAGGAGACTCCAGGATGGCCTTCTACTAGTACGACATTCTACGTAGCTGGCAGTGTGGTTTTCAGAGAAGGAAGAACAGCAAGAGGAGGTAGGAAGAGACATTGTGATCAGACTGGAAAATCTTGAGTATGGATTAAGAAACATCTGGTGCAGGTGCTGTGTATAGGTTTAGAAATAAAAGTCTAGAGTGTAAGAGAGGGGTTTGGATTAGAGTTGCAGATCTTTGAATCATCACAATATAAGTGGGGTTTGAAGCCATTGGAGAAACTCAGAGACAGTAAAGCCTAGGAAAGACATATGTATGAAGTAAGGACTTCAACAGCTACTACTGAATCCCTGGAGGTACTTGTGCTCCCCAGGGCAAAAATCAATGAAAGAACACAGAGCTAATAGCAAAGTCCTGGAAAACACCACCATTTGAAGAGTGCACCCAAGGACAGATGGATGGCAAAGAGACTTGAGAAGGAATTCTGAGAATCAAAATAACCACAAGGAGGGAATCAAGAGAAGAGAAGAGTTCTGCCCAGAAGTGTGGAGTACTGTGAGACACCAAACAAGCTTGGGACTAGGAAGAAATGCGTGAACTTTTCAATTAGGAGGTCACGGTAATCTTGACAAAACTAATTTGAGAGGAACAGGTGACACAAATGAAACTAACTCTTGAGTACCTTTGCAGTGTTAGAAAAGGAAAATTGAAAAGAAAAGAATTTGGGTGATCCTTTGAAGTAAGAATAAAAGGAAGGGCATGTTTGGTTTTGTATTTTATTTAGTCTGCTTTCAGTGTTTGAGATTGCATGGAATCAGAAAGATAAAGATGCTACAGGAAGAGAGGAAAAATACTAAATGGAGAAGATGAACGAGTCAGCAAATGGACCTTCACAGAGTGTTTTCCATGCTTTAGGCACCATGTAATTAAGCAATAGCTTATTTTATTCACATGCATTAGGGTTTCTACTTTAAAAATAAATTTTTATTTATTATTTTTATTTTGTGTGTATGAGTGTATTGTCTGCATGTATGTAAGTGCACCTATGTCATGCAATGTCGGTGGAAGTCAGAAGAAGGCATTGGATCCCCTGGAACTGGGGTTATGGACTACTGTTAGCTGCCATGTGAGTGCTGGGAATCAAACCTGGGTCCTCCGCAAACGTAATCTGTGCTCTGAACCACTAAGTCACCTCTCCAGCCCTCAGAGCTCCTGCTTTTTATTTCTATGAGATTATTGTTAAATTCAGCATTGCATTCCAGTCTTGTAGTTGGCCAGGATATGGGAATATTTGCACTTATTAAATCCCTATAATTTGGAGATAATATATTTTCTGTGCTGAAATCCAGTATCTTCAGTGTAATGAAAATGATCATGAAGAAAAGGTTATAAAAATCAAGATTTATATTCATTGAAAGGTGCCATCCACTCCCCTGTCCACAACTCCCCTTATTGTCCCCTACCCAATTTAATATATGAAAACTGCAAAACTTCAATTAAAAAAAAAGAAAGGATAAAAGAAGGAAAAATGCAGAACAGAGAAATGAGTGAGTGTGCATAATGATTCAGAATGAGGATATCACATATGGGGAATAGTCAAATGAAATTAATTAGTAAGTGGACAGTGGTCACAAAATGAAAAAATAGTTACTTCCAAATATAAGTAAAAATAAGTCATTTTCTAGGGAAAAATGAGACAGACGTACTTCTTTGATAAATGCCTATGGCTTGCTTACTTAGACTCCAAAACTATTCAAAGGAAATTGCAGTATGTGACTAGAATTCAAACTTTTTCCACAGTTCTGCAAATTCTGCCTCTGACCCCAGCAATTTCCTTTGTTGTAGTGATTTATATTACAACTGAAATTACTTCTTAATCATTAAAAAAAGTCATGTAGAAGGTAGAAAGATAAGTAAGTCGGCACCTGGGAAATTTTGTTTGACACTTCAGTATCTGATTTTTAAAGTGATTTCCAGATTATTTAAAACTACTACAAGCCAAAAAGAAGAAAAAACAAAAATACCAACAATGTAAATACACATTTCAAAGAAAAAGAAACTCAAAGAGTAAATAAATGCGGGAAAGATGCTTAGGGTGAAAGTGTGACATCGCAAAGTGTTTCCAAACCCTGCACATGGTTATGAAAAACCACATGTGCGCAGTTTTGTATCATCTCACAAAGTTGAACATGTATGTCGTCCGGCATTCCAGAAACTCCACTCCCATGTGCATACTGGTTTTGACCAGCACAACGGACAGCGACACATGAATGACCCGCAGTGAACCCAGAAATAATGCTGCTGAAAGACATGTTAAGTGAAAAACAGAGCTGGGATAAAAAATATAATTTTTACTTTTAAAAAGATATAATCTAAGCCTGTGGAGATGTCTCGGACATTGAGATGTAATAAAATATGAAGGCACTGTTTACATGGTTTGACACTCTTTCTGAGTGAGTCTCTCTGGCCCTTCTGGCAGGTCGAAAAGCAGAAGCAGCAGAGCTGGGAAGAAGCTTGGAGGTAGAGTGCTTGCCTGTCATGCAAAAATCCCCAGTGTGACACACACATACACACACACACACACACACACACAGCCCTATAATAACAATTAACAATCATCTAAGAATATACACTGCTTCTTGAACCCTCACAGTTCAACACGCTCAACTGTAGTCAAATGCTCTAAATATGTTTTCTTAAGTAATTTCATGTTTCATTGAATAAATTTCTACAGACAAGTCATGCACCCTATCGGAATGGCGGAGTATTTAGAATGCAGACTAAAACACATTATGCTTTGTGTCATCTTCAGAAAGTTTCAAAGTGAAACAATCATTTCTAAAAGGAACAAAAATCAGTCCATAAGGTATCAGAAAAGAGGCTCAAGGTATTTTTCAGAGCCTCCAGTCAAGCATGGCCATCCACAAAGTGACAGGTTTGGTTTTTTTTTGTTTGTTTTTTTGTTTTGTTTTGTTTTGTTTTGTATAAGAATCAGGTGATTATGAGCTCTGGGCTCTGAGATTGGTTCCCTGTCATGTGTATTAGGATAATTGTTCTTCTAATTCAGATCTCTAAGTAGCTTAATGTCTGTCCTTATTTCAGCTTAAAAAGAACATTTAAAAATGCTGTATTTGCTCAGAGAATACATCTCTAAGTGAAACCATTCAAATGATGCCAAGTTCTGAGTTTCTGTGGTAGACCTGGGCATGCCTGCAAAACAGAATAGAGTAAAGAGAGCCTCTCTCAAGCCAACTCTTAATCAAAACAATTATGGAGTGTTTCCTGGCATAATCTTCTCTCAAAGCACATTTGGAGAGAGTACAAACCAAAATTAGGGGAAAAAATAAGTTGAAAAAACTTTACTCTATTTTGGTAGAATGGCTATGAGTTCAACAAATATCACAATACAGTAACACCATTCACTGAATGATTTGGGGACTTACCTGTGGCAAGAAATAGCCAAAGACACTGACGTCATCTGTCGTCTTCCAAACTTAGACTAAGCCACTGGTTAGCTAATGCCCAGCAGTGTTCCATGCTAGCTGTCCTTCTGCATGCCTCTCCTCTGGGGATGGCCCCGTGGAACCAGAGCTTTCTTGTCTCTGGAACTTAGGATACTTTAGTGAGTACATGAATCCTTCAGGAATCTGTTTGCAAACCCCATGATAGTCTATCTATATCACATCTGAACCCACTTCTTATACTTTTAAATGTGGTACTGTTTGTGTCAGAAGGGGTAGCCCAATTCTAATCAGTTGGGAATGATTGGAGTAGCAGACACAGGCAAAAGGCTCAAGAATTAGTGATGTATTTGTTGCAATTCCAGGTGGAGAATGCTGAGACCCATGGCATGCTTTGCCATTTCTAGTTCTATTGACACCAAGCTACTAATATTTTTTTCCAGGTGTGGCATCTCAAAATTTGTTTAGAATTACATTGTTCCTCATTGCCCTAGCCCTCAGACACCCTTATGCAGTCTCTCTGGTGATGAACGGACTTCATTTTGTGCGGTGCTGATCCCCTAATGGCTGCTATATAGTAAGTGCTCCAGATAAGTTTAATAAGTGAATTATTTCATACAGTCAAATACTAGAAAACTAAACTGTCACACAAAACATGATATTTACTTCCATTTGAACGTCAGTGAGGGACATAAACAGGATTCTGTGAGCTTGTTCTGAACGTGAGCCAGTGGAGGCATAGGGAAAATATTCTGAGTTCCTGGGAACTGACCCACAAGCAAACCTTTGCTCTGAATCTGCGTTCTCTGCTCTGGTCTCTGCTCCAGTCTCTCATGAGTCTCTATAAGGCTTCACCATCTCCAGTTCAAAATCCTTTGGTAGTTTCCTTGAAATATAGACTAGCATTTCACTTCACGTTAGTCAATGTGTCATTCAAATCACTCCTTTTTTGAGTTGACATTTCTTCTCTTCCTTTATCCTAAGTCAGGAACCTGATCAATGCAGCATAGCAACCTTACAGGTGAGTCTAGCCCTGAGCACATGGGTATGTGTTGATCAGGAATCCATAGTTAGAAATAATAAAAATGAGATTAGCAAGTATGACAGAGACTCATGTAGCTGTACATATCTTAGTGTGTTGACAACAACAACAACAACAAAAGATGTATTAAGAGAAAAATGAGCTGTACAAGTGCCCGTATGGCATGATTCTATTTTATAGATTTTTAAATCTGCTATGGATTGTGTTTATTTATATGCATGGGAGGAATAGAAATTCCGCCAAAAATAAATAAGCAGCAGATAATAATGATTCAGATTTACTGAGTAAAACTCTGACAGTTTATTTTCAAATGTGTGAATTGGGATATTTTATAATAAAAAGGGTCAAATATATGCCAAGTCCATGGCCCTACTCTGCTAATGCAAGAACATTGTATTTCATCCGGTTTGCAGTCTCTAGCCACCGTGTGTCTATTTAAATTTCAATAAATTAAGACAAAGTACGGCTAGTGCCAACTGTGAGAGAAATTTTTATTTCTAGTGTTCACTTGGTTGCTTTCCCTGGGGTAACTGGCTTCTTTTAGAGGCATCCTGAATGAAGCAGGTGCAGGCTGACACCTGTGATCTGCCCACCAGCCCTAGGAATGTGTGAGTGTTCAGCCTGATTCATTACATAAGATCGTCCCCTGGTGTTTGGGATAGACACTCCCTTAGATACTGCCGACTGAGTAATTTCAAATGAAAATAGGAGAACTCCCTACCTACTCATTTTGAAGGAAAATAAGAACATTTTTGAAATGTTGAGATTTACCTGTTTTAATTAGAAGGGAAAAAAAAACAAACTAGTTGATTTGGAGAGAACTTTTCTTCCTTCCTTTTCTTCTCATTTGCTTAATTTCCAAGTAATTTAGCAATGAATGCACGGAGAGACAAAAGAACCCTTCGTGTTCCTCTCTGGCGGGCAAGTTAGAATGGGATCAGGTACTTCTGTTTAGAGCTGTTTCAGAGCAGACACTCTGCCTTCAGCATTTTCTTTTTCCAGTTCTGATCTTCAGTATTTGCAGATTAGAACTGGAAGCATGGGGCATGCAGGATATTCCACGTTAGCTTTGTTCTCATTCTAACATGAGCTATAAAACCACTTCTCAGTTCAGTGTCTTCTAAGTAGACCCTTAACTTAAAAGCTAAAGAGGAGAAAAGAATTTCCACGATAAATAACAAGAACTCTCATAAGTCTGATTTAAGGGATAAGTGTGATTTTAATTTTGGTTTTGTTGTCTTTGAAGACAGGGTTTCACTCTGTATTGCATTTTTCAAACTTGATCCTATAAATAATCTGGAAGCTGATAATAATTGCACCTTGAGAAGGAATTATGTGCTCAAATAAGTTTAAAAGATTACGTACTAAAATATACTTGTGGGGTTTCCCTAATACCAGTATGTCCTGAGAATATTCCAGCGCAAGACCTGCTAAATTTAATCCTTACACTAAGGGGATCAATCTGTATTTAAATCCTTCAGTAGACTGTCTTTTATTCAGCCTTGCAACATCATATTAAAATTTTAACATGGATATTTATTATTTCAACATTTACAAGTCAAAGGAGTGTTGTGTCTTCAACTGGCTCTTTAAAATTTGAAAAGTCTTCATCTTCATGGATTAACGAGACTTCTCTATTTTTACTGAAAACCCTTCAGAACTACCTGTTGACTTAAAAAATCTGCTAAGATGTATATACATCTTAGCTGTCAGAAATGGTGTAATCTTATTTCTTTTGAATGGAAATCAGTATTCTGGATGCAGAGACCATTCTAGTTTTTAAGTTCTTCATTGTTTCCAATGTTTTTGACTGGAGTAGATGATTTATCAAAGCTCTTCTCCTTCCTTCCCAAGAATATGCTGTCACCTATGATGTTAGTGTCCACAGGCTAAAGCCGGAGCATCTGTGTGGCTCATCCGCTGTCCTTGCAGTTTACCCACTGGTTCTCATTCCTACAAAGTCAAGCCCTAGGAGTCAAACCCAGGAGCATGTGAACCCAAACCAGAGCCCTCACTTCCCTGTTCTTCCAAAAACAGAGTGAGTTATCTTCAGCTGTGACTCCTTGAATCCTGCAACACATAACCTCTGTACCATGTGAGATCAAAAGGGAATCTGCTGCTAAGGACAAAAGTAACTCCTATGAAGTCCAAGGAGCATGGACAGGCCTTCCCATAAACAAACTACCCTGAAAAACTGAACAATCGTCAGAATCACGGTTATTCCTCCTCTTCAGGCCTGTGGTCTCTTCACTTTGCACACTTACTTCATCCCTCTCTCTATGCCCAATACAGTAGTTTTACAGTGCTGTCAGGTTCAGATGGCCACACGGGGCAGCTCTGTAGCTCCTGAGCCTCTGTGTTACGAATTCGAGTGGTCTATAAGACACACAAAGGTCTGAAAATATGGTTCAAATTATTCGTTCTCCTCCTTCTCTTCCTCCTCTTCCTCCTCCTTCTCCTCCTCTTCTTCTTCTTCTCCTCCCTCCTCCTCCTCCTCCTCCTCTTCCTCCTCCTCCTCTGCGTCCTCCTCTTCTTCCTCCTCCTCCATTTGTTTTGTGAGACAGGGTCTCCCTCTAGCCTCAGCTGACCACTATGTAGACCAGACTGTCCTCCATCTCACAGAGATCCACTGCCTGCTACCACGCCCAGCCTAACTTCAAATTCTCAAAAGAACTTCACGGACCTAGGTTGGCCCTGGTATTGACTATTAGTTGAGTCACTTGTAGCCAGGGAATCAGTTTTGCAATATGACTTTGAGTTCCACTGTACAATTCTCAAAGGTAGAAAATCATGATCTGGGGGAATCATTCAAATTCTGTCTTCTACTAGAGCCAGTGGGACCCTTTCTGTCTTTCAAAGGGCTTCATAAAGGAAATGTGCATTTATTCACA
Source organism: Eospalax fontanierii (assembly GCA_035773235.1). Taxonomy (NCBI): domain Eukaryota; kingdom Metazoa; phylum Chordata; class Mammalia; order Rodentia; family Spalacidae; genus Eospalax; species Eospalax fontanierii. Next base: position 33,203,097 of record CM069541.1, read on the forward strand.
TCAGATCTTCAAGGAATGGGGCTTACTGAGTAGACTAGGCTGGCTGGCCAGAAAGCCCCAGAGATCCACCAACCTCCACCTCCTCCGCACTGGGATTAAAAACTAGTGCCACCATCCCTGGCATTTTTAAGTGGTTCTGAAGAGCCAGCTCAGGCCTTCATGCCCTTGTAGCAAGCACTGTACCAGCTGAGCAATCTCCCCAGCCCAGAATGTGTTAAATAATCAGTTATTTTCCTTATCTTACAGCGATCAAAATCTTTGCAATTACAACTAATTTTAAAGTCATTATTTAATGAAGAATAGAAATAAAATAAAATTAATTATTACCAAATAAATAAATGAGGCTATTAAGGACAAAATAGATGTTGTATATTAGCTGTCATGGTTCTGGGAGAGCACAAGAGGAGACCTAGGTGCGCAGGAACCTCAGCCTCAGCAGAGGGAAGATAAATCCAGGTCCTGCTCCATGGAAAGATTCACTGAAATCTGGCATTTTCTGCCCACTAGATAGCTTTGCAGGGCTGACCTGTTATAGACAACTTTGGAGTTTCCCTCCTTAGATCAGAGAAGCTAAAGTTATCCTCTAGCATTAAAAAGCAGAACAGGGCCAAAAATTCAGAATTGTTTCCAAATTCTACCCTGCTCCTTTGTGGATATAATGTTTGAATGTGCAGTGTTCTGAAAAAGGATGCATTCAATATCCTGAGTGACAGTTTCCTGGGCTTTTGGTTTCCCCCAAGAAAAGGCTAGCATGGCCATGCCACCTTTCTCTCAGTGACATCTTCCAGGTGGGCAGACCAAAAACCCTCTTAACAAACCCTTTGCATACAGGGCAGCAAGGGCTTGTATATTGGCATGCTGGGTAATGCCTAAATTTCAGGGAGTTTCGGATCAGCCAGTTGATTTTATATACTCCTTTTATATTGGGTCTCCCAGGACGACTGTGTTTCTTTCTCTTTCATGGAAGATGAGAAAGCCAAAGCTCTTCCTGCTCTCAGCAAGTTTTGCAAACTATAGGATAAACAGGATTGCTAACAGGTTTTAATTTTCATAAGTTACTACTTCAGATATTCTTTTCTTAACCTCATATTAAAGAGACCAAGATTCAGAATGATTTGGCACATTGTCTAAATCTGTGGCCCAGGAGGTAGTCAGTATAGTACGGAGCCTGGGCCTTCATGCTCCAAAGGCCAGATCCTCCATTCCACCATGGCAAGCAGCCAAGGTCATTGCTGACACACCCCTTCTGTGTTTCTTATATATTTCCAAGTTACTATTCTCATCTTGATGCCATTGTGATCTCTGTACATCTTTCCTTCCATCCATTCATCCATCCATCTGCCCAGTTATAAGCAGTTTTGTCGTATCACCAGACATTTCACCACATGCTTGTAGCTTTAGAAAAGCAAAAGAACTCATTCATCTTTATGTTACTATCAAGCAGCTGAGAGGTTTCGTAGAGAGTTAGTGCTTAGCCATAGTTTACTGAGTTCTAAGGTTTAACCATCTCTTGGACTCCAAACGCTCCTTGGTGAGCAGGGCTGTAGAATTCAGACCAGAGGCAGTTCATGGCGTCCTTCTGTTGCTCCCTGTCTCTCAATAAGAAGGTAAAATAAACATCTCCCATCCAGGCCTGTTTTTTTTCCCAGACCTCTCGTTATGCAGCTTCTCATCACTCTGACTTTCTCAAGTGTGTAATGTGTACTGAGCTCTGCCCTTTCCCAGTTCTGAGGCTGCCCTGAGGACAGGCACAGTCCTTGAGCATCTCGAGCCAGATTGTCTCCAAGTCCCTGAATTATTATTTGCTGTAGGACTTTACACCTAGCTCTACACAGGGTCTCCGCATGTCAGAAGCGCTTCACACCATGCCGCTTTTCCCGATGGAAGCTGCCAGTGTTGCGTCTCTGTGTGTTCAGCCTTCCTGCTACAGATCCATCCATGTGATCGAATCAGAAAACTATCTCTAAGAGCAGATCAAAGAGAAAAATTTGTGGCCCAATTTAGTCCAACTTCTACATAGTATAACTTCCTCCATTTCAAGGCAGATCTACCTAATATTACCAAAACTCTACATTTCTCTATGTAATCCTCAAAAAGCAACCAACATGCTAGAAAGAGGAATGCCTAATTTTTCATTTGTACTTTCAAATATTTTAAATTTTTATTGTTTTTGTATGTGTATATGATTGTGTGTCCGTAAGTACACTTGTATACACAGGTGCCCCACTGAGGCTAGAGGAGAATATTGGATCCTGTGGAGCTGAAGTTACAGGTGTGGGTGGTGGGAACCACACTCAGGTCCACTGGAAGAGCAGCCATCCCATCTCACTGCTCAGTCATCTCTCCAGCCCTGCACTTGTTGTTTAAGGTCTACCCATGTGTGAAGTTGAAGGAGCCCGGACCAAGAGGTAGATTACATACATTCCACTAACTGAGGAGTGATGGACGGATCATGGCACTTGCTGGTCTATACTCTACTTACATGGCAGGATTCCTTTTTTTCCAAACATGTGCAGGGCAAAGGACAATGTGTTTACTGTGGAGAAAACTGCTTGTTTGACTTGAAATATCTATGCATTAGCACAAGCTGCGGAAGAAATTACAATATATTAGTTCGCTTAACTTCAACCATTTCTTTCTTACAGTCGTGAAGGTTGGAAAATCTCAGATTAAAGTACCAGTGTCTCATGGTTGGTTTGTAAGCAGTACTGTCCTCTATGTTTACATAGGGAGAGAGCAGAGAGACCGAGAGCCTGTGTGTCTTTTTATAAAGATGCTGATCTTATCTATGAGGGTTTCCACCTTCACAATGTGACTGTTTTTGAAAGGCCTCCACCTCCAAATATCATTATATCAGGAATTTAGGCTTCGACCTATGAATTAGAGGGGAACACAAACATTCAGTCTGTAGAATACAAAATATAACTCTCTTGAAGTTATTGGTCAGGATAGTCCAAGAGGTTCCCAAAACAACATAGGCTATTGCCACTGCCCTTGGTTCCCTCCCAGAATCCGAAGGTAAGATCCTGTTGTTGAAGCCATCACACATTTCAGACACAGGACTTGGAGAAATTGAGCTGTAAGTGATCTGGAAACCTCTTTCCTAAAGACTGCCTCTCCAAGTATCAGAAAGTGCTATGCAAGCTGCCAGGGGAGAGAAATAATCAATAGTCCTACTCAAGTTTAAAGCCTATGAACCACAAATATGACCAGCCCAGCAAGATATCCTTAGTAGTGTAACAGTGGCACTTTTACCTTGAGGGTAACAAATAGCTATCTGATTAGACTTAAGACCTACTCAATAGGAGGGAATTCCTGCCTGGTACAGTAAACCTAAGATAAGTGTATCTCTCCACCCTCACCAGAAAAACTTTTTGAAAGAGCTGGAGACTATTACAGCAATGCACAACTGGTCAAAATGTAGAGAATAAATGAATGTGCTTGCCCATACCCACCAAATTCTTCTACAGTGCATCATTCCCTATACCTAAGGCTCAAGGAACATCACAGAAAAGAGGACAGAAAAACTGTGAGGGCCATAAGACTAGGACATTTGCTGCTGGATATGGTCTTCCAGGCATGACAGCAAGATGCACCCATGAAATCTCAACAGTATGATTGCTTAAGTAAGAGGCTAAGAGAATTCTCAAGAGGCTAAAAGTTGATCGACCGTATGTCCCAACTATACCACTCCTTTGACATCTACGCAGAGATCCCAGTCGCTATTACTGAGTTATGTTTGTTGCCAGTCTTTTCACGATAACTAAGAAATGGAAATCACCTAAATGTACAACCTAAATGGATAATGAAAATGTGGTACATATACACAATGGAATTCTGTTCAATTGTAAAGAAACATAAAATCATGAAATTTGCAAGTAAATTATATGTGTGAGATTGGAAATCATTATACTAAGGGAGTTAACCCAGACCCAGAAAGACAAATGCCACATATTCTCTTTTATTTATGGATGCTAGCTCCAAATCTTTAAAGTGAGCATATAACCTCTTCCAACTTCTTATTTTTCCTGCCTTGTTTTATTTAGTGAAAGGTGAGACATTTCCATTGTGGAACAAAATGAGAATGGTTAAGCACGCCTCATTGCATAGTTATGAAATACTTATTAACCTCCATACACATAAAGAAACTGATCATTGAAGGCATTTAAATAAAGTATCCACATTGTTCCACATATCTTAGCACTGAATATTATATTGACTTATGTTTGTAACTTGGTTTTTTTTGCAGGCTATAAAAATTTGTATGGAGAGGTTCATTAAATAATCACCCCCAGATTTGCCCTATGAGTTTGTGGCCTTACACAGTTCATGTAATTTCTCTGAACCTGTTTCCTCATCATTAAAGTGGAATGAATAATATGCCTTCCCTTCAGAATGGCTGGACAGATTTAATGTGTGAACTAGCACTGTAGTGCATGCCTGTAGTCACAGCTGCTCAACAGGCTGATGCAGAGGATTACTTCGAGCCTGTATGTTGGAGGCCAGAAAGAGTGAAATTGTGAGCCTTTGTCTCAAAACAAGAGCTAATTTATATAAAGTACTCAGAACAATTTCCAGGATGCACGTTTCCAGGATTTGTATATTACTGTGCCCTCTATAGCTCTTCCCTTTGCGGTTTTCAATCCTGCAAGCCTTCTGAAAGGGTCACATTATCCTAAGCGTTCTCCAGAAAGACCTCCGAAACCTTGTCGGTTTCCTCATGTGCTTCACACACACACAGCCTACTATGCTGGTTTTCACTTCCATAAATGCTATTTAAGAGTTCCCCTTGTAAGACACTGGGGGTTGGATGTTCTTCTTCCATATGGAGAAATACAAATCCTTGAGCTGTGCAGTTTCCTGGAATTCAAGAAGACCTTGCTTTCGCATCATCACTATGTGCGTTCTTTTCATCTAAGCCCTGGTACAGTGCTTATTCTGTGCGCAATCTTCACCCTTTCATTCTGTAGAATATAGCATGTGTTCACAGGGTTGGGTGGCAGTCTATCTCCTACAGTGACACTGTGCTGTTTTATGCATTCTCTGTACCCACCTCACCCCCCCAGTCAGTACCTCCTTCCCTGTTCTTTCATCCCTTCTTTACCAGTTCACTAGTGACACGCATGAATCCCACTTGGGATCAGTGTGATACCCTGTAACAGATCACATGACCCATTTCCAGTGTTGGCAAACACAATTAGCTGGGAAGTCACTTGGGGTTGGAGAGCATGTCTGAGGCTGAGTTCAGAGTCACTTCCCTAGAATTCGTGCCTATTTGTTAGCATTAGCAGCTCATGGTCAAACCAGAATGAAAATCCTCTTTAGTAATGGAAATATTTATCATCTCAAGTACAGTAGCCATGAAGTCTGTGGTCCAGGATATTCAACCATCCCAGCAAACTGGAAAGATACTCACAGAGACTAGGATTCACCAGTTTGAAATGTGCTCCCTTACACTTGCGATCAGATACTAGTCCCCTTATTCCAACGTTTGTTCTAGCTCCCCTCATCACGTCATCATTGCCTGATGCCCTAAGGCCTCAGCTTGTACGAAATCTATAAAATAGTAGTCCACAATTACTCTAAAATCTCACGTTTCTTGTTTACATTTACTTTAATCAGAGAGTATAGGTTGAGACACTGTACTCTCAACTACGAGAGGCTGAATTTCCTATATTGCTGGCATCTGCTCTCCAACTCCTTGTGGCATAATCAGCATGCAGTGCACTTTCCTATATTAGGTTGTCATTCTGAGGGAGGGAGGGCTGAGGAAAGTCCCTGGTATGTGATTTCTCTATACCTCATTATCCTTCCTCAGCCATAAGTGCCTCTGTCACATTGACATCGTCACCTCTTCCACCAGCACTCAGCCTGGCACAGTCTCACCATCTGCTTGTGTGACACCAACATTATGCCCTCCCTCCATGCATTCCTAAATGGGCATGGGAAGGAAGCAGAGTTGGCAAGCATGCCAGCTGGCACGAGTGGTACAAACCTAGGCGGTGATGAATCACGACCCAGGACAGGGAGGTTGGCTGACAGCCAGATGTAGAGCGTCGTCAGTGTGTAGGAGCAGGCCTCTCAGTTCATGGAAACAGTGTCAACTTGAGATTTTTCTGTTCCTTCAATAACAGCAACAGCTCTTTTACTATGTTGTCACAAAGGATGTTCAATAGGAAAAAAGAATAGAAGTCAAGATCTGAATTATTCTGCTTCTCCCCTTTGGATCTCTATGGCATTATAGAGAACATCCCCAGGAGTAACAGAATTGCATGGAAATGACTAAGTTTCTATCTGCTCAGGAGGAAAAGAGTTAAGGCAGATTGCCCGATGCTGGTGGGTTAGTCCTATCTATGCATAAGCTGCTGAAGCTCCTACCTACACCCACCCAACAAGTCTCAAAGGTTCTCTGTTCTTTATATCCTGCAAAGGATTGATTGATTGATTGATTTCTCTTTGAATGCTACTTCCACGATTAAATCAACCAGGCAGCTATTCACGTTTCTTCTATAGATTTCAAATTTAGGTATCTGATGCTGAAGTAATTTTGTTACTGTTACAGTTGAGTTTGGAGTACTTGATTTTAAGACACACCTATGTTTTAATTCTCTATTCTGTATCTTTGTACTGAGTCTTTTCTGTGTGTGTGTGTCGGCTTTCTTATACTTCACTTTGAATTTTCTCAAAAGGAATTGGGAACACAAATATACTTAATAAAATAGGATGTTCTTCCTCAATAGAAGAATTTAGATGCCACTTTGGGTTTTGATTTTTAAGATTTTAAATGCCTCCTATAGTTCCTGTCTATTTTACGATCAGGCATCTGAGAGTTGACAAAGCCAAGTAGAGAAATGTTATTTTGAAACATGGAGAAAATACACATAAGTCCCAGACAGTGCTGCCCAGGAGACAGAGTTAGCTCCACAGTCAGGGCATCCAAACTTGAATTTCCAAAGCATTCAGTGAGCTGGCTAGGTTCCTGCACCAGGTCAACTCATTGGACCAACCATGCACAAAACGAATAGAAAGTTCCTGCTTTGACTTCATAAGCTGAGCGTAGGCGAGGACTTCATTAGAAGGGACAGTTTTTCACATCCTATCTCCCAGTCTTGTAGGAAATTTACTTATCCAAGATTCTTCCTTGTCACTCTGAGTAAAATAAACCAAATATTTGAACTAGCAGAAATGATTAGAATAAAGTTTGGTAGGTTGCACGTGGTACAAATAAGCAACTTCAGGCATGGAGAAACACAAAGCAGGGTCTGAAGATTATTGGGTGATCAGAGGTTGTGATGCAAGATCCATTGGATCTACTGGATAGAAAATGCCAGACATTAGAAGAGTGTGATTGCTGCAGAGCCAGAAGATTCTCAGGAATAAAGGAGAGTTAGTGGAGTGTATAGCTATGGCCTTCTTAGAGCAAAAAGAAAGGTGGTGATGGACGTGGCCAGAAGAAAAA